>VDFB02058242.1:137255421-137378336 GCA_007258455.2 Sequoia sempervirens | reverse complement strand
ATCTGGATATCATGGTGTACTTTTAATACCTTTACTTCTGTTGATTATGGTTGTTTAACTCTCTTGAAACCTTTTTATTGGGGGATATCCTGTAGCAATACACTTTCATGTTCCTGTAGCCGATCATGTTGACATGTCTGTATTTATTACCCTGTTGACTTCCCAAATGACTGGTATAGTGCATGTAGTTTTTGAATGATGAAATAGATTTAAATATGTGATTAATGAATGGATATTGTGTATGTGCCATGCGCCTTTTCTTTCGTATCTGTTACCTTGTGTTTCGCAGGTTGTTGAAGAAAGTGTGATCGAGTCAAGCGCAACCAATCTTGGCCTTGCAGTAAAGTCCATTTCTTGCACAACTTCGAGGAAGCTCTGGCGAAGACTCTTTGACCAAAACCGTTGGGAAGGATTTTAAATGACATTTAATCTGGAAAGAGTGGAGTGCTAGATTCTCTCTGGATCAGGTTGAACGAATAACTCATTTATGAGTATGTTCCTCGATTTCAGGATACATTTCATATCCACGTCTTTCTCTGTTGAGTTAGTTAGTTAGTTGTTCTCCTATTTTAAAAATAAGTGTTCCTCCTGCGTGGGTGAACAGATCAGAGAAGGAGATAGATAGATAGATAGGGAAGCAGATTATGTAAGAGTTAAAGATATAATATGAATCAAGGTTTTTGTTAGTTTTCAGAAGCAGAATAGTCAATGTAAATGACTTCACATTATGAATAAAAGTTGATGGAGTTCTGAGCACAATCTTCTGTGTCAATTAGTTGATGCTTGCTAAGGGGGCCCACTTAGTAAGTATCTGTAGGAGCGTAGTTGTTTATCTTTTGTTAATTCAAGTTAGATTTCATTTTAGAAGTTTCAGCACAAGCTCAGTCTTATATTGTTCCTGCAGCATCGGGAATCCATCCCTGTGTTTGTTCCTGCAGCATAAGGCCAGTTTATAGTTTGTCCCTCAACTGTAGCTATTATGATTTCCGCTTTGGTTAGTCTATGATTGAGTTAAGAGAACTTTATGTTATTGCATAGATAGAAATTTCTTTCCAAGTGTTTATTTTTTAGTAGATTGTGACTGAAACCGGTTCTTAGTGCATATATTGTGCCACTCCATTTAAATTTTACGTTCACTGGTTTGACAAGTAAATGAACGTCCATGAAGAGGTATTAGTCACCTGCTAGAATGTCTAATTCCCAGGATAGGTTTTGCCATGATTTTCATATCCTTTTGTGGGCGTGGCCATTTTTGGCGCCGTTGTCGGGGATGGTGTCAATCTAAGAACCTGCTATAGTCATTATTAGCAGTAGTTTAGTCAGTTTTTCAAAATCTTTCAAAATACCATTCATTTTCATTGCATGCATAGAAGGAGAGACGCTCAAGGAATATTTCTCCCCAACCTACCATTCATTGCCAAGAAAACTGAACTAGCTTATAGCCTATTTGAGGACGAAGGAGACTTAGATATTGACCCATTTGCTGAAGGTCTATGTGTTGATTTGCTATTTGGCCCATTTGACGAAGAACCTGAAGGAAATCCATTTGCTCCTATACTTGGTCAGGTGAACATGGCACGTAATCCACCAAATTGACCTCCTGCTTTTGAATTCCCCATTACTCCTCAACAAAACAATGATAACCTTAAGAATATTCCTTCTTCATTACTTCCTAAGTTCTATGGCCTGGTCGGGGAAGATCCGGAGACCTTCTTCAGTTTGATGTCTCTGTCATAGTTATTGACTACACTTGATTCTCCTGGTAGGCATTTCTGCAATCTTGAAGGAGGAGGTCTCGGATGGTTCATGAGTCTGGGAAGGGGTGTTGTCAATAGTTGGCCAGCCATGCAAACAAAATTTCTTGAGAAATACAAGGAATACTGTAAGAGTGGCAGTAAAGGTGATGACATATTTCGAATTCAATAGAAGGAAGATGAAAGTCTGGAGGATTATATATCAAGATTCATGTTTTCTCTGAAAAAGAATTCAAACCATACTCTTAATGAAAAATCTCAGAAACTACTTTTTCTAAGGGGAATCAATGATACCTGCATAGATGCCTTGGACCTGATGGGAGGCGGTGATATCACTCAAGCATCTTGGGATGATCTCATGAAGATATGTCTCAATTACTCCCGAGCAAATGTGAAGAAGGGTAGAGGTCATCAAGCTACAGTGGGAAAGTCTTCTTCCAGTGGAGTTTCCAGGATGGAGATCACAAACTTGCTATCTGATTTCAAGCAAGACATCATAAACAACATGGCTACACAGTTGGATACCATGCAAGCTCGCAAGAAACATGGGGAGAATTTGAAGCAATCACAGGTGAGTTACATCCACATTGTGACAGAGGAAGGAAACTGGCTATGAGATGCAGAGTTGGTGGCAATATGGAGTAAATAGTTACCTACTGATTTTAAGATGATAGAAGGTGATGATGACCAATTCTTCTGTGTTGCACAAAGGAGACCATGGGCTCCAACACAAGGTATGCCTCAAGATCCTTTGACTTTTGGTAATCCTTACTCTAGTTATAATAACCAATGGCAACCCACGTATGGTCCACCTCCATCTTGGAATGCTCCTCAACTATACTGGCCTAATTATCAGAGCCCTCAATGGCAACCTCCTCAAGGAGGTTGGAAGCACCCACAAGGACAAGGACAATGGACTCCACCTCTAGGTAACTAGCAGAAAAACCCTTAATGGAGAGGTCCTCAGCAATGGCAGAACTAACCACCTAGATTCTTGCAGTCTCAGCAGCCACAACCTCCAGCCCTTATGCCTCCTCCTACAGCTCCTGCAGCTCCTGCAGTAAATACTAGCCCTCCAAAACAAACGCTTATGCCTGCTCAACCATTGCCCAATCCTAATAGCAAGTAGCAACAACAACAACAACCTCTGTATTTTGCAGAAGCTAACCCATATCCAGCATATGCCCTGAATATCAATGATATCCATCTTAGGTCTGGAACCACTCTCCCTGCTCCACAGTCACCTATAATAACAGAGATTCCAGAATCTGCTGCTGAACAACCTACCGATCATGCAGAAGATATACCTGTATCAGCTACTGCCTTAAAGGAACCCATCCTGCAGCCTCAGGCTACACCACCTTTTCCTCAGAGATTGCAGATTACTACACCCAAGACCATTGAAGAACCCACCTTTGATATTTTGGAGCAACTAAAGAATGTACAAGTTCAAATTCCTCTTTTTCAAGCTATCAAAGATGTTCTAGTTTATGGAAAAGCCATTAAAGAGGCTTGTTTAAAGAAACAAGGAAGAAAGAAAAAGGAACCCCAAACTATCCATGTCCTAGGACAGTTAGCCGATATTATGTTGGGGAAAGTTGTCATTCTAAAATATACTGATCCTGGAAGTCCTGTAGTAAAAATCAATATCAATGGTCAAGTAGTAAGAAATGTTTTGGTTGACCTTGGTGTAGCCATTAATGTGATGACCAAGCACACTATGGAATGTTTGAATATTCCAAACATTCGGTCTACACCGACTGTCCTGCAACTTACTGATAGTTCCACAGTTACACCTGATCGAGTAATAGAAGATGTCATTGTCACCCTTCAATCTTGGGAATACCCTGCTGATTTCACCATATTGTCCACTAAGGAAACCCTAGGGGGATTTCCTATTATCCTAGGTAGACCTTGGTTAGCTACAACTGATGCCCTTATAGGATGCCATTCAGGAGACATGACAATTTCTGATGGTTAGTCAAGGAAGAAATTGGCTTTATACCCACCTGCACAACCTTTGCTTGATTTGTCTCAACCAATTTGGCCAGATCTAGGAGAGGAATCTGAAGAATTCAATTCATTAGCTCAGTTGATGATGCTACGAACTGATCCATTTTCCTAGCTTCAGAGTGAAGATAACTTGCTTCTACACATTCTGCAGTTTAGTTTTGGTTTGAATAGCCCATCTGTTTTGGACAGCCGCCCTCAGCAATGTTTCCTACAGCAACTAGATCCTGAGAGCCATCATGATTTGCTATTATGTGATATACAGGCACCACCTTTATCAACAACCTCAATAAATGATCTCACCAAACAGATAGAAGTATCTCTAGGCCGTTGTCTGCATATTAGTAATAAGTTGTCTCTGTCTCAACAAACTGCCCTAGCCACAATGTTGTAAGCCCACAAAAGGGCTTTTGCATGGGACTATGGGGATATGAGGGGTTTAGACCTAAAACTCTGTACACATCACATATATATTGACAGTGACTTCAAACCCATCAGGTAGCCTCAGAGAAGAATTAATCCAGCTTTGAGAGAAATTGTTAAAGAAGAATTGTAGAAAATGTTAGCAGCTAGCTTTATCTACCCAATCTATGATAGTCAGTGGGTTTCCCCATTGGTCATTGTTCCTAAGAAAGGAGGGAAATGGAGGGTATGTGTAGACTATAGAGAGCTCAACTTGGCAACAAAGAAAGATTACTTTCCTCTTCCATTCATTGATCAAGTTCTAGATAATTTAGCAGGGAAAAAGTACTTCTCATTCTTGGATGGTTTCAGTGGGTACAATCAAATCAAGATTGCTCCTGAGGATCAAGAAAAGACTACTTTTTCATGCCCTTGGGGAACATTTGCCTATTCAGTTTTGCCTTTTGGTCTCTGTAATGCTCCTGCAAGTTTCCAGAGGGTAGTCATAAGTATCTTCTTAGATATCTCATATGATTGCATGGAAATATACATGGATGACTTTACTATTTATGGTACAACATTTTAGGAAGCTCAAGCTAACTTGGAAAAGGTACTACAGATATGTGAAGATCATAACCTATCACTGAATAGTCAAAAGTGCTTCATGATGATGCAAGAAGGAATAGTACTTGGTCACTACATTTCTGCTGCAGGAATTCAGGTTGATCCTGCTAAGATTGAAGTTATCTCTAAGTTACCCTCTCCTACCAAGCAAAAAGAGGTACAGATCTTTCTAGGCTATGCCAGATACTACAGAAGATTCATCAAGGACTTCAACCAAACAGCAGGCCCTTTATACAGTCTGTTGAAGAAAGATGCATATTTTTCCTAGACAGAGGAATGTGAAAAAGCATTCCTTGACTTAAAAGTTGCCCTTACATAGGCACCCATTCTGAAAGGATTTGATTGGTCACTTCCATTTCATATTCATACAGATGCATCAGATTATGCCATTGGCGCAATGTTAGGGCAGAAGGATGGTTCAATAGAACATGCACTCTATTACATAAGCAAAAATTTGCAAGGAGCTGAATTGAACTACACTGTTACAGAAAAAGAAATGTTAGCGATCATTTACGCCCTCAATAAATTTAGGCATTATATTACTAGTTATCAGATATTTTTTCATACTGATCATGCCGCAATCTAGTATCTCATGAACAAAGCAGCAATATCTGGGAGACTGGCAAGATGGTTATTGCTGATGCAGGAATTTGACATTACAATTATGGACAAACTAGGTAAAGCCAATGCGGTTGCCGATTTCCTTTCCAGAATTCAAAGGCAAGATGACTCTGCGGTTGTTGAAGACTCCTTTCCTGATGAGCACCTGTTTGCAATTAAGGTTATTTACCCATGGTATGCTGATATAGCAAATTATTTGGCTACAGGAAGAACTCCTCCTCAATTCTCCCCTAAGGAAAAGAGATTATTGGTAGAGAAAAGCTTTAACTTTTCTTGGATTGCAGATTGCATGTTTTATACAGGGCCAGATCAAGTTATGAGGATATGTGTACCAGAGGAGGACACTCATGATATACTGCATGCCAGCCATGATGAGCCGTGTGGTGGACATTTTGCTACCAAAAGAACAGCGATGAAAATTCTAAATACTGGTTACTATTGGCCAACCTTGCATAGAGATGCAACCAAATATACCAGGAGGTGTGACAGATGCCAGAGGATGGGAAGACCAACTCGATCTGATGAGATGCCTCTATTTCCACAAGCTGTAGTTGCTCCCTCCGACAAATGGGGGCTCGATTTTGTAGGACCAATTGATCCACCTTCCAATGGTAAGTCCTACATCCTTGTATGCATAAACTATGTCACAAAATGGGTAGAGGCTAAGCCTATGAAACATGCTAGGGACAATAAAGTGGCTGAATTTCTCTATGAGGAAATATTTACTAGGTTTGGTGTCCCTAGGGAAATAGTGACAGATCAAGGAACACAATTTACTTCTACACTTATCACAGCTTTAGTTAATGAATATAATATACGGCACATGAAATCAAATCCTTATCACCCCTAGGCCAATGGCCAGGTTGAAGTCACAAATAGGGATATAGAGGCCATTTTGACTAAAACTGTAGATTTGCATAGGAAGGACTGGGCCACAAGGTTACCAAAAGCTATATGGGCCTATTGTACTACCTGGAAGACTGCTACAGGATATACACCTTTTGAAATGGTGTATGGTAAAACAGCTGTGATGCCAATAGAGTTTGAACATAAGACTCTAAGAACAGCACTGGAGATGGACATGGATTTAACAAATGCACAAAAGGACAGAATCATGCAGCTCAATGCTTTGGATGAGCTCCGAAAGAATGCCTTGCAGCACACTGAGATGATACAAAATTAGAGAATGAGGTGGCATGATAAATACATTAAGGAGAAGAAGTTCAAAGTAGGAGATTGGGCCCTCCTTTATGACTCACGATATAAGGACAGTCCAGGCAAATTACAAACCAGATGGTTGGGCCCGTATGAAATTGAGAATGTACTTGCTAATGGTTCAGTGCAACTTGTTACAATTGATCCTGTTAGATTCCAGCTGTTAGTTAATGGACATCACCTCCGGTTGTACCATAAACCAGTTTCAAAAGAGGAATTCATGTAGCAGTTCATTCAGGATTCTGCCACAACTCTTCCTACAGCTAAAGGCTTTGGCCTTGCTCCTGTAGCTTCTCCGTGATTTTCTAATGCATGCTCATAATAAAGGTTTCCTTTTAAGGGAACCCCTTTTCTTCGTTTCCACTTGTCGCCACACTTCACTTCTTTATCTTTCGATACCATCCATCCATTCCATTCACTCATCTAGATCCATCCACCTCATCCATCCACACCACTAATTGATCTCATTTCAACTATCATCTCATCACCAGGAAATTTTACGTCAACTTTCTCAGCACGTACGAACATTTAATATAAGGTACGCAATATCTTGTGATTATCGCATTTTTGATTTATTTCATTCTATTCATTTACTGCACTGTCTGTATCAGTCATTATCACCCGATTTTTGCCTATTCCCTAGTACATGTGAGGACACATGTCATACTCTAAGTAGGGGGCGGGATAATCCACTTTTTTTAAACCTGTCATTTCACCGTTGTCACAACTGCTTAGATAATCCTTCTTTATTATTCTTCTGGTACTTTCCAAAAATGATCGCATGTCTTTTCCATTGCATGTTTTTCATTGAGAATCACATTAAAAAAAAAAAAGTTGTTGTTTAAAAAGATCATTAAGTTCATTTTTGGAAAAGAAAAGGAAATTGACGGTGGAACAGGGAAAAACCAGAGCAGAATAGGGGAAATTCTTGATTTTCAGAAAGGAGTTGAGTCAGCTAAGGAAAAACTGTGAACATGGGTGGTCAGCTGGTTAGGCATGAGCCTGTAGCTCATGAGTTGTTAATGCAAAATCCTCAAACGGCCCAAGCATTCAGCCTCTGTGGTTGGCTGAATTACTTCTTGAGTTTAGATGCTTTTGACGAGGAGGCTACAGGTGAATTCTTGAGAACCATTTCTAAAGGGGAGGCTACTGTATGGGGTCTAACAGTTGTTGCGACTGAAGGAAGAATTGCAGAAGTAACCGGGCTCCCATCCGTTGGAGAAAATTTTTCTTCGGATGCTGCCTCTGCAAGGGCGGAATTTTCAATACCCACTGATGGACCTTTAGAGGTCTCAAAGCAGGGATGCAAGCGAGTGTCGTTGCCCCCTCCATGCCCAGAATACGTTGCTTTCATAATCAGGTATTTAACTTGTGAAGGTCGTTTCTCCTACCTGCATTCTTACCACTTCAAATTGCTAAGTCATATGAGGCATGGATTAGTTGTTAATGTTCCGAACTTTTTGTTAAACTTTCTGGAACAATGTGCCCACGGAACCCAACAGGGGAAAGATAATTCTATTGCTCACCATAGCCTCATAAAATTATTGATTGCACGCTCTTTGAGAGATGTATCACCTCTTTCCTGGGAAGAATTTGTTGCCCAGAAGAGCCTGCAACGTCTAGAACCCCCTAGAGCACTTACCCCACGGCCTCAGAAAAAGAAAGAAGAAATAGCGTCCACTAGTAGAAGAATAGGGCAAGCATCATCTGCTCCTATAGCACCTGGTCCTGCAGCTCTCACACCAGAGTCCTCTACCCGGGTGCAAACTAGGGCTGCCAGTAGGAGAGAGAGAGGAAAAACCAAGGTCGGAGAGTCATCTGGGGTTGAGCAAATCCCAGAATCTGACCCTCCTCAGAAAAGGCAACGTTCTTCTCCTGCAGCTTCTTCCCCTATAGCATTGTCTCCTATAGCAACACCTATTGCCGTCACCAGTTCACCATCATCCTCTGAAAAGGCAGAACCTTCTAGGCAATTCAAAAAGAGGAAGGCTACAAGAACACCTCCTGCAGCCACAACACTGCCAAGAAGAGTTTCTACAAGAACACAATGTAAAGTATCCCCTGTTTCACCTCAACCTGAGGTTATTATAATTTCAGAAGAATCTGTTGAGTCTGAACCTGATGTTTCTCAGAATATGTCTGAAAGTGTTGCACAGAGTTCATTTGTTATTCTTGAAGAAGAACAAGTTGAGACAAGGGAAGTTGAGCATAATGAAAGGGGAGTACCAAGTCTTGATGACTTGGCTGCTGCGGCTATGCAGATTTCAGAGGAAGCACAGTCTTCTCCACTGCAACAACATGAATTTTTTCTATAGCAAGAGGAAGAACATACTGAACCATTAGAAGCGGTCAATGAAGCCTCAATTCCCCCTGCAACTTGTCAAGCCATTGTTGTTTATAAGAAAACATTTTTAATTGAATTTTTAGAATATGTCAAAGCTACATGGAAACCAGTTACATTACAAAACCTGACTTTTCGCCACCTGGCCAAGACTGAAATGCAGCAGAGTCTTTGGGAGGAGGAAAAGAAAAAATTGAAAAAGAAAATTGAAGAGTAGAAACTGGAAATTCAGGAGTTAAAAGAAAAAATGGATGAAATGTTGAAGGTAACTGGTCAGATTATGGAATGCAGACCACCACCCAGAGTTTATGCTCTGTGTCTCAAAGAACAGTTCTTGTGGTTTCAACTGATGAGAATTTCTAGAAATCAGGATCCTATTCTTCACAATGCTAAAGAGTTTTATGATGCATATCAGGCAGCCCCTAATAGGCTCAGAAATTCTTTGTGTGAATTTTACCTTCATGGCTTCTTAATTCCATTTGAAACAGAGTGGAATCCTCTTCTATATATTGGCGATATCCATTTGAGATCACTTATGTCTTGGGCAGCAAATGAAGCAAATTATGGAAGGCAATGGGAAACCTATGAAGAAGCCGAAAGGAATGAGCTTGTTCCATTGTGTTCTGAGAGTTCAGACCCCCGCACAATGCTGAAAACCTGGCTTACTTTGACATATAGTTTTAATGATGATACAGCCAGAGTGAAAATATTTGATCTCAGGAGACAGGTATATGATGAATTTCAGGAACAATCATACTCGTTTTGGAGACTGTCATACTCCAGAGTTGAAAAGAGGTGGGAAAGATTAACTGTTGGGTTAAGAAAGTCTGAACCTCACAGTCCACTAAATTTTACAGCAGCTCTTAAACGGTCAAGCAAATACATATAGCTAGGACTCCAAAAGAGGTTTGAATTGTGGTTGCCATTAACATTTAGACCTCCTATGCTAATGTGGCCCCTTTATTCCTATCAGGCTACAAAACTTAATGATGACTTAGAAGCCCATAGGTATGAAGGATGGCAGAGTTACAAAGGCTTTTGTTACAAATTTGGAGTTCCATTTCAGGGTCATTCCTCAGCCACTGATTTCAGAGAGACCACTAGGAAGTTTAATGCTGGAGGACCAGCATTGGGTTAAGTAGGGGGAAAAATGATGAGCCCAAAATATGCTCATCATCTGGATATCATGGTGTATTTTTAATACCTTTACTTCTGTTGATTATGGTTGTTTAACTCTCTTGAAACCTTTTTATTGGGGGATATCCTGTAGTAATACACTTTCATGTTCCTATAGCCGATCATGTTGACATGTCTGTATTTATTACCCTGTTGACTTTCCAAATGACTGGTATAGCGCATGTAGTTTTTGAATGATGAAATATATTTAAATATGTGATTAATGAATGGATATTGTGTATGTGCCATGCGCCTTTTCTTCAGATCAAGGCATCTTTGTGTTTCATTGTGTTGTCAAGAGGCGATCGCAGTCAAGGACAAAAAATATCTACTTTGTAGTAAAGTCTATTTCTTGCACAACTTCAAGGAAGCTCTGGTGAAGACTCTTTGACTGAAACCGTTGGGAAGGATTTTAAATGCCATTTAATCTGGAAAGAGTGGAGTGCTAGATTCTCTCTGGATCGGGTTGAATGGATAACTCATTTATGAAGACTTCCTTGATTTTGGGATATATTTCATATCCATGTTCTTGTTTTGTTAGTTAGTTGCTCTCCCATTTTAAAAATAAGTGTTCCTATCACGCTAAAAATGTAATGTAATCGCAACATACCGAGAAGGAGATAGATAGATGATAGTAGGCAAAGATTACAAGAGTTAAAAATATATACTATGAATCAGGGTTTTTATTATTTTTTAGAATTAGAATAGTCAATGTAAATGATTTCACATTATGAATAAAAGTTGATGGAGTTTTGAGCACAATCTTCTATGTCACTTAGTTGATGCTTGCTAAGGGGGCCCACTTAGTAAGTATCTATAGGAGCGTAGTTGTTTATCTTTTGTTAATTCAAGTTAGATTTCATTTTAGAAGTTTCAACACAAGCTCAGTCTTATACTGTTCCTACAACATTGGGAATCCATCCCTGTGTTTGTTCCTGCAGCATAAGGGAAATTTATAGTTTGTCCCTCAACTGTAGCTATTATGATTTCCGCTTTGGTTAGTCTATGATTGAGTTAAGAGAACTTTACATTATTGCATAGGTAGAAATCTCTTTCCAAGTGTTTATTTTTCAGTAGATTATGACTGAAACTGGTTCTTAGTGCATATATTGTGCTGCTCCATTTAAAGTTTATGTTCCCTGGTTTGACAAGTAAATGAACATCCATGAAGAGGTATTAGTCACCTGCTGGAATGTCCAATTCCCAGGATAGGTTTTCATACGAATTTCATATCCTTTTGGGCGTGACATTTCTTTCTCATATCTTTGTTTATTCTTTTTAGCTCTTTCTGGAAACTTTGCAGCATAGTGACCAATTTCTCCACAACCAAAACACTTAAAGGGAAATTTACCTTCATACTTACCAGAGCCTTTTCTCATTCTTCTTACAAAGTTAGCCTCAATTTCATCAAAGTTTTCTTCATTCGGATCTTCAATTTTTGTAGCTTTAAAATAATTCTCTATTTTGCCTCCACTTCTTAGATTCAGCTTCCTCATCTCATAAGATGTCAAAAATCCTAGCAGCAGATCCTTAGTACAAGTCTTATAATCTATAATCTACTCAATAACACTCACCTTTTCACTATAATCATCAAGTTAATAGTTCTGATAATCTTCTTCACAATTTGCCTCCTACCCTATAGTAGCGCCAAGTGATCACATTCTAGCCACTACCTCATCCAATCTTTGAACATAAGCTTTAACATTTTCATTTTTAGACATATGTATAAGATCAAACCATGTTTCCAAATTCTACAATTTTCTCCCTCTTTTATCCCTTTCATCACCATCAACACACACTCTTCTAAAGCATCCCATACTTCCTTATTTGTCTTCAAATTCTAAACCTTAATCAACTTGAAATGTACCAAATTGTTCTTCAAGATGAACGTTTCCTTGTTATTCACTTCATGTGCTTTAATTTTTTTAGGTGTACTCAGACCATTAGCAAGAGGAGTGTAGGGGTTATCATAAGCTTTCTCCACATCATATCTGTAATACTCAAGATATTCTTCCATCAAAATTTTCTAGATACCATAATTAGTTCCATCAAACCTTGAATAATCAAAGACTTTGGTCGGGCCATCTTGGACCTTCCTCAAGCAATATAGCTTTGCACCAAGAAACCAAGCTCTAATACCTCAATTTTGGATACAAGACAACCTGAGAGGGGTGAATCGCTTGTCATGATTATAAACTTTAAAATTCAATTATCAGAACTAACACATAAATTGATTAAGTGATTAACCATCAAATGCAAATGCACAAACACAATAAAAATAGATTTACGTGGAAAAACCAATGAGGGAAAAACTACAGTGAGGATTAACTCACACTAAAGAGAATATCAAAACTGATTACAAAAAGGCTCATTGCCTGAGATAAGGCTCACAACCTAAAATAAGGACTCATTGTCTACAAGGCTACAATCTGGAGGGCTCACTTCCATAGAGATTTAAAGAATACAAAGAAGACTTGTTACAAAGAGACAACAATCCCAATGCAACAAAGATTCCACCACAATCACTGATCAACTTGCATGATTGATAGAGTTCACCTTTTTCTCACTACATCTAGAAACTTGGCATTAAGCTTTGCATTGAACAACTAAACACATAACTCACACACTTTAAGAATAACATCAAATTCATGTCTGATCTTTCACTTATCTTCCTTCTTTCTTTATGTACAATTTTCATCGCTAGCTCATTCTATATTTATACTATCTCCAACCTTGAAAAGATACAAATTCGGCCATCCAAATTCAAATTCAAATTCAAATTAGGTCGGTGCTAAACATTATAGGGTGGAATTAGAATGAGATCGATCCAAACACACACTTCACCAAGACCCATATATAGATCCAACATAGTTCATCAAATTCAAAAATAATGCTTGACACATGGTCGGTAAAACCAATGTAAAACACATAGATAAATTAAGCTTGATGCTTCCAAATGTCGAAACCAGCTTCAATAGAACCAAGGAAACACAATTCTAGAACCACAAGCCATAAGACTTCTATAAATGATGATTTTGGTTTTCCCTTACAATACTTTGCTCCTCCTAGGATTTTTCACCTAAAAGGAGAAAGGAGAATTAAAGGGGTCCCAAAATGCAAGGGTTTACACTCAAAGTCTATGTAAATGAGGTGAATTATGACTAGTTGAGATTTCCTAATGCTTTGATCTGAAAATGAAATGATCTAAAGATGCAAAACTTAAGAAAAGTAAAGTGTTGGAAAACATAATGTGATATGTGTAAATGCCTAAAAATGCAACTAAATGATGAAATAACAAAACCGAATGAAAGAGGTGCACCTGGAATCTAAAAGTTAATGTTGGGAGATTCTGGAATCCTAAAAAATTAACTGAAAATGCTAACTAGGACACATACGCCAAGTGGGGTGACTTAGTCCCAGTCTTGGGAAACTTTGTCAAAATGAGAATCTACTAAATGGGTATCCAGAAATGTCAAAATTAGTTTTTAGGCCCGAAAGTAGGACTAATTCACCACTAGTGGAAACTTAGTCCACCTGCAAATCTCAGGGAATTTGGGATAGAATATGGAAGTTTCAAGTCTGCACTTTCTTTTCTAATAGGTGTCCACACTTGATTCTGCAGAAAACATGGTATAAAGCCTCCCCAAGCTTGAACTAGGGTTTTTTTGACTTGATTGACTTTGTAGACTTGTTGACCACCTTTCAACACCTAATTGCTTGATAAATTTGCATACAAAATTTTGCAGACACACATGCAATAGGGGAAAAATGGTTGAGGGTTAGAGAATAGGGGTTTTCCTTAGTCAAACTCCACTTTGGTAATCAAACCCTAAACAATCAAATGAAATGAAAAGAGTGTGATAAATAGATAACATGCAAATGTCATAAACTTACCACACCTTTGGTGCTCAAAATCTAAAGGTATGCAATGTAGTGCTCCAATAGATTGACTTGATAATGCTTGATTGATACTTTGTGAATGCAAGTGAATGAGGAGCTTGTAGGAGATGTAAAATGAGGAGAAAAACACTTATTTATACTTGATTTTATTAAAACTTCCTAAAAGTACACATCACAGGCTGACCTCAAGGGTTAGAGGATAAATTCCTGCTAGAATTTTAAAATTGTTTTGAGTTTTGTGCCAAAAAGGACTAAGTCGCCCCTATTGGCGACTTAATCCCACTTAAGAAAATTAAGTGGTTGCCAAGAATTTTAGGGCATTAAAAGTTTTCCAATAGGAATTTTCTCAAATACACACTTGAAAACGGTCAAGAAGTACCTTAAGGGGTTAAATAAAGCATAAGAAAGGTGTAAACAATGAAATTAAGCCCAAAAAAGTGTGAAATCTTGTTACAAGACTTTACAACACTTCAAAATAGGACTTAATAAGTGATGAAAATATGATTTTTAGGTGAATTGTAATGAATAGAGTCTAGAAAAGTGTAGAAATATCTTACAACACTTCACAACACCTTCACAAGACATCATAATTTGAATGTTTAAGACCTAATGTGAATGTTTAAGCTACATTACAACATTAAACCCAAGAACAATCAAACCAAAGTCCATTAGAAAGACTCAAGTGAGTGTAAAAATGTCAACTATACATTTCTTGGTGACACATTAAGCCCCCACTTTAGTGAGAGGATGAAATTGCTTCAAACTCTTGCTAAAGTAGCCCAACATGCATATCAAGAGGGATCCTAATGTACTAATGTTGGTAAGATGAAACAACAATAATCAAGAGGGATGATCAAGCCCCCAGGACTAAGATCTCATCTAAAACCAAACATAAGAACAAAGTAACATGGATGATGAAAAAAATGAAAGCTTCACTCGTCTATCTAGGTCGTTGTGGATTAGATTTAGGCTACTTGTTTGAAATAAGAAATGTGAACTCACTTTGGGGCAATGAAACTTTATGGCTATCTGCCAGGTGAGAAGTCCCAAGTATACTCATTCTGGGGCCATATAACTTCTGGTTGTCTGTGGGGTGAGAAATCCCAAAAGGGGAGATACATACGCTAGTTGGTATGCACTCACAAACACATAGGTGGCTATGGGGAAAGTTGCGCCACTGAATGGGCTTCCCACTCAACCATATCAAAGTTATACCCCTCAATAACTTTAATAAGGCACCACAAAGGAAAATGTCAGTTCATGCTTCATGAGACAAGCAAAGATTCATATGCTTAGAACTCATGAAAAAATGCAAGGGTACCATAGGCATGCAAGTTGCGTTATGCAAGGTGGTAAAGAAAAAAAATGCAAAAGGTAAAATGCAAAAATGTAAAATGTAAAAGTGTAAAATAGAAAAGATGTTCAAAGGAGTCTTGTTAAGTTTATGCAAGGTTTGTCACTTAGGGAACATTGTGTCTAATGTCTCCAAGAGAGGACCAATCAAAGAATAAAATATTCACAACTTAGGGGATACAATGTGTCACATCAAACCACCAAGAGGAATGTAATATGCTAAGATAGATCACACTTATGAAGGACATCACACCCAATGTCATCCACAAAGTGACAAGCACATCATATGAAGTGACAAGGCCACACTAAGAACCATGAATGCAAATGAATTAATGATAATGTATGCCCCCACTTTAAATGAATTGCTACACAACGTTTTGTGAGAAATTGCTTTAAAGTAGCAAGGAGAAAATAAATGAAAAAAGAAAACGAGACATGAGAGCCAACTTGGAAAGCCGTATGCCAAGTCATATGTTTCTAAGTTAGGTTGCTTCATGTAAATGAAGAAGGAAACAAAAGAAATGGAGTTTCCCCCCTAGAAAAGAACACACCAAACAGATAAGGGACCGATGGATTTGGGGTCAGTATGTTCATTGTTGCAATGTTTTGAATAAAGAGCTAAGAACTACCATCATTCCCCAAAGCACATAGAACTGGAAGAATGACACAAAGAGAGTGAAAAAAAAGGAAAAACAAATTTTGTTTTGGGTCAACATGGAAGAGACCTAGGGTGTCTCTACACTTTGCATCATCCCCAAAAGGAAAACACAGAACAAAAGTAAAAGGAAAAAGGGACCAATTGGGTCAACATGGAAGAGACATAGGGCATCTCAACGCTTTTGCATCATCCCCAAAAGGAAAACACAAAACAAAAAGGAAAAAGGAAAAGGACCTTTTGGGTCAACATGGAAGAGACCTAGGGTGTCTCTACACTTTGCATCATCCCCAAAAGGAAAACACAGAACAAAAGTAAAAGGAAAAAGCAATGCACAACACATAGAAGAATAGAGGTACAAATAGAGGAAGTGCACAAAGAGAGAGAGCACATCAAACATACGTTACAAGGGAACACAATACACACATAAAGAAAAAAGAAAATGTAAAAGGAGGTAGTAATGCAAATGTAAGTCAACCATTAACCAAGTTATTGACTTCACAATCTTAAGTAGTCTAAGCGGAAGGGGAATAACATGGTTAAGAGACAAAGGCCCAATGCATTACGAAGACAAGTCTAACAACTTCTTTCCTCCACAGAGTGTAAGACAAGAATGAGCCAAGATAGGGGATGGGAAAGGATCATGTAATAGTGAGAGTGGAAAATTCTACAACTATGGAATGATAAGAGGGATTTAGTGTAAGTCTTAAGGGATGATGGGAAAGCATTTAGTATCGGTGAAGTGATACTTGTTCAATATGTCATCCAATTTCTGACATTCATTAGTGAGATGTCCAAGAACATGATGATATTTGCAAAATGGTATGTTAGAATCTTTAGGATAGATGACCAATCTATTCATAGGTGGTAAGAGTATAAGGCCTTTGTTTAAAATAAATTGGAGTCTCCTTTCACATTCAAGTGGAGGATGAGTAGGAAACTTGAGCTTTTTCAATTTGTAAGGTCATTTTCGTTTGCTAGATTCTCCTTTTTCATGAATGGAAGGAGGAAGAGGACTAGTGGGGATCCTAGCATCCTTGTCATCAGAATCAAGTAATGGTCATTCACATGGAAGGAGAATGTTCAAGTCACGAGGAGAATCAAAGATTACCGTATCATCATCTCAAAGTTTCCCATATTCAAAAGGAGGTCTATCAGTATGAGGATCTTGATATCCTAATCTTTTTGTGTTTTCTTCTTGTGGTTTTTGTTCAAATATTTGGTGAATGTTATGTTTAGTTGTTGTATCACAACCTTGTTTACTTAAAATAGTAAAACTCTTTCCATAGGTTTCCTCAAGGTTGATGGGAGTGTTTGTAACCTTGTTATCATAAAATGGGTGAGGGTGTGGTTGTGTAGAGGAACCAGGTCCACTTGATGGAGGGAGCTTATGTCCTTCATTAGTTTGAGGGTGAAGATAAACAAATGTATCAAGGGGTGCAATAGTATGGAGGTTTTGTGACCTCATGGATGGGTAAAAGGCTGCATTGGTTTCAAGGTTATCAAGACATTCATTTAAGAACTTATTCATGCTATCATCTTCTCCAATGATGTCTACATCATGAGGAGGACAATCATGAGGAGTTGGAGTATGAATAGGCTCAAGATCATTAGGATCAAAGCCAAAGGCACAATTGGACATGTCTACTAAGGATTTCAAGGAATTCCAAAACTTATCAAAGGAAAAGGCCATGATGCAAGAGAAATTAAATGTGAGAAACAACAAATCTAAAAATTCTGACAAAGTACAGTAATAGAAAATAGAAGTATAGAAAATACTCAAAAATTACTAGAAAACACAGTGCAAAATATGCAAAAGGACTGTCACCCAGGGTGGCGATTTAGTCCCACTGACAATTTTTTTTGTGTTTTTTAAGAATTTTTAAATGCAATTCTATGTCTTTCAGATTCAAAAATGGAACTACAGTATGTAAATGTAGATTTTTTTTGTTTTGTAATGCAAAAAAGATGTAATAATGCAATCTAAGTGAGCTTTTAACTAATGCAATGTTAAAATCCTAGGATGCATTTTAATCAATGCAAGATGCAATGCATTTACAAATCAGAAAGGAATATGTTCAAATGATAGGTTCACCAAAATGTAAATGATGATTTTGGTTTTCCCTCACAATACTTTGCTCCTCCTAGGATTTTTCATCTAAAAGGAGAAAGGAGATTGAAAGGGGTCCCAAAATGCAAGGGTTTACACTCAAAGTCTATGTAAATGAGGTGTATTATGACTAATTGAGATTTTCTAATGCTCTGATATGAAAATGAAATGATCTAATCATGCAAAACTTAAGAGAAGTAAAGTGCTAGAAAACACAATGTGATATGTAGAAATTCCTAAAAATGCAACTAAATAATGAAATAATAGAACAAAATGAAAGAGGTGCACCTATAATCTAAAATTTGATGTTGGGAGATTCTGGAATCCTAAAAAATTGATTGAAAATACTGATTAGGACACATACGCCAAGTGGGGTGACTTAGTCCTAGTTTCAGGAAACTTTGTCGAAACGAGAATCTGCTAAATGAGTATCCAAAAATGTCAAAATTAGTTTTTAGGCCCGAAAGTGGGACTAATTCACCACTAGTGGAAACTTATTCCACCTACAAATCTTAGGGAATTCGGGACAAAATCTAGAAGTCTCAGGTCTACACTTTCTTTTCTGATAGGTGTCCACACTTGATTCTGTAGAAAACAGGGTATAAAGCCTTTCCAAGCTTGAACTAGGGTTGTGTTGACTTGATTGAATTTGTAGACTTGTTGACCACCTTTCAACACATAATTTCTTGATAAATTTGCATACAAAAGTTTGCACACACACATGCAATAGGGGAAAAATGGTTGAGGGTTAGAGAATAGGGGTTTTCCTTGGTCAAACCCCACTTTGGTGATCAAACCCTAACAATGAAATGAAATGAAAAGAGTATGATAAATAGATAACATGCAAATGCCATAAACTTAACACACCTTTGATGCTCAAAATATGAAGGTATGCAATGTAGTGCTCTAATAGATTGACTTGATAATGCTTGATTGAATGATACAAAGTGCTCAAACGATTGATTGATATTTTGTGAATGCAAGTGAATGACAAGCTTGTAGGAGATGTAATATGAGGAGAAAAACACTTATTTATACTTGATTTTATTAAAATTTCCTAAAAGTAACACATCACTGGCTGACCTCAAGGGTTAGAGGACAAATTGCCACTAGAATTTTAAAATTATTTTGAGCTTTGTGCCAAAAAGGACTAAGTTGCCCCTATTGGTGACTTAGTCCCACTTAAGCAAATTAAGTGGGTGTCAGGAATTTTGAGGCATTAAAAGTTTTCCTACGAGAATGTTCTCAAAAACACACTTGAAAATGATTAGGAAGTACCTTAAGGGGTTAAATAAAGCCTAGAAAAGTGTGAAATATTGTTACAAGACTTTACAAGACTTCAAAATAGGACTTAATAAGTGATGAAAATGTGATTTTTAGTTGAATTGTAATGAATAGAGTCTAGAAAAGTGTAGAAATATCTTACAACACTTCAAAAAACCTTCACAAGACATCATAATTTAAATGTTTAGGACCTAATGTGAATGTTTAAGCTACATTACAACATTAATCCCAAGAAAATAAAGCCAAAGTCCATTAGAAAGACTCAAGTGAGTGTAAAAATGTCAACTATACATTTTTTGGCAACACAACTACAACAAGGAGAAATCGAGACCAACAAAAATTCTCCTAGAAATCAAACAAAACACAGAGAAACATAGTTCATAAGCACTAGAGAAAAATCCTCATTAGTTGAATACCTGCAACCTTCTTTTAATACAATTTTCTCAAATTTCTCAACATATACAATCAATGACAACTAGTGAATAACCAGCTGACCGGTTAACATCAATTAAAACACTTCATTCCTCCTTCCATTCTTGCAAAACTATTGGTCTCATGGTTTAGTAAGAAGCATGATTCAATGTCCTTGTCAACAACAAAATTAGAGTATACAGTTGCAACATCCTCTTGCACTCTAGTGTTGTGGATGAAGCAAACATTGAAGGATATCAAGGTAATTTATGATGAGCCCATTCCTATTTTATGTAACAATACAAGTTCCATCAATATTTCATAGAATTTAGTGATGCATTCTAGAACCAACCATATATCTATTAGGTATCACTTCTTAAGAGAGAAGGTTGTAGATCAAGAAGTAACATTGAAGTATGTTCCTACAAAGAAACATGTTGCATAAATATTTACAAAGGCACTTCAAAAGATACATTTGAATATCTTAGATGGAAGTTAGGGGTTGTTACCCCTCCTTCTAACTAGATGCATATATGGTGCATCTATCTAGGGGGAACAATTCAAGACATTTTCTTTATCCCTGGATTGACAGAGGCTACCTCTTGAGGGGAGTAGGTAGGAAGAATCTGAGAAGGATGATAAGGTTTTTGTAGAAAAGGGGAGTCTATTTGTTGTCTCCAATAAAAAGGAAGACCACTAACCCTTTTCCCTTGATGTTAAATTGGGAGAAATTGCATATCAGGTTAGTGTTTCCATCAATTCCAAAGGGGGAGATTGTTGCAAATGTTGTCATTGATGTCAACAGAGTTAGGATTATTGCACGTGTTGTCATTAATGTCATTAGAGTAGTATTGTGTAGAAGGTTGCATGTGATGCAATCAATGTGGTGATCAGAAGTGTTGGACATGATTATGAATGTCATGAGCATGTTGTACATAGGTGAATGTTGTTGTGAAGAAGTTGTGAGATATGAAAGAAAGTATGAAAGGTACTCATGAATTCAATGGCTCAGGAAGTTGCACTAAAGATGCTTGGGATAATTCTCTACATTCCTCTATATTTGAAGATATGGCCTTGAACTTTGGAAGTTAGATAAAAAAAGTGTGAAGTATGTATGTTCCTAATTTTAGACAATGAAAGTTACCACAAATGTGTCTAGAGCTAGCAAAGTGAAGACTGTATTGTTGCAATTGGGAAGGATTAAAGGAATTCTTCACATTTCTCTGCGCTTGAACATATTCTCTTGTGGTTTAATGGATAAGTTTAGATTATTTGCATGATCTCTTATTTCAAGTTTTAGGTGTTTTTGATTAGGGGTAAAACAGGTTTTGATGGAACCTGAAACCCATTACAGACCAGTTTTGAAGGGCTCTGTAACCCTATCAAAGAAAAGCATGTTGCATACAAGATAATCCGTAAACCATTAGCAGCCAAACAACATTAGCAAAAAATAGA
This sequence comes from Sequoia sempervirens, assembly GCA_007258455.2. NCBI lineage: Eukaryota > Viridiplantae > Streptophyta > Pinopsida > Cupressales > Cupressaceae > Sequoia > Sequoia sempervirens. The sequence continues at coordinate 137,357,025 of VDFB02058242.1, read as the reverse complement.
TAAACATGACAAGACAAGCTACAATATGAAAGAAAAAAGGACTGAGATCCCTTTACAACCTAATTTTAACCTAGACCTAGAACACTTAGGTCAACAAAGAAACTTCTTGCATCAGCCTGGCATTAGCAAATTACACACTCAGGAAAGATACCACTGAGACAAGAAAAATAGACAAATTAATGGTGCAAAACACCATCAAACCCCTAAACAAAAATACCAACAAATACAAACACCCCACCTCAATAGGGGAGTTAGAGAGCACAACAAAACCTTGAAGCACAACAACCTTCTTATAGTAGCACCCCACCAACACCAACTCCATCTCCACCTCAATAGGATGGAGCTCCCCTCTATAGGAGAGGAAGATATGAGATCCCAAGACTCCAAAGCCATCACTCATCAGTCAACACAAGCTCCACCTTGATAGGATCAAGCATAGGAGAAAAGTACTTCCTACCAAATCTACAACAACCACCTCCACCTCAATAGAAGAGGGTTCCACCTCAATAGGAGGAGTCTCCATCTCCATAGAAGACACCAATTGTAGATATGGAGAGAAATAAAAAATTTGGAAGGAGAAATAGTCATAACCTCCTTAGGCATAACAAGAGACAAATACAAGAAAGAAGTAGAACACACCTTAGCCAGCAAGAAAAAACTCAAAAACTTCTGAGCTTTCAAAATAAAAATTTGTAACAGCTTAGCCCATGAGTGACCCTCAGTAACAAGCACAAAATAATAGGAACCACTAGTCATATAACAATAGAACATCCAGGTCTTGAGAGTAGACATGAAATAAGACCTAGATGAAAACCATAAAATGAAAGGAAGAGTAGAGTAGAACCACCAACAACAAACCTCCCCCTGGGTTATGAGAAATAACCCAGCCTTCTAGAGGAAACACAAATACCACTAGGGATTCAACTACCAACTCAAGCTTGAACATAAGGAGGCACCAATGAACACCAAAACCTAGATTCCACCCACCATAGACTAACCCAACAGTGAAAAAAGTAAAAAACCCTCATGAGCATCAATGGCAATAAAACCTCTAAGGATGCACCAAACAAAAACACCAGAAGAGGTATGAACTTCACCCAACATGACACCTAACCAGAAAAAAAGTGGAGCATGATGGTAATCATCAAAACCCAAACCAAATCAAGAAAAGAGCCTAAGAAGTTAGACCAAAAACTTGGTAGAAAGCCAAGAAAAACCCAGACAAACCAATGAAACAAACCCACATAGCAAAGAGAGGAAGCCACAAAGACTTCCATCACATCCAATGCCTCTTCAAAAGCAGTCTTCCAATCAAGAACAAAGGCCAACTAGGACATCTTTGAAGGGATAAACCCTTCAACAAAGAGCACACTCACAAAAGCAGGTCTCCTAGGAACTCTTGCACACGCCAAAAAATAGGAAGCAAGACCAACACTAGTCCACCCACCTTAAGCAATAAGGCACAAAAATTTCTAGCCACGAGCAAGAAAAGAGGAGACCCCAAGAAAGAGCAACAATAGATCCAACAAAGAGAGGCCACACCGACCCCCCACCAACACCCAACAAAAGGATACCAAGACAAACAACAATTCCATCATCATCCACATCTCCTTCAGCCTTAACATATTTTGAACAAATTATCCCTCCCATTTTCTTTCCCACCATTGTAGCTCCCATCGATTCCATCTATATTTCAAGTTTTAGGTGTTGAGGTGTACCAAAAATATGGTTTTAAATGTTCTATCTCAAGATTGTGTTTCCTCAGTTTGTAAGAGATGTTGGATTTAGTGTCTATTTGCTTGTGTCAACATGGCGTTGCATGAAGTGGTGAAAAGAGTGTATGGGAATGTTTTTCAATATCATATAATGTTTGTAATTTGGTCCACATGGTGTTATCTAGTCTCTTTGATACCACATTTTAGTTTGGAACTAATGTGTGGAAGGAGAAGTGTTTGTTGGGTCAACTTAGATTATCTTTGAAGTGTGTGCTAAGGTAAAAATAGGTTTAGATTATCTCTTGGTTTAGACCACATTTAATTCCCACTTACCGTAGATGTTTTGAATCCAACTTATTATGGTCATTGCATGTTTCATCTTGGATCATAAGGAGAAACTTTTTGAATCTTGCGAAGGATATAAATGGAAGATCAAGTTTTTTACAAAGGGTGTTTGATGTGTGGTGTATGCAAGTGTCGAAAGTAGTGAGTTAGAGGCAACAATTTTTTTTGAACAAAGGTATGTGCGAGAGTGTGTTGAAAGTAGTGAGCTAGAGGTAACAAAGGTGTTGAGTGTTGTGATGGTGGTTGATCACCAAATTTCATCGAATATTTTGTGTTGAGGTTGTAGCCTCTTTCTATAAGTGTTGTAATTTACAAGGAGTTGTAAAATTCCTTTGGTTAAAGCCATAAAATTGTATTTCAAGTATTTGTAGCTTCCTTTGGGTTGTATCCCACAAAACCTATTATAAATCTTATTTTATTTATGAGGTTGGATTTGGATAGTAGATCCAAGTAGCTTTCTCACCATGGTTTTTCCATTGTAGGGTTTTCCATGTAGATCTAGTGTTGTGGCTGTGTGTTTGTTCATTTGAATTGTATTTGATATTCTATCTGTTTGAGGTAGTAAGAGGTTTTGTTTGATAAATTTCAATTGGATAAATTTGTGGTATAGACTAATTCACCCCATATGAGTATATCATTGTGTTCTAACATGAATGCTTGAGGTTTAGGTTTGGGTCTAGGGATGACCCTAATCTTAGGAGCTTACCACCTTTGAGTGTAAGCCTAAGTGGTGGTTTAGAGTTGTCACCAACATGGTGACTGAAGAAGTTATGAAGTCAACACTTCTAGATTTGTTTGAAGAAATTGAGTCAAGGGTGATCCCACAAAGCTAGTTTACAATTTCTGGGAGGATCTGATTTTTGCTGAAATCACATATTTTTAGAAAATATAATGATTTAAGCCTTAAAAAGTTGCATTTAAAGAATTCCAATTGAAGAGGGTTTGATCAAACTACCTTAAATGAAACCCCCTTGGATAGAACCCCGCTAGTTTTAAACCATACCTATAATGGAGTCTCCTTTATACCTATCAAAATGCTGATAAAAAAATCACTTTTGATTTACCTTTTGGGGGATCAAATGAATTCATTTAATTTTTATTTTTTTAAAGTATGTAGTCCTTATTATAAGCTTCCCAAAAAGTATAATTTTAAATAAATTTAATTTTATTATTATATTTATTTTTTATTTATCGTGAATGTAGGTTTTTCATCAAAAATCAAGCTCTTTGTTCTGCACATGTGGAAAAATAGTAGATTATCAAAAATAAAAAATAAAAAATATTAGTGTACCAAATATTTAAGTCCTTGATCCAACAAAGAAAAAAAAATTGAATTTCAATACATACAAAAATAAGTTATGCGTTATACAGTCGTGCTATGTCTGAATTATAATTGGTTTGAATTCAAAACTTGATTAAAGAAAAAATATTCAATAAAAAACTATCTAACTGAGTGGAAGCACTAGATATTAGAGTTATGAATCTAAATTTGAAATAATTAGATTTTATCCTTCATGGAAAAAAGTTATGCATTATACAGTGAGTGTCACTTTTTTAAAATGTTGTTTTCTAAAAAAAACTAGTTTTCGAGGGAGATGAAAAGAAGTGCAATATGATTCCAAATTTTTTGAAAAAAATATATTTAGAATCTATAGACAAAATTTCATGAAACTCTGTTGCATCATCTTCAAATTCCTCACGGTTTAGCCACTATAGGTGCAGAAGTGAAGATTTAGTTAAAAAAAATTATTTAGGTGTAGAGTTTGGCCAAAATTGTAAACCACTATTGTGGGATCACCCACTAAGTTGATATTCAATGTTAATTGATTACAAAAATAGTAGTAATTGAGGGTAACACTTTAAATTTTTATGTAGGTTCAAAAGATACATGAGAATACACTATACTACAAAATGTTAACTAAGCCTAACTCAACCTACTAAAGATATATACAAAAGGGAATAAAACAAGTATGTTTCAATTTAGAAAGCTAGTTTAATTAAAATATCAAGATGAGACCCAATAGACACATACAACCCAAAACCATCCTCAAATCACTCACCACCCACCACTTATACAAGAACCTCTTTCAAGGCTTTCATTCTATCACTAAGATTGGGCTCCATATCTATCACTAACCCTACTAGAACCCATGCATTCACCCAACACTTCAAACTCTACACTAGGTTCTAAATACAAGTGGTGTCAAGAATGAATGACACCCCTTACCTATGATTGATGACATGGTAAACAAACTTACTACACGATACCATCCAATTATTTATTTATTTATTACAACTAATATATTAAATTAAAATAAAACCTATAGTTATAATAATTTAACAAGAGGTGATGGTTGAATCATTCTTTATTCTTATAGACTTTTACTAATAACAACTTTGCATTTTACTATTTATATTTTAAATAAAATTTCATCTAGATTTTACATATATTTTTTATCTAAATAATATATTTAGCATAATATCATTGCAAGAAAAAGTCCTATTGTATAAAATGTTACCTAAGCTAATTAATTAATACAATCAATAAGCAAACAATTAACTAATAAATTAGAGTTTGAGTAGATTAATTAGGGTAATTTAAATGCTAAGAAAATAAATGCAGGGATTAAGGTATTTCATTTAATAATAATGATAAATAATAAATATAATGTAATGCTAAAAACTATTGCCTTCATGCTAGGAATGGATGGTCCCTAGGAGATATACATTTATAGTATAGAATAGCCTTCAAATTTATTTTGAGTTAACTTTACATTATACAAGATTGATCCCACTGGTACAAAGAATGATTTGATGCATTGAAGTGACATGTAACTCCGCAAGAGAGTGAACCTATTGGCAAGGGATAGAAGTGACCTATCTCACCATGATCTTTGCTCTTAATCGACTATTAAATATTGATATTATTTAATAATACATTGAGGCTATCATATAGTCACAAAATGTCAAGTTTTATTAGGTCGATCCCCTTGATTAGATTAACTTTAAATTCATGAAAATAACTGAAAAACCTCTTTAATCATACAAGTATCATAAAAATACATACATACATTCATACAATTAAAAAATAATTAAAATATTCCATGAAAATATTTTCAAAAATTAAATAAAAACTAATATAAATATACCAACTTCATTATTAAATAATATTATTAATACCTTTTTCATAAGCTTTCATTTTTAACCCCTATATAATTACACTTGATTCTTATTACCTTCCTTGAATAAAACCCTTATTAAAAAGAAAGGAAATCGAATCTAAACTAGGTCAAAAATATTAAAATACTATTAAAAAGTCAATTTGACAAGCAATTAATATGTAATTTGTAGTGTTCTTTTTTATGAGTAGGTCAAGACTCTTTAAAAAAACAATTAGTTTAAAGTTGTTGCTTGTAATTAGTAAATACATTCCGTTCTAACCAAGGGAAGTAACTAAACTATTTCATCAACCAATGAAGATGGGGGTTGGTGGTTGTTGGTTGTTATGATATTACTCATAAATACTTTTTAAAGCTATAATGGAATCCAAATCATTACTCCAACATATTGATCTAAGTTGCCCAAATAGTTTAAATGGGTATAAAAATGAGAATAAATAGTAAATTGTTCCTTGCACATTATATATTTACTTTGTGTTGTTGATAAAGTTAGGTTAAATATAGATTTTATATTTATATATTTAATTTTTTTAAAATATCTGATTATCTCTATATATTTATCACCCAAATCTCCAAGTAGGTTGTTCTTGATTAGAGTAGTCACCAAATTCCTAATCATATCTTTATCCCCACCTAGATTGAGTAGGTAAACCACAAAAAATAATGCTATACCTAAATAACCCATTAAAGAACCAATAATAGAACCCATTAAACCAAGTTTTATGTTCTATTATTTTATTTTAACTGGTCTTTAAATTATAAATATTAAAATCAAATTTCTAATTGAAATGTAAGTGCAAATTTAATTTGAATAATTTTCTATTAGATTAATTATATTTCCTAGATAATCACTTTTATTGGTATTTCTTAAATATATGTTATTGAAATATATTATAAAGCTTATTTTAGGATATTTATTATATAACTTATCAATGATAAAATTTTATTCTTTATATTTGTATTTTTAGAAGTTAGTTGTAGCATGTTGTGCTTTCATATTGTGTGATTATGTGATCATGTTACAATTTAGATTTTTTACTATATTAAATGTAAATTTAATCATATTATAAAGTTCATTAATAGTGATTTAAAGTCAAGGTATTTAAAAAATGAAATACCTTTTATAAACATAAAATCTAATTGAAAGCATTAAATTATTCTATTTCTATTATGATAATTATTTTATCTTGATGATTTAATATTAAAAATAATTTAATCAATCATAATATTATTTCTTACATTAATTTTAATTAAATTATAACATTTATTTATTTTAATAAAAAATATATTTTTAAAAAATTATGAGGCTATTTTATTAAAATTGCTTTTCCTAATTGAATCTTGGAAGATCTTTTCATTCTAACCTGCTGGTCAAATACCATATTAATTTTTATTACTTTTCTCCAACAAAAATTGATATTATTCTATTTGCACCATTAAAAATATTTGACTTTTAATAATTTATACTTTCCTCATTGACTCAAATTTCCTTTCCTTTATTTTTCTTATGCTTAATTAATAAAAGAATATTATTTATTAAAAAATTACATTATTATTCAATTCTTAAAAAAATTAAGAGTGAGCTAGAAGGGATGTTACTTTATCTATATGATATTCTTATTTTGTCCTTTTTCATATTGTAAATGTGATATTTTAGTATGTAGATGGAAAAAAAATAATAAATATTTTTCATTAAATATTTAAAATTATATATGCTAAAAACACAACATTTTTTTTATGGATATCATATTTTCATGATTATATATTAAAATTTGAAAAGATTTATGTAAGCTTATAAAAAATTCTCTTATATGAAATATATTTAAAAATAATTAATATTTTTTTAATTTGTAGATTTAATTAATCTTATTGCTAATGACCTATTTATAAAAAAATAAAAAATATTAAATTATATTAAAATTATATTTTAAAATTTAGATCTATAATGTATATTTAATTTTGAAAAAAATGAAATAAATTAGAAACATTCTTAAGAAAGCATCAAGTTTTGTGTCAAAATATTACCACATCTATTGCCAATTTTTTTTTTTCAATCAAATCCTACCTTTTTACTATAACTCTTCTATTTTCTTCTCAATGGTATAACACACTACCATAAAAATAATAAAAATATTAATTATAATACTATTTTACACCTAACGAGTGTGGAACAATATTATAGATTATTAATTAATATATTATCTCAAATTATAGACATGCTTTGATGTGTACATAAACACTAAGGATGGTGTTTCTAAATTGTTTTTTTAATTTGGTTATGCAAGCAATTTTTATCTATATATAAATTTTGATGATATTTCAAAGTGATATTTTTTAAGAATTAAGTTTTTATTTTAGTTTGTTCATTTTATTTTGTTTAATTTTATTTCTCTAGGATTCTTTATAATGTACTAAATATAAAATTTGACAATATTTATATTTTTCTCTTGAAAGTAATGCTAGAGTGATAAGGATATTACATATGTTTTTCCTTTCTCTCTCTATATATTTTTTTATAGCTAAGCTATATTACCCATAAATGGTCTCGTGAAGTGAGTGGCACGCTACAACCCCAATACATAGGCTTTTAAATAAATCCAATACCTTTCACACACCATCTGTCTTGAATATATCATTCCAATTCCTTGTATTAATCTCCCACATAGTGTTATACTTTTATATATCACTCCCTCTCATGTATCATTCTTGTTTTGTATAATACTCTCTTCAACATACTATTTTTCTTTGACATACTAATTTATATAACAAAAGGTTTGGAATATAGGGAAAATTCAATATTTTTAAAGGTTTTATTATGTAGTGTAGTTTTGGTATCTTGGAAGGTTTAGTATATAGGTTTATTTTGATATAATGGAATGATTGATACATAAGAACCATGGGATACATAGAAAGTTGGGAGTGATAAGGTTTGGAATGACCAGAGTTTCCTCTAAGAGAAATAATGATATTAACTAAATTTACAAGCTAAATGAAATTTAAGTTCATAATTTAGAATTATGGTTTGGGATTAGAGGTTTAAAATTTAGGATGTAGGGTTTATTCTTATAGTTTTAGGGAGCTTAGGATGTAGGATTTACAGTTTAGGTTTTAGGTTTAATATTTAGGCTTAGGTTTAGGTGTGCAATTTTTAGAGTTTGAGTTATGAGGTTTAGGGTGTAAATTTTGGAGTTTATGGTTTAATGTTTAGGATGTAGGATTTAGGATATATGTTTTGGAATTTAGGATTTCAGATTTAGAGTTTGGTGTTGATGAAAAAAACTCACTTAATATTCACATAATAATCACAAATAGTTAATATAATTTAAAATAGTTAAGGAAATAACAATTAACAAATAATAATAGATAACATTTTATTTTATACATGCAAGAATGGATCAAGGAGAGGAAGTGACTATAGGTGGGAAATAAATTTAAATTTCAAACCAATAATTTTTGAAAAAATCCTTGAATCGAAAAGACAATGAGATTCATGGGGGCATACTTCCCATTGAGGTTGAAAGAGGTGGTATTGAGTATGTAGTGCACATGGATTATTGGTGCAGGAGCACCTTGTTGCATTCAAGCCTTCATGAGGCCATATTGTATAAATTCATTAAATTAGGTGTTTTAATGTTGTAATAAGGTTGAATGAGCCATTTTATATATGTTTTAAGTCATTTGGAGTCATTGATGAAGGTTTGGTGTCATTTAGTTAAAAAATGAAAATATTGTCAAAAGTTGTCAAATGTTGTCATAACAACTTTTCTTGTTAAATGACAACTTTTTAAAAGTTTGTTAAATGGTAGTTGTAGGTTGGTTGGAACATAACTTGATTTTACAAGCATAAAAATGGGCCTCCAAGTCGAATGGGGGGTTGGAATGTAGTTTTGAACAAGAATTTATAAAGGAAGACATGAATTTTTCTACAATTTCCAATGTTCTGCCCTGTTGTTTTACATGTTATGGCTTTGTATGAAGTTGTACAGACCTAAAATTGATTTTTATTTATAGAGTAATGAACTAGCTTTCATTTTCAATTGGTTTGGTTTTTTTTCATTGAGTTTGGAGAAAGTTATGATCATTTTACCGTTGGCAGCCCTATGGGATTGTTTTCTCTGGAAGTTGAAGGTTGTTGCAGAGAATGGTACATATTTTACAGATCAAATAAAGACCTCAGACCTATTGGAAATGTTAGATATGTGAATCTATTTTCATTTTCACTTTTTTTGATCAATTTTCATGGGGTTTTGAGTGATTTATGACGTTTTTGGTGAAGACTGCTCAGTTTAGGAACTAGGGTTACCCACAAATAAGAAAAATTCATATCTTTTTATTCCACCATCAAAAAGTGATAAAAAATGGTGAAAAGTTATGTTTTTACATTTTCTAAAGACCCTTTAAAATAAAAATGTTAATTTATTCATTTTCATGAGTTATGATAGATTGTGTGTTTCATTTTGGTGGAGAGTGGTCAAAGAAACATGGTTTTCTTGATGTTTGAACAAAGCTATGCATAGTTTGTTTATGGTTGGCCTTAAATTATTGTTTTCTAATATTTAGAAGGTTGTAATGAGTTTTTGGGATGAATCTAAGCATGTTAAAATCATTTACCAAGTCTGATAGAGATTGGAGTCCATTTGTGTAAGTTGGAGCCCATGTTGCTCAAGGTTAATGGATTGAGATTGCCTCAAGCATGAAGAATTTTAGTTGTGTACTTGATTATTGCCAAGAACATAGAAATTTGATGGTATGAACCATCTTTCTCTACATCAAATTGGTATCAAAGCCCAACAAAAGGTCTGGGTTAGTGTTGGTTTGTGGTTTTGTGTTGTGGTTGTGTGCAGGTTAAGAAGAACCCGATTGCTGCCAAGGAAAGGCAGAGAAAGGTTGAATAGAAGCAAGGAGAGACTTGCTTGTGAAGATGGATTTGGTGAGAAGATTGGGAAGAAATTTTCTGGTAGAGGAAGAGAGGAAAAAGAAGAAATAAGAGGAAAAAAGAGAAAGGAAGAGAAAAGAGGAAGAGATGAGGCAAAAGGAGATTGAAGAAATAAAGCAAAGGATAGATCAATTGCTCAAAAGAGTCACAAGTTAGAACTTGACCATAAAAAAGAAAGTTGAATGGCCCATACAAAAGATTATTCAAAGAATAAAAATACAGGCAAGGATGGCAAAAAATGAGGCAAAGGTAAACTTTGTTGAGCAAAGTAAGTTACAGGTTGAGATGCATGATATTCCAATTATGTTTGAAGATGAAAAAACTTCTTTGTTTGTTGAAGAACACATTGATGTTGAGATGAATGATATGGTTGTTGGTAATCAAGTAGTTGATGAAAATTTTGATGAAAAAGTAGAGAAGGCTGTACTGATCCTCAAAATGTTGTTGACAATAAGGTAGATAATGAAAATGTTGCAGATTTGTTTGCTAATGAGATATATGCAGATTTTCAAGGATTTGATGCAGGCTATATATGGTACTCTGATGATGAGAGTGAAGGTATAGATGATGTTGCTGAGGTATATGCACAAGAAATGGACCTTTGGGACATGAAGACAAAAAATATAGTAGAGGATTCAATGGTAAAGGTAGAAGAAGATGATGAAGAGTTGGTGCCTACACCTGAAGAAGAAAAGGAAAAAGGTGAAATAGATTTGCAGTTACAAATTGAGCCACCAAGGTATGAGAATGAGATATTTACTTCATTGTTTCATGATGAGACTAATGGAATTTTCAGTTTTTTCCATGTAGAAGTTTGTCGCTATCATGAGATAGTAGAAATAGAGACATTATGGTTGCAGGAAAATCATGGTGCAAGGATTGTGGATGAGTCTAAACATGTACATGATGGGAAGATGGAAAGAAGATACCTTCTTCTTGTTGTGTTTGTAATTTCAAGGAAGAAAAAACCATGGGTTAAGATGAAGATACAATTTTTTGTGATTACTGGTGATAGTGAAGATTCATTTCTATTTGCAAGTCCTTCACTCTTTGCTCTCTCAAGGAACTTGAGTTTTTTCTTCAAGGGGAGAATGGTGCAGGAGCACCTTGTTGCATTCAAGCCTCCATGAGGCCATATTGTATAAATTCATTAAATTAGGTGTTTTAATGTTGTAATAAGGTTGAATGAGCCATTTTATATATGTTTGAAGTCATTTGGAGTCATTGATGAAGGTTCGGTGTCATTTAGTTGAAAAATGAAAACATTGTCAAAAGTTGTCAAATGTTGTCATAACAACTTTTCTTGTTAAATGACAACTTTTTAAAAGTTTTTTAAAAGTTGTTCAATGATAGTTTTAGGTTGGTTGGAGCATAACTTGATTTTACAAGCATAAAAAATGGTCCTCCAAGTCGAATGTGGGGTTGGAATGTAGTTTTGAACAAGAATTTATGAAGGAAGACATGAATTTTTCTGCAATTTCCAATGTTATACCCTATTTTTTTACATGGTAGGGCTTTGTATGAAGTTGTACAGACCTGAAATTGATTTTTATTGATAGAGGAATTAACTAGCTTTCATTTTCAATTGGTTTGGTGTTTTTTCATTGAGTTTGGAGAAAGTTATGATCATTTTATCATTGGCAGCCCTATGGGATTGTTTTCTCTGGAAGTTGCAGGCTGTTGCAGAGAATGGTATAGATTTTACAGATCAAATAAAGAACACAAACCTATTGAAAATGTTATATATGTGAATATATTTTCATTTTCACTTTTTTTGATCAATTTTCATGGGGTTTTGAGTGATTTATGACGTTTTTAGTGAAGACTGCTCAGTTCAGGAACTAGGGTTACCAACAAATAAGAAAAATTCATATCTTTTTATTCCACCATCAAAAAGTGATAAAAATTGGTGAAAAGTTCTTTTTTTACATTTTCTAAAAACCCTTTAAAATAAAAATGTTCATTTATTCATTTTCACGAGTTATGGTAGATTGTGTGTTTCATTTTGGTGGAGAGTGGTCAAAGAAACATGCTTTTCTTGATGTTTGAACAAAGCTATGCATAGTTTGTTTATGGTTGGCCTTAAATCATTGTTTTCTAATATTTAGATGGTTGTAATGCATTTTTGGGATGAATCTAAGCATATTGAAATCATTTACTAAGTATGATAGAGATTGGAGTCCATTTGTGTAAGTTGGAGCCCATGTTGCTCAAGGTTAATGGATTGAGATTGCCTCAAGAATGAAGAATTTCAGTTGTGTACTTGATTATTGTCAAGAATATAGAAATTTGATGGTATGAACCCTCTTTCTCTGCATCAATTATGAGGGCAGTGTTAATATCAATGGATCCATCTCTTTAGATCATCATGGGTCCCAAGCTCTAAAAATATATATTTATTTATTCAAAGATCAACCATTCCAATAGAAGGAGAATGGAGATTGCTCAAACCCATTGATAACCCTCATTTTAGACATGAATCAAGGTGAGTTATATTTTTAAATCCCTAGTTCATCTAGTTTAGGGAAGTTTCTAAAATTGAACCATCTACAATTAGAAAATTCATTAGACATTTCCCTAGCATGGATGTCTTGAGAACTTGGGTTAAGGTTTGTTGGAGTTTAGAAGGTTAGGTTGAAATTGAAACCATGGTGAAAAGTGTTTTCTCCATAAACTTCTCTAGTGATGATGATTTGAGTAACACATTGGTAGGAAGGTTGTGCTTCCTTGGAAAGGATAACATAGTCCTAAGGAAATGTCACTTAGCCTTTTAACCTAGAGAAATAATTATTTAGCTCCATGCTAGAAAGGATAAGATTAATTAGGCTTTCACTTAAATTCTAGGAGTAAGAGGTATTAAAAGGTATCATGAATAAATTTAGTTAGCTCATGGATATGGATAATATGAAAAAAACAAAACTAGAATAAAAATGGTATTCACAAGGACTTGCATTTATATGTAAAGAACCATGAATCTTATAGCATATATTTTCCTCTCTTCTAAGGTGATAATTTGGATACAACCCCTGGTGATAGAAAAATTACCTATGGGATTCCATAGTACAAGAAGATTACTCATTTACAAAGAGATTTACCCTTGAAAAAAACCCAAAATTAGGCCAAAAACATAGTCAAAGAATGATATTTTTAAAAGATAGAGATCAAAAGGGAAACCTTAAGTATTAATAATAGGAGCTCAAGGAGAGCTAGAAGGTATTCATGAAGGGAAAATCATTGGAAGCCCATACCTTATAAGTTAGAGAAGAGGTATTTCTCAAAAATAAAGATGTGTAACCCCTCTCAATAATTATAAAGGTTCAAGGGGAAGTACAAGGATTTGAGAATCAACTAGATCAATTGTGTGATAAGGGGAAAAACTCAAACATTACATAAAATTATTAGGGTAAAAATGAAGAGGTTAGAAAGGTAGGGATAGAGGAAACTCAAAAACCTTGTATATATATAGAAAAGAATAGATAGAGGAAATTTTAGAGGAACCATCCTCTTTATTTTCAAAGGAAAAAATATCAATGGAGGGAGAATTCATAATGGTCACAAAAACATCTAAAATATAGCCAAACTCAAAATAGTGAAGATTAGTATCCCATAATTGAAGGAAGGTTGGTGCAAGGTAGAAATATAATAGGAATTTCACCAAGGATAGGAGCTAGGGACTATAAAATATTTGGAGAACCATTTCTTAGGAAAATTTATCTAGAAAAAAAGTAGTTTATTGTGGTTCATACTAGAAAAGTAAGAGGAGATTCTCCTTCAAGGAAAATCATGAACTCGAGGTAAGGAAAGAAGTGGCAGATGGAACCCAACCTTCTCTTATTGATTTATGTAATAAGAGAACCCATAAACCTAAGAAATGTTGGAATTTTGAGGAATTTTATCATTGATGATGTTGCTTGGCAACATGAGCATGGATTGTATATAAAAAGATTTTGTGTTTTCATTAATTTCAACATTGTTGCAGGTCACTTTGGGTAAATCTAACAGGTTTTTGAGGTGTTTAGGAAGACATTTTGGCAAGTTGATTTGGTCTAGAAAGTTTAGTTGTGTAGAAATTCAACTAAGTGTCAAATATGTCAATTTGGTGTTATAGTGTGTCAGTTTTTGGGTCCACACCACTCCACAAATTCAAATATCACTCTTTGATTCTAACATTAATTTGGTGAATGTTAAATATAGCTAAATCCAAGATTTCATCGTGTTTGGATAAGAGGTTTGAGAGATAAGAGTAACAAATTTTAGCTTGGCATATTACAATCATTTTTTGTACAATGTGTTTATGTGGGAGATTCCACACTTCTCCATGGATGAGTTTTTGGTTTGTAGTGTTGAAGATAAGTTGCTAGTTGTCAGTTGAGTGTGAATCCTAGATTGTATCGAGTTTTGGGGTTCATGTGTCAAAATGTGGATACATAGATGAAGATTTTTGTATTTAGATCTTATTTGGAGCTAACCTAACATGTTTGATGTTGTGCGAAGGATGAATAAATATTTTTATCTTATGTGGGATCTATTATAGGTCCATTCCATCCTATCTTAAGATGTTTTGATATTTGAATTGTGGCATGTGTTATGGATGATAAGTTTTGAGCTGACAAGTTATATTTTTGGTGTTACATCTAATTAGGCCAACCTAATTTATGTTACACTTGATGTCAATATATATGATGGATTGTTTTTGTTATTTTGGAGAGATAGGTGTGACATGTATTATGTGTGGTGTGAATTTGATTAGAGCAGTGTGAATTATGTTGTAGAGGATCTAAGTTGTGTGAATGATGATCATTGCAAAGAGTTGAATCAGAATCAATGTGAAGATTGTTATTGTGCTTCAAGAATTATATTCTTGCATATTGTAGATGCAATTGTAATAGTTTAAAATAGGTTGTTTAATGTTTGAATGGTTTAAGAAAATACTGATTCACCCCCCTCTTAGTATTCTAGGTGTTCAACAATTAGTATTAGAGCTTAGTTCCTTGGAAGGAGCTTAATCACTTTGGGAAGGTCTTGGACATTGAACACATGGATTATAGAAGGTTTCCCATTCCTTTGGAAGAGATCCCTACTATTGGATTTATAAAAGAAGATTGCATGCTTGAAAAATATGGAGAGCTCAAAGTTTCTCTTGAAGATCTTGACAAAATTGAAGGGGAAAACAAAGATTTGAAGGAAAATGTTAAGGAATCAAATAAATGCATCAGAAAATTGAGAGAGAAAATCAAGAAGTTTAGAGAAAGGCATAAGGAATTCAATGAACAGCTGAAACAAGCAAATGAAAAAATTACCAGACTAAAAGTGCAAGTTGAAGAAAATAAAAGAGTTGAGGAATGTTTAAATGCAATGGTGAAAATAAAATATAATGAAAGCATGAGGCTTGAATAAGAAGTGGTAAATATGAGATCAGATCATGAGAAAGCAAGAAGTCATGAAGAAAAATTCAAGGTGAGCTTTACAATGCTTGATGAGTTAATTATCGGTTAGAAAGCATCCAAAAATAAAGATGGTTTAGGATTTGAAAAAGGTGAAAACTCAAAAGTAGATTAGACACCTAATGTAGAAAAGAAGATCAATGAACCAGAGAAGAGTGAAGACAAGAAGAATAATGGAAAGATCCAAAATCAAAGAAATGAAGCTAGAAGACCTCTGATTAGACAACCAAATGCTCAAAGGTGCCTATGTTTCAATGGTTTTTGTTATTCTTGCAATAAATTTGGACATAGAGCAATGAAATGTAGAAGCAGAGTGAATAAAAATGTTCCATCCTTTACTAGTCAATGCTTTACATGCAAAAAATTTGGACATAGAGCAAATGAATGCAAAATTCAAATGATGAATGCATATAACAATGGTAGAATGATTCAACCTTTTAATGGTTATTGTTAATACATGCTATGGATTTGGACACAAGGCTAATCAATGTAGATCTAGAATGAATGGAAGGAATACTATTTAAAAGAATGTTGTATGTCACAATTGTAATAGACTTGGACAGGGTAGGTGCAAGAAGTTGGGTCCACAAAATGTTCAAAAAGTGGAAGTGTTTTTCTTGATTTTCAGAATTTGTCACAATTGGACTTAAAATTTGAAGCACTTACACATTGAATCTTAAAAAAAACCAGTAATATGAAATTTAGTATTTTGAGTCTAGTTTTCAAAAATGTAATTTATTTTAATACCCAAATGATACAAAATAATTTTTAATACACATGTATAAAAACCACTTTTTAAAAGTCACCTTTTTAGGACCATACCATACACGTGTACGAACACCATAATTTTACATAAATAAAAGTATTTTTCTAATTCCATTTGTGGAAAGATGTATATTATAGCGAAGATTGATGAGGATATTTTTTATAATTTTTTTCATAATATTTTTAATTTTTTATTGGCCCTAATTTCTAGTTTTTAAAACTCGTGTACGAACACCATGACTTGACCTAAACTTATCATTTTTTAAATTTTCTTTTTTTCATTGTGTAAAGAATTGTTTATAGATTTAAGCAATATAATTTTTTTAACAAGAAAATTAACAACTTAAAAGTTATTAAAAAAATACAAAAACATGATATTTCAAGTTTATGGACTTGTTTTCTCATAAATTAATTAAAAAGAGGAAAAATAATCAAATCATAAAAAAATTGCATATTTGAAAACTAGACATTGTCATATATAATGGGTTTTAATTTCATAAAACAATTTAAAAAAAAACCTCATTAGCTATATTGCCAAGTTAGTTTTTTCTCTTGAAATTGCCATGACCTTGTACTTATAGGTCTAAACCTAAGTGTTGGGTTACCATTCCTTTTCTAAGCCTTAATCCAAATGAAAAACATGTCTTGTGAGTTTCAAACCTTTTGCAACAAGTACCCACTTCAAAATGGGTACCTATTCTAAGAAATGAATGGGTATTTGTTTTAAAGCTAAAAAATGACACTTCCCCTGAATGTGGACCCAACTTCTTGCACTTACCCGACATATTGCTAAGTTTTGTAGAAGTAGAAACACAAGGATAATCTAGTAAAGAGAAATGAACCAGTCAAAAAGGTTGATCCAGTTGAAGTAAAGAGGGAAATGGAAAATATTTGGAGAAAGAAGGAAGAAATAGAAGCAAAGGAGAATCTGTACCACCCTTCGGGTGCAGATGTTTCCTCTAGAAACTAAGCCAAGAGTTATGGCTTATGGGGAGCTTAATGAATATCTTTTGTCCCTTGCCAAAAAAGAGGTGCTACGGCTACAACAAGAAGATATGAGATGAAGACCAACATGTTTGATCTACTGGTGAAAATTGTGGAAGAAAATGTGGTATTATAAAAGATTGTGGAGCTTCAAAAGTTGATTGTGCATACAATTTTAAGGTTTCTAGCTTTATGAATTGAAGCACTTATTACAAAATTAGGTCAAATCAAAGGGTTAAAAGAAAATTTGCTAAGGAAAATTCATTTCACCAAAGGCATTCAAAGAGGAGTAGAGTAGTGTGAAGAGAATTCAAGATATTCAAAGCGATTCAAGGTTCAATGCATCAAAACCCTAATTCGACGAACAAAGAAAAAAGGTATTTTGTAAATCTTGTGTGCCCTAGCTTTCAAAAATTTATGTTTGAAATCAGTTTGAATCTACATTGTGATGGCTACATCAAAATTTATATATGTTACAAAGAAAACCCAACCTAAATTTAAGAGATACCATGGGAAATCCATAGAAGATGACCCACTAGGAACTTTCTCGCATATTGCATATGGGGTCTTACCAACAAAGGATATTAAGGAATACATTCATGGAAACATGGATGAGCTTTATCTTTGCAAGTTAAGGGATGTATGGGAAAATGAATTAAGTGATGAGGACATCACCCTAAAGCCAAAATACAAAAACCTAGTTGAGAAGAAATTAGATGTGTGGCAGTGGTTCCCCAATTTCTTTTATGATATCAAGTGGATTAGAATGGCTTTGAACTGAGTTCATGATTAGTTCATCTAGATTGATATGTCTCACATGAACACTAAGGAGGTGATAAGATAGATCATTGGTTTATGCTCCACCGAACCCATCCCCATTCTAAATTCTATTAAAAACAAAGATGTAATGGAGAAAATAGGTGCAACATTCAATCAGAGAGCTCCTACTATTAATCCTATTATAAATCCAACAGTTAGGTATGTTTCCATGGTTATTGGTTACAAGATTTACTTCACAAATATAGACAACTCTATTTCCACCACCACAATCCATGTGGCATATGATATGGTAGAGAATGGTGTAGACCATGACCTATGTGAGTTACTTAGGAAATAATTGATGGAAAATCTAAAGGAGATCAAAAAGAAGAAATATGTGTTTAAGTATGACACTTTGATATTGTGCTTACTCTTCTTCTTTTTGAAGGAGGTTCCTATAATTGTAAAGGTTAATTAGGTAAGTGGAAGGCTTGTTGTTCATCAAATTGTAGACTACATTAGGAGCCTTGGAGATGCCAATGCATAGGATGATGCACTTATTGCCTTCTTCACAATATTTCAGAGAGGAATGTATGAAAGAGAGGATTCCTAGGTCAATTGTGGAAAAGTACAAAAGTGATATCACATTCCTAGTTTCCATAGATCATTGCATTATGTAGGCAATGGAACCAAGATCGGTTTGGGTTCTAGAATTATGTTATGAGGTGATAGAGGCTAATCTTAATGGTTATGCAGACATTCTATTGAAGAGTATGAAGGATGAGACAAAGCCTAGGTGTGGTACTTTTGAAAAAAAATCCATGGAAGTCTATATGAAACAAAAGGAACCATAGATTAGGAAAAATTTTGATGTCATGGTTGACATATAGGCACAAGAATGTGGCATTTCAAAGGAAAAGTTACAATGTTCTAGAGAAAGAGCAACAATAGATATGGGAGCTGGAGAAGCTTTTGGGAGTTCAAGAAGATTAGGTAGAACTACTACCACTCCTCCCTCTGTACAAAAGTACTTTGGGGATTTACCTGCTACTGGAGAGAAGAGAAAAAATACCACCAATCCTCCAATAAGGGAGAAATCCCCTTTGGTTGTGCATGTCGCAAGGGAAAAGAAGAAGAGAACCATCACTATTGCACCCCCTATTGCCCTTGCAAAGAGAAGGATGAAACAAAAATCTATAAGAGAGAAATATATTGGGATAAATGTAGCCAAGGAAGAAGAAGAACTAGAAGAAGGACCACAATTGGTCTAGAGAGGAAGAAAAAAAGGCTTGACAAGGAGAAGCCACTATAAAAATAAAGAGATTTGATATAATTGATACTAAGAGTGAAGAGGAGATTGAAAAAGGAAAGGAGGCATTTATTATCCATATGAGAGAAAAGAAGAAGGAAGTTGCAAAGAAAGATGCTCCAGAGAAGAAGAAAGAAAAGGAGACAAGCTAGAAAAAGTCTTCAGTGAAAAGGAAAAAGAAGAAACAATCTAATCCAGTAAGGCCCCACTCCCCAATGAAACTCGAGGCACTATTTAATAGAATTCTACAAAATGAGATGTTGAAAGAGATAGCTACCTTGTATAAATATTTAGATGAGGTCATAACAAAATACATTATTGTGCTTGAAGTTGAGATGTGGAATATCAAGAAGGATATTCCTAATGATGAGGTATGAAATATCTTCATAAAAAGAAGACGAGGCAATTCAAGAGCATCAAAGGCTAAAAGATGAAGCTTTGGAATGAGTTGGTGCTCCACTCTCTGAAGATGATAGAGACACAATGACTACTATATACAGAAAGGAGATTGGAACTTGGAAGTGGAGGAAATGACCAAAGAAGATGATAAGGATGCAGTGATCAAAGAAGACATTGTAAAGGAAACTTCTAAACCTTCTCTGGTATAGCAAGATGTTACTCCTCCTTCTACTCAAGAAGAAGTCACTCCTCTGATAAATACTAAAAACATTGTAGAGGAAGTCAAAACAGATAAAGATGATGGTGAAGGAGAAAAGGGTGATGAAGAGCATAAATGGGAAAATGGAAGGAAAGCTTGGAAAGACTAGCTGAAGAAATTGTAGGCACCAACCACCTCTAATTGAATCATTATTTATGGTATTTAATGCATTTATGATTCTTTGTATATATGCAGACCTTATAGAGAAATTTCCAAAGTATCTTTTTGAGATTTTGCATCGGTACATGACTTAGGGGGAGTCAACTCATTATTTTCGCCAACTATATATATGACTACATGATTTAGGGGGAGTTTTGGTTAGATTCAAGAATGGTGTATATAGGAACCCTTTTCCCTTGATGTCAAAGGGGGATAATATTTTTGGAGTTTTGGCATGTTGCCATTAATGACAAAGAGGGAGATTGTTGGAAGTTTGAGGAAGTTTGTCATTGATGATGCTACTTGGAAACATGAGCATGGATTCTATATAACAATCTTTTGTGTTGTCATTGATGTCAACATTGTTGCATATCACTTTGGGTAAATATAATATCTTTTTGAGGTGTTTAGGAACACATTTTGGAAATTTGATTTGGCCTAGAAAGTTCAATTGTGTAGAAATTTGACTAAGTGTCAAATTTGCGAGTTCAGTGTTATAGTGCATCAGTTTTTGGGTCTGCACCACTCCATGAATGAAAATAACACTCTACTCTAACATTAATTTGGTGAATGTTAAATACATCTAAATCCAAGATTTCATCCTTTTTGGATAAGAGGTTTGAGAGATAAGAGAAATAGAGTTCATCCTAGCATATTACAGTCATTTTTTGTATAGTGTGTTTATGCGGGAGATTATGCACTCCTCCGTGGATGATTTTTTGGTTTTATAGTATTGAAGATAAGTTGCTAGTTTTTAGTTGAGTGTGAATTCCAGATGGTATCAAGTTTTGGGGTGCATGTGTCAAAATGTGGATACACCTAGATGAAGATTTTGTATTTAGGTCTTATTTGGAATTGACCTAACACATTTGATGTTGTGTGAAGGATGAATAAGTATTTTTATCTTATGTGGAATCTATTATAGGTCCATGTCAACCTATCTTAAGATGTTTTGAGATTTTAATTGTGGAATGTGTTATGGATGATAAGTTTTGAGCCGACAAGTTATATTTTTGGTGTTACATCTAATTAGGCTGACCTAATTAATGTTACACTTGATTCCAATATATATGTTGGATTATTTTTGGTATTTTGGAGAGACAAATGTGACATGTATTGTGTGTGGTGTGAATTTGAGCAGAGCAGTGTGAATTGTGTTGTAGAGGATCTAAGTTGTGCAAATGAAGAGAATTGTAGAGAGTTGAATTAGAATCAGTGTGAAGATTGTTATTATGCTTCACTGGAATTGTATTCATGCATATTATAGAGGGTGATCCCACAATACTGGTTTACAATTTTTTCCCAAACTAGAAATTGAACTAATTTTTTTTAACTAAATCTTCACTTTTGAGCACCTATAGCTACTAAACCATGAGGAATTTGAACATGATGTGAACTAGTGATTTGTGAAATTTTGTCTATAGATTCTAAATATATATATTTTTAATTTTTTTGAATGATATTGTATTTATTTTTCCATCTCCTTTGAAAACTAGTTTTTATTAGTAAACACCATTTTTAAGGAGTGATGCTCACCGTAAACAACATAAATTTTTTTTTATGAAGGATAAAATTCTAATTTTTTCGAATTTAGCTTTGTAACTATGATATCTAACAAGTCCATTTGGTTTCATAGTGTTTTATTGAATATTTTTTCTTAATCAAGTTTTGAAGTCAAACCAATTACAATTTAGACATAGGTAGACCATAAATAGCATAATTTTTTTTGTATGTATCAAAATTCAATTTTTTTTATTGGATCAAGGACATCAATACCTACCCTGAACATATTTTTCAAATTTTTTTTTGATAATCTACTATTTTTCCACATGTGCAGAACAAAGAGCTTGATTTTCGTTGAAAAACATATGTTTAATTAAACTAAAAAAAATACATAATATAACTAAAATATATTGAAATTATATTCAATGGATAGCTTGTTCTGAGGACTACCATCATCCAAATGGGTCAGTAAAGTTTCCTCCATTTTCATCCTCAACTTGAGCTTCAAAAGACAATTTTTTGTAGAAATTTGGTGCAAGAAGGGGAGAAGGGAAAAAATGGGGGTTCACTCGAACCCCCTTCGAACGAACCCCCGTTGACCTTTTGAGTGAAGGGGGGTTCACTCAAAGGGGGGTTCGAGTGAACCCCCATTTTTTCAAAATTTCTCTTTGTTTCCATTTCAAAAAGCTTGCAAAATTGTTAGATTCTTCGAGAAGCAAGAATCGAGCCAAGAATTGATATTGGTCATAGATCACATGCAAATCTAATCAGTAAATGATCAAAGATAAAAATAGCACATGAAGAGAAAATCTAAAATGGGAGAACAATAGAGACAAAGCAAGAGAATTTTGAGAATACTCTCATGACTCTCACTGAATAATCATTGAACTAGCCAAACTAGTAAAGGTGAGAGGAGAGTGCTCAATATATCAAAAAATAAGGGTAAATCCATCCAAGAGGTGCATTAACTCCTACTACCCATAAAAGGTGGGAGGTTATCACCTACTTGGTAAATGACAAAACATGTGGCATAGCCTCCTTAGGTGAAGACAAATAGGAGGAAGCACATAAAGCCAAAGAGGGTGAGAAACCCAACTACCCCATAAACTACTCAAGTAAATACAAAATAGTGGCTATGAGAGGTGGCACAACAAGTCAAAAGAGAGTGTGTAACTCAACTACCCGTGTGTGGGAGAGAGTGACACATGTAGTTGTTCTATTTTGCCACATTTCCTCATATTACTGTTACCAATTTTTCGCTATAGCTCAATTGGTGGAGCTGATTAAATATTGTTATATCTTAAGGTGGAAAGAACAGTTATTTATGTTTATGCTCAAGTGTTGTTTGCACTTTTTTTTATCTTTTATCAAGTGATAGTTATGCAAGTGTTTGAGAAAATTTAATTTCAGAAGTATTACTCATGTTTTTGCAAAATCAAATGGAGTATAGAACTAAATATACAAATGATAAAGAATAACAAAATGCTTTAGTTTATTTCATGAAATGATTCACATTACATATGTTCATTTGATTGCAAGAATACAAATGACAAGTACAACATTGCATTTTAATGCTTTTCTTTCAGAATGGAAATGAAAGAACAAAATTTAAATATCCACACAAATCGTGGTTTTAGCTAATTCCATTCATTGCGGAAAGTAAACTATACATCTGAAGGTAAAAAGAAATGAGAAAGAAAATAGCAAAAGACATATCCATCATTGCCTGATTCTTCATCTTTGGTTGAGACGCTGTTGCTTGCTCCGTCCTGATTCTGCTCCTGAATGTGCCTGCAAGAGATTGAGAGGGGTGTCAATTAAGAGCTCTGGATATGAGTTATACTACAAGCTCTACCAACAGACATATAATTCACTCTTTGAAATGCATGAAATCAACTAAAGGAACAAAAACATGAACTGAAAAGAGAAAACATCATCATCATATATTGTTTTTATGCTAATATTGTTTGTCTCCTTGTGCAGGTATAAGAAAAGTCATGTGGCTGATTATCTTTTGAAGACCAAGCATGTGGGAAAAATCGGCCTCCCACAAGGGTACAGCTCGGCATGCTGCCCCTTATACATTATAGATGGGGTTGAGAGAAGGAGTGCAATCACCATTTTCATCTGAAGTATACAACTGAAAGAGTAAAAAAAAGTTCATTCATCAAAGTCATCAAGCTGACTGTTCACTCATATCAATCAAGTAACATGCTTTATGAAAGCTATAGGTGAACAGTGGACTTAAATGACCTCAATCAATTCAACCGGAATACATCATTTTCATAATTGAAAATCTCAAATATTGTTGTACGGTTTGATATTGCTGCCATAGTATTGTTTGTTGCTTAACATCTGTTCACATTAAATGCAGTTTCATATTTCCCTGTTAAGGAGCAGCAATGTTCTATCTCATAATCAATGATAGTGAACAGGCATACATAATGCCTCAACAGAGAGCACTATTTCAGATTTTCATTTGAAAAGAGAGCAAGTAAATGGGACAATTTTAATTAAATGGAGCATAGAAATGCATGAAGAGTGACATAAAGAGGAACAGTGATACTGTTTGATACAAACACGGACAATACAGTCTTTTGTTTGAGTAATGAAGAGGAAAATTTTAAAGTACATAATCAGTGGTTAGGTATGTTAGACACAACCACCTTCGTTTTGGCAGAGAGAGGGAAATAGTTTAAAAGTACATTGTTTTAGAGAGTTGTTTGTATCATTCAACTATGCTTTCGAAGAGTATTTTGCATAAGATCAAAGCAAATGGACATGAACGGGATTGAACAAGAATTACAATATGTAGAATTTATTTCTAGAATGAGCAGAGAATGACAAAGCATAGAGGAGCTACTACAAACATAGTAAACTGAAAATACAAGTGGAGCTACAGCCATGAAAATTTAAATCTAAGTTTAGTGCACATAAATCAAGAGTATCTGTTATCAATTCAACATGCTCAATATAATCAAGGGTGAATGTTCTTAATGTACTACATTTCAGAGATAAAATCTGCTATATATCTTGGCATGGAGTTTTCGACAAAATCCAAATTTCTTTCATTTTTTAGAATACCCACATTGGGGTTTTGAGATTTAAATACAGATACTACAATTTTAAGAGATACCCATGGGGTTTCATGAATGCAGAATTAATACCATGGTGTGTTGATTTCAAATTTTGAATGTGTAACAGAATAAACAGATTTTTCACTATTTTCAAATTACCCACATAGGGTTTTCAACAAAAAAGAAAAGAAATGTATTTTCTTCAAAATATTATTTACCCATGTAGGGGTTTTAATAGAGATTTTGAAAAGAAGTGAGCTATCATCATGGGTTGAGCTCTAGATAGATAAACATGGTTGCTTTTCAAGTTCCCGAATACCCATGTGGGATTTTGATAAAATACAAATATTTATAAAATGCTTTCATGGTCGAGCTTGAAAGATTCAGAATAAGCATGATTTTCCTCAAATACAATTTACCCACATCAAGTTTTTGTTTCAGAATACAAAAGACATTAAAATACTTTCATGGGTCGAGCGCAGAAAGGTTCCCAAATGCCTAGTTTGAACATGAGTGGCCACGGCCTGGAGGGATCCCTTGGCTCATAAATGTTCATCAACTCACAAAAGATAAACCCTTTTGAGTTACCATCAGATCCTAAAGATCAACTAAAATGTGAAGAAGGAGGGTTCTTTCATAATATCTCCAAGGAAGCATATCAAGATCGCTGCCTGTCATAATCTTCTTGCATTTGTAAGCTTTGCTTGAATTAAAAACAACAGGTAAAAACAAAGGCTTACCATCAGTTTCCTGTAGAAGAACAAATAACCCTCAGTCAAGCTCTCATAGAACTTTCAAAACTCAAAGCTCGAACTCTCTCTTGGCGGCCAATGAGAATAAGAATACAGAAATGGAAAGATCAAAATAAATACATGTACAACCATGGCTTTAATGGTTATTTTTTAGAGCAAAATACATGGAGAAATAGAAGCATTCACTTACCCATGACATTGGAAAGGAACCCTCATTCAAGTTTTTGCAGAATCTAGAGGATAACTCCCAGGTCAAGCTTGTATATGGTAGCCAAGTGGTATGGCATTAGAAGATATACACAAAAATAAAAGGAATACTTCAGATAACCATCTCATGCCGCAGCCTCAAGGCCAAAAAATGGCTCAGAAACGAAGCAAAGGAGTTTGAAAGAGCTTAAAAATGACTTACCCATGATTTGCAGAAGAGGAATCGACTAGTTTGAGGGAAAGAATCATGAGTTTCAAGCATCCTCAGCTAAAACCCTAAGCATGGTGGTGGTGGTGCATTTTCCTCTCAACAGAGCTTTCTCTCGAAATCCCAAAATGCAAATGACTTGATTTTAGGGTTTCTCCCTTAGTTTTGTTCATGCTTGCCCTAATTTGAATTTAGGGTCTATTTTGCATTTTGAATAAGCTTAGGTCAAATGCCTAGGTTGATTTGTTTTAAATCTCATGTGTTGATATTTACCTAAGTCCTTAGGCATGTTTGATCGAACATTTCATGATTCTATGCTAGGTTGGGTATGTTTTATTTTCCTGAATATTAAATACCTTGGGGCATTTATTTTATGTTCATGCCATGGAGAGTAGAGGGATAAATATGTGCCTTAGGTGTTTTGTTTATTTAATTGATTTTATAGAAATCAATAAGGCATATTATATTTTTATTGATTTTGAAGAAATCAATTTAATTTTCAGGCCTTTGTTATTTGTTTTAATTTATTTTAAAGAAATCAATTAGGATATTGATGAGAAGAGATATGCCTTGTATGTTTTATGATTTTTTGAGAAAATCAATATTGTAAATGGAGAAATAAGGTTGTGATTTTTTGCAAAAGATTTTGAAAAAATCTTTAATTGCATAAAATAGGTCAAATTGAGGTAAAATAAGATCTGCAAGCTATGTAAAGCAAGGATAAAGCAAGTTGTTTTATTCCTTTTCTATTTTAAGCGGATTGATGTTGTTTCCTTCCTTGGTTAGATTTGAGATTCCTGCTGGAGAGATAAGGTGTTTTTTTTGGCTTTAAAAGCATATTTGGCCTATTTTGAGGGGCTTTTCATTATGTATTTGCAAAAAGTGTGTTTTTTCCACTTTTGTGCATACTTTTGAGGCAGTTTTGATACCTTTCCTTGAGCTTTCTTCTTGAGCTTCGATTAGGGTTTCAGAGATATATCTTGTGAAAAACTTAGCGTTTTTCTAGTTCAGATTCTAGTTTCTTGCTCTTACACATTTTTGAGCTTGTAAACTTCTTTGTACTCAGGTTTTGAGAGTTTTCACTCCATCAAATAAAAGCAACATTCCTATCTCCAATTTTTGTCTCTATTTGTAGTTTTAGTATGATGTTCATATTGTGATTCTATTTTACAGATCCTTTTTATGTCCTAATATTGTAGATTATTGATATAGAAAGGTCATTTAATGTAGGTTGCATGTTGTGTTTAGGTTCAGACCTTCATGCAAATGAATTTTGTACTGATGTTCATGAGAGATTGTGAGGTCATTGTTGTTTTTGTTTTGAAGATTGTTTGTGGGTGAAATATCAAAGTCATTATTAAGTTGAGATCACATTAGATAGGATTTCATTTCAGTCATATTCTCTATCCTTTTTCCCAAAAAATCACTTAGAATAGGATCCATCATTCGAAGAACCAACTCACTCTAGAGATTTGTTCTCGCAAAGAGTTACCCACAACTCAAGAACGTTTCCATGTGTCAATAGATTGTTGAAATTTAATTTTCAGCAGGGTGCAAATCTTATTGATAACAATTTTTGGCACGCTCGGTGGGACTTTGAAAATCAATTTCAGAGAAGTTTTTAATGTTTTAAAGTTATTGTTTGGTGTATGTAATAGGTTATTCAGCCTTTTAGAGGCTTATTTCAATATACCTGGCGACTTCGGTTCTGATTTTAAATCCAGACTTAGTGCAACCTGTGCATGAGAAAGGTTCAAACTAGATCAAATCTTGCACCTTTCGAATATCGACAATTGTCCCCACCACGAAGAAGAGGCAGAATAACAAGGAAGTTGTTTGAAACTCCTGCAAGGTCAAAATCAACACCTCCTATTTTCAGCTCTTTGGTTTTATCACTAGGAATCTCGGTTCCAATATCACAAGCACAGCCAATGGCAGCACCAAGGAAGCACCTGTTTACGCCTTTTAATGGGGGCAGTCCATTAGACATTGCTCAACATGATGACATCCCAGTTGCATCCCTTAGAAGCCTGCCATACTTCATCGAGGAGGATCACACAACACCAATTGAGCATATTCGTGACATGGCTACCCTATGCTCAATTCATAATATCACACAAGAGAACATGTTAAGACTCTTGGTTGCATCACTCAAAGGGAAAGCATTGCAATGGTTCAGAGGCCTCACAACCAACTCAATTGCGACATGGGATGCATTAGGTAATGGTCTATACAGTATTTTGTTGATAAATCTGATAATTTGTCCCTGTTAGAGCAATTAAGCACCATTTAGAGGGTGCCACACGAGCACTTGGCTGATTTCAACTACCAATTTCAGAGAACATGGGATAGGATTCCTGCAACGGTAAAGCCTTTACTAGCTCATGCTGCTCTGTTTTACTTAAAAGCCTTAAATAGTAAGATTTTAGTCATGACCCAATCTATGGGTGGGCATACACTCCCTAACACTTATGACATCGCCATTACAACCAAAAATTGTCTCATCCAAGCTGGAGATATAACCCCTAGACCTCCTATGCCTTTGTTTCCTAAAATACAGCCACCTACCCCTATTTCCTTACCTCCTTTAGTTGTTGTCCCGCTTGCTCCAGTGACAGGTCATCATAACGCAGCCCAAGAGATTGCTACTCTAGCCCAAAACCAAGAGATTCAAGAGATTAAAAGTATACTCAAGACCTTCAGGAATGATCTTTTGAGCATTAAGAAGCAAGTTAGTCATGAACATAAGCCTTATCAAGCCACTTATCAGCAGAACCAACCTAATAGGCCTGCCTTTGAGAATGATTATCAAGGCCAAAGGAAGGGTTTTAATCCAAGACCATTCTAGCCATACAACCCAAAAATAGCTAGTTCGTCAAACGAACTTGTACCACAGAATAATATTGCCCAAGATTGTGATGTGTTTTATCCATGCAATCAGCCTCATAACCAATCAACATGTGCTAACGACATGAGAAATCAAGCCTTAATGGTCCAAAATAGCTATGCTGGTGCAGAAAATGTGGCAGATCAGAATCAGGAACAACAAGATAATCTTGAAGTTGCCTTGCCGAACTGGTAGAGTTCTAAGTTTTGTGGCCTGAACGGCTAGGATCAACAAAGTTCTCCTATTTTGGCCAATACCATATCAAAAAAGAGAGCTATGGATTTGGGGCAGCAAGCTGGAAATTCACAACAGTAGCCTACAAACAGTGAGCAACCCATTTCTTTATCAAATGTTAATGCTGCAGCGTAGCCTAAAGTGTAGATTCTGTAAAGAGGCCAAGAGTTACCTGGCAAGGAACAGTCAAAGACACATTTGAAGCCTTTGCAGAGGCAAAATGATGCTACTATCACAAAAATCTAGCAGAAGGTAAATCTCACTTCTTTCAATATTGTTGAACACCTCAGGAAAGCTACTGTTAGTATGTCCGTATTAGATGCTTTGCACATCCCAAGTTAGAAAAGTTTACTACAAGACGCTTTAGCTGAGCTGTCTATTTTTGATGATACTAATCAAGGGGTTGCTAAAGTTGTGCTTGCAAATGATCTAGAGGTTAAGAATGACCAAAAGAATAAAGTCCCCCATTTTGCTTAAGTCCAATTATTGGTGATAAGATTGTGCATAACTGTATGGTTGATTCTGGTGCCAGTAGTTCAGTCATGCCTAAGAGTTTAGCCAATAAGTTAGGTCTTGTTTACGAGCCTAACCCCCAGAAAGGCATAGTTCAATTAGATGGGTTTGTTGTTAAAACTGCTGGTATAATCAAGAACTTGGCACTTACCTTGCATGCATCCCTGAGCTTTGCTATTCATTAGGATATACATGTTATTGATTTTCCACCATACTTCACCATTTGTTTCTCAAGGGATTTTACAGCCAAGTTGGGTGGGTTTTTGTTCTCTAATTGGTCTCATCTATTTTTTAGAACAAGGTATGGTACGAAAGTGACCATAAAGTCTTAGCCTCTAGCCAAGGACCATATCGAACCATATTCCCCGAATCCTATAAACACTAACCTCTACGCCACCCCTGTACTAGAGGAACAAACCATGACCTTAGACTGCAACACCCCTATAGAAAATATGAATCTAGATGAATGGGCAACTGAAGATCACGAGCTTGATCCTTTTCAGCACACAGATGAGATAGGATTAGGAGTCTATATGATTCACGAACCTGATTTTGATATGCCTAATCTTTGTAAAGAGGAGGAACAGTCTGCAGAAATAGAAGATAAGCTTTGGAAGCTTTATTTTGATGGTTCGAGAAGTAGTATAGGTGCTAGAGGTGGTGCTATGTTGATTTCACCATAGGGTGATAAATACTTTTCAGCTTGCAGATTTGCGTTCAGCTATTAAAACAACACAACTGAATACAAAGCATTGGTGCATGGCCTCAAATGGGCCCGGAAGAGAGGTATCAAATGCTTGCAAGTTTATGGTGATTCAAAACTAATATTAAATTAGGTCAGAAACCTAAATGATGTAAAAAATGACTTGCTTAAGAAATATAAGCATCGTGTATGGGATTTAATGGAAGATTTTGATGCTTTTAACATTGTTTCAGTTCCTAGAAATGAAAATAAGCATGTTGATAGGCTCACTTCCATAGGATCCCAATTTGATATTCCAAACAAAATTCACAAAGTAGAGGCATGCCAATATGTAAAAATAGTGGTCAGAACTTCCGTGCCTGACAATAATGTGAGTTGGCAGGTTTTTGACAGCGATGAGAAAATTGTAATTTTTTTAATTGCTGAAGCTGAGTTTGTAGATGGAAACCAGCAATAGTGGCAGCAACAGTATGATAACCAGATTGTGCAATTGAATACCAACAAGCTGCCAAAAGGTTTGGTGACCTTGGAATCTGTGTTCAATTTAGATAACCGAGTGCGAAAAGACAAGTGCAGCCTGACTGTTAAAGAAGAACACTATGAAGCAATTGAAATCTTCAAAGGCAAGCTTCTCAAGTTGGGAAAGGTATGTAATATAGAGGAACAACAAGCATTTATTCTATTATGCTAGAAATTTAGTGATGTTTTTGCTTGGGAGTACAAGGATTTGAAAGGTTTCAACCCCGAACTAGCCCAACATACTATTGAACTAGAACCTAATGCAAAACAAGTAAGGTAGAAATAGAGACCTCTTAATCCCAAATTACAACACCTTATGAAGGTTGAATTGAATAAATTAATTGAGAGTGGTATTATTTTTCCTATAAAGCATAATTCTTGGGTGTCAAACTTAGTTCCAGTTAGGAAGAAAAGTGGTGAAATCAGATTGTGTGTCGATTTCTGAGATTTAAATAAAGCATCACTGAAAGACCACTACCCACTCCCTTCCATGGAGCAAATTCTGCAGGTAGTTTCTGGTTCTGACATATTTTATTTGCTAGATGGTTACTCAAGTTACAACCAGATTCTGGTAAAACAAGATGATCAGTTCAAAACAACATTCACGACTAAGTGGGGCACAATGGCCTACAAAATAATGCCTTTTGGATTATCCAATGCTGGAGCAATTTTTTAGCGAGCGATGTACATGGCCTTTCATGGCCTCATGAATAGGTTGGTTCTAGTATATTTAGATGATATTACTTTTTTTTCTAGAAATGTTAATGAGCATCTTGATCATTTAGAACAGATTTTTTAGAGATGTAGAGAATTCAAAGTGTCTCTCAACCCGAAGAAGTGTATATTTTCTATACAAGAGGGTAAACTCCTCAAACATATTGTTTCAAAGCAAGGTATTTCTATAGAATCTGAAAGAGTCTCTACAATTCTTGATTTACCTTTACCAGCTCACAAGAAAGGCTTGAAAAGCTTTCTTGGAAGAATAAATTTTGTGAGGAGGTTCATACCGAATATTGCAGCTTTACTGCAACCTCTCATTTCTATGCATAAAAGGAATATGCCTTTCTGCTAGACCAAGGAGGGTAAGAGAAGTTTTGAGCAGATTAAAGAATCCCTTGCAACTACCCCTACCCTCATTAATCCAAGGTATCACAAAGATTTCATTCTTTATGCATTTGGAGGAATTGATACTATTTCTGCTATGCTTTTCCAGTAGAATGATGAAGGTTTGGAGCAACTTGTGGCATTTTTCAGCCAGGTATTACATGATTATGAGGTGAAGTATTTTTTTTTGAGAAGCATGTTTTTGTTGTTGTGAGAAGCCTAAAAAAGTTCAAGCATATGTTGTCAAATAGAAAAATTCACTTATTAGTTTCTCACTCAATTGTTAAGGATTTCTTACTTAACAAAGATATTAATGATAATCTTGCTAGTTGGGTAATAAAAGTAATAGAATTTGACGTTGATATTAAGGTAACTATGCTCGTTAGAGGCAAGGGTTTGTGTGAACAAATTGCTGGAAATGAAGGTAGCAGTTTAAAAGAAGCTAAAAATGTTGACAAAGTGCTAAACAATGATGATGCAGTTGTTGTTCCAGTTTCTTCTGCTACTTGGTTACAACAAATGATGCACTATTTACAAACTGGTGAGTGCCCCGAAGGCTTAGATAGAGCAAAAAGAAGATATTACAGATTAAAGGCTATTCCTTTTGCAATTATTGATGGCATTTTGTATAGGAGAGACTTTCAAAGTGTTTTATTAAGATGCATTTAGCTTGATCAAGTCAATAAGCTTTTAGCAGAATTTCATGATGGGCCTTCAAGAGGCCACTTTGCTGCAAGAACAACTCTAAAAATTATGCGAGCTGGTTATTACTGGCCAGATCTGTTTAAAGACGCTATTGCTTGGGTCCAAAAATGTGAAAAATATGCTTTATTTTCTGGAAAACAGAGACTTGCAGCTCTGCCTCTGCATCCAATTCAAGTGGAACAACCCTTTTCCAAGTGGGCTTAGATTTTATTAGGCCAATCAACCCTCCTTCAAGCATAGGTCATAAGTGGATACTTATCACCACATATTATTTTACTAAATGGACCGAGGTAGTTGGTTTAAAAGAAGCAAATGAGACTTCTATGCTTAATTTCTATCAAGACTTAGTGTCAAGATTTGGTACTCCAGATTCGATAATCTCTGACAATGGTTTGGATTTTATCAAGTTAAGAATTTCTGATTGGTTAGTTAGGAATAACATTTATTTGAACATGTCTTCTAATTATTATCCATAGGGAAATGGTCAGGCGAAATCTACAAATAAGAATCTAATTCAGATAATTAAGAAGACAGTTGAGGACAATCAACAGACATGGCATGAAAAGCTGAAGTTAGCTCTTTGGGCTGACAGGGTGACTCCTAAAAGGGCCACTGGTTGTTCTCCTTATGTACTTGCTTATGGAAAAGAGGCTAAGTTACCGGTTTCTATTGAGTTTCCTACTTTGAGTTTCGTTAAGGAGCTAGAATTGCTGAATGAGCAGCCTCTTGAAATGAGATTTGCACAGTTGGTAGAGCTTGAGGAAACTAGAAGGGAAGCATTAAGATAACTTGAGATACATCAAGCTTAGATAAAGAGCTCTTTTGATAAGAGGGCACGACCACGAGAGTTCATTATTGGTGATCTGGTCTTCAAGTGGAATGAATATAAGAATAGATTTGGATGACATTCCAAATTCAATGCAATTTGGGACGGGCCTTATGTGATCACAGAGTGCAAGGAGCACAACGCTTTCCAACTTTCTATGTTGACTGGAGAGGTGTTGTCTATCCCTGTTAATGGGATCCACCTCAAACATTACCTCTGAGATAAGTTCTATCTTGTAAATAAGTAGAATAGTATTGCAAATAAGTGTGTTATGCACATTTCTTTTCAGTAGTTTTCCTTTCCCTAAGTGTTGTTGTGCATGTTCTGTTGGCCACTGGGGCCTGTTAATTTGCTTTCTGCATTGTTTCGCTTTGTTTTACTGTTGTTTGGAGTGTTGTTGTTTAAGTTTTCTGAGTTTGGGGGGGGGAGATTTGACTCCGCTCCCAATGGATTTTTAAAAGGAAACTAATCTAATGCTTAGCTGGCAAGCATTTAGCGGAAATCGCCAAAATGTTACCAATTTTTTGCTACAGCTCAATTGGTGGAGTTGATTAAATATTGTTATATATTAAGGTGGAAAGAACAGTTATTTTTGTTTATGCTCAAGTGTTGTTTGCACTTTTTTTATCTTTTGTCAAGTGATAGTTATGCAAGTGTTTGAGAAAATTGAATTTTAGAAGTATTACTCATGTTTTTGCAAAATCAACTGGAGTATAGAACTGAATATACAAATGATAAAGCATAACAGAATGCTTTCATTTATTTCAGGAAATGATTCACCCTACATATGTTCATTGGATTGCAAGAATACAAATGACAAGTACAACATTGCATTTTAATGCTTTTCTTTCAAAATGGAAATGAAAGAACAAAATTTAAATATCCACACAAGTCATGGTTTTACCTAATTCCATTCATTGCAGAAAGTAAACTATACATCTGAAGGTAAAAAGAAATGAGAAAGAAAATAGCAGAAGACATATCCATCATTTCCTCATTCTTCATCTTCAGTTGAGATGTTGCTGCTTGCTTCGTCCTGATTTTTCTCCTGAGTGTGCCTGCAAGAGATTGAGAGGGTGTGTCAATTAAGAGCTCCGGATATGAGTTATACTAAAAGCTCTACCAACAGACATATAATTCACTCTTCGAAATGCATGAAATCAACTAAAGGAAGGAACATAAACATGAATTGAAAAGAGAAAACATCATCATCATATATTGTTTTTATGCTATCATTGTTTGTCTCCTTGTGCTGGTATAGGAAAAGTCATGTTGCTGATTATCTTTTGAAGACCAAGCATGTGGGAAAAAACAGGCTCCCACAAGGGTAGAGCTCGCCATGCTACCCCTTATACATTACAGATGGGGCTGAGAGAAGGAGTGCAATCACCATTTTCATCTGAAGTATACAACTGAAAGAGTAAAACAAAGTTCATTCATCAAAGTCATCAAGCTGACTGTTCACTCATATCAATCAAGTAACATGCTTTCTAAAAGCTACAGGTGAATAGTGGACTTAAATGATCTCAATCAATTCAACTAGAATACATCATTTTCATAATTACAAA
Organism: Sequoia sempervirens; assembly: GCA_007258455.2. Lineage (NCBI taxonomy): Eukaryota > Viridiplantae > Streptophyta > Pinopsida > Cupressales > Cupressaceae > Sequoia > Sequoia sempervirens. The sequence goes on along the minus strand of VDFB02058242.1, from coordinate 137,321,966 downwards.
TCTCAAATATTGTTGTACGGTTTGATATTGCTGCCATAGAGTTTTTTTTGCTTAATGTATGTTCACATTAAATGCAGTTTCATATTTTCTTGTTAAGGAGCAGCAATGTTTTATCTCATAATCAATGATAGTGAACAAGCACAGTGATACTGTTTCATCAAAACACAAACAATACAGTATTTTTTTTGAGTAATGAAAAGGTAACTTTTCAAGTATAGAATTAGTGGTCAGGTATGTTAGACACAACGACCTTCGTTTTGGCAGAGAGAGGGAAACAGTTTAAAAGTACATTGTTTCAGAGAGTTGTTTGTATCATTCAGCTATGCTTTCAAAGTATGCTTTCAAAGAGTATTTTGCATAAGATAAAAGCAAGTGGAAATGAATGGGATTGAACAATAATTACAATATGTAGAAGTCATTTCCAAAGCAAGCAAAGAATGACAAAGCATAGAGGAGCTACTACAAACATAGTAAATTGAAAATACAAGTGGAGCTACAACCATGAAAATTTAAATCTAAGTTTAGTGCACATAAATCAAGAGTATCTGTTATCAATTCAACATGCTCAATATAATCAAGGGTGAATGTTCTTAATATGTTGCATTTCAGAGACAAAATCTACTATATATCTTGGCATGGAGTTTTTGACAAAATCCATATTTCTTTCATTCTTCAGAATACCCACATTGGGGTTTTGAGATTTAAATACAGATACTACAATTTTTAGAGATACCCATGGGGTTTCACAAATGAAAAATTAATACCATGGTGGGTTGATTTCAAAATTTGAATGTGTAACAGAATAAACAGATTTTTCACTATTTTCAAATTACCCACATAGGTTTTTCAACAGAAAAGAAAAGAAATGTATTTTCTTTAAAATATTATTTACCCATGTAGGGGTTTTAACAGAGATTTCAAAAAGCAGTGAGATATCATCATGGGTTGAGCTCTAGATAGACAAACATGGTTGCTTTTTCAAGTTCCTGAATACCCATGTGGGATTTTGATAAAATACAAAGATTTATAAAATGCTTTCATGGTCAATCTTGAAATATTCAGAATAAGCATGATTTTCTTGAAATACAGTTTACCCAAATCAAGTTTTTGTTTCAGAATACAAAAGACATTAAAATGCTTTCATGGGTTGAGCGCAGAAAGGTTCCCAAATGCTGAGTTTGAACATGAGTGGCCACATCCTAGAGGGAGCCCTTGGCTCATAAATGTTCATCAACTCACAAAAGATAAACCCTTTTGAGTTACCATCAAATCCTAAAGATCAACTAAAATGTGAAGAAGGCGGGTTCTTTCATAATGTCACCAAGGAAGCATATCAAGGTAGTGGCCTGTCATAATCTTCTTGCATTTGTAAGCTTTCCTTGAATTAAAAACAACAGGTAAAAACAAAGGATTTCCATTAGTTGCCTGTAGAAGAACAAATAACCCCCAGTCGAGCTCCCACAGAGTTTTCAAAACTCAAAGCTTGAACTCTCTCTCGGCGGCCAGTGAGAATAAGAATATAGAAATGGCAAGATCAGAGGAAATACATGTACAGTCGTGGATTTAATGGTAATTTTTTAGAGAAAAATACATGGAGAAATAGAAGCATTCACTTACCCACGGCTTTGGAAAGGAACCCTCATTCAAGTTTTTGTAGAATCCAGAGGATAACTCCCAGATTGAGCTTGTATATGGTGGCCAAATGGCATGGCATTAGCAGATAGACACAAAAATACAAAGAATACATTAGATAACCATCTCATGCCGCAGTCTCAAGGCCAAAAAATTGCTCAGAAACGAAGCATAGGAGCTCGAAAGAGCTTAAAAATGACTTACCCATGATTTGTGGAAGAGGAATCGACCAGTTTGAGGGAAAGAATCATGAGTTCCAAGCATCCTCAGCTCAAACCCTAAGCATGGTGGTGGCGGTGCATTTTCCTCTCAACAGAGCTTTCTCTCGAAATCCCAAAATGCAAATGACTTGATTTTAGGGTTTCTCCCTTAGTTTTGTTCATGCTTTCCCTAATTTGAATTTAGGGTCTATTTTGCATTTTAAACAAGCTTAGGTCAAATTCCTAGGTTGATTTGTTTTAAATCTCATGTGTTGACATTAACCTAAGTCCTTAGGCATGTTTGATCGAGCATTTCATGAGTCTAAGCTAGGTTGGGTATGTTTATTTTCCCGAATATTAAATACCTTGGGGCATTTGTTTTATGTTCATGCCATGGAGAGTAGAGGGATAAGTATATGCCTTAGGTGTTTTGTTTATTTAATTGATTTTATAGAAATCAATAAGGCATATTATATTTTTATTGATTTTGAAGAAATCAATTTAATTTTTAGGCCTTTGTTATTTGTTTTAATTGATTTTAAAGAAATCAATTAGGATATTGATGAGAAGAGATATGCCTTGTAATTTTTATGATTTCTTAAGAAAATCAATATTGTAAATGGAGAAATAAGATTATGAGTTTTTGCAAAAGATTTTGAAAAAATCTTTAATTGCATAAAATATGTCAAATTGAGGTAAAATAAGATCTACAAGCTATGTAGAGAAAGGATAAAGCAAGTTGTTTTATTCCTTTGCTATTTTAAGCAGATTGATGTTGTTTTCTTCCTTGGTCAGATATGAGATTCCTGATGGAGAGATAAGGTGTTTTTTGCTTTAAAAATAGATTTGGCCTATTTTGAGAGGATTTTTAGTATGTATTTACAAAAAGTGTGTTTTTTCCGCTTTTGTGCATACTTTTGAGGTAGTTTTGATACCTTTCCTTGAGCTTTCTTCTTGAGCTCGGATTAGGGTTTTGAAGATATATCTTGTGAAAAACTTAGTGCTTTTCTAGTTCAGATTCTAGTTTCTTGCTTTTAGACATTTTTGAGCTTGTAAACTTCTTTGTACTCGGGTTTTGAGAGTTTTCACTCAATCAAATAAAAGCAACATTCCTATCTCCAATTTTTGTCTCTATTTGCAGTTTTAGTATGATGTTCATATTGTGATTCTATTTTATAGATCCTTTTTATGTCCTAATATTGCAGATTATTGATAAAGTTCATTTAATGCAGGTTGCATGCTGTGGTTAGGTTCAGACGTTCATGCAAATCAATTTTGTATTGATGTTCATGAGAGATTGTGAGGTCATTGCTATCTCTTTTTTATGATTGTTTGTGGGTGAAATGTCAAAGCCATTATTAAGTTGAGATCACATTAGATAGGATTTCATTTCAGTCATATTCTCTATCCTTTTTCCTAGAAAATAACTTAGAATAGGATCCATCATTCGGAGAATCAACTCACTTTGGAGATTCGTTCTCGTAAAGAGTTACCCACAACTTGAGAACATTTCCATGTGTCAATAGATTGTTGAACTTTCATTTTCAGCAGTGTGCAAATCTTATTGATAACAATTACCACATCTAATAAACCTAAGCAAGCTTAAATAATAATGTGTAGGAAAAAGAAATACCCCCTAACATAAGGAAAATAAAAACCTACACTAACACCCCCCCTTAAGTGTAGCTTAGGTGGGTGAAAAGATGGGTCTTGAAAAATGAAGCCATGTTAGGTACTCATGTACATAGAGATTCCCCTAATAAGAAGAAGCCCCCACCCAAAAGTGGAATAGCCCCCCTAAATAGAGATAGTAGAATGAAGGACTAAGAAACCCCTCCTAAAGTAGACACCTGTCATACCCCAAGCAAAGCTCGCAAATGAAGGAAATTTCTCTTTGTGAAGGGTTTGGTGAAGATGTCCACAATTTGCTCTGATGTAGAACAATACTTAAGATCAATGATGTCTTCCTAAATTAGCTCTGAAATCTAGTGCATATGTATCTCAATGTGTTTTGTCCTCTGGTTATGAACTAGATTCCTTGAGATTTGTATAGCACTCTAATTATCACAAAAGATGACTATAGGATTTGTGAATGGAATGGAAAACTTAGTGAGAATATTCTAAAGCCAAATAGCCTTAGTGGTGGCATTAACTACCCCTCGATACTTAGCCTAGATGTAGATGAAAAAGAAATTACAAATTGCTTCTTGATCGACCAAAAAATTGGACTAGAACCAAGTGAGAAGCAATACCCAGAAGTAGGTCACTTGTGATCCTAAGAATCAATTTCCCAATCTAAATCTATATGTCCCACCAAGTCAATATCCACACCCGTTGCATAGTGAATCCCATAACTATGAGTACCCTGAATATAATGGAGGATCCACTTAGCTTCCTTCCATGTAACTCATGCAGCTCCTACATGAATATAGAGACCATGGCCACAACATATGAAAAGTCAATTTTTGTATGAGTCAAGTAGATAAGACTCCCAACAAGTTGTCAGTATAAATTTCCATCAACCAAAGGTGAGGAACACTTAGCCTCAAGTTTGACCCTTGACAGAAATGGAGTCGGTGCAGGCTTATATTCAGCCATGTGAAATCTAGAGAGCATGCCAAGTGCATACTTGGGTTGTCTAAGGAAGACACCTGAAGATGACTAAGTGATCTAAATCCCCAAGAAATAATGCAAAAGACCCAAGTTTGACATAAAAAATATATCATGTACAGTAGTTTTCACCACCTTGATGGTGGACAAGTGACTCCTTGTGATCAATAGGTTATCAACATAGAGAACCAAGAAAGTGAGAGTGTCATCCTACTATAGAATGTATACATTCGGATCATAATGGAATCATTTGAACCCAAATGTCAGAAGGAAGGAGTCCATCTTGGCATACCAAGCTCAAGGAGCCTATTTGAGGCCATAGAAAGATTTATGAAGTCTACACACAAGTGAAGGATCTTGCACAAACCCTTGTGGATGCTTCATGTAGATTTTCTCTTGAAGGTCGCCATGAAGAAAGGCACTCTTCACATCCATCTGATGAACTTCCCAATGATGTGCCAGACCTATAACAAGGACAAGTCAGATGGAATTCATCTTAGCAACTGGAGAAATTTTTTTAGAGTAGTCAATCCCGAGAACCTGGGAGAATCCTTTTGCTACCAGGTGAGCCTTATTCTTATCAACTAACCCATCTCATACAAATTTTGTTTGATAGATCCACTTGCATTGAACAATTTTTCTTCCCTTAGGAAGAGGGAATAAATCTAATGTGTGATTCCTCTCTAAGGAATTGAACTCTTCTTGCATTACAACATAACACTCAGGAATACCAGAAGCTTCTCGAAAAGGCTGTGGATCAGAAGCTGAAGCAACAAAGAGATGTGGACCTTGCTAAAAATGTGACATTTTTCTTCTAGTATCTAATGGATCATGAACCCAATCACCAACTAACTCAAGTGTTTGAAGAGCCCAAAAAAGAGTAGGGGTTGGAGAGTCTAGAGGAGAATCATCAACCTTTGAATGATGACTAGGAGAAGAATGTGAATCCCCATCATCATTGTCACCATTTGAAGTGGAGGAAGAAGAATCCTCATCAAGATTAATAGGATTAAGATCCTCTAAAGAACTATCATCATGATGCATGGGCTCCAATCTGATAGTGGATGGAGAAGTGGTAAGAGAAGAACTGGAAGGGTTCTCCTCAAAATGAACACTCCTCTCAATGAACTCATGAGTGGTACGATGGAGAAGCCTATAGCCTTTGACATCATATAGATACCCAGAAATATGTAAGGCTTGCTCTGTGGAACCATAGCCTTGTGTTTCTTTATTAGAATATGGGCCCATGCAGGAGAACCAAACACTCAAAAGTGCTTAACTATGGGTTTTTGACCAGCCTAAACTTGAAAAGGAGCTACCCCCTTCACAAATTTGTGAGAAACTTTTTTCTAGATCTAACAAACACAGTTAATGGCCTCTACCTAGTATCGAGGTGCCAAATATTTGGAGTGTATCATACAATTTTCCATCTCCTTCAAGGATCTATTCTTGCGTTCCGCGACACCATTCTATTGAGGACTATATGGAATTGTGTGTTGTATGTTGATTCCTTATGAAGCACAAAAATGTTCAAACTAATTGTTAACATATTCTCCCCCATTATCTGTACACAAAATCTTGATCAACTTCCTATATTGTTTATTTGCAAAATCTTTGAAATCTAGAAAATGATCAAAGACCTTAGACTTTTGTTTGAGAAAATATACCCAAGTGTATCTAGAAAAGTCATCAATAAATGTCAAGACATATCTAGCCCTGCTGAAAGATGGTTGTGGAAATGGTCCTACCAAGTCACTGTGTACCAACTCCAATTTATCTGTAGCTCTCCATGCTTTGAATTTATCATATTTCTCCTCAGGATGCTTACCAAGAATGCATCCCTGGAAAACTCCATCAGAAAATCGAATAGAAGGAAACCCTGAAACCATGTCATGTTGAATGAGTTGTTGCAAGTAACATTAGTTCAAGTGGAAAAACTGTTGATGCCACAAACAACTCACCTCATCTATGTGAGTGAGTAACACTATCAAAGGAGATTCAGGAACAAAGTGAGAAAACTGATATAGTCTGGACTAATGATCTACTTTTCCCACACCAACTGTAGACCCATTATGTATTTAACTAATTACCACTGTATCTGGAGTGAACTCAACTCGCTTGCCAAAACTAGTGTGAGTGATTTGATAAATAGATAGGAGATTAGTTAACAAAGATGGAACACAAAGAACATCCTCAAATGTCCCTTCACCCACATCAACAGACCCTCTCCCATGCACTTCAATAGGAGTGTCATCACCCATAAGTATGGTAGGCCTAAAACATGGCTCCAAAGAGGTAAAATTATCCTCTGATGAGGCCATGTGGTGTGAAGCACCTAATTCAATGATCCAAGACTCTGGTTGTGAAGCAATAACTAGGGCCTTTCCCTTTCCTTTCCCCTTACTTTTTTCTGTGTCCTTAGAAGAACCTTTTGACAAACTCTGTTTGACTGAATTTGGCACCTTGATATTATTCTTTTCTAGAAGATGTGAAAGGTGGTCAATTTGTTTCTTTAAACATTTATGTTCATCATGGTCAAGTCTCTTATAGTAAGAACACTTGACCTTCTCCTTCTTAGGTTGTTCACCTTTTGATGAAGAGGTTTGAGTATCTGCTTTTGAAGTAGCAGATTTATGATCTTTCTTCTTCTCTCCTTGGTTATTTTGTTTCTTATCTCGCTTGTTAGACCCTTTCTATTCTTTTGTGCCTTGATTAACAACCAAGGCATGTGACTTAGAGGGTTTAATTGTACCCATTAGAACCATTTTTTCTTGCTCCCTAGTGATTTCTACAACAAATTCATCTAGAGAAGGCATTTTATATGTGGAACTTAGGGTACATTTTGTAGCATAGAATGTAGAAACAAATATAGAATAGTTAGGACCCAGCTTAGAAAGAATACTCAAGATCCGTTGCTTATCATCTTTCTTGATTCCACACTGTTTCAATTGAAATCTAACAACTTTGAATTTTGTGAAGAAGTTTTGTATGGTGTCAAAATTTGAAGGACTTAACCCTATGAGTTTGTTCTCCAATTGATGACATCTTAACTCATCTTGCTTACCAAAGAGGCTTTCCAATTTAGTCCACACTTCATTTGGTGTAATGGCAGATTCAATGTGAAAAAGAAGGATAGGAGAGACTGACATGCATAGAGTACCAAAGGCTTCATAACATTTATTAAACCATTTTGTCTTTTCTGCAACATCCTAAGGTTCAATTTCAAGTCCCATTGTAATATGATGATATCCATGTCTTTTTAGATATAATATCATCTTAGATTTCCATTCAAAATAATTATATGGAGTTAAAACTGGAATTGTAGATGCATCCATGAGAGCAGAAAAGAAGATTACAAAGAAGAAAGAAAAGTGTGAAGAAAGAAGACACATGAGACACCCCCCCCTTTCCACTAGTATCAAAAATCACCCCCCCAGATATTACAATGTTGCCACTTTATGATTAGTGCTTTTACTAGGCTTATAAGACTCTTAATAGCCAAAATTACAATATTTGATACAAATTAATTTTCAAATAAATTATGGAAAAATAACCTTGCAGTCGTGTTTTACTCTTCAATATCTTTCCAACATTTTTTTTGTTTTTGAAAAAATGGATTACAAAAGTGAAAGATATGACTTATTCAAGATAAAAAAATAGCACATTCCACTTGCAATATTTGATTGAAAAAGGCATAAATATTTACTCAAACCTTTGTGGATGCAAATTTCTCATTTCTATCTTTTTGAAAAGTACACATTTGTGAAAATATGACACCTGAGGCAAAAGTTATGCATTTTTGACAAAAAGTTGCAAAATCTACCTGTGAAAAATGACTCACGCCTTTTTTTTTTAAATTTTATTTATGTAAAATTTATCAAATTTTTGCAAAATTTAATGACTACCCAGATGGTTTTTCGATGTTGGAAATGAAACCCAGAAATCGTTTTTCTTGAAAACAAGTCGAAGCTAGATTTATGAAGCCAAAATAAAAATGGCTCTAGTAAAAAATTCAAGTTTTTAACTCTGATTTTCTTTACTGTATCCTCCAATCTCTAATTTTGGTGAAATAAAAGTCAATTATGACTTTCTCAAACCTTCTAGACTCTTTGGAAATGTTGAAAAATCCTCCAATATTACCCAAAAGTTGCAAATCACCTAGATCTTATAGGAACATATATATGTAAACCAGATTAAATATATGCTTATTTTCTTTTAAACTGTTCAGATTCTCCAGGTCATACAAGGATGTAGGAGAAGAGAATACTTGGTGTTTAAAGAAAAATATTAGCTTTCTATTAGTCTCAAATCTCTCAAAAATTATAAAAAAAATGAGCTATACCAAACAACATAGCTTTGATACCATATTAGATTCTTCGAGAAGCAAGAATCGAGCCAAGATCTGATGTTGGTCATAGATCACATGCAACTCCAATCAACAAATGATCAAAGATCAAAATAGAAAAATGAAGAGAAAATCTGAAATGAGAGAACAATAGAGACAAGCAAGAGAATTTTGAGAATACTCTTGTGACTCTCACTGAACAATCACCGAACTAGCCGAACTAGGAAAGGTGAAAGAAGAGTGCTCAATATATAGAAAAATAAGGGCAAATACATCCAAGAGGTGCATTAACTCCTACTACCCATAAAAGGTGGGAGGTTATTACCTACTTGGTAAATGAAAAAACATGTGCCATAACCTCCTTAGGTGAAAACAAATAGGAGGTAACACATAAAGCCAAAAGAGGGTGAGAAACCCAACTACCCCATAAACTACTCAGGTAAATACAAAATAGTGGTTATGAGATGTGGCACAACAAGCCAAAAGAGAGTGTGTAACTCAAATACCCATGTGTGGGAGAGAGTGACACATGTAGATGTTGTATTTTGTCACATGTCCTCATATTACCACATCTAATAAACCTAAGCAAGCTTAAATAAGAATGTGTAGGAAAAGAAATACCCCCTAACCTAAGGAAAATAAAAAACCTACACTAACAAAAATGAGGGTCCCATCATTAAATAGGGTTCACTCGAAGGGGGGTTCGATGAACCCCTTTTGGGTTAGATCGAACCCCCCCTTTGTGTGAACCCCCCAAAACCTGAAATTTTCTTCATGGGGGCATTTTTGTAATTTTCCTTCCTCAATGGAATTGTAAACCAGTTTTGTGGGATCACCCTAGATGAAATTGTAACAATTCAAAATAGGCTATGAGCCACCTTCTTTATTCTATATTTTTATCTATGGACAATGATTCCATCTACAATGAGCATTTCTATAATATACTATAACTGGTTATAATATATTGTGAGCTAACCCCACTGTAGTTTTTCCCATTTTGGTTTTTCCACATAAAAATCTTGATGTTCATGTATTATGTGATATTATGGGTGTTTCATGCTTTCTTTCCTTATTGCAATTGAATATGCATTAGTGATTGGATGTTTAATGTTTGAATGGTTTAAGAGAATTTTGATTCACCCCCCTTATCAGTATTTTGGGTGTTCAACAAGAAATAAAATTCCTTTCATGGAATGTTAGAGGGTTGAGTAATCCTCTTAAGAATATTTTCTTGTTAATATAGTGATAAACTAAACTTGATGGAATCATAATATAGGAAACTAAAATGCTAATTAAAAGGGTTATGAAAATTAAAAATAGATTTTGTAAAGAAGTTAGATGTTCTTTTGTGGATGATAATGGGGTGAAAAGAGGAACTATAACCCTTAAGAATGTTAATATCATAGAAGTAACTCTTATAATGTTAGATTGTAATCACATCTCTATCTAATTTTGCCATAAGATAGAAAATGTTTCATAGATTCTATAAAAAATTTATGCTCCTAATTCTATAAATATGAGAAATAACCTTTGGTTACAACTTAATTCATTTAAAATAATCTGTTACACCACCACTTGGGTGATTGTGGAATATTTCAACCCTCTATTAAAAGATGGGGAGAAATTTGGCTCACAAGTTCCCACATAAAGTAAAGAAGAACTAACTAATTTTTATAACCAAAATGACCTCATAAATCTTCATTTGGAAGGTCTTGAATTCAATTGATCTAATAGATAATTTGGATGTGATTTAATCTAGGTTAGGCTCGTTCATGCCTTAATAAACCCAAAATGGATAAATAAGTATAGTTTCTTCCTATCTATCTTGACTAGGGATGGCTCTAATCATTATCCCATTATGATGAATGTACATAAAGTGGGAGAAAGAAAATATACTCCCTTCATATTCAAAACTATGTGAACAAGATAGCCTAGGGTTGAGGAATCAATCTCTAAATATGGGATATCTTAGTGGAGGGAATTGTTATAACATGAATACACACCCCATCATTTTACTTAAGAAAGTATAGGAAAACCCTTTGTTCATTATCACTTATTTTATTCTTGTAATTTTTTATTGCTAGTTGTGTTAGGGATATTTTTCATTTTTCATCTTTGCTAATTTTTTGTTTTAGTAAGGTTTTGTTGTGTTTTGTTACCAAGTTCTAGGGTCTTGACAAATCTCAACACATGTATCAGTTTTTGGATCTCAACAAACCATAACATATGATTCTTTAATCGCCCTATCAAGGGACCTCATTGAAAACACTCAAGCATCCATGTTTCCAACTTCATTGAACCCATCTGCTATTAGGAAAATGTCTCTTTTTCTGCTCACTTCCCCTTTCATTCCGATGGGTATCCCTCACTCTCATTCCACATATGGAATCCCACCTTTTCCCATGATAACTCTTCCCTTCACCTCTTCACAATCTCATACAACTGAAGCTTCTCCTTCTATCACCATTTTTAGTCTCCCTCTAGGTGCTTCTATTGTTGCACAAAGTATTGACACCCCACAAATTCTCTGAAGCCATTTGAATGTAACAAAGCATTCCTTACAAGCGAGAAAATAGAAATTGTAGATAAAGGTCGCGATGAAACTGGCTGCTCAAAAGATTGAGGCTTGCTTTGATGAAGATCAGAATTCCCTATTGATCGCTGTCATGAGGTCACTAGTGTCCAAGATAGAAGGAGAAATGTAGTTAGAATATTATGACATCCAAGCTATGGGCCTTGATTTAAGTGAGACTCTCCTACGTGACAAAGTGGTTCTGGCTAAAGCAACTTAGAAGGAGGTCTACACTAATTATGTAAAGCTAGACAAAAAAATTAAGAAGTGTGGAGTAGAGCTAGAAAATGTAAAAGAAATGATGGATAGGATGCAGGAAGAAATCAAGGGAAAGGATGTGGAATGGCCCAGAATGAGCAAGATCGAATTCATGCCAAGATAGAGAAATTAAAGGGTGAGATTGCTACTAAAGGTGAGACAAATGCAGAATATCAACGCAAACATAAGAAGATGGACAAAGATATAACTAGAGTAAATGTTGTATATGATGGGATACAAAAGGAGATATAGATGTTGAATCATCAAAAGGAGGATATGGAGAAATAATTATATAGCGTCTAATCTCAAGCCTCTAACGATCTTCAAAATGCCCATATAGAAATAGAAAGGGTGAAAAAAGAAAAGCAAGAGATCAAGTCTATTTTGCAGACTCGTGTCGAAGAGATCGGGAAGCTAAGTTCTGAGCTTACGAATGCTCTCCATGAGAAGAGTTAATTGGAGGAAATAAGAAAAGCAAGGGAGTTCCAATTCCAATAGGAGTTGGTTCAGGGATCCGGGATCCTCCCAATACTATAAACAATGATTTCCATGCATTGGGAGAGGATCATAGTTGCAGTTGCTGCCCTAAAACTAGTCTCACAGTTTCTAAGGGATGCTTGGGAGTTAAATGAGAAGCTTGGCCCAATGGTCGACCAAATTTTACATATATACACTCCTAGGTTGAGAAATTAGAGAGCCTGATCTCCAAGTTATGTAAGGAAACCAAAGAAGCTTTAATAGACACCAAAATTCTTGACTGAAGGGCAACCTGAAGGAAAGCAAGCGAATTCATCAACTTCCATAAAGTCGTGTCAAAAAGTAAAGCTTTCTAGGTAGTGTTAAATAGGAAGGTCAATGAGATCAAGGAGTTTAAAATTTTTCTTGAATTTGGATTACCTGCTCTTTTCTCATTAGATGGAGGAGTGTTATCAATCGAGCAAATTACAGATGAAATCAAGCTCAAAATCTAGACTTCTACAACACTACCAGGTCTAAGCCCATCATCCACTTTTGAGGAAATCAAGAGGGAAATCCTTCCCCTTTCTTGGCTTTATTACCATATTGGAGCTATTTCATCAAGATGAGGATGGGTTTCCTTTAAGGAAGTCCTCAATCTGGATCAAGCATATGAGATTCTACGCACCCTCATCCAGCCCACTGTTTTGGATTGGGAGGTCCAACACTCTTCCTTCCTCAAACTCCAAGAATTACTAGAGGTCTAGGTTCATTCCTCTGCAAGCAATAGCCCCCTGTGAGTCACCAGAACTATAAAGCAATTTTTCCTTTAAGCTTTTCTTTGGTTTTCGACCCTTACACTTTTCTGCTTCAGGATGAATGCTCTTGCATAAAGGCACACAATGTGCCACGTGGTGGTTGCATGGCTTTATATACATATTGTTTTCCTTTCGGGCATGAACTGGGGCACGTGTCAGCTTGGCGGGGATTTTCATCAAAACTACTCTCATAAGTTTGAAATTGCCCACTCGCTTGACATGCCATATATTTGCATCGAGCAGTTTGTATTTTCTACAGAGTGATCTTTTTGGGTTGAAGTTTTCGGGGAGCACGACAGGTGTCTTACTTTTAGGGTGAAATCTTTCAGTTGGCATCATGAACCTCCATAACTTTGATTGATCATATTTTTTCCAGGTTGTGTAAAATTCGATTATTTTCTGACATCTATCTTCGCTAAAATATTTGAATCCATTAATGAAGCAGTTGAGACTTAATGGGAAAAGATTACTACAATCTAATCAAGATCTAAGATCAGGATGTGAGCTACTAGGTTCAAGCATTTGGCATTTTCTACTTTTGGAGTATTTGTAGCAGTGTCCTCTTCTTCTGGTTATAAATAGGGGTTGGCAGTATGGAGTTAAAAAAGTTCTAAGAAAATCACTTCGAATTTTTTTTTGAAGGATATAGATATTGTTAGGGAGTTCTATTTTCTCAGAAGTAGGAGGGTCTTTCAAAATACTGCTATACTCTTTGGCATGCCATATTTAATTCAAACTATCATCAGACTGGCATCTGACTTTTTTTTTTAGTCTTTATATCATAGAAGTTTGATCTATCTGAGAGAAATATTTGAAATTGTGCATGTTATCGCCTTTGTCAAATTTCTTTTTCATATTTCATTCATATTGAAAATATTGTGTTAAAAGTTTTGCATTCATAGTTCAGATAATTAATTCTTAGATGTTAAGCTTCTATGTTAAATGTTGGCTTTCATAAATTGGATCATGCCTATTAAACTATTCCATTTTCTGTAAGGGGTGTGTCATTTTCCATACTATGTTGTAAAGGAAGAAGGATTCTATAAAATTTTGAATATTTTTGTTAATATTTAGAGTTTTCTTATGTCTGATTGGACCTTAATAGGTGCTTCCCACGGGGAGATTTGAAAGACTGTATTGTACTTTCTCTATCCTTTGTTGCTCGTTTTCTTCCCAACAATGAAGGGTCCACGACATTTTGTGTCTATCATATTAGTTATAAGGAATTGTGAAGGTTTGAAATGTTGTGAAATCTTTGGCGCATCACCATATTTATGTTTTATTTGCATTTCTTTCTATCCTTTCCCCCAAAACACAAAGAAGAGTTGGATTTCTATAAAAATCTCGAAGGTCATTTAGTGAGGTGAAAATTGGTCCCCCACTCATTGAATTTCCCATAAGGTTGTCAGAGAAGCACAAGCTTTAATGATCAATAGGATTCATACACCCAAGGTGACGTATGGGTCCCACCAGGCCTTTTTGCATGGAGGAAATGTTGGGTCTAGATGAGAAATTAAGTTTATTTGTTGATCTTATCAGGATTTCGGTTGAAATAAGCCTCAAGATGCATAATATAGGGTCTTAGGGGCCTATATATGATGATATGAAGGTCATAAATGCAAGAGGGTAAAAAACTCAATGTGAAAGTGTAAATAAATACACTTTACAACATTAAATTAAGGAAAAATTAGGTCTATTTACCTTAAAAGGGCCCTTAATCTAATGTGAATGTGGAAAACACATTACAACACTAGATTAAGGTGACATTAGGTCCATTTTAATGTTAATCATTCCCAAATTAAGTCATAAATTAGGTTCATTTAGTTCACAAGGGCCCAAACAAGTGTGAAAATGTCACAAATGACATTTTTCTACACTATAGGAATATTTTACATCAAAACTATTGGATTTGATACATATGGATCTATGCAGACCAATGAGGAAAAAGAGTCTACAAGGTGATAGGTATTTTATGATGCTGATCAATTATTGCACTAGAATGGCTTAGATTAATTTTCTAAGAGAAAAATTAGAAGCATTTGAGAAGTTTAAAGCATTCAAGGCATTAGTTGAGAATGAAATCGAAAGGACAATCAAGGTTTTGAGATCAGATAGAGACAGAGAGTTTACTTCTGACTGGTATAATGTATTTTGTGAAGAGCATGGGATCCAAAGGCATTTTTTTGCTCCAAAAACTTCACAGAAAAATTGAGTTACATAAAGTAACAACTAGATAGTACATGAGATGGCTAGAACAATGTTAAGTCAAGTAGGTTTACCAGACATGTATTAGAGAGAAGCAGTTCAGACTATAGTATATATTTTGAAAAAAGATCATACCATACCAAATTTTGAAGAAAAAAGACCATGAGTTATGGAGAGGAAGACTATCTTTAGTCAAACATCTCAATATTTTTGGAAGCAGATGCTACATCAAAAGGGAAGAAGAAAACTTGGGTAAGTTTGATTCTAGATCTGATGAAGGTATTTTTATAAGTTATTTTATGACAAGAAAAGCATATAGATGTTATAACAAGAGGCTGAAGAGGATTGTGGAGAGATATTCAGTATCAAATTGTGTTGAGGCAACCATAGTCATCTATTTATGAAGGCTTCATTTTTCTTTCTAGATGGATAGTGTTTGGGCTTTGTTGATTGATTTGGTTTGGTATCTTGTTCTTTAGCTTTGGCCTTTTGGAGAGTCATTGGATAACCGGTTGCTATAAGGTGTTATATTTATGGTACATAGGAATGTAGGATGTGGTCATAATCCCTTAAGGTGTGATGTAATCTCATATCATCATTTTGTAAAATATTTCATTGCCTAAATTAGAATTTGATCAACCTAGTGAAATTCTTAAATAGTGAGGAATGCCTATAAGATACTAGAGTACCCAGGTACAAGGGGATGATTTTGGTTGACTTTCATGCAAAGCTTGGTTACTATTTCATCTATAGAGGTGTGGAATTTGGTGGAGACGTTTCTTCTTGGTATTGATAATGAGCTAGTGGAGGAGGAGGAGATTGGCAAGGTGGTGTTGTGCTAGTATCAATGGAAAGAGTTTTTTCACCTATGAGAGAGGAGATTTGTAATCTCTTAAGATTTGGAGTCTCTCTCAACATATTGTTAGGGTGTGTGCATTATGGTCCATTACCTATTGGTGTCTCATTGTTGAGGCTTCCTAGAGGTGACAAGTGCAAATTATTGCCCTCACTAGAATTGAGACAAATTGCATAAGGAAAAGAAGTGGGAAGAAATCATAAATGGTGTGTAGTTCATAGGTTTGGATAACCCTAAAAAATCATGGAATTCTTCTAAATATTGAGTGAGTTCATTTTCAATAATAATAAAAAAAAATTAAATAAGCAAATCAAAACAATGATAAATTATAGAAAAAATATGTAATTTTTATTAATAAAAAATAAATGTAAGAAGAAAATATTAATTTAAAAATATTATATTATTTGTTTATAAAAATAATAAATAAATTGTTATATAATTTATTGAGAAAAATGGTAAATAATTATTTTATTTTTATCAATAAAAGATTTAGTTTTAATTATTTAAAAAAACCAACATATTAGTCTAGCAAATTTCCTCATAGAATATGAATTAAATACAATAAATAATAGAACACACAAAAAAAATTCAAATTTTCCAGTTCATTGCTCAATATACTTTAAAAAGATTTGTAAAATAGTATGAAAACAATAATTAGTAATATAAATCATCAAACTTAAAGAAAATAATTAATGAAATGTTTTATCCATACAATAAATTTTAATCATCACAATTTTTTATATTTATTTAATTATTTTTATAGCTAATATTTTAGATTTTTGATGGATAAGTGTTTTGTATTATTTTAAATAGAAAGATTAGCAATACACATATCTATAAAAAATGGTGGGTGGAAAAAAATACACCTTAAAGTTTATACAAATTTGAAAAGAAAAGAAGAGACAAGGCTGCTAAGCCACTAGCAAGGGTTAGATAATGATCATCTGACTTTCTTCAAAAGTTAGGAAGTTTACAAAGAATAGGTTCCTAGCTAGTAATCATATTCTATTCATGAGCTTATTTTTGCAATGATTTAAGATTGAATTAAAGATTTATTATTGTAACTATGAATAATTAGATCCTATGCAATAGAGAAATTTTTTACTATTGTAAATTTTTTTATCTAAAAAAAATTTAAAGATAAAAATACAGTATATTATAAACTATTTTTTATATTATATTATTTTTACTTTAAAATATATTTACTTTATAAAAAAATATTAAATTTCATTTGCAAATTTTACATTCTCTTTCTCTTCTAAATTAGAGAATTTTTTATTAAAACAGTGCAAGCCAAATTCACTCAACATGTCAATCTATATCAATGTCACTTGTAATATATTTCACAAAAATGTTTAATAAAATTTAATACTGTGAATAAAATAAAAAGTAAACTAATTTATCTATCTTATTACATAATATATATATAAGAAACCTCGAGATATATCAATTACTTTAAGATAATAATATCCAGTTTCAGAGGGCAAACAACTTGGAATGAAAAATTTATAATAGGTCATGTATCATGCTAACTTTCCATTATCCAAAGAACAATCTCCACAAAGTACAAATCACTAGTGAGAGTTAGATTTAGGTTTTGTGATGGGGTTAAATAAGGTTTAGGTTTAATAAGGGTAAAATTTTGGGTTCAATTAGGGCTATTGTTTAGTTATGGTTAGGGTTAGTGTTTAATTAAGGTAAGGGTTCAATCAAGGTTATAGTTTAATATGGGTTGGTGTTTAATTAGGGTAAAGGTTTTGGGTAGGTCATAGTTATTAGTCAGGGTTTAGTTATGGAAATGGTTCAATCGAGGTTAGGGTTTATTTAGGGTTAGATTTTGAGTTCACATAGGGTGAGGGTTAGGGTTTAATTAGGGTTAGATTTAAATTAAAGTTAAAGATCGAGTTCAATTAGGATTAGTTTTCACTTAGTGTTAGGATTATGGTTAAGATTTAAATAGAGTTAAAGGTAGAATATAATAATTTTATTTATTTTTGTTGTAGAATTTTAGCCTAAGTTGTATATCTAAGTGCATGCATAATTGATCTCCTTATATTTATTTGTATGTTTTAATAATCTCTATAAATTGAGTTGAATAATCCTCAACATAAACAATTCAATTACATGAGTCACTTAACTTTTACCTATTTTGGGAACTTGGCTAACATCAAAAAAATTGGAAGATGAGCGAGAGTGGGAGAAAGAGGTTAATTTTGAATCTAGGCATGGCTGCAACCATTGGAGATGATGAGGCAAAAGATGATGACAATTCGAGTGGGGATGCGCCTGTTAGTGTGGCTGAGGCTGCCTTGGATGACTTTACTGTTGGTGCTTTGGCACTATAGATTCCTTCTCTGCCTCTTCCGATTCAGGCTTCTATTAGATGGTTCCTGCATGGTGGGCTTGTTTTGGTTCCTGAGGTGGTTGAGGGCGTCGAAGGAGTTGGGGTTGAAGTGGTTGAAATGGGATGTGTTGTTGGGGGGACGTCGGCCTTTGTTGACCCATCTCTAGTGTTTTCTTGGCTTTATGGTGTTCTCGTGCTGCTGCGTTGTGCGGGAAAGCTTCTTACCTTAGAGGGGGAGCAACATTTGGAGTCTCTGGTGAGGATGTCATTGATTATGTTGATGGGGTTTTGGTGCTATAGAGGATTTTCTTTCTCCCTTTGGCTCGTGTTGTTGAAGGTTGGGAGGCTCTTCTCGATGGGCCTTTTTTGGTGGATCCTAGAGGCTTTTCTTAGTACCTATGGTTGGTTGCAGGCATCCTTTTTGTTTCTCGATGGACCTGTGTTTGGCCTCTCTTGGTTTCAAGAGTGGTGGTGGTTTTGGAGGTTGCCCTCCCCATTGCTATTTTTTCCAACCTGCTCTTGGTTTCCAATCGACTGTTGGAATCTCATGCTTATTCTTGTGGTTCAAAACCTTTTTTGGGTCGTTGGACCTCTCTTTGGTGTGACAATACTGCTCAGGTGGGAAGATTTTCCTCCCTGCACCCTTTAGGGTTTTATGTGGTCTTGCTCTGGTGTTCTTTGATGGCTTATTTTGTGCAAGCAGGAGTTTATGTCTTTCTTTTGTTCTTGGTTTTTCCCCCTTGTTTTGTGTTGATTATCTTTTCTAAATGGGGGATGTTATTTTAGTTTTCCCATTATGAAGGTGTGGGTGTTTATTTTCCTTGGTGTGAGTGCTCTTTCTGGTTATGGGATTTCTTTTTGGCCTCTAGTGCTATGCTTTCTTTGGCCCTCAGAATGTTATTTTTCAAAGTTTTTTTTGTGTTAGGGGTTGTTGTGGAGTGGCTTTTTTCCTTCCCTGTTGTTGTTGGAAGCTTGGTTCTAGAGGGCTTTGTATAGTCCTTTTTAGCCTGGTTGGTTTGGCTCCCCTTTTGGGTCTTTTGGAGGGGAAGTGTGTTGGCTGGTTTGGATGGGTTGCTTCTCATGTTCCTTTTTTCTGCCCATGTTTTTATTCTCAGCATTTTGGTGGGACTTTTCTGTCTTTCTTTTGCTGGCCCCTCCTCTTGATTTGTTGATGGGTGTCAGGTTTCTCCCTTCTGTTGGTTGGTCAACTCTCTCCTCTTTTCTCTAGTCTGAGTCTTCTTTTGAGGTGAAGATTACTCATGTTGAGGTGTAGCCCACTCTTCTAGAGGTAGAGTTGGGGATTGTGGATTTGTGGACAATCTTTCCTTGTTGTTGGTTTGCTCTATTACTATACCTATTAAGGTGGTGTGTTCCCCTGTGGAGGTGGAGTAGTTTCTTGTTACAGGCTAATTGTAGTGGTGGTAAGGGCCTACTTGACATCTGCTCCTATAGAGGGGAGCCCACTCCTTTTGAGGTGGGGTATGTTTCTACTCTTCATGTGCAGGGGTGTTGTAAGAGAACATCTTTCCATTGGTATGACAGGATGGCCTCTTGGCTGATGGTTCTTGAAGAATTATGTTTGTTGTGAGTTTAAGGTCCCTAGTAAAACTTGGTGGTTATACTCTGCTTCTTATCAGGTGGAGTTTGGTTGTGTCGGTGTGAACAATGAGTTTAAGGTCCCCGTTAAAACCTAGTTTTTTCCTAATCGTAAGTGGGTTTCAGGTTCCCTTTTAAACCTGGTTTGAGTTCAAGACCCCTTGTAAAACTTGGTTCTGTTGGGTTTGAGCAGATCTGGGTAGACTTGTTTCTCTTTTGATCTGTTGATGGTTTCCTACTGGTTGTCTTTGTTGATTCCTTGTGTAGCTTGATCTTCTTTGTGTGGGTTTCGAGTCCCTGTCAAAACCCATCTGTTAATGGTTTCGGGTCCATTCAAAACTTGTTTTTCCCTTAATCAAAACTTTTACCTATTTTGGTTCGATAATTAAATGACTAATTGTTCATAACCCTAACTGTAATGGAACCCTAATCCCAACTTGAATTGAACCCTAACCCTAAATCTAACCTTGATTGAATTCCAATTGAACAGTAATCCTAATTATTATTATCTTTTGTGAATGTTAAGTATATTTTATTTATTAGGCTTTATCACTATAGTTAATTATAATAATAAGTTAACACTAATCCTAACTCTAGTAGTTAACAATTAATTATTATGGTAATAAAATAACTTTAAATTGTAAATAAGTTGACCCTAATTATAAGTTAATTAATTTTATTATTAACTTCTTTTTATTATATTAAGATAAAATTATTAAATATATATTAATAGATTATAAAAAAATTATAAGAGCAAACAACTTTGTCATTTAAAATAATACCATTCTTATACCATTCTTATATGATTGTGATCCTAATTGAACTCAAACTCAAAGCATAATTGAACCTTTACAAATCTTAAGCACGTACCTCAAACCATATATAAGTAAACTTAAAATTAAAGGAGAATGTGGTAGTCTTGAGAATCAATTATTATGATATTACCAATGTATTGTTTTATTAAGATTATATTATTATATTATTTTTATTATATTAAGATTTTTTTATTATTTCTATTATTATATTTTAATATTAAATAATTATTATTATGAATTTGTGTTCACTTGGGATTAAGGTTGACACCATGTCTTTTATTTATTTAAGAAAACATCTACCATGCTTTACCTTCACAATATTTGGTTGTCTTATGTCATTTTCTCATTATTGGTAGTATTATGTATTCTAAAAAAAAAATAACAAAATTAAAAATATTCAACACAATTGCCCTTATCACATTGCTTAGTAAGTCATCAAATAGATGATGGTTAATTATATTTCCTAATTTAATATGCTCCTTAAAACCCACCATGATATGAATACAGTTTTATCACATAGTATAATCTATCTTATTACATAATCTATATAGGAAACGCCGAGATTTATCAATTTGTAGGAATCCATTTTGCAATTTTATTGTTGTATGTTTGTAATAATATATTCATTAGTTGCATCATAATATAATATCATTGGATTATCTTATAGGAATGTCGAGTATATAATTAAATTTATGATAGATATCTTAGATACATCTCTTAAAGATGCCGAGAGATATCAATCTCGAGGATTTATCTATTCCCAATAACAAAATTATTATATAAATTTTATATTTATATAATTATCATGTTTTTCTTATTGTCATTTGTATTGAGATAGGTTCTCTTTGATTCATGACATGCATGACACGTGATTAGCTAAGAAGTCTAACTTATTATGGTTCCTCTTTAAAATTATTTTCTAAAAACTATTTTCCCTTCAAAGTATTTTCTTGGAATAACTAACTCGTAATCATGTTAAGCTAAAAAAATATAGCACAAAAATCATCAAAAATTTGTTAACATCTAATAATTTAAAATATAAACTCTTAAAGGTAAGTGGGTTTCATTTATTTTTGTTGAGAAGAAGCTACATTGAACCCAACCAAGTTGATCAATTTATCATGTAAATGTCTTAAAACCATAGATACCAATAAGGCTAAAATAAACATAGATTTAGCATCATAGAATTGACAAGCCAAATAATTACTAAGATTATTTTATTTGTAAGCACATCATTGAGCATGTAGTAAAAAAGTTTTCTAAGATTGAAAAGATACGTTGTATGCAATGGTTAAAAATATGGTCCACCTTTCATGGGAAAAAACAAGTCAAATGCTAATTTAAGATGTGAAGAAGATTGATAACAAACTAGTTACAACAATAAGAAAATATGTGATGAATACCTCTATAAAATGTATGAAGTAGTTGTGCTCTACAATAATTAACGGGTCATTTTGCGTTCAACTACAAATGGATAGCCACTTCTAAAATGTGAAAAACTAAAAAAAGTATCTTTTTCAAGGAATTATTTATATATTTATCAAGGGAATGGTTGGTGGAATTTGTGAAATTCTCTACATAGAATTTTAGTGGTACAAAAATGGAATTTATAATAAGACAAGCACCATCATTTTTTTTGTGCTTGAATTGCAAAGAATCTATGTATGTATAATATTTTGAATATAATCGTAAATGAGAAATCTTGAGTACAAGGTGACAACACCAATGCATTTGATTTTGTTTTTCAAAGCACTCATTGATTAGGAAAACTTTACAATCTTATTAAAAATATGGCATAGTTTGGCACTACCTTGATGTTTATCAATGATAAAAATCTCCCATTTTTATAAGATGAGTTGCTTGTCTATATAGGTTAGGGGGAAACAATTACAATTACTAAAGTAGGTTGTCCCGTAGAACACTTAAATTGGGTCCTCATTCTAATGTTTTGTTTGATAGATTATTGAATTGTAGAGGCTTTTGGCACTTCCAAAGGTGAAACATGGAGACCTTTTGAACTATTAGTTCCATAGATCAATTATTTTTTTATGATTTTTTTTAAAGAATGTAGGGAATGGTTGAAGGAAGTTGTGCAAATTCTCCACACAAGATATGATTGGGAAAAATGGAAGTTTATGATAAGACATAGACTATTAGTTTTTTCTTGTTGGAATTGAAGAAATTTATATATGTATAATATTTTGGAGTGTGATCTTAAATAAGAAATTAGAAGCACATGGAGATGAGTTGGGGCCAATTTTTTTTAAAATAATCTGAGCTTACGTTTCAAAGCATTCATTGATCACACAATCTACAATCTTTCTACAAATTATATTGCTTCATTTGTTGCTACCTTGATGTTTATCAATGATAATAGTTTTTTGTTTTGATAAGATGAGCCACCTTCTGTATAGGCTAGGGGGGGACAACCTATAATTATTGAATAATTTATGCAATGGGTTTTCCATCTCAAAGGTTCCTGTTATGCAATTGTAATGTCATAAAATTGCACCCCTTGAAATTTCACATACATTCTTGCATCTGCTTTAGTGTCCACTCCCTTAGTATTTATGTAGGCTCATTTTAGCCCCTACATCATCCTTTTTTCCCTCTTAGGATGCTCGAAAATCCCTTTTCAACAACTACCTTTGTGCATCAGCTTTGCATCAAAACTTGTGCTTTTCCCGTTCATGTCATTTTGTAGTGTGATGTGTTTGGACACTAGTGTGCCGCATAGACGTTTTCATGTCATGCTAGCATCCTACGATGTTTCAGCATTCAACTGACCACTTTCGTGCATGTTTTCCATTTTTTATTTGCTTTTGTTGGTGGTAACGGCTCGATATGCCTTGTAACTACTTGAGAAGCTTCTTTTTGCTTCTCTTCTCCCTTTAAAAGTTATCTTTTCAATTCACTTGTGCTTCTAACTTCTCTCCAGCTTTGGCTCCTACCTTTTTCTCCTCTCTTTCTCCTACTATCTTGTTTGCACAACTCCATACATCTTGTTACAACAACACTCTCAAGTTCTTATAGTGTTCTATTTCTCTCTCCATTTGGCTTCCTTAAGCCTAGCAACTCTATCTCCCTTGCCTTGTGCTTGTGAGAATCTTGGGATTTCATATCCCCTATCTATTGCATCTTTACTTCGTGAGCAAGGATTGATTTTATCACTCACACTTTGTGATACGGGTTCTCCTCCTTGAGTGGGGATTGATTTTATCACTCATACTTGGTGGTGTAGGTTCTACTCCCGAAGTAGGTTTTTCTTTCACCACACACTTTTTCCATTTCGGTTCATTTCTCTCTATCTATCTAGCTATTCATGGAGGTAGGAACACCAAAACAGGGGTTTCACCAAGGAAAACCCCTATACATCCCCAACACTTTCTCCAGATCTTACGCATGTAGGTATTGAAGACATTCACGTGTTGGAGGCTTCATCACTTGTGTGGTTGTGAGCATTTAATTTCTTCTCCTTATCTTTATCAATTCTATTTCACTTTATTTCAATTCGGTTATATTATGTTGCTTTCTCACATTCTAAGATTTTTCTTAGCAATTAGAGTAGAAGTAGCCACTTTGTCATTTTCTATGATTAACTTGCTTTCTAGTCCATACGAGACACTAATGCACCCTTGGGACACTAGCGCACTGCGCTATCATCCTTATTCTATGTTGTTGTCCTATGGCCGAGAGCTTATCAGTTTGTCCAAAAAATCTATGTGACCTATTCTTTTTGATTCTAGAACTCTCATTGTTCATTGATGTAGTTTAGGGTAATTTACCTTTTGAGTCTCTCTAAATGAAGAGAACTCATGAGTAGCGAATCCCCCTTCTCTGCATTTTTTCCTAGCATTTATGACACCTTAGAGCATTAATGAAAAAGACCCCATGAGTCATAATTTCATGATTCTAATCCCATGTGGACCAGTGGTGGAGCAACAGAAGCCTAATGGCATGTTTCAAGAAAATCTAGGCCTTGGATACCTGTGCAGCGTGCGGACGTCTGCGTGACACGCTAACATCTTGGCAGTTTTCCAAGTTTGAAATAAGGAATCTTGAATCTTGACTCTCTCGACATGTATCCTAGCAGTCAGACTTCGGATGAAATGACTCTTTGCAACCCTTGCATGCAACAAAAAGCCCTCTTTTTCTCTCATTTGAGGGTTCAAACCATTCAATCAAGCTCTCTTAACATTTTCTCCATCCTTGAGTTCTCTTCATTCTTGATAGTAGCACTCTCACAAGCAAAATCATGTCATACTGAGGTCCTTCCAACAGCTACAACTCTCAAGCAAGTGCCCAATGGTGTGTTTGTGCACTTCGAAGAGGGCCTAGGCCTATGGGTAACACTCTCTCTCTCTTACTCCTTTCTATTTTCTTGTTCATTTACTACTTAGTGGTGTGGGTTCTACTCCTGGAGCGGGTTTTTCTTTCACCACATGCTTTGTCCTTTTCGTTTACACTCTTTTCCAACTTGGTTGTCCATGGAGTGGGAACAACAAAATGAGGGTTTGACTGAGGCAATCCCTATACAACCCCAACCTTTTCCCTTTGTTCTTATTTTTTTATGTTGCAAAGTGGAGCTTGGAGTGAAGACTTGAACGTCCTATTGAAGGTAATTTTTCTCCAAGTTCTCCTTGTACTTTCTTTAAAATTTTGGTTATCCATTTGGTAACTTTGTCCGGTAGACCTTAGGTACGAGTAAAGAAGTGAAACCTTGTTCTGTCCACATAAGCTACTGAGCTTTCTATTGCTTAGGATGCCAGAGCACCATTTGGATGATAGTGCACTGCACTGGCGTCTTGAATCCACACTTTTATCCTTTGGCCGGGAGCTCCTTTGTCTGAGGCAGAAATTTGGAAGTTTCACTCTCTCAAGATCCGAAGTGGTCTCCATTGAAATATTATATTGTGCACATTTCTTTATCATTTCTCTGATCTGTTTATGCTAAGGTGGATAAGAGCAGTTCGTTCCCTGGTGATCTCTTGAGAACAAAGAGACTCGTGTGTAGCGAATCCCTCTTATCTCACATTTATCGAGTATCCTAGGAATTCAATCAAGCTATCTCAACATTTGGGGTTGAAACTTGCTTCAGTCCCTAAAATACTATGCCTTTGGTAGCTAAATTTTAGGGATCGATGCAAGTTTCGACCCCAAATTCTGCTCCGAAGACATCCGAAAATGCAAATTACTAAAACCTAGAAAATATTGAAAAAATCTAGATTTTTTTTTTTTGGCCAAAATGAATTTAATATCCTCTTTCATGAGTTTATTATCTAATTATATTCAAAATGTTAATGATGTTCCATTTCATGCATGTGATTGTGACTTGTCTTTTCCCATGTCACTTGGTATCTTTGATCCTTCTCATGAGATTCCTCCTTCTTTGAAGGATATCTTGTTGCAAGAAGATGAAATCATTGATACCTTTCTTAGCATTACTCTACCTTCTCTTCATTCCAATGCACTCTCTTCTAGAGATGATGTATTAGTGAATGATGAATCTTCTTCCACATTTGATCTCTTTTGGATCGATGTTGAGAATATGTCTTCAAATAATTCTACTAGTTGTGATGATTTTGTAAATGTAATCTATGTCTATGCTACCCCTCAAAGGACTGAGAGATCAGTCATTTACATGACTTTGGCTAGTCCTTCTCTAAAAGGATTTTTTCTATCGATAGTGTTCTATTTGAAGGTGATTCTCTTGATCTTTCTATGACTCCCTCTTACAAAGCAATATCCCATACTTATGAGAATATAATGAATAAACAACCAAGTCTTCCTTCAACTCCTAAACCTACAACTAAAGCACCTAGTGATTACGACCTTGTTGAGCAATCTTGGGTTACTCCGGCTAAGATCTCACTATGGGACTTGCTTCAGCCTACTCCAGTTTATCAAGGTATTCTTTAGGAAACCTTGAAAAAGATCCTCTTGCCTTCTTCTGCTAGGCTGGCAGATGCTGATGCATTCATAGCTTTATTCGTGCAGATCTGCCGAATATTACGTTCTATCCATAAGAACTCTCGCCTTCAGAAGTACAAAAGCAAGAGGACCCTCTAATGATTATAGTTAACATTGATAATATCGGCATTAGACATACTCTCATTGACATTGGTTTGATGCTCAATGTATGTAGCATTGATCTATTGCCTAAGATTAATATTGATTCATCTTCTCTTAATGCTTCTTTTATTGTCCTTCGTGGGTTCGATAATGTTGGTCGACAAGCCCTAGGCACGATAGTCTTTCCTTTGTGGTTGGGACCCGTTACCATGCCCACCCTTGTATATGTTATGTCAGAAAAATTACCATATAACCTTCTTCTTGGTAGATCATGGATTCATGCTATGGGTGTAGTCTCATCTACCTTGCATAAATCTATTAAGTTCATTTGTAATAATCAAGTAGTCATAGTTAAGGTTGACCCTGAGGCTATGCACTTATGTAAAATGGTAGCTGCTAGTCAAGTTTGGATTGTTCCTACTCTTATTCCTTTAGTGTCTTCCAATATGTCGATGTTTACTCTAGCAGTACCTACTACAAAGGATACTCTTGAGGTAGATATCCCTAAAGAAGATTCTTTTGAAGCAATAAATCCCAAGTCTATTGGACTACTTCTCAAAGGACTACATGTCTTGGTGATGATTAGGGTTCTTTAGAGTTTATAGAATCCTTCACTGGATAATATAAAGTCAACCCAGTCCACTCAAGCCTTCCGATAACATCATCCAAACCAGCTATCAAAGATAATTACTCTTTTACATCGCGGTATAGTGTGAGTATAAATTGTAATGTTCTTAGTGTTGATCCTCCTTTTGAGGAAGATGGTTACACTTTTGCTAAAGAGGATAATGTTGGAAGTCCTGTTAATAAGGATGATGATGATCCCATAGAGGAGCATAATCCCCATTGTTGGAATAATGCTCTCTATGAAGAGCCTCCTCCATTGTCTCCTATCCTCATGTCTTCTTCTTGTGAGTAGTTGAGTCTTTCTCCACAAGAGAAAGGGTTGCTTCCTGCTCCTCATACTCTATCTAAGCAAGAGATTATTTTTTTGTTGTTTCTTAAAGCCTGCTTGATTACTCTTCCTTCTCCTACATGTAATAAATTTTATAAGCATGATAAAGAAAATCATTCTTTTTGTGCATACCATCAAGTGCTTGGCCATTCCACTAGTGAATGTAAAGCCTTGAAGGATAAAATACAACTTTATTATTTTGGTACCATCAAACTCCCATTTGATTGATACACCCACCTCTTCTTCAAATGACAAGTGACATTTGAGGTCTACCTCTATCTTGCATGTTCTAAGTATCTTGCATGGTTCTCCTCCCCTGTATGTTGGGGGTAGTGATAGCTTGTCCTGGAGATGTATGTCCCTCTAAGGACCCCCTCTCTTCTCTCTATCTTTCAATCAAATTGTCCCCTTGAGTGGCCCCTTGTTGTCTTGAAGGGTTCTTGAGGGACTCCCTTTGAATTTTTTTTATCTCAAATGAATTCTATGGCATCTAGTTTGGGGGTAGCTTGACTAGGCCCTTCTTTTCTATGATTGTCTTGTAACAAAGCTTGCAGTAGCCACATACTTCTCTGATTATTCTTGCTTTGTAGGACTGAGAATATCTAGAGCTCCTTTGCATTAAGCTTTCCTAACATGTTTAGTCTACAAATTAACATGTCGCTCTGCAGGTGCGCCTATGAAGCCGCTTTTTGACTCCACGAAGTCCCTTTACATCTAGGTTTCCCTCATGTGAGAGATCTTGGGGGATGCTTCCTTATAGATCTACAAGCCTGTGAGGTTCTTACATCTCTGGGTTTTCCTCCATGTGAGAGATCTTGGGGAATGCCTCCTTGCAAGTCTGTGGGCCTGTGAGGTGCTTACTTTACTGGGTTTCCCTCATGTGTGAGATCTTGGGGGACACCTCCTTGTAGGTCTGCGAGCCTATGAGGTGCTTAAATATCTGGGTTTTCCTCCATGTGAGAGATCTTTAGGGATACCTCCTTGCAATTCTAAGGGGCCTATAAGGTTCTTACTTTACTTGGTTTCCCTCATGTGAGAGATCTTGGGGTACGCCTCCTTGCATGTCTGCAGGCCTATAAGGTGCTTGCTTCACGGGGCTTCCTTCATGTGAGAGATCTTGGGGGTTTCCTCCTTTTAGGTCTGTGGGCCTATGAGATGCTTTCATCCTACGATATTTTTCCATCATTGGTCTGAGGGCCTTCGGTGTACTTTGTGCAACTTCGTAGTTCCACAGAGCTACAAAGTCCTTTTTGTTCAAACCTCCTCAGGAGAGAGTACTTGTGGAGCCATCTCTCTTGGATTTTTCATTCCTTTTTTCTCTTAAAGTATCTTCTCTTCTCTTCTCAATTGTGTGTGTACTAGATTGAAGATCTACATCTTCTTCACCTTGAGTATATGCTCTTTCTCTCTTTGACATTGGTTGCTTCCCTGACTTTTGGGTGCATTCTTCTCTTGAAGCGATTGATCCTTACATTCTTCTCTTAATTTTAGAATTCTCCTATGTGTTATTATTTTCAATTTGGGGATGATGCATAGAACTGAGACAACCTTTTGCATTGAGGTCTCTTTCACTTTGCTGAGTCAAATCCTTTAGTTTTTTTTTGTGCTAACATTGCTGTCTAGTGCAGGTTTTTCTTGTCTAATGCACTTGTTTTGTAGGTCTTCAGCCTGGGGCCATGCTTCTTTGATTCAAAGAGTTATCTTCTTCCTCTACAATATCCTTTTGGCATAATGATTTTATTTATGCTTAGTATATTTCCTTTAGCGTGCATATTAGTGTAGATTTATATGCCCGCTAAAGTGGGGGAAAAATTTAATGTCGTAAAATTGCACCCCTTGCAATTTCACATACATTCTTGCATCCACTTTAGTGTCCACTCCCTTAGAATTTGTGTAGGCTCATTTTAGCCCCTGCATTAGCCTTTTTCCCCTCTCAGGATGCTCAAAAATCTCTTTTTTGTAGCTACCTTCGCGCGTCAACTTTGCATCAAACCTTGTGCTTTTCTCGTTCATGTCGTTTCGTAGTGTGATGTGTCTGGACACTAGCGTGTCGTGCAGAAATCCATGTGTGTGCTAGCATCCTGCAACATTTCAATGTTCAACTGACCACTTATGTGCATGCTTTCCACTTGTTATCTACTTTCATCAGTGGTAACGGTTCGAGATGCCTTGTAACCACCCAGGAAGCTTCTTTTTGCTTCTCTTCTCCCTTTAAAAGTTATCTTTTGAATTCACTTGTGCTTCTAACTTCTCTCCAACTGTGGCTCCTACCTTTTATCCTCTCTTTCTCCTACTATCTTCTTTGCACAACTCCATACATCTTGTTACAACAACACTCTCAAGCTCTTATAGTGTTCTATTGCTCTCTCCATTTGGCTTCCTTAAGCCTAGCAGCTCTATCTCCCTTGCCTTGTGCTTGTGAGCCTCTTGGGATTCCATATCCCATATCTATTGCATCCTTACTTCATGATATAGGTTCTCCTCCTTGACCAAGGATTGCTTTTATCACTCACACTTTGTGATACGGGTTCTCCTCCTCGAGCGAGGATTGCTTTTATCACTCATACTTAGTGGTGCAAGTTCTACTCTTGAAGCGGGTTTTGCTTTCACCACACACTTTTTCCATTTTAGTTCATTTCTCTCTATCTATCTGGTTGTCCATGGAGGTGGCAACACCAAAATAGGGGTTTGACTGACACAAACCCCTATACATCCCCAACACTTCTCCAGATCTTATGCATGCAGGTATTGAAGACATTCACATGTTGGAGGCTTCATCACTTGTGTGGTTATGATCATTTCCTTTCTTCTCCTTATCTTTATTAGTTCTATTTCACTTTATTTCAATTTTGTTATATTCTGTTACTTTCTCACGTTCTGAGTTTTTCTTAGCAATTAGAGTAGAAGTAGCCACTTTGTCATTTTCTATGATTAACTTTCTTTTTGGTCTATATGAGATGCCAACGCGCCCCTAGGATGCCAACGGGCCGCATTGTCGTCCTTATTCCATGTTGTTGTCCTTTGGTCTAGAGCTTGTCAGTTTTTCTAGAAAATATTTGTGACCTACTCTTTCTTATTCTAGAACTCTCATTGTTCCTTGAGGTATTTTAGGGCAGTTCACCCCGTGAGGCTTCTAAATGAAGAGAACTCGTGAGTAGTGAATCCCCCTTCTCTACAACAACCATATTTAGGGGATGGATGCTTGTAGATAAGAATTATATTATATGAGCTAGGATGTTGAAATTAGGAGATAATGCATATTCATTATGTTTGATTGGTTGCAAGGGTTTTTTTTCATTATTATAAGTTGTGTTGACATGAAGTTCTTGCCATACGTGTGAACTCCAACTCATGATGAAGCCTAATTAGGGATTCTTTAATGGATACGGGTTATGATGACCATCTAAGTAGTTGAGACTAGTTTTAAAAAATGTTCTTATCAAGGATTTTACATATAGATTTTTTCTTTGCAATTTATGATAATTTTATTGTTTTTTTGTATGTGGGTGGAATTGGATATTCCTCTAATTTCAGCAAATTTTTTTCTTGGTCAATGGGACTTTTGGGCTATCATATTGCCTTTACTTTTAGACATTTCAATTTTGTATCTCCAATCCTATATGCATATAGGATCATTAGTAGAATGTAATTCTATTGTCATGATTAAAGGGGCAACACATGTGAATTACCAATTATATTATAATAAGTTACTCTTGCAATGTGTTTTACATAAATCTAAATCTATTCAAGTGACAAAGTTCAACACTAAAAATTTCACATTTAAAATTAAATTTTCTCATTCGCTCTATGTAAGTGCTCATAGATAAAATTTGAATTTGATGAATCAGATGATTGTTAAAAGACAAAAGAGGATGCCTAAGGAATTTGGTTAATGTCATAGGATGATAAGTTCTTTGAGGTCTAACCTTCTCTGAGGTAATACCAATTATTTATGTTGGTGAGATAGACTATTTGCATGCCATTTCTTATGATTTGTGATTGAACCCAAAGCATTATGTATTCAATTTCACATTATTGGAAAATTCAAAATTCACATTATGTTTCTTCAAAGGATTAATTTCACATTTTTGAAGTGGATGTTGATATCTCTCATTGATAGAAGTGAAGGATGCAATAATTTTGATTGAGGGTTGAGGTAATTCCCTAATTCAACATACAAAGCTTGGAATTATTGCAATCTTGGTCAAAGGCTTGAAATCCAAAGAGTTTGAAATTTGAGAAACAATACCCTTGTGGGTTTGTGGTTAGGAACACCAAATTGATTGAAGCTATAATGCTTGGTGGTTATTGGTGGAACTTTTATTTTCATTGTTCCACTTTTGTTATGTTCAAGCCCGTGAGTTGTTATTCTTCACCATCATTGGGGTTCAGTGTTTTTCCGCTCATTTCATTCATACCCTTCCCCCAATCTTTTCATTGGCTTTTGTTTGCTTGATGACCGGCCATGTCCAGTCACCATCTGAGCTAAGTGGCTTTTATGAAACTCACCATTGTTCAATACCGGCCCCATCTCTCAAGTTATCACATGTGCCTAGGAAGGCATTTCCTAATGAATGAGTTATGTGCACATGTAGCTTTATACTTTATGAAAGTTGTGTTTGCGGTCTATTGACCATCGTGGGTTCTATTCCATAATTTTGCATTCAACCGACAATGAGTGATATAGTATTTGCTTTCTAAGCTTGGTTCATCGCCTGTTGTGTGATGTTGTTGCTCCTCTGAGAAGGTAACTGGCGATGAGCGATGTTTGGTTTTGATGACCATGGGCTATCATCACCTATCACGAGTTGTGCCCTTAGGATTGGAGGGTAACATGTGACCAATGACATGGTTGTCTCTTGTAACTCATCGCCGGTATTTGCACTATCACCGGTTGGATTTTTCCTTTCAAAGAAGAGCCAGCGACCACCGATGGGTTGAGTTTTTCCCATCGCGCAGGCATGGTTTATTGCCAGTTAGGGTAGTTTGTTGGGAGGAGGACCTGCAATGAACGATGAGGAATGAAGACCTAGGGATAAAATCTTCAGGTGGTCAGATCGACTGCTAGTAGCTCATTGCTGAATCTTTAGCCATCACATGATGATGTTTTGAAAAAAATTTCAAACTGGTGACAGGCGATGCTGTAGAGATATGGTCAGGATTTCTCCATGATTTAAATGATCGATGGTGGATAGGGCAAGGACAATCGGGTAAGGATGTGAACGACCATGTGGCCGCTTTAAAGAACCTCCTCATTGTTTCTTGGTACGACCCGTAAAGCAAGTGGCAATCGTCGATCGAGTTTTAAATCTGTAGTGATTAATGGTGGAGGTTGGACATGTAGTAATGAAGTTCTTATTCACGTGAGTGAGTTGAGATGAACATCAATTAAAGATAGCCTTACATGCTCTTATTTAATGAGGATTTTTTGTAGATGAATCAAGTCATTCAAAAATTTATAGCCAGAGTCTGGAATTAATTTCTATGACTATGGGCGAGAGAGAATTATAGGAGGTTGTGAGTGCAAGTGTTGTTGGCATGGTGGCACAGTGTCTTCTGGAGTGTCTGCATTCTACATTGCCAATTGTGGCTCGACTTTGCTCTATAACTTGGGTCTTGAAGCATTTTACTGCATATATGTGGGAATTGTCTAGAATTGTGGTCTTCATCCTTTTTCATCACCTACACTAGTTATTGTGCTATTTTGAGAAGATGAGTGAACCCAACACTCCTATTGCACCAATGCGGAGGTCCCAAAGGCTAAGTATCTAGGAGCCAATTGCATACATACCAGAGGATAAACTTCTCTCGACGAAGGCTCCTATTGTTAAAAAGAATAGGAGTGTACATAGAAAACCAGAGAAGGTGGCCATTAGGAGTACCTATATTTTGAGTAGGATTGTCTCACAAAAATTGACTATTGGAAATGAGAAGGGACCTCTATTTGGGAAAGAATTAACGAGGTTTGGTCTAAGCCTTAGGGTTTGTTCAGAGAAACCCATTACTCCTATCTTGGTCTTTGATAGCTCATCGAGTGATGAGGGAGGAGTTGGTCCTGGCCCTAGCTAGTTCCATGCTTCCCTGGTGCCTTACAGTGACTCTGAGGATGATATTTTGATTGCAACTCCACTCTCTTTTATACGACCTGGTGGGGGTGGTTACTCAGAGGCTGACAAGGCTAGGTAACACCCATGTCCTTTACTCGCGGTGTGGGGTTTTGGGTGATGTGATGATGTGGCTTTTGGATGGTCAGCTCTGTGGTTCATTTTGATGGTGACTGGTCTGCAGGTTCGTGCAGCTAATTGTGATGGTGGTTGGTTTGAGTATTGGTTAACATGCCAATTTTGTTGATGCCTTTTGGAAGGCTTGTATGGCATCTCTTACAAATGAGTTAGCTCTCATTTTTCCTTTTTGCTTTTCCCATGCTTGTGGAATGATTAATGTGACAGTTTGGGAATTAACCCTGTTGAAATGAACTTTGAAATGAATATCAAATGTAATTACATTTTGAGTTGGATGATTTGTTGCTCCCTTGTACTATAAAAGGTATTTCATGGCTCAATGTAAGGGGTTTTGGTTTTATTTGAAATTTTGAGTCTAGTTTGTCTTAAGTATAAGCCGATTGTAGTAAGCGAGGATAATGTTGAACACTCAATGAATTCACTAGCAAGTTGTCTTGGTTTTAGGTCGTATAGGTCATGATATTAATAAGTTTTGTATCGATTACTGATATTAGAACAAAATTCAAAATCCAAATTGCATGTTATCCTTTGTATATTTTCATAGATTATAAATGAAATTATCAAGGATCGTTTCATATATCTTCAATTGTTCAATTGAATGTGTGGCTCAATTTGTTTGCTTTAACTCAAAGGATTAAGTAAATTGCTTAGGAAAATTCATGGGTGTGTGAGAATGCACAATGATTTGGTAAGA
Organism: Sequoia sempervirens; assembly: GCA_007258455.2. Lineage (NCBI taxonomy): Eukaryota > Viridiplantae > Streptophyta > Pinopsida > Cupressales > Cupressaceae > Sequoia > Sequoia sempervirens. The sequence continues at coordinate 137,287,296 of VDFB02058242.1, read as the reverse complement.
AGTGGTGTTTGGATAAGATGAGTCTTTGCAATGTAAAGCATTACATAGATAGTTTAAATATATCAGAGTTAGACAATCAGTGTATTTCTGGTTGTTTCCTATTTGACTCCATTTACCCAATTTGATGAGGAACTGGTGATTTATTGATTATTTAGTAGTAAAACAAATGAATCCCATATTAGGCTATGGATTCAGAATCAGAACTTTTATAAAATTGTGTCAAAATATTTGAAGTATATTCTCATTCTTAGCAAAATAAACATTAATTTGTTTAAAGTTCTGCCAAATATTTGATGAAGTTAGTGTGGTTGCATCAAATAAGAATGAATTTGTAATGAAGTGTTCTTAAAGCTTGATACACCAAATGAACACATTAAGGAACACCCTCCTTGGTCCTACAGAGCCTAAAGTGTAGGGATAGAGACCTTAGAGACCTTTATTCGTTATGTTGGCCACTAATCCTTGGTGAGTTTTGAACATAGAGGTTGGAATCCCCTTAGAAAATCCCAAGGTTAGCTGGAAAAATCACCAACAAAAATGGTAACTCTGCTAGGGACAAATATTTTCATCCTTTGGTTGTAGATGGTCTTAATACAGAGTCACATGGTGATGAACCTGGATATTTAGTTCAGATCTTATGTAGTTCTTGAACCTGGTCCAAATATTTGTAGCAGGAAAGTGTGAGATATTTGAAGGTGACTTCGCTGGTGAAGTAACCCAGAATCTGGTTCATCCCAAAGTTGTTTCAATTTGTTTGAAATATAGTGCTTTGAAGAAGAGGTGGCGACTCTGACTAGAAGAACCTGATAAAGAATATGATAAGGCTTCAGATCTGCACACTCCAAGACTTAAAGTGAAAATTTCCTTTAAAATTATAGGTATTTTTATAAATCTGAGGAAATATTGTTATAAATGCAGATAATTTGTGAGAATTCTCAAGATCTAGGCCATAAATGTTTCCCAATTTGGTGAAATAGCACTAAAATAGGGAAAGGAATGATATCTTTGCATAATCTTGAAGTGCAGTTGAAATAAATGTTGAAATTTGTCATATTCATGAATGCCACTTGTTAAATAATACTATGCAAAGTGGAATTAGAATATATACATCATAAAGGCTTACTCCCATAAAAGAAAGTTGGGTTACCCTTTTGGTGATACTAACAAGACTAGCAAAGGATAGGATAAAGTGTCTTGTCAAGTTGTACATTTGGAACCACAATGAATACAACCACACATGATGAATACCCCTTGTCACATCAAAGGAACTTCAGTGTTGAAAGGTACAAAGCCATAGATTTTAGTAATGTTATTGGTTACCCAAATATTATACCGCCCAAGATTAGGGACAAGATACCAAAATTCAGTGGTGAAAAGTCAGAGTCAGCAAGTAAACACGTGCATGAATTTGCTAATGTAATGGGTGACTATGAGATTGATTGTGAAGATGTGGTTATGAAGTTATTTGTTCAATCCCTAAAAGGAGATGCAAGAGATTGGTTCTCTTATTTTCCAATTTCTTCTATATGTTGTTGGAGTGAACTGGAGATAGTTTTCATGAGACAGTTTGGTGAAAGGATAAACCCTAATGTTGCAAGGAAGAAATTCATGGAGATCCTTAGGGGTAAAGAAGAGTTGGTCCCTTCCTTTAACCTTGGATTTGCGAAAGTCATAAGAGAAATCCCTGAGCACATAAGGCCAAACGATGTAGAATGTCTAGTTGTATATTTAGGGGCATTTGATAGTAAGATGGATTTCTTGTTGAGGGATAAAGAGTCTGCTACTCTGCAGCAAGCTTATCAAAGTGCCATGGATATTGAGAACAATTTGAAGTACTCAATAATGAGGGTACATGTGATTACAAATATGAGTGGCTCTAATAGAATCCAAACCATTGAGCCAAGTCAATTAGGAAAAAAAGGTGTCTATCAAGACAAGGAGCCCTTAAATGTTACATCTGCATTGCTCTCAATAGATGCAAAACAAGAGCAAGCATCAACCTCACATCAACCAGGGTCGGGAAGGGTTGATTCAATTTCCTCTATTAGGAAATTGTATGAGATAAAGAGACATGAAAATGAGTCACCATATGACTTGTTTTCAAGATTCTTGGATGTTATGATGGAGATACCCAAGAGATATAGGCCTAATGATATAATATGCATTACTTTGTTTTGTGAATCTTACATATTAGGATCAAGCCAGTGGTCTGAGAATCAGAGGCCTCATAGCCTCGATCAAGTAATGGACTAGATAAGCATTGTAGAAGGCACCGAGCATGGTCATATGCCATTTGTTGTTTCCTAGAATGGGAACAACTCTTTCCATAGTGAAGAAAATCAAAGGGTAGAACTGCTAAGTCAAGAAGATGCATTGGAAGGAGGGTAGTCAACTTATGATTGTTGTTATTTCACAAGTATTCTAGATGTGGGGCCTGACAATAGTGATGAAGATGAAGAGACAGAGTGTGAGGACGAGGAGGCTTTACCTAATTTTCCTCCTTGGGATGTCATAGGACATGAGAAAATACAAGAGGAACATGGTAAAATTTCACAAGTGGATTTAGTCATGAACAATGATGCACCAATCAATGATTTGAATACACTAAATCTGAACTATGTGGCATATATGAGGAATCAAAGGGATGAGATCGATCTTGGGAAATATTCAATTGAATATGATTCTTCTTACGAAGTGGAAATGGAGTCCTTTGCTTCAAGTGGAGGATGTGTCAATAGCCTTGAGGAGTTTTTTGGTTGGTAGTGAGCAGTTCTCTTCATGGATAGAAGATGCTCCTCAATTGTCATGAGCATACTAATAATCAAATGATGAGACATGGCAGAATCCTTTATTTGATGAATTTGCATTGGAAAGTGAGGTTATAAGTGATGACCCATACTGGTGTAGAGGCAATCCTCTTTTGAAGAAATCCTAGATGGATATTTGGTAAACAATCTGGATAGTGAAAACAAGAGCCAAGCTATACGGTGTTAGATAAGTTTGTCAAAATGTCAACTTACCAATAATTTGAAACACTAATGAGTTAGTGTACCATACTAATAAGAGAATAACTCAGGCTTGCTGATATTTAATTGTGACAATGGTCCATCTCCAGTAACCTTGAATATAGAGATGTGGATGAGGATACAAGAGAAATCCACTATCTGAAACATGGCAGAATCCATGATTATTTGGAATTTGCAATATTGGAAGGAGTGGATGTTATGGTGGTGCAGAATGCAAATCCTCCTGTGCTTGCAGGTTATTTCTGGAATACCTTAGGGGAGATTGAGTACTACATACATGATGTTCATGAATACCTTTAGCTTGGTGAACAAGTTGAAAGTAATGTCACCATTTATGATCAGGTGGAGTATGAAAGTTTTACTTTTCCAATATATCAAGGTGAGCCCACAATATGAAGGATAATAATTGAATAATCCCATGATAAGTGGGATGGATGAGGTTGGATATGATGAAATTTGTGGCTCAAAAGTGTACAAGGTAGATCTGGGTCCTTTGAGATCAAGGAAAACTAGGGTATTTGATAGAGGAAAGCTCTTCTTTTAAGCTTCGGGAGGCCATTAGGCCTCCAATTTGAAAAGGTGAAGCTAATAAAGTGAATTTCCCCTTGACGGTCTACTCAATCAGAGATTTTGGATCCTTGCTATGCCTGCAAGAGGCATACATCCCCACTCGGAGCCATTGGTGGAACTTTAATTTTCATCATTCGATTTCTGTTATGTTCAAGCCTATGAGTTGTTATTCTTCACCATCATTGGGGTTTAGGGTTTTTCCGCTCATTTCATTCATACCCTTCCCCCAATCTTTTCATTGGATTGTGTTTGCTTGATTACCGGTTGCATCCAATCACCATCTGAGCTAAGTGGCTTTTATGACACCATCGTTCTGTACCGGCCCCATCTCTCAAGTTACTGAATGTGCCTAGGAAGGCGTTTCCTAATGAATGACTTATGTGCACGTGTAGCTTTATACTTTATGAAAGTTTTGTTTGCGGTCTATTGCCCATTGCGGGTTTTGTTCCAAAATTCTACATTCAACCAGCGATGAGCGATGCCCTTCCACCAGCATCGTCAGGATCTACAACTATGAGCTCATCGCCCGTCGCAGATTGTGCTTCATCCACTATAAAGAAACCGATGATGAGTGATATAGTATTTGCTTTCTAAGCTTGGTTCATTGCCAGTCGCGTGATGTTGTTGCTCCTTTGGGAAGGTAATTGGCGATGAGCGATGTTTGGTTTTGATGACATTGGCCTATCATCTCCTATCACAGGTTGTGTCCTCAAGTTTGGAGGGTAACACATGACTAGCGACATGGTTATCTCTTGTAACTCGTCGTCGGTATTTACACTATTGCCGGTTGGCTTTTTCCTTTCAAAGAGGAACCCATGACCGCCAATGGGTTGAGTTTTTCCCATCGTGTGAGCACGGTTTATTGTCAGTTAGGGAAGCTTGTTGGGAGGAGGACCCGCGATGAACGTTCAGGAACGAAGATCTGGGGGTAAAATCTTCGAGTGGTCAGATCGACGACGAGTAGCTCATTATTGAATCTTTAGCCATCGCATGATGATGTTTTGAAATGAATTTCAAACGGGCGATAGGCGATGCTGTAGAGATATGGTCAGGATTTCTCCATGATTTAAATGATAGACGATGGATGGTGGACAGGGAAAGGACATTCAGGTAGGGATGTGAATAGACACGTGGCTGCTTTAAAGCACCTCCTCGTTGTTTCTTGGTATGGCCCGCAAAGCAAGTGGTGATTCTTAATGTGCTTTGTTGATCGAATTTTAAATTTATAGCAAGCCAAGATGAACATTAATTGCAGTTAGCCTTACATGCTCTTATTTAATGAGGATTTGTTGTAGATGAATCAAGTCATTCGCAAAGTTATAGCTAGAGTCTAGAATTAATTTCTATGACTGCGGGCGAGAGAGAATTATAGGAGGTTGTGAGTGCAAGTGCTGCTGGCATGGTGGCACAATGTCTTCTGGTGTATGTACATTCTACATTGCCAATTGTGGCTCGGCTTTGCTCTGCAACTTGCGTCTTGAAGCTTTTTACTGCATATACGTGGGAACTATTTGGAATTGTGGTCTTCATTCTTTTTCATCACCTGCACTGGTTACTGTGGTATTCCGAGAAGATGAGTGAACCCATCACTCCTATTGCACTAGTGTGGAGGTCCTGGAGGCTAAGTATGTAGGAGCCAATTGCATACATACCAGAGGATAAACTTCTCTTGACCAAGGCTCTTGTTGTTCCTAAGAAGAGGAGTGTACGTAGAAAACCAGAAAAGGTGGCCATTAGGAGTACCTATATTCTGAGGAGCAGGATTGTCTCACAAAAATCAACTGTTGGAAAGGAGAAGAGACCTCTGTTTACGAAAGAATTAATGAGGTATGGTCTGGGTCTGGGGGTTTGTTCGAAGAAACCCATTACTCCTATCCTAGTCTTTGATAGCTCGTCGAGTGATGAGGGAGGAGTTGGCCCTGACCCTAGCCAGTGCCCTGCTTCCCTGGTGCCTTACAGTGACTCTGAGGATGAGATTATGATTGCAAGTCCACTCTCTGTTATACAACCTGGTGGGGGTGGTTACTCAGAGGCTGACAAGGCTAAGTAATACCCATGTCCTTTGCTGGCAGTGTGGGGTTTTCAGTGATGTGATGATGTGGCTTTTGGATGGTGGGCTATGTGGTTCATTTTGATGGTGACTGGTCTGCAGGTTCGTGTAGCTAATCATGATGGTGGTTGGTTCAAGTATTGGTTAACGTGCCAGTTTTGCTAATGCCTTTTGGAGGGCTTGTGTGGCATCTCTGACAAATGGGTTAGCGCTCATTTTTCCTTTTTGCTTTTCCCATGCTTGTGGAATGATTAATGTGACGGCTTGGGAATTAACCCCGTTGAAATGAACTTTGAAATGAATATCAAATGTAATTACATTTCGAGACGAATGCTTTGTTGGTACTATAAAAGGGATTTCATGGCTCAATGTAAGGGGTTTTGGTTTTCTTTGAAATTTTGAGTCCAATTTTCCTTAAGTATAAGCCGATTGTAGTAAGCAAGGATAATGTTGAATGCTCAATGAATTCACTGGCAAGTTGTCTTGGGTTTAGGTCATATAGGTCATGATCTTAATAAGTTTTGTATCGATTACTGATATTAGAACAGAATTCAAAATCCAAATTGCATGATCTCCTTTGTATATTTTCACATATTATAAATGAAATTATCAAGGATCGTTTCATCTATCTTCAATTGTTCAATTGAATGTGTGGCTCGATTTCTTTGCTTTAACTCAACGGATTAAGTAAATTGCTTAGGAAAAGTCATGGTTGTGTGAGAATGTACAAGGATTTGGTAAGAAGTAGTGTTTGGATAAGATGAGTCTTTGCAATGTAAAGCATTACAAAGATAGTTTAAATATATTAGAGTTAGATAATCAATGTATTTCTGGTTGTTTCCTATTTGACTCCGTTTACCCAATTTGATGAGGCACTGGTGATTTATTGATTGTTTAGTAGTAAAATGAATGAATCCCATATTAAGCTATGGATTCAGAATCAGAACAACTTTTATAAAATTTTGTCAAAATATTTTAAGTATATCCTTAATATTCTTAGCAAAATAAACATTAATTTGTTTAAAGGTCTGCCAAATCTTTGATGAAGTTAGTGTGGTTGCATCAAATAAGAATGACTATGTAATGAAGTGCTCTTAAAACTTGATACACCAAACGAACACATTAAGGAACACCCTCCTTGGTCCTACAGAGCCTAAAGTGTAGGGATAAAGACCTCAGAGACCTCTATTTGTTGTGTTGGCCACTAATTCTTGGTGAGTTTTGAACATAGAGGTTGGCATCCCCTTAGAAAATCCCAAGGTTAGCTGTAAAAATCACCAACAATTATATTTTTTTTACCTTTGCATTACTACACTTGTACTTGTTTTGGTATTTGATGTGTGGCTCATATCTCAGTAAGCATGTGGGAATTTCACCATAATAGATATATTATAAGCATTGAGTGACATTAAATATTGGTGGATTAATGAAATAGTTTGAATATGCACATTAAATGGTGATTTTAAAGTTACAATTGTCTTGGATTGATATTTTAAGATCACATGATAAATAAATATTTGCCTACACGTAGATAGGTCAATCTTACAGTATGTGCCATTAATGATTTAATTGGAATATCATGGAGATGTTCTTTCTTGTGTGGGAATTGATGCCTATTTCATGCCTGTTTGAGATTGTTGTGTTTGGGGAACCTTGAGGTAGCGAATTTCCAGTGAACATGCCATTTCATAAATGATAATTGAATTTCCTTGGTGAAACTTAAAAGGACCATTTAGGTTATTGAAGTACTGCTAAAAGATCAGAATGTGGTCTGAGATGCTTCTACACCTTTCCTTGGTAGAATATCATGTGGATCATGGGTTATGTATATGGTTTGTCTCCAAGGTTTCTATTTTTGCATTGTAGCATACTTGTTCTAGGAATTTATGCTTCTGTTGAAAGTTCAAACATGAGTGAGCATTTATGTTACCTATTGATAGGTTTGCTACAAACTGGTATTTTTTTCCATAAATATTGCATGAAAACTTTGGAGGTCTTTTTGTTTCAATTTGGAGACCTGTTTGCATAAGGCCTAATAGGATTTGCATATCTTTAGTGCCATCTTTATTGGTCCATATTCCTTTTCACAATATTTTTCTATTGTGTTTGATCAAGAGAATATAGTATATTTTCCTATTAACAAAAGATATTTCTTTGTTAGGAATAACTAACTTATAAAGCACATGAACACGTCTAAGAGATGAGAGTGCTAACACATCAATCCTATATATATTCAGTAATAGGGGAAATGACCCAATAGTTGAGCATGTTTCAATAGTTGTTATAGCATTTGTTGATTTAATGCCCAATATTTTTAACAATATTGAACCAATAGTTGTGACTTTAAAGTTGTTAGTGTTGATGATAACTACCAATAATTGAATAATATGTATTCCTTAGATCTAAAAAGCACCAAATCATGTGATGCCACATCAGCACACCAATGAATCATGATTTAATGCACAAGTATCATCTCACTTTTTTTTTTGGAACTTTTTGGACACCTTGACAAAAAGCATGTTGATGTGGCCTTGAAACTTTAGTTATAAGCAATGGCATTGTCAAGCAAGCTGTTATAAAAAATTGGGAATTTTTGAAAATTTCCACGTAGGATTTTGAGAAGTGCGAAGTTTGGGTGCTCAACTACGGGATCCTCTCCCCCAGATAATGCTAGTTTTATCCTAGTAAACACCAACTTGGTAATGTAGCTCTCGTACATGTTATTCATGCCAAGTCAATATATCTCCTAGCCTCTATCAGATTTCAACTCACACCCCCTGTATTGTGTACAGAGGACTCTGTCACTGGGCATATTTCATTGCTTCTTAGTAAAACGTGCTTGAAGTAACCTAGAAAATGCATTCCCAAGGTGATGTGCTTTTACAAAGATCTGTACGAGAGTTTTTACCCACAATTGTGTAAGATATGTAACCTGGAAGTTGTGGCCCTCCTTAAACTACCCCTCAAATACAGTAGAAGATTGTAAACTAAATGTTGATTCCACACAGTCGTCAAGTAATTATGCTATATGAATCAAATAAAATCTCAGTAAGTCAATCAGCCCACATATAATGGGCAACCAAAAATAATTACTTTTGGCAAAGGTGAATTACATAAAATAGTGATTTTTCTTCTCATATGAGATATGAGCAAGATCTCAGATATATTTAGCAAATAGATAGACCAGAGGAATTCACATTATCTGGGTTGCATTAGCTTTAAGTTGGTCTTGCAGCTTATTCTTCTTACTCGACTGTCCCAGTCCAATTTATTGAAAGCTAAGAGACAGTCGAGACTTTCATGTATTCAATTTCCTTAGTTTGCTTATCCTTTTTCTGGTGTATCTCTTTCAGTTTCTGCATTGATGTGTATTTATAGATTTGGAGTGGATGATGCATCTTTGAGAGTGGGGGTCTGATTAGTAAACATGGAGGATATTCCTCACACTTGTTCATTAACAACGGATTAAGTCTTAGTTTAAATACTGAATTAATTGGGCGGGGAAATGAATCTTGACAGAGAATAAACAACATAAATGACGACTTAGTCAGTACAGGTAGCAGAGTTGGCTTGGGCCGTGGGTTTGGCCTCCATTGATTTCGGGTTTGACTCCGGTCCCAGCTTTACCCGATTGGGACTGGCTTGCGGGCTGTTGGGTCCCCCCGCAGGGAGCTAGTCTCACCTCAACTCGCCCTGTTGGATGCTGGGCTGGGTTGCGGAGATATCCCTGCCGTTTAAAAAAAGAAAAAACATAAATGACACTCATATACCCTGAAAACCCTCTTTGAGTTAGAACTGCAGCTGAAAAGTGAGCACAATCTCACTTAGTACTCTAGTAACGACATTTAATACTGTGAATAAAATTGAAGTTAAAAAAGTAAAGTTTAATTCTTTCTAATATAAAAAACAAAAAACCACCCAAGAAATAAAGGAAGAATCATACAAAACAGTGAAATTTTTAATTTTATTAAAATATTTATTAATACTTTTTCAAATATTACAGAATCAAAATTTACTTGTTGAAGCAGGGCAAATTAATTCACACCGATGAATATTAATAACAAATTTTTTTATAATAATGTAGTTAAATTTTTATAAAAATAATTGATTGCCTCCATTTGTGAAATTAAATTTTCATATAGTCAATAGAATAGCAACATTATCACAGTCTTTCTTAATATGAATTGTTCAACTGTAAGAAAATGATATGATGCAAACTTAAAATAAACAGATTTTTTACCACTTTTCCAATCCTTGAAAGCAGCAGGTTCAAATTCAAATTCTAAAGCATTTTACCAATTAAAAAAAAATGAAGTTATTTAATCATTAAACAGAGCTCATCATCATTCTCATGAAACCAGACAAGATAAAGAAAGATAGAAGCATTCAAGCTTAATTCACAATCTTTGGTGGGTGCCCATTTTAAGATGCCATATTAATTGAGCAAACACTCACCTCGATCACAAAGCATACTTAAATTTATTACCAGATAATAGGAAAAGCATCACGGTACTGAGTTCAAATACTAGAAATGGATAACTATGAAAGAGGAATGGCGTAGGAAGCCTTAGAAGTAGTAATTTTTAAGCTCTTAAGATGCTCTTTGCAGAGCCTTTGATGGCTGACCAAATTGTGTTCTGAGAAACAGGAGCCAAGTGCACTCCAATGGAGTCCAAGTACCAGCCACTTTTACCATGAAAACCCTTCACTTTGCCACCATTCATTGGAAAAGAAAAATAAGTACCTTGAGACACCCCATATGGCCCATATTTCCTAATATTTGTCTCAAATCCAAGTGCTCTTATCACAGATGGGGATCCATGAGAAACACTACCATAGTGGCCAGTGATTGCTGTCAAATACTCATTGGGATAGTCAAATACCACCTGAAATCAGAAGCATACAATCTTCTTAAATGATTAAAAAAAATCAAAACAGCTCATATCATTAAGATAATCCAAAAATTGTGCAAGTTTCTGGTTTAATTGTGTATGTTTTTTATCGATATTTTGGATCACACTCAGTGATGACGGATCACTGAGTGTGATCGGACATCATCACTGAATGTGATCTAAAACATTGATCAAAAAATGACATCATCACTGAGTGTAATCTGAAACGTTGATAAAAAACATACACAGTTAAACCATAATCCAAGAAGCTAAACAAGGTTGAAACTTTCTTTATTTCTCAAGAGATTTATGAAAGCTAAGCATTGGATAAATTAAGTACTACTTAATTCAGTTTAGGCACTGTATGTATTCAATTCTAACCCAATATATGAAACAATTGGTCCAATTCAAAGCTTACCTTATAAGTGTTGTCTCCTCCATTGCCACCATGCTTCTCTGACCAGTTTGAACGTCCCTTCTTGCTATATTCAAACCTTATAGAATCTATGCAGGCTCCAGAGACTATAATTATTTGCTTAACCCCTGAAAAAGCCTTATCATCCCATGGAGTGCCACCATGACCACCCCATGGCCCAGCTGAGATAAGTGACTTGTTTTTTGTGCTCTACCACATTAACCACAGAAAAGAAAAACAATCACTTTAGAAGACCAAGTAGAAGAAATAGGAATTGAAAGACTGAATCCAAGAGACCTTCCTAACAGAAACTAATTATGTATTCTTCTTACCATTGTTTGTAGTTTTGCAGCAGCCTCTACTGATAATCAGATCTTCCTGGCCTTGAATTCTTCTTGAACTACAAAAGAACTCAAACAAGGAAGGTATTATTTCTAGTGTTCATAACAAAGAAGACATAAACAACTTACATGGAATAGCATCTCTGGGTTATTCTGGTAAAGGAATAATACAGGTGGAAAATAGTGGGCAGTTTTCATGATTTATGAAGGGCATTCTGAAGGTTATTCGGGTGGGGGGGAATCTTATCACTTCTAAGAGTAAAGCACACAAATTATTCAGATTCCAAGAATATAAAGTGGTGGAATAAAGCTTAAATCCAAAAGTTATTCGGATTCCAATATGTGGAATCTAAGAAATTTCTAGTGGTCCACCATTTTAATTTTTGGAATTTGAATAATTTTTTTTTACTTTATAGTTTTTGCTTGAGTTTGAAGTGAATATATAGAGTTCTTAGGTAGCAGTTTTATGGATGGGGCTTTCTAAATTATCTCAGCAGGTTCTGTTGAGAATTCATAGGATTTTTTAAAGTATGGGGTCGTATAGATTTTAAAACAATGGGTCAGTGAGCTTAAAATTTTAAGTTTCAAAATTTCAGAAATGCTAAATTTACAATTATAAAATAAAATCTAAAATTTTAAATCTACAATTATATAACAAAATCTAAAATTTAATTGGGAAGAATTTAGAAAAAATATAAATAAAAGATATATGGTAGCAAAATTTTAGGAAGTGGGTGGGGAAACTTTCAGTCTCGCTCCAAAGAAACCCCCTTAAACTTAAAATCTATAAAGTAGGGGCTCCTATTTTCCTGCACAAGATTTTAATTTATCTTGTAACATTTGTTTTTCCTCATGAAACCTATACTCCACAAAAATAGTTCCTATAGTGACACTATGGGACCCCTTAGTCATTTTTCTCCCTACATTTTAGCTTTAAAGTGCACATACTTAGCCCTTAAAGTTAGGAATTAAGTTTTTGTGATAGACTTATATAATCCATTCAAGAAAAAATTATAAGAACACATAAACAATTCATTTCACGAAGTTTAAATACTAATAGTTTTGAATTTCTTTAAACATAATTATTTTTATTAAGTGTTTAACCATAATTTGAAATGTTTTAGGCAATTGTAATGTTAAGTTACAAGTGTTTTGTAACATTTTGTAGTATCGTACATTGTATTATATGATTATACCAAGTGTAAACTATAGTTTTAATAAGGAAAGTTTTTTTTTTTTTTGCAAAATATATAAAATATTCTATAGAAGTTTTATGACATACAATGCATGTGGGATGTCTTATAACATTTATATGATCTATAACATGTAATGTCTTATATCATTACGCTTTAAGTAATATCTTAATGAGAAAGCATCTTTGGTTATTACATTTTTATTTTCTTCAAATCATTATTATAACACTTTAAGTACTAACTTAAATGAGAAAGCATCCTCTATCTAATTGAGAAGTTCCAACTTCATAAATTTTCCCAACTATAGTCATGGTAAAAACTCTATGCCACAACTCATAAACACACACTAGAATGGGGTAAGATCCCAAAATTATCAAGATCATTACTAGACCCATACCCATACCTTGAGGATTCTATCTTAGTTCCCTTGCCTATATATTTATTTTGGGAATTAGAGGCTTCATACTTCATACAACAATAATAGAGAAAATTCATCATCTCCTTTAATATGCAATATTTGATTTTACTTTTAAATCACAACCATTAGCCATTCTTATGCTTCTAATTCCATCCAATAAAAATAGTATGATAACAAATATATTTCATTCAAACGTTAGATCAAGTCAACATTTATTTTATAAATAGATAGAAAAATACATAGTGACAAACACATATAATCATATATACACAATGAGGCTATCTCTCATTTGTGTCACATATACATAATGCAAATAGATCATATACACCTCATAGGTACACATAGTTGTCTCTCATACATAAGTAACATATACATAGAGTGACTAGTTCATATAAACATTACAGGTACAAAATGATTAACTCAAGCATGCATCACCTATGCACAATGTGACTAGTTCATGCACCCAACACATATATAATGTAGCTTAAACATCATATATTCCCCTAGATACCATATATTAGAAAGGAAGTGATTATGATCTTCTTGGAAAAGTCTCCCCTTTTCCCTTATTCATTAACACATTAGCCCTTAAGTAATTCCTAGCTAAAAAAGGAATGCCAATGTATCCATATTATACCATTGTTACCATCATATTTCCCACCATTACTATAAAAAATGTAAAGAAAGCATCTAATATTGATAAGTTTTGGTATTGGAAAATGCATGTATTACAACATGCACAACACATGAGTCCATTAATATACATGCGAATAATGATTCTCACAAGTATGTTAGAGTAATCATGCATTAGCTAATAATTAATTGATCTTTAATTCATTATTAGTCTAATTTATTCTCATCCACTTAAGCTAAACTTAGGAGTGTTTTTTTGTTAACTAATAAGAGCTATTATTAGATCATTTTGTCTCATCAAATAGGATGTTGACACTTGTAATGATCTAATCCTTTTATCATTTAGGGTTGCTCTCATAAAACACTCACCCTCATTGTATTATCTCATGATCTTCTTGACGAATCTTGAGGTTCAATCTTTAAGTTTTTTTATTTTATGATATAATAGATTATTGTTTGCAAATCTCTTTGCATGGAAGGTGTTTTTTCTCGTTGTTTGATCTTGCATCTCATGTTTATTCACAATTATAACATGGTATCAAAGCATGGATTCAACAAATCCCTTCTTTATTTTTGAGAGTTTTCTTCAACTAGGATTACAGAATCTAGAATCTTCATTACATTTTTTGAAAATTTTAGAGTTGGAATTTTTTTTGGCTTATTGTGGCATGAAAAGGACCTCATTGTTACATTCAAGAGGTTGATTCCACAAATTTTGATATAAATTTTTCCTTATTTCAGTGTTAGGAGCTTCTAAGGAATTTTTTTTAATAGGGGCCCATACAACCTTGTATGGCCCCTATATGGCCCTATACAACAGATTTTGAAAAAAATTAAAAAATTAAAATGTTGTGCTTAGTGCTTTAAGCACTAAGTGCTAGCACATATGTGTGTAGCTCCCAGTGCTTACTGTTGAATGTTGGCAATAGCGGCTAAGCCGCTAACCATTGGTGGCAACAACTAATCCATTGTCTGCTAAAGGCTATAACACCAACAATGTAAGTTGTGGCTCTTGTACGTCGCTTAGCCGACGATAAGGCCATATATATTTTAATCATTTTTAAACTCTGCAGAGCCCCTAGTTACATGGACGACTAACACCCACCCTCTAGGGGCTAATATTTTTTCTTTTTGTGGCAACTAAGAAGAATTAGAAAAAATATGATAACTTTTTTCTCGGTTATCAAAATTGGGAAAACAAGATATCGTCAGAAAGATAGTTTTGAGAACTATCCAATGGTGTTGGTTTTCTTCTTAGATTTTACTACTAGTATATTTTATCACCTGTCAAAGTTAGATGTGATGTTTTTACTTCTGAGCTCACAAATGTTGACATGTTTCTTTGTTTTGTGTGATTCTAATAGCATTGGAACGGTCTTTTAGAGCTCTTCATAACTATCCATGCATGTTTTCAGATTTTTCTCCAGGTGCATTTTATTCAATTTTTTGTGTTTTCACATTTTGGTGAATAACTTGGATGTTTGAGCTTCTAAAACTTTTTTTTGCATGGAATGACTTGTTTTAGGCTGGTCTACATGTATTTCTAGTATTATGTCATATTTGGGTATTGTAGAAATCTTTTGCATACAATTTTCTTTTACAAATTCACTAAGATAAAGTGTCATTTTGGTGTATTTTTTTGAGGATTTTGCACATTATATTGTGCCTTTTGTACTTGCACTATGTTATAAAGTGTCATGAGTAGGTTGTGAGTGCCTTTTTTTCCATCACACCTTTTTCAAACGAGTGTTTCTTCTACAAAAACATCAAATCCCAGTGATTCATGTCTCATATGTGTGTGCCCTTCTTTGCACACCCTTTTTATTTGCAATTACTTTCATGTGTATGTTTAGATGTTCTTTGTTCTCCTTCATGAACTTCTTGGTGATACACAATTTTAGTGGACCTCTCATGGCTCTCCTATTCCACTTTATGGGGGGGGGAGTTTATTGTTCTAGTGTTAATGCTTCCTTGGTTTCATTTTTGGAGTGATCTATGTATCAAGTTCATGTTCCTATTTACTAGGTGGATGCAGTAGCTGGTTATGCATGCATTTTGGTGAGATGGAGCATTTACCATATGGAGACTCTTTCATTCATTTTTTGGAGGTGACCTATTTTCATTTAATCATTGTTCTTTAGACTATTGGTACTTGTGCCATTTGTATCTTTGATTTATAGATGGTTTCCTTTGTTTTCCATCTAATTCAAGTAGTGTCATTGGGGGCACTCATGCAGATTCTTGTCTTCTTGATCTTGATCATCATCTATTTTAGAGAAGGTTATTCATTTTTGTACTATAGCAGTCATCATTCAATAGTTGTGTATAGCTTCTTCATGCTTGTGTGATGTTCTTTATGTTACTATTCTTTTTAGGACATTGTTTTGGAGGCTTTTTGGTCCTTCATTTTCCTTTCTCTCTTTTGGAGAGGAGTTTTCCTATGAGGATTTCTCCTTTTTTCTCTAGTTATGAGAGATTAGTTATTTGTACATGGGTACCTCATTAGACCTTGTTTTTTGGGACCCATCATGCATTCTTTTCTTTTTATGCATTGGATTTTTAGGGTTTTTAGCTACTCCCTAAGTTCATCTTAAGGGAAGTATTAGAGTAATCATGTATTAGCTAATAATTAATTAATCTTTAATTGATTATTAGTCTAATCTATTCTCATACACTTAAGCTAAAATTAGGAGTGCTTTTTTTTTTTTTGTTAACTATAGTGAGTTATTATTAGATCATTTCATTTGATCACAAAGGATGTTGAAACTTGTAATAATATAATCCCTTTATCATTTTTGGTTGCTCCTATAAAGTACTCACCCTCTGTAACGCCCGCCATGCAAGCCCCAAAGAACAAACAAATAAAGAATGCAAATATTTTTTTTTAAAAAGAAGGACAAATAATCAACATACCAAATATTAAATGATCACATACATACTCATATACTTCATTTCATTACAATACAAATAACATAATCGACTATGTTCTTTGGGGCACACGAGGTCACATCGAAAAAGACATTACTAAACATCAACTCATAAGATATCAAAAGGAACTAATAATGAAAACATTAGATATATATATATACATAGATTCCATCACAAGATAAACCATGAGAAATCACATAGTCAAATAAAGATACAAAGTTGATAACTACATTACAACATCTTTCAAATTTTACATCATATCAATATAGTTTACATCACAATTCCCAATCATGTGTGATGAATACAAAATACAAGATTATCAAAATGCATAGAGATCTACTGGTACAAATCTTCAACTAGATGAGACTGGCCAATGAACGTGGATGGGGAACCCAACGGTGTGCGGAGCACGTTCCACCTGACCACCCCCATGCTAAGAGGTGACAAAGAAGTAACTCCGACCAAGAATGTCAACTGAAGTACAAACTTACAAGAAGTACCAACATAGATCCATAACACAATACTCCAAATTACAATGAACAAACAATAACATCATATCACAGTACCATAAAAATACAAGAACGTAAATCAAATATAAATGAGATCATACAAGACCACAAAGCTTACTAAAGATGTATTAAAACAATAATCATAAATCAATTTAAATCAATTCAAACAACAATCTAGACCAACTCCCATAACCTACTTCTAGAGGAACACAATAAAGTAAAACACATGGGTAACTAGGGGAGAGTGCCATCGCATAGTCCTACATGGGCTGTCCTGTGCTCTTCCTCCCAATTGGAGGCACCGGTCCCATCTATGGCTGTCATGTGCCCTTCCTCCCAACTGGAGGCGCCGGTCCATAGGGTGACTAATGTGGAGCCATAAACCTCTCGTGAAGACGAGGTCACGACCTTGCCAACCATGGCCTTCTCAGCCTTCCATTAGTCTGTGGAAGCACTAATGAAGACGAGGCATCCATTTTTAAAATCTTATAATGATATTACTAGCCAACCCTCCTAAGTTAATTATTAGGTTTTCACTTGATTAATAACTCACTCGTGGGTTATCCTGTGCCCTTCCCCTTAAGCGGGGCGCCGGCCCCCACGAGGAGCCACTCTCCCTAGAGACCCAACCAAAACCAAAAAGAAATAGGGGTTGTACCATTCTAATCATAAACATTGAAATGTAACAACAAAAATATTACACGAGGCATAACTCATCTCACAAATTAAATGCCATAACAAAATCTCATAACTCGGTACACCCCATTCGTAATACTCAACTTAATAGAAACTCAAGGTGAAAAGATATAACTTCAACACAATCACAATCCTCTAGAAGACTACAGTGTTAACACAAAAAGGGTTCCCACATCAATGAACTCACAATGTCCCAAACCCAACAAGCCTACAAGACTCAATTTCAAGAATAAAAATAAAAGGATAACTTATTTAATTCCATAATAAATTCCATTCCCAAAATATTCACACTAAAACAAGAATAAAATAATCAATGTTGTCATATATTCATAAATTGACTTTTACTAAATTTTCCTCTCAAAGTTTGTAATTTAACAAATCAATAATAAAAAAAAAAAAAGATTTCTTTCTATTTTATTATTTCCACTATAACCAAATTCTGTTTTATTTAAACCAAAAAAAGAACAGAATGTTTACTGACATAATTAAATAATTAATGCAACAGTTAAATCAGTGGAATATGAATAAATGAGTTAATAAATATATATACAAATATATATATATATATATATAAGTAGATTCGCACAGCAACTTATAAATAGAATTCTCGTTTTACGAAATTAAACCTATACAAATTCGAACGGGAAATTTAACCCATAAAAATGCACGAGAATAAACGCTAGCCGTGGGCAGTCTACGGACTGTTCACGGCAGTCCGCAGGACTGTTGTGGACAGTCCGCAGATTGTCACACGGTACCGATTGGCGGGGTGGTGGGTACGGCCGAGGCCGAACCACCACACAGCCACTATTTTATAATACCCAAAACAAAATACTATGAACAGTGTCAACAGGAGAAAAAATGAGGTTCGACGAATTTAATTTCCATTCATTATTTACATATGTATAAATATATATGTGTATATATATATTTATATATATTTTTATATATATATATATTTCTAATACACACATATATATATACATATATATATATACTGGAATATGAAAATTTCGAAATCAGGGAAAAATAAACACTATACTTTGTACAAGAGAAATATTTAATAACATATATGCATAACAGGAATATCACAATCCCAGAAATTCATTGAAGGAAATTATAACTTATATAGGTATATATATTTTTTTATCTTTTAAAACAAAACTACAGTAAAACTGTACATTTCCAGATTTCAATCAAATTTTTCTTATAACAACAGTCCAGAACCCAACAGAAATTCCTTTCTAACAAATAACTAGCCCGATCCCCAATTAAATTTTCATTGATTAAACAATAATCTAATAGATTTTCTTCCCACAACATTTGATTTCCAACCCTAGATGAACATTTCATACACAGAGAAACAATTTCTAGTTTATTTGATGCTACAGAAAATAAATAATTAAAATGAAAAGAACCTGGCGTCCTGTGTTTGAAGAAGATATGTAGAAGCTTAATCCCTCTCGCAGAACTAATTCCTCGTTGCCGATTGTTCCCAGGAACAGATTCCCCAAATTCTCCTTCAAACCCCACCTTCTTCTTTTATGATTTCTCCCGAAAACAGAACAAGAATGCCGTCTTGAAAACAAAATTTCTCCAGAATTTCAACCACCCCTCAAACAAGGAAAACCCCTTATTAAAATCAATACCCAGGAAACCCTTTCAATTTCCTCTTCCCGTGAATACCAGAAGTCACTTCCAGAAAAATCAAAAATAATTATTAATCCTTTAATTCCTTTTGTTGCCTTTTTCATGCATTTTCATTTTTCTTTTATCATGCATTTGATTAAAAATTAAATAAATTTAAATCCACAAATTTGAACTTTTTATTTGTATATATATTCATCATCTCCACAATACTTTATTAAATAATTACTTTCACATTAAAATAATTAAAATCAACCATTTGAAAGATTCAAAATAAATGTAATATTTTTACCACTACTACTAATATTTATCTATTGCTTTATTTATTATTATTTTATGTTTTTATTTTATTAATTGTTTAATTATTTAAATCACAACAATAAACCATACACCACATTAGATAAATCATAAAATCACAATAACATACAAAGACCAATGCAACAACACAATGACTATGACCAAGACGCACAAACCAAGAAGGTACAAGACTGTTGACACCTTGGAACGGAGTTACTTCCATGTCACCTTTGTTCAACTTCCTGCCGTTGGGTTGGTTCAATACTCGCCCAGACCTATCGAAATAGGTGGAATCGAGTCTTATTCCTACAAAGCCTGCATCCAACAAGGTGATATACCACATACATACATATAATCAATTACAAAGCATTGTGAGAAGGATTTGTAGTGTAGAAGGGTGCTCACGAACGAGTGATGCTACCTGTCCCCTCACCAATTCATATCATCATCTATTGCATTATAAATTTACATTAATTTGCATCAATATCATCAATTACTATTCTCTAGTCTACTGCATTCCAAATAACTCCATCAAAACAATCGTAATAAAATATCATCATAATATCCATGACATCATAAGAGCAATATAATCAGTAACAGTCTAAGCTACCACAACATAATATCAATAGTATCATCAAAACCACAATGTGCCAAACAAAACCATAGAGAATGTCAAGAATCAAGCAGTAACATGAGGGGTATTACATCCTCCCCCCCTAGAATTCGGCTTACTCCTGGAAGCCAGTAAAAAGATAAGGATAAGAATCCCTGATATGAGAGGCATCCTCCCATGTAGCTGAAACCTCATCATTCGGGTCCCACTGAACCCGTACCTGATCAATTTCTCTGCCTCTAAGGATAAGTCGCCGACGCTGAAGCACGACCACAGGCTCGAGTGCGAGCTACCCGTCCTCAACCTGAAGAGCATTCCAATCCAAAACATGAGTAACATTAGGAAAATATGGTCTAAGAACAGAAACATGAAATACATCGTGAATCCGCGACAAACTGGGTGGCAAAGCTAAATTGTAAGCAACAAGTCCAATCCGCTCTAACACCTCAAAGGGTCCAACGAAGCGAGGCGCAAGCTTCGAACCCTTTCCATAACGAATAGGGCTCTTCCGCGGGCGTACTCGAAGAAACACCCAATCACCAACTACAAACTGCCGATCAACTCTATGCGCATCAACATACTTCTTCTGTCTATCTTGGGCAGCTACAAGATGCTCCCGAATGCAAGACACCTGCTGCTCCATATCTCTAAGCATTTTGGGTCCAAGAAGCACCCTATCCTCCAATCGATCCCAACTCAGAGGAGTACGACAAGGACGACCATACAACGCCTGAAAAGGAGCCATACCTATAGAACTATGGTACCCATTGTTATATTCAAACTCAACCAAGTATAGATAGTCCTCCCAACGCGATTGCTGATCCATAACATACATACGAAGCATATCCTCTAGCACCTGGTTAACCCTCTCAGTTTGACCATCAGTCTCAGGATGATAGGCAGAACTGAAATTCAACTTAGTTCCCAAAGATTGCTGCAAAGATGTCCACAATGCAGACGTGAATACCAGATCTCTGTCAGAAATGATCCTCCGTGGTATCCCATGCAATCTGACTATATCATTCATGAACACCTTAGCAACATAAGATGCCGTATACGAAGATCGAACGGGAGAAAAATGAGCTACCTTAGTCAATTTGTCAACTGTGACCATAATAGCATCATGTCGTCTAGATGACATAGGCAACCCAACAATGAAATCCATGGAAATAACATCCCATTTCCACTCCGGAATAAGGTGAGGCTGTAACAACCCTGCTGGATGGTGATGTTCAGCCTTTACTCTATGACATTCAAGACATCGAGCCACAAAGTTGGCGATATCCCGCTTCATTCCTGACCAAAAATAAAGCGAATGCAGATCTGCATACATTTTCTTAACTCCGGGATGTGTTGTGTAAGGTGCCCGATGACCTTCTATCAAAATCAGGGTGCAGAGACCCTTAAAAGGAGGTACATACAACCGTCCAGAGAAACACATAGCACCATCCGAATCCAACGAATAACCAACAAATTTCCCCTCCAAAGCTCTACCTGATTCTACCTCAGCTTTCACCTCTGAATACCAACTATCTGAAGGAAGGGCTGCAAGAATCTGACTCTTCAAATCCACCTCAAGAGACATTGCAGAAACCTCATGCCTACACCGACTTAGAGCGTCAGCCACCACATTCTCCTTACCCTGAATATACTTAACCTCAAAATCGTACTCACACAAAAATTCCATCCACCTCCTCTGTCTAGCATTCAAATTCGGCTGCGTGAAGATGTATTGCAAACTCCGATGATCTGTATGCAACTCAAACCGGTGCCCTAACGAAAAGTGCCTCCATCTCACAAGAGCATGAACCACTGCGGCCAATTCAAGGTCATGTGTGGGATAATTGAGTTCATGATCTTTTAATTTCCGAGATTCATAGGCAATCACTCTCCCATCCTGCATCAACACAGCTCCAAGACCCTCCAAAGAGGCATCAGTACAAACCACGAAATCACCTAAAGGATCCGGCACTGCCAAAATTGGAGCACTAGTCAGTTTCTCCTTAAGGGTTTGGAATGCTAACTGACACTGCTCTGACCAAAGAAATTTCTTTCCTTTCCTCTGAAGTGATGTGATAGGATGCACAATCCTCGAAAAGCCCTGTATGAACCGCCGATAATACCTAGCTAGCCCCATGAAACTGTGAATTTCTGAGATATTAGTGGGCACGGGCCAAACTATGATAGCCTGGATCTTAGCAGGATCCACAGAAATTCCCTCACTAGAAATCACATGGCCCAAATACTGAACTTCAGTCTTATAAAAGTCACACTTTTCCAGATTGGCATACAACTAGTTATCCCTTAAGCACTGCAAAACCTGCTTTAGGTGCACCTCATGTTCCTCCATAGACTTAGAATAAATCAAAATATCATCAAGAAACACGAGGATGAACCTATCCAAGTAAGTTCGAAACACCCCATTCATTAGACTCATAAAGACTGAAGGTGCATTCGTTAACCCGAACGGCATCACTGTGAACTCGTAGTGTCCATACCGAGTGCGAAATGCAATTTTATGAATGTCGGCCTCTGCTATCCGCAACTGATGATACCCTGATTTAAGGTCGATTTTGGAAAATACCTTTGCCCCTTTTATCTGATCAAAGAGATCATCAATCCTGGGAAGGGGGTAACGATTCCTTACTGTTACCTTGTTCAATTGTCAGTAATCGATACAAAGATAGAGAGAACCATCCTTCTTTTTGACAAAGATCACTGGTGCTCCCCAAGGAGAAACACTAGGGCAGATAAACCCCTTAGCTAACAATTCTTCCAACTACAGATGAAGTTCTTGGAGCTCCTACGTGGTCATCCTGTATGGAGCCCGAGAGATAGGCTCAGCTCCTGGCACCAAATCTATCCTGAAATCCACCTCTCGCTTAGGAGGCATACCTGGTATCTCACTAGGGAAAACATCAAAAAACTCAGCAAGGAGAGGGTAATCATTCAATGACACCTCACGGCTAACCTCCGACTCAAGGTCACTAACCGATACTACAAAGAGCTGACAACCCTGACAAAAACACCTTTTTAACTGCATAGCTAAGATCATTCTCAAAGAAACAGGCCTCTGAACACCCACAATCTCCACCTCTTTACCAAAATCATCCACACACCGCACTGGTTTACGGCGACAATCTATCAAAGCACGATGTGAGCTTAGCCAATCCATGCCCAAGACTACATCATAAGAACCAAGTGGAAGAATTCTGAGGTCCACCTTAGTCGACATTGCCCCTAACTCTAACCTACAACCCTGCACAAGCTTCTTGACCACAACCTTAGATCCTGAAGCTAACTCAACCTGCCACTTTTCGCTTTGCTTTATTGCCCCCAGTTTACATCGCTCAACAACTAAAGGAGATATAAAAGAATCAGATGCACCATAATCAAAGAGTACTTAAATGTTAGATTTATGCAATAAACCTGTAGTCTCAACGACGGTGTTCTGATGATCCGCCTGATGATTATCCACTGTTGCAAAGACTCGGTGAGATCTCCCTGCATCTCCCACTGTCGGCTCGGACACAACTAGTTTCTGACTAAACTCTGAAACACTCTTCTGAGGACACATCCTAGCAATATGCCCTTGCTGCCCACACGAGAAACATCCAGAACCTCACCAAAACCTCTTCCCCTGGATGGAGCATTTGATTGCTGGAAGCTCCCACAACTAGGTGGAGACTGAAAACTCAATGCAGGTTGTTTCGAACGTGTACGGTTCCGGTTCCGATCCCTGCGAAACTGAAAGTGACCACCCTGCTGAGAAGTAGTATTCTTGTGCTTTGGTTGAAATTGCTGCTGCTGACCCCCTCTTGAAGGCACAAAATGGCTCTTAGAAGGTCCTGCTGCCTGTGTCTGACCCCCTTGAGAACCAGCTCTAGGAGTGGGCACACTACCAATCTGAACTCCTACATGACCACCCAATGCCATAGCCAAGTTTTCCTCTACCAAGCGAGCCTTTTCGATAGCAACTTCCATGGTCTTCGGTTCGAAGACTCGTACACCACCACTAATGCGAGCGTTCAAGCCTCGAACAAAATGCTGAACCAACATCCCTTCATCATGACTAATCCCTGCATACTATTTCAGTTCAAAGAAGCGACGTTCATACTGTTCTACTAACATCAACATTTGCTTAAGATCGTGGAATTCATCTACCCTGCACTGCCTCCAATGATCTGAGAGGAAGCGAGCCCTGAACCTTTCCAAGAAAAATTCCCAGGTGACCATACTGATATCCATATGCAACTTTCGCTCATCAAGCTGCCACCAAGTGGATGCAAAACCCCGCAAATGCATAACAGCACATCGAGCCTTGGTATTACTACTGTAGGGGTGCATTGCGAAGCATCGGCCCAAATCAATTAACCAGGTCTCGGCTTCCAACCCTCCTCCAGAGCCATCAAAGGTAGGTGGATGAGCTCTCATTAAATCCCTCATATGGCTTGCTAATAAAGCATCCTAATCAACTGAAGCTCCCCTATGCCTTGGAGACCTTTCTCTTTCCCTTTCAACCTGCTAATCCCCATTAGGTCTAGGGCCCAATCTATCAAGAAGCTCACCCAGAAGATGCTGCAACTGACCATCCAACCCCGGCCATTCTGGGTTCGGTTCACCACCCGACAGATTGTTCTGAGAATTCTGTTGCTCCTCAAACTCAGGACCATGAGAACTTGGTGGTGAAGGACTCAGTTGGTTGGCTCCACAGCCACCACCTCAACCTCTTCCTCGGCCTCTACCTCTACCTCTACCTCTGCCTCTAGGCATGCTTCTGCACAACAAGACAAAGGTACACATGAGCTCAAGAGCCAACATGCAAAGGTTGCCTAATGGACATAACTACCCAGAGACCCCAGCGTGTGCAACCTTGGCTCTGATACCAACTTGTAATGCCCGCCGTGCAAGCCCCAAAGAACAAACAAATAAAGAACACAAATATTTTTTTTAAAAAAAGGACAAATAATCAACATACCAAATATTAAATGATCATATACATACTCATATACTTCATTTCATTACAATACAAATAACATAATCAACTATGTTCTTTGGGGCACACGAGGTCACATCGAAAAAGACATTACTAAACATCAACTCATAAGATATCAAAAGGAACTAATAATGAAAACATTAGATATATATATACATAGATTCCATCACAAGATAAACCATGAGAAATCACATAGTCAAATAAAGATACAAAGTTGATAACTACATTACAACATCTTTCAAATTTTACATCATATATATTTAGTTTACATCACGATTCCCAATCATGTGGGATGACTACAAAATACAAGATTATCAAAATGCATAGAGATCTATTGGTACAAATCTTCAACTGGATGAGACTGGCCAACGAACGCGGATGGGGAACCCAACGGTGTGTGGAGCACGTTCCATCCGACCACCCCCGTGCTAAGAGGTGACAAAGAAGTAACTCCGACCAAGAATGTCAACTGAAGTACAAACTTACAAGAAGTACCAACATAGATCCATAACACAATACTCCAAATTACAATGAACAAACAATAACATCATATCACAGTACCAAAAAAATACAAGAATGTAAATCAAATATAAATGAGATCATACAAGACCACAAAGCATACTAAAGATGTATTAAAAAAATAATCATAAATCAATTTAAATCAATTAAAACAACAATCTAGACCAACTCCCATAACCTACTTCTAGAGGAACACAATAAAGTAAAACACATGGGTAACTAGGGGAGAGTGTCATCGCATAGTCCTAAATGGGCTGTCCTGTGCTCTTCCTCCCAATTGGAGGCACCGGTCCCATCTATGGCTGTCCTGTACCCTTCCTCCCAACTGGAGGCGCCAGTCCATAGGGTGACTAATGTGGAGCCGTAAACCTCTCGTGAAGACGAGGTCACGACCTTGCCGACCATGGCCTTCTCAGCCTTCCATTAGTCTGCGGAAGCACTAATGAAGACAAGGCATCCATTTTTAAAATCTTATAATGATATTACTAGCCAACCCTCCTAAGTTAATTATTAGGTTTTCACTTGATTAATAACTCACTCGTGGGTTATCCTGTGCCCTTCCCCTTAAGCGGGGCGCCGGCCCCCACGAGGAGCCACTCTCCCTAGAGACCCAACCAAAACCAAAAAGAAATAGGGGTTGTACCATTCTAATCATAAACATTGAAATGTAACAACAAAAATATTACACGAGGCATAACTCATCTCGCAAATTAAATGCCATAACAAAATCTCATAACTCGGTACACCCCATTCGTAATACTCAACTTAACAGAAACTCAAGGTGAAAAGATATAACTTCAACACAATCACAATCCTCTAGAAGACTACAGTGTTAACACAAAAAGGGTTCCCACATCAATGAACTCACAATGTCCCAAACCCAACAAGCCTACAAGACTCAATTTCAAGAATAAAAATAAAAGGATAACTTATTTAATTCCATAATAAATTCCATTCCCAAAATATTCACACTAAAACAAGAATAAAATAATCAATGCTGTCATATATTCATAAATTGACTTTTACTAAATTTTCCTCTCAAAGTTTGTAATTTAACAAATCAATAATAAAAAAAGAAAAGATTTATTTCTATTTTATTATTTCCACTATAACCAAATTCTATTTTATTTAAACCAGAAAAAGAACAGAATGTTTACTGACATAATTAAATAATTAATGCAACAGTTAAATCATTGGAATCTAAATAAATGAGTTAATAAATATATATACAAATATATATATATATATATATTTATTTATTTATAAAATTAGATTCGCACAACAACTTATAAATAGAATTCTCGTTTTATGAAATTAAACCTATACAAATTCGAACGGGAAATTTAACCCATAAAAATGCACAGGAATAAACGCCGGCCGTGGGAAGTCTACGGACTATTCACGGCAGTCTGCAGGACTGCCGTGATCAGTCCGCAGACTGTCACACGGTACCGGTTGGCGGGGTGGTGGGTACGGCCGAGGCCGAACCACCACACAGCCACTATTTTATAATACCCAAAACAAAATACTATGAACACTGCCGACAGGAGAAAAAATGAGGTTCGACGAATTTAATTTCCATTCATTATTTACATATATATAAATATATATGTGTATATATATATATATTTCTAGTACACACACACACATATATATATATATATACATATATATATATATACTGGAATCTGAACATTTCGAAATCAGGGAAAAATAAACACTGTACTCTGTACAAGAGAAATATTTAATAACATATATGCATAACAGGAATATCACAATCCCAGAAATTCATTGAAGGAAATTATAACTTATATAGGATATTTTTTTTATCTTTTAAAACAAAACTACAGTAAAACTATACATTTCCAGATTTCAATCAAATTTTTCTTATAACACCAGAACCCAACACAAATTCCTTTCTAACAAATAACCAGCCCGATCCCCAATTAAATTTTCATTGATTAAACAATAATCTAATAGATTTTCTTCCCACAACATTTGATTTCCAACCCTAGATGAACATTTCATACACAGAGAAACAATTTCTAGTTTATTTGATGCTACAAAAAATAAATAATTAAAATAAAAAGAACCTGGTGTCCTGTGTTTGAAGAAGATCTGTAGAAGCTTAATCCCTCTCGTAGAACTAATTCCTCGCTGCCGATTGTTCCCAACAACAGATTCCCCAAATTCTCCTTCAAACCCCACCTTCTTCTTTTATGATTTCTCCCGAAAACAGAACAAGAATGCCATCTTGAAAACAAAATTTCTCCAGAATTTCAACCACCCCTCAAACAAGGAAAACCCCTTATTAAAATCAATACCCAGGAAACCCTTTCAATTTCCTCTTCCCGTGAATACCAGAAGTCACTTCCAGAAAAATCAAAAATAATTATTAATCCTTTAATTCCTTTTGTTGCCTTTTTCATGCATTTTCATTTTTCTTTTATCATGCATTTGATTAAAAATTAAATAAATTTAAATCCACAAATTTGAACTTTTTATTTGTATATATATTCATCATCTCCACAATACTTTATTAAATAATTACTTTCACATTAAAATAATTAAAATCAACCATTTGAAAGATTCAAAATAAATGTAATATTTTTACCACTACTACTAATATTTATCTATTGCTTTATTTATTATTATTTTATGTTTTTATTTTATTAATTGTTTAATTATTTAAATCACAACAATAAACCATACACCACATTAGATAAATCATAAAATCACAATAACATACAAAGACCAATGCAACAACACAATGACTATGACCAAGACGCACAAACCAAGAAGGTACAAGACTGTTGACACCTTGGAACGGAGTTACTTCCATGTCACCTTTGTTCAACTTCCTGCCGTTGGGTTGGTTCAATACTCGCCCAGACCTATCGAAATAGGTGGAATCGAGTCTTATTCCTACAAAGCCTGCATCCAACAAGGTGATATACCACATACATACATATAATCAATTACAAAGCATTGTGAGAAGGATTTGTAGTGTAGAAGGGTGCTCACGAACGAGTGATGCTACCTGTCCCCTCACCAATTCATATCATCATCTATTGCATTATAAATTTACATTAATTTGCATCAATATCATCAATTACTATTCTCTAGTCTACTGCATTCCAAATAACTCCATCAAAACAATCGTAATAAAATATCATCATAATATCCATGACATCATAAGAGCAATATAATCAGTAACAGTCTAAGCTACCACAACATAATATCAATAGTATCATCAAAACCACAATGTGCCAAACAAAGCCACAGAGAATGTCAAGAATCAAGCAGTAACATGAGGGGTATTACTACAATGGGAAATCTATAGAGGAAGAGAAAACCAAGGAAGAAAAGAAGCCTGCTATAGAAAAGAAGGATAGCTAATTAGATCATGTGCATAAGAATATAAATAAAAAATTCAAAAGGACTAATGGTGATGGCTTCACTAAGATGAGGGACATAAGAATATGGATGCACAAAAGACCCCCTTCTCCAGTACAAAATGTTATGACTAGGTCTGCCTTATATTTTTATGGATATTGTTATTCATGTAATTAGTTTGGTCATAGGGCTAGAGAGTGTACAATCATTCCTAAAAGGAGGATCTGTGCAAATTTGAAAGAAAATTTTCTTTTGCTCCATTACTTGATGTGAATATAGTCTGCTATAATTGTAATAACTTTGGTCACATAGCTAAAAATTGTAGAAAAAAGTTTACAAAACCAAATGTTAAGAATGAGAAAAAGAAAATATTATCTCCTAAGACAAACAAAGAATTAGATACTAAGGAGGAAATGGTTGATAAGAAAAAAAGGAATAGTAAGAAAGTGTGGAAAGAAAAGGAAGAAAGCTCCACACAATCATTGATTGCACAAACAACTCTACGTACCAAAATTCAAAATATATTGGTGATAGATAGTGGTTCCTCCAAGCACATGACTAGAGAAAAGAGAAAATTCATCAAAATCAAGAAATATAATGGAGGATCTGTGAGTTTGGGTGATAACACTGCAGTAAAAATATGTGGTAAGCATCTTAAGCCTAGATGGTAAAAACCAAACAAAGGATGTCTTGTATGTTGAATGTTTAAATCACAATTTGTTAATTATGAGAAAAATGTGTGACAACGGTTATAAGGTCACATTTGATTTAGAAGGTTAAAAAATTAGAAAGAACAGAAAGATATTTGCACAAGGATTGAGAACCAACTACAATATTTACAACCTTTCTTAAGTAAAAGGCCAAATCTTTCTAGTAGGACAAGCTGATGAAAGCTAGCTATGGCACAAAAGATTAGGCCATATAAACTTTGACAACTTGGTGAAGGTGAGTTCAATAGGTCTGGTTAGACATATTCCTAAGGTAAAAAAGTCCCACAAATTTCATTTGCAAAGAGTGTCACTAGGGAAAGCAAACAATGGCTAGTTTTCCAACCAAAGAATATTCAACTACTAAGCCTCTATAACTGATTCATACAGATTTATGTGGACCCACAAGAACAAGAGGTATGAAAGGAGAAATATATTTTATGTTATTAATAGATGACTATAAATGGATGACATGGGTGACATTTTTGAGAGATAAATCAAAAGAATTTGAGAGATTTAAAATATTTAGAAAGATGGTTGAGAAGGAGATAAGAAGGAAGATAAAATGTTTAAGGTCAGATAGAGGAAGAGAATTCACATTAGGTGAATCTGTTGAATACTGTGAGGCACATGGAATCAAGAGACAATTTTTAGCACTAGGAACTCCACAACAAAATGCAGTGGTAGAAATGAAGAATAGAGTTGTCCAGGACATGGCTAGAACAATGCTAAAAGAATCCAGATTAACTAACGTGTTCTTGAGAGAAGCAATACATACTATAGTATACACTCTGAATAGAGTCCAAATATGAGTACATAGTGATAACTTACTCCCTATGAATTGTGGTATGGTAGGCTTGCATCTATGAAATACTTTAAAGTGTTTGGCAGTAAGTGCTATATCAAAAGAGAAGATGGAAACTTAGGAAAATTTGAATCAAGAAGTGATGAAGGAATATTTTTAGGATATTCCACTCAAAGTAAAGCATATAAATGCTATAATAAAAGGATAGAAAATATTTTGGAAAGCATCCATATAAATATTGATGAAAGTATAAAAAACATCAAATCTAATCAAGACAAATTTAATGATGAGATAGATTATGAAGAAAATGTAGCAAATAATGAAGAAGAATATGAGGAAGTAGAATTTGAGAAGGCCCCTGCAAATTATTTTCAAAAATATTATCCAATAGATTAGATAATTGGGGATAAAAATGAAGGAGTTCAAACCAGAAGGTGATTTGCTAAGAACAAAGAACAAGTAAAATTTTCTCTTCTATCACAAATTGAATCAATTTTTTTTTAGAAGCTAGAAAGGATGAGAGATGGATAGAAGCCATAGAAGAAGACTTAAATCAGATTGAAAAGAATAAAACATGGGAATTGGTACCTAGGCCTCCACAAAAAAATGTGATTTCTACCAATTGGATGTTTAGAAATAAGTTGAAAGAAGATGGAGTTGTAATTAGAAACAAGGTAAGATTAGTGTGCAAGGGGTATGCACAAGTTGAAGGCATTGATTTTGAAGAAACATTTGCACTTGTGGAAAGACTAGAAGCAATAAAAATGTTTCTTACATTTTTACTCTTCAAAGGATTCAAAGTGTATCAGATGGATGCCAATTTTGCTTTCTTGTATGGAAATTTAGAAGAGGACATTTACATAGAGTAATTGGAAGGTTTTTAACTTTTAGAGGATGATGATTATGTCTGCAGATTGAGAAAGGCCTTATATGGTCTAAAACAAGCACCTAGAGCATGGTATTCAAGATTAGACCAATATTTGCAGCAACAAGGATTTAAAAAGGGATGTGCAAATAGTAGCTTATATTTAAAATATGAAGGTGAGCACATGATTACAGTTGTTTACATGGATGACATCATTTTTTTTGGTAGCAATGATAAAATGTGTAAAATATTTTCTACACAGATGCAAGATTAATTTGAGATGTCAATGTTAGGAGAATTGTCATTTTTCCTTAGTTTGCAAATTGTACAGACTGATAATGGGATATTCATATCTCAAA
>VDFB02058242.1:137192031-137255321 GCA_007258455.2 Sequoia sempervirens | reverse complement strand
TACCTCTACCTCTACCTCTGCCTCTAGGCATGCTTCTGCACAACAAGACAAAGGTACACATGAGCTCAAGAGCCAACATGCAAAGGTTGCCTAATGGACATAACTACCCAGAAACCCCAGCGTGTGCAACCTTGGCTTTGATACCAACTTGTAATGCCCGCCGTGCAAGCCCCAAAGAACAAACAAATAAAGAACGCAAATATTTTTTTAAAAAAAAGGACAAATAATCAACATACCAAATATTAAATGATCATATACATACTCATATACTTCATTTCATTAATACAAATAACATAATCAACTATGTTCTTTGGGGCACACGAGGTCACATCGAAAAAGACATTACTAAACATCAACTCATAAGATATCAAAAGGAACTAATAATGAAAACATTAGATATATATATACATAGATTCCATCACAAGATAAACCATGAGAAATCACATAGTCAAATAAAGATACAAAGTTGATAACTACATTACAACATCTTTCAAATTTTACATCATATATATTTAGTTTACATCACGATTCCCAATCATGTGGGATGACTACAAAATACAAGATTATCAAAATGCATAGAGATCTATTGGTACAAATCTTCAACTGGATGAGACTGGCCAACGAACGCGGATGGGGAACCCAACGGTGTGTGGAGCACGTTCCATCCGACCACCCCCGTGCTAAGAGGTGACAAAGAAGTAACTCCGACCAAGAATGTCAACTGAAGTACAAACTTACAAGAAGTACCAACATAGATCCATAACACAATACTCCAAATTACAATGAACAAACAATAACATCATATCACAGTACCATAAAAATACAAGAACGTAAATCAAATATAAATGAGATCATACAAGACCACAAAGCTTACTAAAGATGTATTAAAACAATAATCATAAATCAATTTAAATCAATTCAAACAACAATCTAGACCAACTCCCATAACCTACTTCTAGAGGAACACAATAAAGTAAAACACATGGGTAACTAGGGGAGAGTGCCATCGCATAGTCCTACATGGGCTGTCCTGTGCTCTTCCTCCCAATTGGAGGCGCCGGTCCCATCTATGGCTGTCATGTGCCCTTCCTCCCAACTGGAGGCGCCGGTCCATAGGGTGACTAATGTGGAGCCATAAACCTCTCGTGAAGACGAGGTCACGACCTTGCCAACCATGGCCTTCTCAGCCTTCCATTAGTCTGCGGAAGCACTAATGAAGATGAGGCATCCATTTTAAAAATCTTATAATGATATTACTAGCCAACCCTCCTAAGTTAATTATTAGGTTTTCACTTGATTAATAACTCACTCGTGGGTTATCCTGTGCCCTTCCCCTTAAGCGGGGCGCCGGCCCCCACGAGGAGCCACTCTCCCTAGAGACCCAACCAAAACCAAAAAGAAATAGGGGTTGTACCATTCTAATCATAAACATTGAAATGTAACAACAAAAATATTACACGAGGCATAACTCATCTCACAAATTAAATGCCATAACAAAATCTCATAACTCGGTACACCCCATTCGTAATACTCAACTTAATAGAAACTCAAGGTGAAAAGATATAACTTCAACACAATCACAATCCTCTAGAAGACTACAGTGTTAACACAAAAAGGGTTCCCACATCAATGAACTCACAATGTCCCAAACCCAACAAGCCTACAAGACTCAATTTCAAGAATAAAAATAAAAGGATAACTTATTTAATTCCATAATAAATTCCATTCCCAAAATATTCACACTAAAACAAGAATAAAATAATCAATGCTATCATATATTCATAAATTGACTTTTACTAAATTTTCCTCTCAAAGTTTGTAATTTAACAAATCAATAATAAAAAAAGAAAAGATTTATTTCTATTTTATTATTTCCACTATAACCAAATTCTATTTTATTTAAACCAGAAAAAGAACAAAATGTTTACTGACATAATTAAATAATTAATGCAACAGTTAAATCATTGGAATCTGAATAAATGAGTTAATAAATATATATACAAATATATATATATATTTATTTATTTATAAAAGTAGATTCGCACACAACTTATAAATAGAATTCTCGTTTTATGAAATTAAACCTATACAAATTCGAACGGGAAATTTAACCCATAAAAATGCACAGGAATAAACGCCGGCCGTGGGAAGTCTACGGACTATTCACGGCAGTCTGCAGGACTGCCGTGGACAGTCCGCA
Organism: Sequoia sempervirens; assembly: GCA_007258455.2. Classification (NCBI taxonomy): domain Eukaryota; kingdom Viridiplantae; phylum Streptophyta; class Pinopsida; order Cupressales; family Cupressaceae; genus Sequoia; species Sequoia sempervirens. Next base: position 137,253,121 of record VDFB02058242.1, on the reverse strand, counting down.
GACTGTCACACGGTACCGGTTGGCGGGGTGGTGGGTACGGCCGAGGCCGAACCACCACACAGCCACTATTTTATAATACCCAAAACAAAATACTATGAACACTGCCGACGGGAGAAAAAATGAGGTTCGACGAATTTAATTTCCATTCATTATTTACATATGTATAAATATATATATGTGTATATATATATATTTCTAGTAAACACACACATATATATATACATACATATATATATATATATATATACTGGAATCTGAACATTTCAAAATCAGGGAAAAATAAACACTGTACTCTGTACAAGAGAAATATTTAATAACATATATGCATAACAGGAATATCACAATCCCAGAAATTCATTGAAGGAAATTATAACTTATACAGGTATATACATTTTTTTATCTTTTAAAACAAAACTACAGTAAAACTATACATTTCCAGATTTCAATCAATTTTTTCTTATAACAACAGTCCAGAACCCAACAGAAATTCCTTTCTAACAAATAACCAACCCGATCCCCAATTAAATTTTCATTGATTAAACAATAATCTAATAGATTTTCTTCCCACAACATTTGATTTCCAACCCTAGATGAACATTTCATACACAGAGAAACAATTTCTAGTTTATTTGATGCTACAAAAAATAAATAATTAAAATAAAAAGAACCTGGTGTCCTGTGTTTGAAGAAGATCTGTAGAAGCTTAATCCCTCTCACAGAACTAATTCCTCGCTGCCGATTGTTCCCAACAACAGATTCCCCAAATTCTCCTTCAAACCCCACCTTCTTTTATGATTTCTCCCGAAAACAGAACAAGAATGCCATCTTGAAAACAAAATTTCTCCAGAATTTCAACCACCCCTCAAACAAGGAAAACCCCTTATTAAAATCAATACCCAGGAAACCCTTTCAATTTCCTCTTCCCGTGAATACCAGAAGTCACTTCCAGAAAAATCAAAAATAATTATTAATCCTTTAATTCCTTTTGTTGCCTTTTTCATGCATTTTCATTTTTCTTTTATCATGCATTTGATTAAAAATTAAATAAATTTAAATCCACAAATTTGAACTTTTTATTTGTATATATATTCATCATCTCCACAATACTTTATTAAATAATTACTTTCACATTAAAATAATTAAAATCAACCATTTGAAAGATTCAAAATAAATGTAATATTTTTACCACTACTACTCATATTTATCTATTGCTTTATTTATTATTATTTTATGTTTTTATTTTATTAATTGTTTAATTATTTAAATCACAACAATAAACCATACACCACATTAGATAAATCATAAAATCACAATAACATACAAAGACCAATGCAACAACACAATGACTATGACCAAGACGCACAAACCAAGAAGGTACAAAACTGTTGACACCTTGGAACGGAGTTACTTCCATGTCACCTTTGTTCAACTTCCTGCCGTTGGGTTGGTTCAATGCTCGCCCAGACCTATCAAAATAGGTGGAATCGAGTCTTATTCTTGCAAAGCCTACATCCAACAAGGTGATTTACCACATACATACATATAATCAATTACAAAGCATTGTGAGAAGGATTTGCAGTGTAGCAGGGCGCTCGTGAACGAGTGATGCTACCTGTCCCCTCACCAATTCATATCATCATCTATCGAATTATAAATTTACATTAATTTGCATCAATATTATCAATTACTATTCTCTAGTCTACTGCATTCCAAATAACTCCATCAAAACAATCGTAATAAAATATCATCATAATATCCATGACATCATAAGAGCAATATAATCAGTAACAGTCTAAGCTACCACAACATAATATCAATAGTATCATCAAAACCACAATGTGCCAAACAAAACCACAGAGAATGTCGAAAATCAAGCAGTAACATGAGGGGTATTACACCCTCATTGTATTATCTCATGATCTCCTTGAATATTCTTGAGGTTCATTTTGTAACTTTTTCTTATTGATGATATAGCATATTATTGTTTGCAACTCTCTTTGTGTGGAAGGTGTTTTTCTTTGTTGTTTGATCTTGTGTCTCATGTTTATTCACAATTCTAACAATGCACATAGTGAACAACTAGCAAGGGGAAGTGGATGGGACCTACTACATGCATCTCCCCATTATTTGGTTCACTAAAGCTTACCACTTAAGAACATCCTAGACATAAAAAGGAGTGTTGGTGAACCTCAATCAAAATGATGGGATAGGAAATCTTGCATTGAATAAAAAAATTCCTTTCAATTTTATTTTTTTTGTTTTATGGTATTGTTGGTTTTGGCTATTTTATTTAGTGGGAGTTTTTGAGACAGCTTGGAAAATCTAATGACATCACCTAGTAAAGGATCTTGATGGGTATTTGCAGGTCCAATTTGGTGAAGAGCGAACAAAAATTGGTTAAGTTATAACTTTGTGTTTTCTGGTCTATTACTAGTTGTGGAATTTTGGGTTGTTATTGAACATACCATTATGTGAATGTTTGGTCTTCTTTGGGCCTTTGTATATTTTTTTATTGAACTGACCATTTTTAATCAAGTTCTAATATGTATGACTAGATTCATTGTGTTTTCACACATGACCGTCATCGAAAGGATTGTTTGCATTCACCAAAATCTTCTTCAAGTGAACCAGATTGTTTGTATAATTGGCCCATATAATTTTAGTGCATTCCAATGAATTTCATTTCATAAACATGTATTAATGGATTCTTTCGCATTTGTAGGATCTTTAGGGTCATATAGCATACTATAGACTGAAAAATGTATTGGTCTGTGAGCGTCATTTTTCCATTGTCTTTGTCTTCTCCTCTGCATAATTAAATAATTTTAATTATTTAATTAATTCATTTTCTTGGTCTTTGTTCTCCTTTGATCAATTAAATAAATTAAATATTTATTTAATTATGTCGCTAACACTCTTTCCCTCTATAATTAAATAAATTATCATTTATTTAATTATTTCCTTGTCATTATTCATCTATAGTTAAATAATTATTTTTAATTATTTGTCTATTCATTAATCCTTTTCGTACTTCCTTGGTTAAATAATTATTTAAATTATTTAACTCCCTCTCTCCACTTTCCCTCTATTAAATAATTAATCTAACTTAATTATTTAATTCCCTTTTGCAATTTGCTTCTATATTTAATTTAAATGGTTCCATAATCATTTAAATTAAATATTCATTTTCTCTTCCTCCATAAATAAATAATCTAAAATGATTATCTATTCCTTAATTATCTTTTACCAAATTTAAAATATGGTCAAAGATACCTTCCATGAATTAAATAATTTACTTTATTCCTCCACTTCCTCACACAAATTAAATAATAATATGATTTAATTGTCAAGATTCTCTTCAATTAAAAATTATTATTTGATGACATACATGCTCTCCCATATTATTTAATTTGCTCCACTACTTTCCCTCAATTTTCTCATTTTAGATCTTGATCATTGATTCTCTCGGGTCTTCTTTCAATCTTGATAGTCTATCCTTAGCCATCCCTAGCCCACTACTTTGTGGTGCATGAATCCCCGTCCATTGATCTTAGTATCTTTCTAGAAGATCGATGTTAGTCGTCCATTCGAATAGCTCTTTTATAAAAGAGAGTTGCCTCCTTCATTTTGGCTTGATAGCCACATATCTCCAACATTTGTGCTTACATTTGCAGGTACTTGCATACAACAAAAACTAAGGGAAATTTTTAAAGGAAGATTTGAGGAGAGGCAAGGAAGGTTATTCAAGTTCAAAATGGAGAGTTTTCTTTGATTTTGTTCTCATTTGCTTGCTATGTTGATTCTTCTTGCTTGCTTTGGATTTGAGTTTTTAGCTTATATTTAATAGAGTGGTTGCTATTATCTTTGCTATTTGTATTTGGATTCTAACCCCTATCTAACATTTGTTGAACCCGATGTGAACAATCTAATCTTCTAAGTGTTTTAAATGAGTTTTGTGAGTTACAACCAATAATTTGTATTCAAAACCCATCATATTCTTTTGAGCACAAAAAAATGGGCGCATAAAATCTTATAAAACATTTTTTGGGTTTTGTAGGGCTCACTCTTAGCTTTTTGGAACTTTTTACAGTATTAAATTTCATTAATATTTGAGAAAGTTATGGATGTTTTACTCTTTTCTATTTTTTAAAAATTAGTTAAAATTTGCGTTTTCTTTTGCCTATAACAATTTTGTTGTGTAGAATTTTGCAGAATGCTTTCTAGGTTTTGAAGGTACATGTCTTATCTTTCCATAGCTTTTTGTGGTTTTAAATTTTGTTTAGATTTGCAAAATTTATTGCTGTTTTAGTTTGTTGTTATCATTAAAGGTATTTTTTGGTATTACTAATCTCTTGTTTTCAGCGTGTGGCATCAATCTTGGAGGGAGTCTAAACTGTTTCTTTTGAAACATTTTGCTGGCCTATTTTTGTGTTTTCTTAGCATAGAATCATTTTTCTTTTGTTTTACGAATTTTCACTCATGAGGATAAAACAAACAACAAACTATGTATCTTTACATTCGTGGATTTTAAAATTTACCACAAATTGCATCTTTACACTCATTGGATTAAAATTTACAGCAAACAACATCTTTGTACACTCATGAGTTTTAAAAATTTACCACAAGCTACATCTTTACACTCATATGGTTAAGAATTTACCACAACTTGCATCAAACTCATTGGGCTAAAAATAACTTGCTTATTTGACATCATAAGTGGGACTTAAAATAAATCATTATTGTATCGTCTTGTGATTGTGTCTTTGTTACAGGGTACATATGCTCTTCCCTCATGCCTAGTGCGACCTTGGGAATTAGAAATACGTCTTTTCATTTACACTCTCACACCAAACATTTGATTTTGAGGCTAAAATGAACATCATGCTACTATAAGGAAAACACATTAATGCTCTCTCCTTGCAATTAGTGTGATCTTGGAGATTCCAAGGCATTGTGTTTGTCTTGTTGTTGTTTACCCTTAGAGGGCCTGCCTCTTGATTTGTGAGGGAGAATGAACCGAGTGGTACTTTCATTTCGGTCCACTATACAAATAATTGTGGTTGCGATGAAAGTCATCAATTACCTGGTGCAGATGTTGTATACCGACAAAATCTCCCTCAATATCCATGAGATGTGTAAAAGCCCTTTCTAAGGGCTGGGAGACCTCTTAAATGAGTGAATCATCGCATGCATAGACACTAGATTATTTTGAAAGACTAACTAAGAACCAAACTAGTTAGAATACCTTCTTTTACATGGGTTTTGGCAACATTCTTAGTTTCAGGGTGTAGCACTGCACCCTTAAGACTTTTGAGCCCAACATTTGGCTCCCTTTAGTGACACGAAAATACCTAGCTTGCATAAGTTACTTTCCTTTTGAGCTTGTGACTTTCCATGAAAGGGTGATTTGTGGTATCCTTCCATAGCAGGAGGCACCTACCCATCCACTGTCATAGGCAAGAGGTGATACATACCCCAAAAGGGTGTCATGTATGGGTTTGCCTTCCTTGTGTGAAGGAGATAATTCCTAGTTTGGGCCTAAGAGTGTTGCCATTGGCCATTGACCATAGGATAGGTTTTTTTTTTGTGTGATTTTGTCTTCAATATGTGCTATACCTATGGAAATTGGGGTGAATAACCTCAAGACATACACATGCACATCTTGAAATTGTCACAAGTCAACAGTCAAGCCAATATGTTTTTAGAGTGTTTTTAGTGTCTTCATAATATCCTTGGTCACATTTCACAAAATTTCTAAAACAAAAAAAAACTAGTTGAGCTCATAAATTTTACATAATACTTGTCCAATCTTCATCTGAAACTTCTTGACAATGATCTTATCATCTAAGTATCAGACTTGTAGAACTTGATCTTTCCATTTCATCACTTTCATTAGGATTGTATTACATTTAGGTTACATTCTTCATCCTTGCCTTGCATAGTTAATCTTAGGTTTGGATTAGGTTGCATCTACCTTTGATATTTCAGACATAGGAAGCTTATCAAGCTTTTAGACAATTCATGGTTGCTTATTTAGATTGTCATTGACCTTTATCTTTCAACCTATCAATCACCATTATCATCTTTTTCATTTTCAAAATTGGGTCTCAAACTTGTGTCTTAGTTTAGGCTCATCCTATCAAAATATCTCAATATTGGTCCTCATAAAGGTCAATGAAAATTTGGTTTGTAATCTTGGATCAAAAAATAGTTTGGTTAGCATCCTTTTTCTTATATGTTAAGGTCCATATTAGCATAATTTGACATCCTTTAGTATCACATTAGCTTCATTATCATACCATCTCCTTTGGTCATTATCATCATTGCTTCCCAACCTTTAGTTTTAGGTGCATTATAATTTTCATCCTCATATCCTTATAATCTAAAAAATCACAAAAACATAGCTTAATCCCATATCATCTTGCATTCCCATCTTGGATCAACATAGATTGCTTAGTATCCTCTATCTTAAATCTTGAGGTCCACATATTTTGTATCATTTGGAATCCAAATTGGTATAATTTCTAGCTTCATTTTCTTTGGTCATTATCATCTTTACATTATTGTTACCTATTTTAGCTACTAGTTCAAACAGGTAGATCTAGTTATGTTTTTCAAATGAAAGAAGGTACATTTTAAATCTGCTATGTCACATTCATGTGCATAAACATAATTAGAAGACTGCAATACTAAATTGCATTATGTAGATGCATATAACATAGGAGAAAGTGCACAATCTTTTCAAAATTGTAGTCTTTATTGATAATATAAAAGTATGGTGTCTCACACAAGCTGTGAGACTAACTGTATGAATGCATATAATGGAAAACATTATACATTTATAGATACAGAAGAAAAAAAATGCACATAAAGAGAAAGGGGACCCGTCATTGCCTAAATGACGAATCTCAGTTGCTTTGTTTTGCATCATCTTTGGTCCTTCTCACTTGTCCTACTTCTAGTTGATGCTCTTCGTGCTTCTCCTAGGTTCCCTACATCTATAGGAAAAGTCTTAGAGCAATGAAGGATCACTAGTCAAAATATGAGCATAGATCTATAAACATATAATTTTATCCTCATGTGCATTCAAATAGCCAAGCATACCATAGATGTCTAGGAAAACAAGAGAATTATCAAGCATATATACCATATGCTTGTTGTTTTTATCTAACATGTTTGCTTCTTGTGCAGGTATAGGTGAAATACTTGTTACTCTTTTGTTTCATCTATTTATAGCATGTGGGGAAAAATGTGGCTCCCACAAGGGTTGATCCCATCATGACTGTAGTTGCCTCGATCAAATACTTATCATTCATAATAGTAAATTGATGAATTCACTGTTACAAACAATCAATATCCATTCAATACAACTACAATGAGTAAAAAAAGGAAGTACAGTTTATAACAATCATTATGAGGCACCTGCAATTTCACATAACCAAAAAGATGAGATCCATGGATATTTTTATGATGGACAACCCAGAGAGCTTTACAAGCCACAATAAATATTTCTATAGATTTTGAGAGATTATTCCTAGGTTGTGCTATGAAAGAAAGGATGGTTTGTACCATGTAGTAGAACTTGAGAAGAATAGCATACTTCAACCTCAAAATTTTAGTAGACTACAAGTTTATTTAATAACTTGAGGAAGAAGAAATCCATTTTGTTTGCAAAACCCTCAAAATTCCTATAGCCATAACAAAAACTTCCAAAAAATGAAATAAATGCATAGAGTGAAGAGTCACAGCCTGCAAATTAGTGAAAGGGTATTGTTTATGGAGGAATGGAAAATGTGTTCAGTTTTGAATAATTTTCGTACTGTGCAATGGCATTGAATCATTTTGCAAATCATATTTTATTCATAGGACTGCATTTTTTTTTTGGAACAGTTGACTGAAATCTCATTCATATTTTGATCTTGCATGATCTTATCATAACAAAGGTTATTATGCAACAGCTGGTAGCTATTACATGGCATCACATCAAAATTAAAATCCAAAACAAGAGAAACCCACAACTACAAGGTAGATTGAAGCCCTTGTTATATGTTTGAACTTGGAGATTGGGCTCAAGTAAATATAAAGTGAAACCCTCATTGTGTACTAGGTCCCCAGTACAAAATTATAGTTGGTAATATAATAAAGAGACAGGAAAACATTGCAAGCACACAATTCATAACTACAACTTTAAAGGAAGCACTATTTCTATTGTCAAAATTTGATAGTGGGTAGTGGAAAAGGATGTTGCTTTCGAAATTGCAAAGTTAGAGGGTTGGAGCATCAAGAGAGCTTTAGTGTATAATGAAGAATGCATATTTGTTAATGATACATAGTAGAAGTTATCTACTATTGTGTATGAGTTTAGATGGTGCACGTGGGATGCATTATTATACTAATATAACTGCAGGAAGTGAGAAGAACAACATAAGACCCTTCCCAAAAAATGTTCAACTCCATTAGAGCTCAGCTTCAAACTTTGGTGGCACCAACAGTAGCAAAGTGAAATGGAATGAGAAATGTGTGTTAAACCCATGAGTAGTTTTATGGTTTCTTTTACCCTAAAATGTGTCCAACCACCAAAAGGAATTTTTTTCCTTTGTTATCAATATTCTTTGCAAAACTAATGCCCATGTAGTGTATTTTAAACCTTGTGCCTTTTGCATACTTTCAAGCAATATTAGGTCAAACCACGTATGGTCGACCCCTTTATTTTTGCTCAAATTGTAAACTACTTTGAAAATGTAAACATTATTGGAGTGATGCTAATGAATCACTTTAATAATTGTCATAATTGCAAGGGAGGATTCATTGCTTTCAAGATTGAGTCAAAGAGCATATAGTTGAGTGGTTATAACAAATGCTAGCATATAGGGAGGTTGGACTTGTTATCTAGCAAGTGCCAAAGATATAGGGGGAAGATTTGACTAATTTTAAAGCTTTAGAGAGCATCTTGAAGAAATTTTGGGAGTTCTTGTGGTTGGTTATGGCCAAAGTTGACCTTTTCAACACTTTGGAGCTATTTTGGAGAGGATTCAGTTCTTATATTTTTGGCTTTTTGGAGGCATCCAACCCAAGGAAGTTTCTAGTCCCTATTTTGGTGGAGTCTCTTGGTGAAGCTTATATTGACTTCACTTTTCATTTGTGAAGTTAGTTCTTCTTTATGCAGTTTTGGACTTAGTGATTTTTTTTGAGTCCTTTAACAAATTTTAGCATACTTTTGTAACCCATGTTTTAGATATGAAATACAGTGAAGGCCTTGGATGCAATTGATATGATATTTTTCCTACTTTTTCTTTGCATTATTGTGTACAATCAACTGATTGATCAAGTTATTTGTGAGGTAATGTCTATTTTCTTATACAGTTGTCTCTGATTTTAGTACCTTTATGCAAAAAAGTATGCTAATGCAGGTTGCAAACTATGTCAAAAAAGTGTAAATGGCTTTTAGCTGTGAAGTTATCTTCCTCCTAAGAGTCTAAGCACTTGGAACTTTTTATGAAGCACTTATGCAAAAGCATGCAATAATAAGTTGTGCAAGTGTAATTGTTGTCATTGTAGCAAGTGCATGAGGGTATGTGCAGGATCATGATGAGACCAAAAAGTGGCGATATGATGGGTATGTGTAGGGTATGTGGCTGACGACTTTTTTTTTACCCAAAATTAATGAAATGAAAAGGGTTTCTAAAAGATATTCTCAGATTTCCAATAATATAAATTATGTTTTACTTTGAATTTAATAAATAATTATTATTTATTTTCTATTTGAATTATGACTAAAGTTCTAATTGATAGGCTGATTGAAAAACATCTATAACTTTCAACGGTATCACATTTTTTGAATCCAAAACATGTGTCACATTCTATGCTTCACATACTATAGGATTAAAAAAATGAATTTCATGAAGTTTTGACCAAGTTAAAGTGGTCGACATACAAGTTTTATATTTTTGAAAGTTTGTAATAAAAAATCATAATTAATTATTTACTTAGAAAAAATTAAAAAATATGCATCACATCGGGACATGAGTCCTCTACTTATATCTAAAATCTTATAAAAAATATTATCATTTTATTGTGGTTAGGGTGGTTAGAGACACCTACTTCTTTTTTTTTCCTTGAAATTTAAGTACTACCGCATTGAAATTTCAAATTTTCACCAAATAGATTTAAAAAACCTAGTAGTTTAGAAACTACATTCAATTTTCTAGAGATTCTATTCTTACATATTTTTGAAATAATATAAATAACTTATTCAAATTTTTACGTCAAGTTGCCTAACTCTAATTTTTCTAAATTTTTCGCCACTTAAGGCCCTATTTTTTCCATGATGATCCTGCACATACCCATGAAATTCTGAGTTTCATAGTCCTTTTTAGTTTGGTGTATCACCATTTAATTTGACTTTCAGCTTTCAGTTTATGTTTTCTCTATCCCTTTTCCCTATCAATTTAGTAGAGTAGAGTAGCTTTAAGTGATAACCAGCTAGGAGCCATCCTTATTTGGAGATTCACTCCAAGTTCTAGGTGACCGACAACCTAGGAGTGATTCCATGTTTCTCTAGAGTGCTAAGTCCTGCATTTTAGCTAGGGTGCAACTTTAAGAGAACAATTTTGGCATGCCCGGTGGGACTAAGAGCTAATTTTCAGTCTCTTTTTTACTACACATTGTTGTTGTTTAGTGTGTACAACATTAGTTTCTACCTTTGGAGGTAAGTTTTCAACACACCTAGCAACTCTGGAGAGACTGTTTGTTGTTTTTAGTAGTTCAAGTGTTGGTATGTTCCAAAAAAAATATGATTTTTCCTTACATTTCATATTTTTGAATGCTTCATAATGTCTTCCTTCCATGGAGACATGTTTTATAACCCTCCATTCTATGAGAATCCTGCATATGTTCCCTCTTATCAATCATATCCAAACAATTTCAATGCTGGTTTTAGTCCAAGCAACTTACCAATATCAGGTAACTAGCATGTTCAATATGCTTACCACCCACCCATCCTAGCTTCATCATCGTGGTGGCTAGTATATGCCTAGAATCAACCCTAAGAAGGTTACTTTATTTCCAACCAACAAAGTTACTTTTCTAATGAGCCTCAAAAAATCTATAAAATGGGCTAGACAATATATGTCTTTGTACTTCCAAGAAAAATTTGATGAAATCAATAGGTAGTAGGAGTGTAACTTGTAGTAGAATGAATCGACTTACTAAGCCCAACTGCATGAGCAAGAGTTGGAGGCACAAAAGAGGCAGTTTGAGGAGAATCTTGCTCAATAGCTTGTTGCAAAAGATGTGAAGATGAGGCTAAAACTTTCTAAACAAGAGGTTTCCAAGGTTAAAATTCCAAGCCTCAAACAAGATGAACCTCTTAAGCTTGCTAGATTTGAAATTCCAAGTTTTAGGAGTAATGACCCTTTTCAAGAGCCTATAATCAAGAAAAATTAGTCCATCATCCCTCAAGAGCAGCCCATTGATCAAGATGACTTACTCCTCATGGAGAAGATCAATAAGATAAATCCATTACATTTAGTTGTAGTGTGTTACCAACTATAGTAGCAAAAGATTGAACATGAGAAGATCTCTCAAGGTGGATTTTTCAACATTTTTGCTAATGATCCTCCTACTTTTGTTGAAAATGATCAAAATGTTTCAATAGTTTAGCTAGAACAACAAGAAGACATCAAGAAATCTGATGAGTTGCTTGTTGAAAATAGTCAATCAGATAATGGAGACTTCAATCAGGAAGAGGAATGCAAAAGTGAGCTTGTTGTGGATCTTAAAATGCTTTTTGAGGGTTGTTATGAAGTAAGTAATAACACTCTTTCATCACAATTTCATGAAGATAGTGAGAGAAACCTGTTAGAAGAGGTGGGTAAGCATGATCAACCAGAACAATAGGTTGAAGAGCTAGAACAACAGGTTGAAGAACCAAGACAACAGATTGTAGAACTTGATGAAGAGGTGACAAGCAGGTTGTTCAAGCAACTACCATGTTTTCTTTTCCTAGAGGAGGAACAAGCCGATGTCTTAGTTCATCCTTGTCAAGAGGAGTTTCTTCAAGAAAATGGACATGTTTTATTGAAACAACCAAAATAAAAGAATGATCTTTTTCCTGAGGTTAAAGATGTCCTAGCTAGAAAACTTTCAGACCATGAAAGGGAGTCAAAAGTTATCATGTTGGTACAAGAGGTTAACATTCCTCAAGAGGATCATGATGAATTTTGTTTTTTGGATGATCTGGAGAAGTTTTGTGCTAAACTTGAGGTCAAGCCAGCTTCAGAAGAAGAAGAAAAAAATCGTGAAGTTCCAAATCAACTGCTTGTACCTCAAGAGAATCCCATGACACCTCATTTTCATTTTAGTAATGAACATGTCAACAATTCTCCATCAGTTGAACCCTGTTGCCTTCCCACCATCTCCCTTTTCAAAGGAGGACCCATTATTTGGAGAGAAAATGAGGGCTATGAGGGTGAAGAGAAGGATATTCTAGGTGAAAATGATGAAGGAATAGGTAATTATATCCCCTTTTGTGACATTGGATCACAAAAATCAAACTTGTTGCAAGAGGTTGATGAGGGTGATTAGTTGGTTCATCGGTGTGTAAAGAAAGTGGATGGTAATGAGGAGGAAGTTATGGTCTTCTTTTTTGGCCAGAAGCCTTGTTTTGATGACAAGGAGGATATTCACGAGCAACAACAAGAGGATGTGGTAGTTGTTCATGAACAAAAAACTAGCAAGGTTAGTTCGACCTTCATTATTTCAAGAGGTTGTCTTGTTAGATTTTTAGCCAACATGGAGACCACTGAAGCACCAATAGCCAACATTGCACCCAAGTATGAAGCTATGGTTGAAGATGGAATCAAGAATATACTTGTAGCTGGACAAAAGTATGTTCAACTCACTTATCCTCTTTTGAACAACAATACATATGATCTGTTTGATGAGGTAAGTGGACTTGTTTACCTCTTTCAAGAGGTAGTACTTCATCTTGTTGAAAATTTTTGTGTCTCATCTTTTCTCAGCCATCCTTAAGCAAGCAAGTCATTGTATATTGAGAAGAAAGGGAAACTACTTCAGTCATCCTATAAATGGTTTTGTTTAAGTGGTTGTGTCTTGTTGTTAGTGTAGGGTAGTGTTATGCCTTGCATAACCACCCCATTTTAAACTTGTTTAAAATGGGCCCCCCTTGTTTTGTTTTGTTTCCTTTGGCCTTTTGTTTTCTACCTTAGGCATTTTTTTAGTTTTGTTTTGGTGGACACGGGATAGGGACCGAAACCGAACTTTGGAATTTCTTCTAAGTTCTAGTTTTCGTTTCGTTCTCGATTCCAGTTCTGCCCCTTTGCGCTTGTTCTTTTTGTTCTAGTGGGCACAGGACGCGGAATGAAACTAAACTATGGAACTTTTCTCAAGTTCCAGGTTTCGGTTTCATTCCAGTCCCGGTTCCGGCAGTCTTGTTTGTTTGTTTTTCCTTTGTTCTTTGTTTTTGGTCGTGAGGTGTTTTCTCCCCTTCTTTTTCTTCTTTCCTCCGTCCTTTTTCATCGTTTCTTTGTGTGTTGTCGGAGGTGGTGTTGGGATGGAATCCGATCCTGAAACTTGGAAAAGTTTTAGTGTCAGATTTGGTTTCGTTCCCGCCCCCGTTTTGGTTTGCCTAGGATCAATTTTTTCTCTGATCCTACCTACGTGTGTTTCCGTGTTTGTTCCTTTTGTTTTGGTCTCTTTTGTGGGGCCGGGTTCAGGAAGGATTTTGGGATGTTGAGTTGTAACCAATTTCACTTTCCTCATCTGGTTCTGACTCCGCCCCTACCCTGCTGCGATCCCCAGTTTCTTTGCTTTTCGCGGACGCGGAGCTGGAACGTGGGTTGAACTTGGAAATGTTGGTCATTTCCATGATTTGTTCCCATTCTGACTTCGGTCCCAGTTTTGGTTTCATCTTGGCTCCGCCCCCGCCATTTTTTTAAGGTAAGTATGTTTCTAGTTCAGATTTGGTCCCGCCTCCACCAGAGTCGAGTTTTTGCTAAATTTAATTAAATGAAGGATATATGAAAGGTGGGATGAATGATGATGTTTCTATGCTTTAGAGGACTAATGAAGGCATTGTTTTGTAGGGTTAAGGCATGTCGAGAGAATCTGATGTTGTTTCTCAAAGAAGTCAACCCGCGAAGGTTCTAGGTCGAGAAGAAAGTCATTCACGTAGAATCGCATGTCGGTGAGACACTAGTCGTGTCTCCCCAATGCTACAATGCTCCATTGACACTATCGGCATGACTTACAACTATCGGCAAGAGGTCATAATGAGCTGCAAGAGTCTCCCCTACACCCAGCACAAACACATCCATTGGCGAGACCAACAAGTCGGAGCAAGGTCTTCATGAGCCTCCATGTCACACCGAATTTTTTTTTAGGGGTTTCACGTCAGTAAGCTTGAGGCACATTTTCCAACAATGTTCACTGGCAAAATTAGATCGACATTAATGGAGATACCCCTGGAACATTCAAAGTAGCTCTGTGGGAGCGATTTTTGAGGTCGAGGATAGAACACATGGAGTCTTAATGGTGGACACGAGGGCTACGAGTTAATGGTGGTGGTTGTAAAAGATCTAGAAACCATGCCTGAAGGAGATCTTTTGCCGACTTGAGCAGGGTATATGCATTTAATGCATCCTTAACTTTTGTTCCAAACTCTTCTAGAGCCGACTCCTTATATGACCAACTTATTTTGTAAACCCTAAAATAGGGGCTAACACATTTCTGGCGCGTTTTGTATATATGGCACTTTTGCCTCTTTGTAAAAGGGGAGATACATAGATACACAGAGATAGATATTTTTAGATAGGGATATTTTTGGGAGAGGATCTTCTTTTTCATCTTCTTCCTTTTGGTTAAGAGTTAGCAAGTTAGGGTTAGAAGATAGAAAAACTCGAGAACAGAAGTAGAGTAGAAGTTAAGTTCAGCAGGAGGAAGTAATGTATCTTCCAGATTCTCTTAGTATAGATGGAGATAATTTAAAGACATGGGTTTTTTGTACACTGGTGATCTTGCTAGATTTTTAAATGTTGTTTATCTATTTCACCAACAGTGGAAGTAGCTAGATTTAAATCTACTTCATATTGTGCTCCATAATGGTATTTATCTTGGGTTAATTATTTGATTTGGAAAGCTTTCAAGGAATGAAATTTTATCTTATGTTTTGTCTAAATGATGATTTGCAATATACTGTTAAAAGTTTGCACTGGGAATGAATGAAATTGTGTATTAATTACAAGTTAACTTTATTTTGCAGTTTTAGTTTAAGGATTTCTTGGAAGGAAACAAGTCTGATTAGTTAGATGAATCAACATTCTCGTCAGTTTAAAATCTTGAATCTATCCTTTTTCTATTTCTTTAAAACCACCGGTTAAAGTAGGGTTCAAATATATGCTTGATCTTATAACAATCCAAAAGCTCAATACCAGTAGGCCCCTTGAACATTATAGCTATATTGACCACTTCGTGAAACATCAACATTGTGAACCAACATCAAAGACCTTGGGAGGTGATTAGTTTGATTGCTGATTGTCTTTTTTAGGAGAGGTGAGATATTTCACTTTTATCTTACCTACATGTTGTGGGTCAACTTGGCTTCATCAATAGGTAGATTTCTAGATGCAAGTTTTCAATTCCCTAAGTGTTGCTTAACACAGTTAGGTAGTTTTCCTTCTAAGGTTTTGGTGTTTGAATAAGTTTCTAAGGTGTCATGCACTGGTTTAGTGAGTTACAGTATTGTTTAGGATTGTTTTCAAGTTGTGTCAGCTTTTACGTGACTTAGTGCCCAATGGATAAGCTTCAGGAAATTGGTCAGGATGTTTAGCAAGCAAACATATAGCAAATGTCACCAAAAATGTTACCTATTTTAGCTACTAGCTCAAATAGGTAGATTTGTTTATGTTTTTCAAATGAAAAGAAGGTACATTTTAAATCTGCTATGTCACATTCATGTACATAAACAAAATTAGAAGACTACAATACTACATTGCATTATGGAAATGCATATAACATAGGAGAAAGTGCACAATCTTTTCAAAATTGTAGTCTTTATTGATAATATAAAAGTATGATTTCTAACACAAGTCATGAGACTAACTGTATGAATGCATATAATGGAAAATATTATACATTTATAGATATAGAAGAAAAAGAATGCACATAAAGAGAAAGGGGACGGTCATTTCCTGAATGACAAATCCCAGTTGCTTTGTTTTGCATCATCTTTGGTCCCTCTCGCTTGTCCTACTTCCAGTTGATGCTCTTCATGCTTCTCCTAGGTTCCTTGCATCTGTAAGAAAAGTTTTGTTAGAGAAATGAAGGATCACCAGTCAAAATATGAGTATACATCTATAAACATATAATCAAGTATCCTCATGTGCATTCAAATAGCCAAGCATACCATATATGTCTAGGAAAACAAGAGAATTATCAAGCATATCTACCATATTCTTGTTTTTATCTAACATGTTTTCTTCTTGTGTAGGTATAGGTGAAATCCTTACTATTTTGATTCATCTGTTTATAGCATGTGGGAAAAATGTGGCTCCCACAAGGGTTGAGCCCAACATTACTATAGTTGCCTCAATCAAATACTTATCATTCATAATAGTTAATTGATGAATTCACTATTATAAATAATCAATATCCATTCAATACAACTAAAGTGAGTAAAAAAAAATCAGTACAGTTTATACCAATCATTATGAGGCACCTGCAATTTCACAGAACTAGAAAGATGAGATCCATGGACATTTTTATGATGGAAAATCCAAAGATCTTTTTGAGCCACAATAAGTATTTCTACAAATTTTGAGGAGATTATTCCTAGGTTATGTTATGAAAGAAAGGATGGTTTGTACCATGTAGCAGAACTTGTGAAGAATAGCATACTTCAACCTCAAAATTTCAGTAGCCTACAGGTTTATTTAATAACTTGAGGAAGAAGAAATCCGTTTTGTTTGCAAAACCCTCAAAATTCCTGTAGCCATAACAAAAGCTTCCAGAAAATGAAATAAATGCACAGAGTGAAGAGTCACATCTTGCAAGTTAGTGAAAGGGTATTTTTCAAGGAGGAATGGAAAATGTGTTTAGTTTTGAATAATTCTGGTACTGTACAAAGGCATTGAATCATTTTGCAAATCATATTTTATTCATAGGGCCATATTTTTTGTGTGGAATAGTTGATTGAAATCTCATTCATATTTAGATCTTGCATGATCTTATCATAGCAAAGGTTATTATGTTACATCTAGTTGCTATTAGATGGGTGTTACCAATTTTTCACCTCGGCTCAATTGGTGAAGCCGATTGAATGTTATTTATCATAAGGTGGAATTGCACTTAAGTTCAAATGTTGTTTCACATTTTTTTATCATTATTCATTAATAGTTATACATTTAAAAGAAGAAATAGAGTTTTAGAGTGCCATTCAGATGTTCCAGAAATGACAGAGATATAGAATTGGGCAAAAAAGCAAGATAGCATTTGAAATGCTTTCATTTATTTCATATAAAACTCATATTTTACAAGGCTTCATTTGATTTCAACAATCAGAATGATATTACAACATTGCATGTAAATGCATTTTCTTTTCAAATGAAAAGTAAGAATTGAAATCAAAGATCCACACAAGCCGTGGATGTGACTGTTACAATACATTTCTAATAGCACATTGCACTACTGAAGATGTAGAAAGTAAAACATATAAGTGATAACATACTCATCATTGCCTGATTATCGACGTTTGATGCTGAATGGTGCACCTTGCCTTCTTGAGCTCCGTTGACCTGTAAGAGAAAAGAGGGGGTGTTAGTGGCTCTGATTATGATGTAACCTATATGAGGCACCCATAATAGTACAACCTACCATTAACCATGCATTGAAACAATCAATCAAGTGCAGTACGAAAGAAATGAACTGAAGGAGAAATAACAATATCATGATCATCATGTTTTGTTTTATGCTAACATTGTTTGTTTCCTTGTGCAAGTATAGGTAAAGTCACGAAGCTGAACATTATTCAAAGACCAATTATGTGGAGAAAAATGGGATCCCACAAGGGTAGAGCTCGTTATGCTGCCCTATTCATTAATGGGCTAATTTCAAGATACATCATCATGTTCATATAGTGAAATGAAATACAACCGAAGGAGTAAAAAAATAGAGTTATCCATTAAGCAACTAAACCAACTATACATTCATAACGATCAAATTATACTTTCTAAAGGCTACAGGTGAACAATGAATTTAGTTCACTTAAGGAATTCAACTGAGTACATTTACATCGGAGAGCAGATTTTGAAGACTATTTGTTAAGGAAAACATTAAAATGCATGAAGAGTACCATGTTATAGCTGAGTACGAAATATAGATCAGACACTCAAGTGATTAATAAACTATCAATTTCAGATTGATTGGCAATGCAGTGCATTCAAATCACAAATGGTAACCAGTTCTAGTTGACCAATAAGCAAATACAGCTTTAAAAATTGCCAGGTGAGAGATGTTTGTCCCAGAATGACAAAGAAATGATAGCAGTTTCATTCTAGAATGATGTTCTGAGTTGTTAGTTATGCATATGAGCTGGTGAGTACAGGTAGTTCATGGTGCTACAATGTTTCAAGTTAAAATCTCTACAAAGTGCAAACACAAAAAGCAATAGCAATGTTGCTATATGGTAAAAGTTGAGAAATTCAGAAGAGAGGTTTTCTATGTGTCAATATTTAGGTGATACAATATCTGAATATGGAATACTATTTAGTGAAAAGCTACAACAAGGACATCCATTTCTTTTGGGTTGGGATGGTGCTTCAAATAGGATCATGTATCAGTGTTTAGTGGAGGACAACAATCAAGTATGATGTGCATTCAAATTGTTTTCAATAAGTTACAAGTGTCAAGCAAAGTACACATGAACACAATTGTCAAAATCAGGTTATGGAAGCATGAGAGTTCAAACATGGCATGCCAATGATGCCTGAAGTATAAACAGTCACAAGAGGAATCTTTTAAAATCAGATGTGTATAGTATTGCAATGTTTCAATCTAAATCTGTTCGAAGCAGAAGACAAAAGTTGTGTTAAGATTAAGGAAAGTCAAAAGACACTGTTGTGCGTACAGAATACAAGCATGGAGATCCTTCTCTTCATAATGGGCAAACATAGAAGCACGTTTAAGCTATCAAGGAGAGCTACAGAAATGCCAAAATAGAACACCAATTAATATGGGTCGATTAAATTAAGTACAGAGAAACACACATATTCTTGTTATTCTCACCATGAGTTTTCATTTCTAAAGGCATATAAAAAACAAACAGCAAGTACCTGCGTTGGGGTTTCAATGAATGTCAGCTTTTCTTGTTTCTAGTTGGGTTTTGGTTGGTTTTATTCAAATTTTGAATAGTCATGGCCATGTGGTGGTTTTATAGTAATGCAACGAAGATGCTTTCTTTTCATGAAGTGCAGAATGCCAAGTAGATTAAATGAATATACGAACATTCGAGTTATTCTTTTGTTTCAAGGGTCCGAAATAAGCCACTGTTTCTAGGTTGAGACACATGAATAGATCATAAGTAGATTTGTAGTTTTGAATCTCAAATATCCATTTCCAGGGTTTTATTTAAATAATCACAATGACCCATGTGAAGTTTTTGCACAAGACAACAATAGAGTTCAAAATGCGAATTTTTTGTGTTGAGCCAAGTTCCAAAATGAAGAAATACAGTTTTCTTCATAAATAAACTAATATCTATGTTTCAAGAGTACGGAGGAGAACCTTTCTCAACTATCTTGGGTACCCACATGTGAGTTTGTTTTCAAAACATAGAAAAATGCAATAATGAAGATAACCCATATGGGTTTTTACATAAAGCAACAGTAGAATATAAAAATGCAATTTATGTGATGAATCGAGCAACAGAAGAAAGGAAATATAGTTTTATTTTATTTCCCATGATACGCACAAGTAGATATATCCTCAAATATACATAAAGAAGAGTTTTTTGTTCTAGGTTGAGCCCAAAACTTAAGAGAATGCTTTCTACAATACACATCTGGCACGACCTAAACATGGCCAAAATTCATGAGTAAAGATGAAAATCTTTAAGTCTCTAGAGAATAAATGTTTAGGAAAGGAGATTACCAGTTCGAGGTTGAAAGTAAGCACTCTAGCTGCGGCCAGGAGCGTCCATAAAGCAAGATTTCGAGCTCTTAAAGAACAGTCGAGCTCTCATGGTGTGAATGGAACACAACAATGATAGATGCAAACACAGAAAATTCAAGGAAAATGTATTAGAGGCTGTGTATAGCCGCGACCTCAAGGCCAGAAGAACAAAATATGATGCCATAGAAACTATGAAGCTATGTGCAGATGGCTTACCCTCGTGCTTAGAAGAGAAGAACAAAACCCCCAGGCGAGCTCTCTCATGGAGTCTCCAAATAGAAGACGAGCTCGAGTTCATGTCGGCTAAGAGAAGTCAGAAAGGAAGTATGATAGGCCACGGCCTTAGGTCTTCTAATATTCCAGAATGAAGAAAAGAAGCTTCAATACAAAGTAAAACAAGCTTATCCACTGAGGTTCGACCACTGAAGAGCATGGAGAAGATTACTAAAGCACACGAGGCTCAGTTTCGACACAATCATGGTAGCATGTTCTTTCTAGATAGAGCTTCTTTCCTCCAAAGTCATGAGTGCAAAATGAGTGATCATTAGGGTTTGACTTCATTTTGATTGAAACCCTAATTCGACCCTATGATGATCTAGAATTTTTGGTCATAACATATGGATAATTTCAAATGATTTTACCTTTGCCTTATAATTTATTAAAATCTGAGTCTAATATTATGTGAGGGCCGAAATTCTTATGCTAAGTCGGCTTGTAAGGTCTTATGACTTTCATTCTCTGCCTTTGTGAATATGGTGTTTAATCTTGTGTTATTGATTTAAGGAAAAATCAATTAATGGTGTAGAGGTGAGTACTATATGACCTAGGATCTATTTGTTTAGGGTTAATTACCTTTTGGAGTTTTTATTTTTTGATTGATTTTAGAGAAATCAATGGCGGATTTTTGATAAGGTGAAAAGAGGACGATTATGTAACATTTTTTATGATTTTTGAGAGAATCAAAATATTGTAATGAGGGATAAGGAGATTTTATTTTTACAAAGATTTTAATCTTTAATTACAAAAATAAAGCAAGCTGTGCAAATCTGCAATCCTATAAAGTAAAATCATAAAACAATCTTTTATAAATTGTTTGTGATTTCTTGCTATTTTTAGCAGATTTTTATTGACTTTTCTTCTTGGTCGGATTTGAGGTCTATCTTTGAGAGATAAGGTGTTTTTTGAGTTTTTAAAGAAAAACTAGCCTATTTTTAGAGGCTTGGCAGTGTGATTCGAAAAGCATTGTGCTTTTTCTTTCTTTTAGGCAGTTTTTGAGACAGTTTGAAGCCTTTTTTCCTTGAGCTTTTTTTGAGCTCGGATTAGGGTTTCTTGAGAGCTATGTTTTGATAGACTTAGTCTTTTCAACTCTCATCTCTTAAGAGTTCAGATTGGAGTTTCTTGCTCATACAAATTTTTGAGCTTGTAAACCTTTTTGGTACTTAGTTTCAGATTCAAACAAAGACTCTTCCAGTTTTAATAGAACAACAGATTTCTCCTTCTTATTTTCTATCTCAAATTTTGTAATAGCAATCTGATGTATTTGTGTTTTTTGAATCAAAATCCTTTTATGTCTTGTTGTTATAGGTTGTGTTTCAGAATTACATGTTTCAGGTTGCATGTTGTATTTGTTTTCCAGATCTCCATGCAAATCACTGATGGGATATGTGCTAATGAGATTGTGAGAATTACTGTAATAGAGAAGCTGATATGAGTGGTTAAGTATGAATTTTCATAAGTTTGGTGAATCATCTATTAGTCATAGGCTTTACTTTCAAGTTATCTTTTATCCCTTTCCTCAGAGGTTGTTTTAGAATAGAACTCATCATTCGGAGAACCAGCTCACTCTGGAGATTCCTCTTTCGTTCAAATCACCCACATCTGAAAGAGGTTTCCATGTTTTAGTAGGTTGTTGAATATTGCATTCAACAGGGTCAAATCTATTGACAACAATTTTTGGCATGCCCGGTGGGACTTTGAAAGCTACTTTTAGAGAAAATTTTAATATTTCAGTTTGCTATTTGGTTTATGCAGCAGATTTTCCAGCCTTCTGGAGGCTATTACAATATACTTGGCGACTTCGGTTCTATTTTTTGAATGTTGGTGCAGCCCGCGCATGAGAAAGATATAGACAAGATCAAGTTTTGCACCCTTCAAGTATCGAGAGTTGTCCCCTTCATGAAGAAGAGGCGGGACAACAAGAAGGCTTTTTGAAACCCCTACAAGATCGAAGTCAACACCTCCTATTCTTGGTGCCCTAGTTCTGTCACTTGGTGTACCAATTCCAATCTCACAAGTACCACCAATGGTAGCACCACCGAGGCATCACCCATTCGTACCCTTTAATGGAGGCAGTCCATTAGATATTGCTCAACATGATGATATTCCAGTTGCAGCCCTTAGAGGTCTGCTGTATTTCACCGAAGAGGATTACACTACACCAATCGAGCACATCCGTGACGTGGCCACACTATGCTCAGGGCACAATATCACATAGGAGAACATTGCTCTAAGGCTGTTAGCTGCATCATTGAAGGGAAAATCATTGCAGTGGTTCAGAGGAATCGCAACCAACTCGATTGCAACATGGGATTCGTTAGGTAATGGCCTATACCGACATTTTTCTAATAAATCTGACAATTTATCTTTATTAGAGCAGTTGAGCACCATTCAAAGGGTGCCACACGAACACTTGGCAGATTTCAACTACAGATTTCAAAGGACTTGGGACAGGATTCTGACAATGGTAAATCCCTTATCGACACATGCATTTCTATTTTATTTAAAATCTTTAAATAGTAAGATTATTGTTATGACTCAATCTATGGGTGGTCTAACACTTCCTAACACTTATAATATTGCCATTAACGCTAAAAATTGCCTCATTCAAGCCGGAGACATAGCTCCTAGACCTCTTATGCCTTTATTTCCAGAAATACAACCACCTATTCCTACTGCTATACCTCCCTTGGCTATTGTTCCACCAGTTCCAATGATAGGATATCATAACATAGCCCAAGAAGTTGTTGCCCCAGCCCAAGTCCGGAGATGCAAGAGCTTAAAAGCATACTGAAAACCTTCAGAAATGATCTCGTGACTATTAAAAAGCACATTGGTCAAGAACACAAGCCTTATCAAGCCCCTTACTAGCAAAACTAGCCAAATAGGCCCGCTTTTCAAAATGATTATCAAGCCCAAAGGAGGAATTTTAACCATAGGCCATTCTAGCCATATAACCCAAATGCAACCAGTTCATCAAAAGAACTTGTGCCATAAAATAATGTTGCCCAAGATTGCGATTGGTGTTATTTGTACAATCAACCCCATAACCAATCAGCGTGCGCCAATAGAGTGAGAAATCAGGCTTTAATGGTGCAGAATATATATGTTGTTTTAGAAAATGTTGCAAATCAGAATCAAGAACAACAAGATAACGTAGAGGTTGCCTTGCTGAACTGGCAGAGTTCTGAATTTTGTGGCGTGAATGGCCAAGGTTAGCCAAATTCCCCTATTTCAGCTAATACCAGATCTAAAAAGTGAGCTATGGATTTAGGACAGCAAGCTGGAAGTTCACAGCAGCAGCCTTCAGCCAACAATCAACCTATCTCATCAGGTGTTAACACTGCCACATAGCCTAAGATGCATATTTTGCAAAGAGGGCAGGAGATACCCATCAAGGAACAACTAAAAATGCATTCACAGCCTTTGCAGAGGCAAAATGAAGCTGTTGTCATAAAAAACCAATAGAAGGTAAACTCTTCATCATTTAATATTATTGAGCATCTCAAGAAAACTACTGTCAACATGTCGATATTAGATGTTTTACAGCTTCCAGGGCAAAAATTTTTACTGCAGAATGCTTTGGCTGAGTTGTCTATTTTTGACAACGCTAATCAAGGGTTTGCAAAGGTTGTGATGGCTAATGACTTGGAGGAGAAAAGTGGGCAGAAAGCAAAAGAGGTAAAGCCCCCTCCGTTTTACTTAAGTCTGATCATAGGTGATAAAATTGTGCATAATTGTATGGTTGATTCTGTTGGTAGTAGTTCAGTCATGCCTAAGAGTTTAGCTAATAAATTAGGTCTTGTTTATGAGCCTAATCCTCAGAAAGGCATAGTGCAATTAGATGGGTCCGCTGTTAAGACTGCTGGTATTATAAAAAAATTAGCCCTTACCTTGCATGCATCCCCGAGTTTTGCTACTCATCAGGATATTCATGTCATAGACCTACCGCCGCACTTTGCCATTTGTCTATCAAAGGATTTTATAGCCAAATTGGGTGGGTTTTTTTCTTCTGATTGGTCTCATCTATTTTTTAGAACAAGGTACGGTATGAAAGTGACCATAAAGTCCGAGCCTCTTGCCAAAGACCATATCGAACCATACTCGCCAAGTCCTATAAATGCTAACCTCTACGCCACCTCTGTAATGGAGGAGCATACCATGACCTCAGACTGTAGCACCCAGGAATACTACATTAGTCTTGATGAATAGGCAATTGAAGATCACGAGCTTGATCCATTTTAGAACACAGATGAGGTAGGATTAGGAGTCTATATTATTCGAGAGTTTGATTGCGACATGCCTAATCTTTGTAAAGATGATGAACCTTCTGCAGGAAAAGATAATGAGCTTTGGAAGCTCTATTTCGATGGTTAGAGGAGCAGTGTTGGTGCTAGGGGTGGAGCTATTTTGATATCACTTGAAGGAGATAAGTATTTTTCAGCTTGCAGATTTGCTTTCAGCTGTTCAAATAATACAACTGAGTACGAAACGTTGGTGCATGGCCTCGAGTGGTCCCGCAAATGAGGTATTAAATGTTTGTAGGTTTATGGTGATTCAGAGTTGATTGTGAATCAGGTCAAAAATTTGAATGCTGCTAAGAATGATTTGCTTAAGAAATACAAACATCATGTATGGGATTTAATGGAGGATTTTAATGCTTTTAATATCATGTCGATTCCTCAGAATCAAAATAAGCATGCTGACAGGCTCACTGCCATAGGAGCCTAGTTTGATATTCCCAAAGAAATTCATAAGGTGGAAGCACATCAATACATGAAGATAGTGGTCAGACCTTCTGTACTTGACAATAAGGTGAGTTGGCAGGTTTTTGATAGCGATGAGCAAATCATGAATTTTCTTATTGCTAAAGCTGAGTTCGCAGATGGAAATAAGCAAAAGTGGCAGCAGCAATATGAGGATCAGATCGTGCAGTTAACAACAAATAAGTTGCTGAAAGGATTGGTGACCTTGGAATCTGTGTTTAATTTAGATGATCAAGTTCAAAAGGACAAGTGCAGCTTGACAGTTAAAGAAGAACATTATGCATCCATTGAGATCTTCAAGGGAAAACTTCTCAAGCTGGGAAAGGTATGTAGTCAAGAGGAACAGCAAGCATTCATTATGTTATGTCAGAAATATAGTGATGTTTTTGCTTGGGAATACAAGGATTTAAGAGGCTTTAATCCCAAACTAGCCCAGCATACTATCGAGCTTGAACCTGATGCAAAACTAGTAAGACAGAAGCAAAGACCGCTTAATCCCAAGTTAGAACTCCTTATGAAGGCTGAACTGAATAAGTTAGTTGAGAGTGGTATTATTTTTCCTATCAAGCACACCTCTTGGGTGTCGAATTTAGTGCCAGTTAGAAACAAGAGTGGAGAAATCATACTTGTGTCGATTTTCGAGATCTGAATAAAGCATCATTGAAAGACCATTATCCGCTCCCTTCCATGGAGCAAATTTTACAAGTTGTTTCTGGTTTTGACAGATTTTCTTTGTTAGATGGTTAATTAGGTTACAACCAGATTATGGTTAAGCAAGAGGATCAGTTCAAAACAACATTTACAACCAAATGGGGCATGATGGTTTACAAGAAGATGCCTTTCAGCTTATCAAATGCTGGAGCAACTTTCCAGCGTGCTATGGATATGGCCTTTCATGGCCTTTTGAACAAGTTTGTTCTGGTATATTTAGATGATATTACTATTTTTTCCAGAAATTCTAATGAACACTTGGATCATTTGGAACAGATTTTTCAGAGGTTTAGAGAGTTCGAAGTGTCTCTTAATCCAAAGAAGTGTATATTTTCAGTGCACGAAGGCAAATTGCTTGGACACATTGTCTCAAAGCAAGGTATTTCAATTGATCCTGAAAGAGTTTCTGCAATTCTTGAATTGCCATTACCAGCTCATAAGAAAGGCTTGCAAAACTTTCTTGGGAGGATAAATTTTGTGAGGAGGTTCATACCAAATATCACAGCCTTGTTGCAACCTTTCACTTCTATGCTGAAGAAGAATGTGCCATTCAGTTGGACCAAGGAAGGCAAGAAGAGCTTTGAGCAGATCAAGGAAGCGCTCGCAGCCATTCCTACTCTTATTAATCCAAACTTTGATAGACTTTATTCTATATGCTTTTGGAGGAATTGATACAGTATCAGCTATGTTGTGTCAGCGAAATGATGAAGGACTGGAGCAGCCTATTGCTTTTTTCAGCCAAGTTTTGCATGATTACGAGGTAAAATACTCTTTTGTTGAGAAACATGTCTTTGCTGTTGTAAGAAGTTTGAAGAAGTTCAGGAATATGTTGTCCAACAGCAAGGTTCATTTATTAGTGGCTCATTCAACTGTTAAGGATTTTTTGCTTAACAAAGATATTAATGATAAGCGTGTCAGTTGGATCACCAAAGTAATGGAGTTTGATGTTGATATAAAAGTAACCAAGCTCATTAGAGGAAATGGTTTGTGTGAAAAAATTGTTGGAAATGAGGACAGTAGCTTAAAAGAGGTTGCAAATACAGAAACAATGTTAAATAATGATGTTTTGAGTGCTGTTCAAGCACCCCCTGCTATGTGGTTGCAATAAATGATACATTATCTGCAAACTGGTGAATGCCCCGAAGGCTTAGATAGAGCAAAAAGAAGGTACTACAGATTACAAGTCATCCCTTATGCAATCGTTGATGGAATTCTTTATAGGAGAGACTTCCAAGGTATTTTGTTAGGATGTATTCAACCTGATCAAGTTGACAAGCTGCTAGTAGAATTTCATGATGGACCTTCAGGAGGTCACTTTGCTGCAAGAACAATAGCTCTGAAAATTATGAGAGCTGGTTATTATTGGCCAGATTTATTTAAAGACGATATTGCATGGGTTAGAAAGTGTGAGAAATGTGTTTTATTTGTTGGTAAACAGAGGCTTGCACCGCTGTCCCTGCATCTGATTCAGGTAGAACAACCCTTTGCAAAGTGGGGCTTGAATTTTATTGGCCCTATAAACCCACCTTCAAGTGTGGGTCATAAGTGGATTCTTACTGCCACAGATCATTTTACAAAGTGGACCAAAGTTGTTGCTTTAAAGGAAGCAAGTGAGACTTTAGTGCTTAATTTCTATCAGGATCTCATATCAAGATTTGGTGTTCCAGATTCAATCATTTCAGATAATGGTTTAGCCTTTATAGGATTTCATATTTCAGATTGGTCTATCAGAAATAATATTTATTTGAACACGTCATCAAATTATTATCCGTAGGGCAATGGACAGGCGAAATCCACAAATAAGAATCCAATTCAGATAATCAAGAAGATAGTTGAAGATTATTAGAGGACGTGGCATGAAAAGTTGAAGCTAGCCTTTTGGGCTGATAGAATAACTCCTAAAAGAGCCACTAGTTGTTCACTTTTTGTTTTAACTTATGGTAGAGAGGCTAGGTTGCCTATTTCAATTGAATTACCAACTTTGAGTTATGTTAAAGAACTAGAGTTACTGAATGAACAACCTCTTGAAGTGAGGTTTGCACAGCTGGTCAAGCTCGAAGAAACCAGAAAAGAAGCTCTCAGACAGTTGGAAATACATCAAGCTCAAATGAAGAATACTTTTGACAAGAGGGCAAAGCCTCGTGTTTTCATTGTTGGAGATCTAGTTTTCAAGTGGAATGAATTTAAAAGCAGACCTAGACGACATTCCAAGTTTGACACAATGTGGGATGGGCCTTATGTGATCATGAAATGCAAGGAGCACAATGCATTCCACCTTTCAAAGATGACTGGCAAGGTGTTGTCTATCCCAGTAAATGGGATCCACCTCAAGCACTACCTTTGAGATAAGTTATCTCATATTAGTAGAGTAGTTTGCAAATAAATACATTTCAAACATTTAATTTTAGTAGTTTTTCTTTCCCTAAGCACTACTGCGCATTGTCCTGTTGGCCATTAGGGCCTGTTAGTTTGCTTTCAGTTCAGTTTTGTTTTCTTTGCTGCTGTTTGGAGTGTTGTTGTTCAAGTTTCTGAGTTTCAAAAAGGGGAAGAATTGATTCCACACCCAATGAATTGTTTAAAGGCCACTGATCTATGCTTAGCAGGCAAGCATATAGCGGAAATCACCAAAATGTTACCAATTTTTTGCCTCGGCTCAATTGGTGAAGCCGGCTGAATGTTATTTATCATAAGGTGGAATTGCACTTAAGTTCAAATGTTGTTTCACAGTTTTTTTATCATTATTCATTGAGTAACAGTTATACATTTAAAAGAAGAAATAGATTTTCAGAGTGCCATTCAAATGTTCCAGAAATGACAGAGATACATAATTGGGAAAATAAGCAAGATAGCATTTGAAATGCTTTCATTTATTTCATATAAAAATCATATTTTACAAGGCTTCATTTGATTTCAACAATTAGAATGATATTACAACATTGCATGTAAATGCATTTTCTTTAAAAATGAAAAGTAATAATTGAAATCAAAGATCCACACAAGCTGTGGATGTGACTATTACAATACATTTCTAATAGCACATTGCACTATTGAAGATGCAGAAAGTAAAACTTATAAGTGACGACATAATCATCATTGCCTAATTATCGACGTTTGATGCTGAATGGTGCACCTTGCCTTCTTGAGCTCCATCAACCTATAAGAGAAAAGAGGGGGTGTCAATGGCTTTGATTATGATGTAACCTAAATGATGCACCCACAATAGTACAACCTACCATTAACCATGCATTGAAATAATCAATCAAGTGCAGTACAAAAGAAATGAGCTGAAGGAGAAATAACAATATCATGATCATCATGCTCTGTTTTATGCTAACATTGTTTATTTCCTTGTGCAGGTATAGGTAAAGTCACGAAGCTGAACATTATTCGAAGACCAAGCATGTGGAGAAAAATGGGCTCCCACAAGGGTAGAGCTCAGCATGCTGCCCTATTCATTAATGGGCTGATTTCAAGATACATCATCATGTTCATATAGTGAAATGAAATACAACTGAAGGAGTAAAAAAAAAAATTTATCCATCAAGCAACTAAACCAACTATACATTCATAACGATCAGATTATACTTTCTGAAGGCTACAGGTGAACAGTGAATTTAGTTCACTTAAGGAATTCAACTGAGTACATTTACATCAGAGAGCAAATTTAGAAGACTGTTTGTTGAGGAAAACATAAAAATGCATGAAGAGTACCATGTTACAGCTGAGTACGAAATATAGATCAGACACTCAAGTGATTAATAAACTATCAATTTCAGCTTGACTGGCAATGCAGTGCATTCAAATGACAAATGGTAACTAGTTCTAGTTGACCGATAAGCAAATACAGCTTTAAAAATTTCCAGGTGAGAGATGTTTGTCTCAGAATGACAAAGAAATGATAGCAGTTTCATTCTAGAATGATGTTATGAGTTGTCAGTTATGTATATGAGTAGGTGAGTACAGGTAGTTCATGGTGTTGCAATGTTTCAATCTAAAATCTCTACAAAGTGCAAATACATAAAGCAATAGCAATGTTGCTATATGGTAAAAGTTGAGAAATTTAGAAGAGAGGTTTTATGTGTGTCAATATTTAGGTGATACAATATTTGAATATGGAATACTATTTAGTGAAAAGCTACAATAAGGACAACCATTTCTTTTGGGTTGGGATGGTGCTTCAAACAGGATCATGTATCAGTGTTTAGTGGAGGACAACAATCAAGTATGATTTGCATTCAAATTATTTTCAGTAAGTTACAAGTGTCAAGCAAAGTACACATGAACATAATTGTCAAAATCAGGTTATGGAAGCATGAGAGTTCAAACATGGCATGCCAATGACGCCCGAAGTATAAACAATCACAAGAGGAATCTTTTAAAATCAGATGTACAGTATTGCAATGTTTCAATCTAAATCTATTCAAAGCAGAAGACAAAAGTTGTGTTAATATTAAGGAAAGTCAAAAGACACTGCCGTGTGTACAAAATACAAGCATGGAGATCCTTCTCTTCATAATGGGCAAACACAGAAGCATTTTTAAGCTATCAAGGAGAGCTACAGAAATGCCAAAATAGAACACCAATTAATATGGGTCAATTAAATTAAGTACAAAGAAACACACAGATTCTTGTTATTCTCACCATGAGTTTTCATTTCTGAAGGCATATAAAAAACAATCAACAAGTACCCGCACTAGGGTTTCAATGAATGTTAGCTTTTCTTGTTTCCAGTTGGGTTTTGGTTGGTTTTATTCAAATTTTGAACAGTCGTGGCCATGTGGTGGTTTTATAGTAATGCAATGAAGATGCTTTCTTTTCATGAAGTGCAGAATGCCAAGCAGATTAAATGAATATACGAACATTCAAGTTATTCTTTTGTTTCAAGGGTCTGAAATAAGCCACTGTTTTTGGGTCAAGCCACATGAATAGATCATAAGTAGATTTGTAGTTTTGAATCTCAAATATCCATTTCCAGGGTTTCATTTAAATAATCACAATGATCTATTGTGAAGTTTTTACACGAGACAACAGTAGAGTTCAAAATGCAATTTTTTTGTGTTGAGCCAAGTTCCAAAATGAAGAAATACAGTTTTCTTCAGAAATAAACTAATATCTATGTTTCAGGAGTACAGAGGAGAACCTTTCTCAACTATCTCGAGTACCCACATGTGGGTTTGTTTTCAAAACATAGAAAAATGCAATAATGAAGATAACCCATATGGGTTTTTACGTAAAGCAATAGTAGAATATAAAAATGCAATTTATGTGATGAATCGAGCAAAAAAAGAAAGGAAATACAATTTTATTCTATTTCCCATGATACCCACAAGTAGATATATCCTCAAATATACATAAAGAATAGTTTGTTGTTCTGGGTCGAGCCCAAAACTCAAGAGAATGCTTTCTACAATACACATCTGGCATGGCCTGAACATGGCCAAAATTCATGAGTAAAGACAAAATTCTTTGAGTCTCCAGAGAACAGATGTTTAGCAAAGGAGATTATCAGTTCGAGGCTGAAAGTAAGCACTCTAGTCGTGACCAAGAGTGTCCATAAAGCAATATTTTGAGCTCTTGAAGAACAGTCAAGCTCTCATGGTGTGAATGGAACACAACAATGATAGATGTAAACATAGAAAATTCAAGGAAAATGTATTAGAGGCTATGTATAGTCATGGTCTGAAGGCCAAAAGAACAAAATATGATGCCATAGAAACTATGAAGCTGTGTGTAGATGGCTTACCCTAGTGCTTAGAAGAGAAGAAAAAAACCCATAGGCGAGCTCTCTCATGGAGTCTCCATACAAAAGACGAGCTCGAGTTCATGTCGGCTAAGAGAAGTCAGAAAGGAAGTATGGTAGGCCACGGCCTTAGGTCTTCTAATATTCCAGAATGAAGAAAAGAAGCTTCAATACAAAGTAAAACAAGCTTATCCACTGAGGTTCGACCACATAAGAGCATGGAGAAGATTACTAAAGCACACGAGACTCAGTTTCGACACAATCATGGTGGCATGTTCTTTCCAGACAGAGCTTCTTTCCTCCAAAGTCACGAGTGCAAAATGAGTGATCATTAGGGTTTGACTTCATTTTGATTGAAACCCTAATTCGACCCTATGATGATCTGGAAATTTTGGTCAGAACACATGGAGAATTTCAAATGATTTTACCTTTGCCTTATAATTTATTAAAATATGAGTCTAATGTTATGTGAGGGCCGAAATTCTTATGCTAAGTCGGCTTGTAAGGTCTTATGACTTTCATTCTCTACCTTTGTGAATTGGCATTTAATCTTGTGTTATTGATTTAAGGAAAAATCAATTAATGGTGTAGAGGTGAGTACTATATGACCTAGGATCTATTTGTTTAGGGTCAATTACCTTTTAGGGTTTTTATTTTTTGACTGATTTTAGAGAAATCAATGGCAGATTTTTGATAAGGTGAAAAGAGGATGATTATGTAACTTTTTTTATGATTTTTGAGAGAATCAAAATATTGTAATGGAGGGATAAGGATATTTTCTTTTTGCAAAGATTTTAATATTTAATTGCAAAAATAAAGCAAGCTGTGCAAATCTGCAATCCTGTAAAGCAAAATCATAAAACAATCTTTGTTAAATTTTTTGTGATTTCTTGCTATTTTTAGTAGATTTTTATTGACTTTTTTTCTTGGTCAGATTTGAGGCCTATTTTGGAGAGATAAGGTGTTTTTTGAGCTTTTAAAGAAAAACTAGCCTATTTTTAGAGGCTTGGCAGTGTGATTCTAAAAGCATTGTACTTTTTTTCTGCTTTTAGGCAATTTTTGAGACAGTTTGAAGCCTTTTTTCCTTGAGCTTTTTTTGAGCTCAGATGAGGGTTTCTTGAGAGCTATGTTTTGATAGACTTAGTCTTTTCAGCTCTCCTCTCTCAGGAGTTCAGATCGAAGTTTCTTGCTCATATACATTTTTGAGCTTGTAAACCTTTTTGGTACTCAGTTTCAGATTCAGGCAAAGACTCTTCCAATTTTAATAGAACAAATTTCTCCTTCTTATTTTCTAACTCAGATTTTGTAATGGCAATCTGATGTATTTGTGTTTTTCGAATCAGAATCCTTTTGTCTAGCTGTTATAGGTTGTGTTTCAGAATTACATGTTTCAGGTTGCATGGTGTATTTGTTTTCCAGATCTCCATGAAAATCACTGATGGGATATGTGCTAATAAGGTTGTGAGAATTACTATAATAGAGAAGCTATTATGAGTGGTTAAGTCTGAATTTTCATAAGTTTGGTGAATCATCTGTTAGTCATAGGCTTTACTTTCAAGTTATCTTTTATCCCTTTCCTCAGATGGTGTATGGTGAACCAAAGCTTGCTTGCACAATCTTTTTAGAAGATCTTTTCACTGTCTCCTTCCTGGAACCTGACACCAATGGGTTCTTGTTGGGCTTGGATGATTAACCAAGTCCTGCTCCAACTCTTCTCCAAGAGTTTTACACCTGTGCTTTACCTTGGAAGACCAACACCTCTTTTGAAACTGGTATACTCTCTCTTGGACTTAGAAGAATCTAAGTACCAACATCACATACAATCTTGAACTATTGCAGGGGAGCTAGAGGTACTATAAACATGCCTTTCACATCCAATTAGATCCATTTAGGATGGTATTCAATCTTCACACTACCCGATTTCAAGAATTTGCCTTGGTGAGGCCTAATTCCTTATAGCCCTTACCAGTCACCTTTTTTCTTTTCTTGCTTTAACTTTCCAAACAACCTAGCAAATAATCTTCATTTCCAGGCACCCTTTTTGAGCCTTTAAATGTTTCACAGGGTTCCAGACCTTTGTCTCCTCTGTATAGTAGGTTCCTACAATCAAGGGTAAAAAGGGCTATTAGGCCTAATTCTTAGGGTTTCAATGACCTCCTACTAATTTCTCACACAAAAGGATTGGTTGAAGCTTCAATCCTTCTGGCATGTGAAGATCCTATCTTACCCTACCTGATACCATGCTTGTTCCATACAGTACTTGTAACCCCTGCCTATATTCTTCACTTTTTACCATCAAACTCCTAACTGGACTGTCCTAGCTCGCCTAGGGTTTGATTTTAAAAATTCTTGCTCACCTTCCCATGACTCCTATTGCTAAATATTTATAGTTCATTGGCTCCCCTTCCATACCCAACTAATCTCAGGAAGATCCTATGGTCATATTTTATGGGGGAGCCATGAAGAGACTGATGGACTGTACAAAACAAGAAAACTCTCTACAACCTCAACTTATGAATACAAAGCCCTAAATTAATTCAAAACAACTTGATTACAAAATGGAAGATACTCAAAACTATTTTATAAACACAAATCTACTAACAAATCAACACTCCTAATTCATCTAATAGCACTATCACACAAGAACATATGGTATACACAGAAAATGCAAAGATTCTCTATTCCTTTAAACCAAAAACTTGATTACAATGCATTCTAACTGCTTGTCTACAAGCCACACACCTACATATATTCCTTTGCCATATTTTAAGGGAAGTTGATCGATCCCACATTCCTAATTTTTAGGGAATCCAAGACAACTAAGTTGCATGCAACCTAGCAAATGTTGTCATGCAACTTTGCAACATTCTTGCAACTTTGCCATCATCCTACATCTTAGGACCTCAATCTTCTTGATTCCAAGCCAACAACTCCCCTAACTACCTCTTGGCATCTTCTAACAACTTAGATGTGTTTAGCACACATTTAATGCTTTACATTCCAACATAAGCTGTCTAAGGCTAATTAAAGCAAAATTTAACAACAATGAGTAAACTAAGATGACTTTAGTCCTAGTGACTAACTTACCACACACAATCAAGACCTTCTAAGGTCCAAAGTAAACACACCATTATCCTGACTTGGCTAAGGTCAGGTACAAGCCAAATTTGATAACAAGCAAAATGGAGGTTAGCCTAGGTGCTCTTGCACCATCCTCCCCAAAACAAAAGATTTCAATCCACCCTTGGATTGAGCAAGTTGAGATCAATGCCCAACTTCTTGAACTTTGATTCCTTGATCCACACTGCATCAGCATCAGGTTGACCATGTCTTTTAATCAAATGTTCTTTGTATTCTTTGGTTCTAGTCCTCTTATAGAACCTAGTATCCAATACACTGTCAGCTTGTTTGACTGTAGCAGAGGGCAGTTTGAGTTCTTCCACATCTTGGATGACTTCATGGAGGGTCTGATCCATGTTTGGTGGTGGTCCTTTGTAATGAACTAGATCTGCAATGTTAAAAATAGGGGACAGTCCACTGTCATCTGGTAACTGCACCTTGAAAGCATTGTCTCCATATTTCTCTAAGATAGGACAGGGACCTATCCTCTTCATTTGCAACTTATGAGGGACTCCTTTCTGCAGTCTAGACTTGTTTAAATGCACCATCACCAAATCTCCAACATGGAACTGAAATTCTCTTCTATGCTCATCCACCTTGGTCTTATGCTTCATGGTATTTTCTACCAATGTCTTTCTGACTGTATCATGAATCTCCTGCATTGCATAGGCAAAATCATCAGCATAACCACTTCCCTTGACTCCATCCTTCAAGTCTCTCAGCTCATAGACACCTCGAGGATGTGATCCATAGACAATTTCAAAGGGACTCTTCCCTGTTGATCTGTTAACAGTATCATTATAGGCATATTCAGCTTGCCCAATCAACTGATCCCATTGTTGACCATACTCCTTGGTCAAGCATCTTAATAGATTTCCAAGTGTTCTATTTACATCTTCGGTCTGACCATCAGTTTGGGGATGGTATGCAGATCCAAAAGATAGATTAGTGCCCAATCTTTTCCAAAGAGTCTTCCAAAAATGACTCATGAACTTAGTGTCTCTGTCTGATACAATGCTGATTGGTAATCCATGAATCCTTACTATCTCTTTGAAGAAAAGAGAAGCTATTTGACTGGCATCATTGGTTGTTTTACATGGCACAAAGTGAGCCATTTTGCTGAATCTGTCCACAACCACATAAACATTGTCCATGCCTTGTCTTGTCTTGGGTAACCCAACTACAAAATCCATACTCAAACATTCCCATGGCCTAGTAGGAATAGGCAGTGGTTGGTATAGGCCTGCATTTGAAGAAGTACCCTTGGCCTTTTGACACACCATACAACTCTCCACATACCTCCTAACATCTAGGTTCATCCTTGGCCAATAGTAAAACCTTTGAACAAGTTCTTGAGTCTTTGTGATCCCAAAGTGACCACTCAATGCACCATTATGCTTTTCTTGTATCAAATTCTCTCTAATGGAACCTCTAGGGACACATAGCTGATTGTCTTTAAACAAAAGATCACTTTACAAAGTATATTCAACATATTTGCTATGAAAATGATTCTTGTATTCAACACATACCTTATAGATGTCTGCAAAATCTTCATCATCTGGATATAGATCCTTGAAATGATCTATTCCCATGCTCTTCAACTGAATCTCTTGAATGGTGAGGACTCTTCTACTCAAGGTATCTGCTACCTTGTTGAGAACTCCTTTCTTATGCTTGATATTGAAGGTGTAAGCTTGTAGGTACTCCACCCATTTCATGTGTCTGTGACTCAACTTCTCTTGTGAATTCAGGAAACTAAGTGCTTGGTTGTTTGAATACACTATGAATTCCTTGGGAAGCAAGTAGTGCCTCCATTTCCTTAAAGCCTGGACCAATGCATACATCTCAAGGTCATAAGAAGAATACTTCTTCTTGGCTTCACTTAACTTCTCTGAATGAAAAGCCACCGGTCTGCCCTCTTGACTGAGAACAGCTCCAATAGCCACATTGCTTGCATCACACTCTATAGTGAATAGATTTTCAAAGCTTGGGAAAACCAAAACAGGTTGGGTAGCTATCTTTTCTTTCAACAACTCAAAACTTTTGTTAGCTTGCTCATTCCACACAAACTTAGTCTTCATTCCTCCTTTAATGGTATCCAACATAGGAGCACAAATAGCACTAAACTATCTTATGAACTTCCTATAGTACTGAGTAAGACCATGGAAGCTTCTTACCTCTATTGCTGTCTTTGGAGTAGGCCAATTGAGGATGGCTTCCAATTTGTTGCTGTCCATCTTCAAGTTGCCATGTGATAGCACAAATCCAAGGTACACCAGCTATGTTTTGATGAGCTCACACTTTTCCAAATTGATCATCAACTTCTCCTCCTACAGCTTCTGGAAAACCAACTCTATCTGTTTGAGGTGCTCCTCTCTTGTTTTGCTAAAGATCAGTATATCATCAAGATACACCACTACAAATTTGCCAATGTATTCTTTGAGGATCTCATTCATGAGTCTCATGAATGTGGAGGGGGCATTAGACAATCCAAATGGCATGACCAGCCACTCATAAAGACCCTCATTGGTTTTGAAGGTTGTTTTCTAGAACAAGAGAAACCCATGGCTACAAGGTAGATTGAATCCCTCGTTATATGTTTGAACTTGGAGATCAGGCTCAAGTAAATATAAAGTGAAACCCTCTTTGTGTAGTAGGTCCCCAATACAAAATTACAGTTGGTAATATAATAAAGTGACATGAAGAAACTACAAGCACACAATTCATAACTACAAATTTGCAAGTAGCGCTATTTCTATTGTCAAAATTTGATAGTGGATAGTGGCAAAGTATGTTGCTTTTGAAATTGGAAAGTTAGAGGCTCAAAGTATCAAGAGAGCTTTAGTGTATAATGAAGAATGCATATTTGTTAATGATACAGAGGAGAAGTTACCTGCTATTGTGTATGAGTTTAGATGGTGCATGTGGGATGCATTGTTCTACTAATATAACTACATGAAGTAAGGAGAACAACATAAGAACCTTCCTAGAAAACCCTCGACTCCATTAGAGCTCAGCTTCAAACTTTGGTGGAACCCAACAGTAGCAAAGTGAAATGAAATGAGAAATGTGTGTTAAACCCATGAGTAGTTTTAGGGTTTCTTTTATCCTAAAATGTTGTTTTTGACCACCAAAAGGAAGTTTTTTCCTTTGTTATCAATATTCTTTGCAAAACTAATGCCCATGTAGTGTATTTTAAACCTTGTGCCTTTTGCATACTTTCAAGCAATATTAGGTCAAACCAAGTATGGTCGACCCCTTTATTTTTTATCAAATTGTATACTACTTTGAAAATGTAAACATTATTGGAGTGATGATAATGAATCACTTTAATAATTGTCATAATTGCAAGGGAGGAGGCATTGCTTTCAAGATTGAGTCAAAGATCATATAGTTGAGTGTTTATGACAAGTGCAAGGATATAGGGAGGTTGGACTTGTTATCCAACAAGTGCCAAAGATATAGGGGTGGATTTGACTAAGTTTAAAGCTTTGGAGAGCATCTTGGAGCAATTTTGGGAGTTCTTGTGGTTGGTTATGGTCAAAGTTGACCTTTTCAACACTTTGGAGCTCTTTTGGAGAGGATTTAGTTCCTATATTTTTGGCTTTTTGGAGGCATCCAACCCAAGGAAGTTTCTAGACCCTATTTTGGTGGTCTTTTGGTGAAGCTTATATTGACTTCACTTTTCATTTGTGAAGTTAGTTCTTCTTTATGCAATTTTGGACTTAGTGACTTCTTTTGAGTCCTTTGTCAAATTTTAGCATACTTTTGTAACTCATGTTTTGGATATGAAATACATTTAAGGCCTTGGATGCAATTGATATGAGATTTTTCCTACTTTTTCTTTGCATTATTGTGTACAGTCAATTGATTGATCAAGTTATTTATAAGGTAATGTCCATTTCCTTATAACTTTGTCTCAAATTTTAGTACCTTTATGCAAAAAAGTATGCTAATGCAGGTTGCAAACTATGTCAAAAAAGTGTAAATGGTTTTTAGCTGTGAAGTTATCTTCCTCCTAGGAGTCTAATCACTTGGACCTTTTTATATAGAACTTATGAAAAAATGTGCATTAATAAGTTATGCAAGTGTAATTGTTGTCATTATAGCAAGTGCATGAAATTTTGAGTTTCATAGTCCTTTCCAATTTGGTGTATCACCTTTTAATTTCACTTTTAACTTTTAGTTTATGTTTTCTCTATCCCTTTTCCCTGTCAATTCAGTAGAGTAGAGTAGCTTTAGGTGATAACTAGCTAGGAGCTAGCCTTATCTGGAGATTCACTCCAAGTTCTAGGTGGCCCACAGCCTAGGAGTGATTCCATGTTTCTCTAAAGTGCTAAGTCCTACAACTTAGCTAGGGTGTAACTTTAAGAGATAACAATTATAATCCCTATATTATCCCATAAATCACAAAAAAAACATATCCTTTTTCATTATCATCCTTGCACTATCACTTTGCATCCCTACATTACTCCAAAAATCACAAAAAAACATATCCTTTGGTCAGAAGATCATCGTCATCCTTGAATTGTCATTTTGCATCCTTATATATCCCAAAAATCACAAAAAAATTCCTTTGGTTATCATTATCCTTGCATATCATATCCTTTAGTCATAGGGTCGTTATCATTCTATCATTCTTTAATATTAGTCTTAGGTGTATCCTTATAATCCAAAAAAATCTCAAAAACATAGTTTAGTCTCATATCTCATCTTGCATTATCATTATCATCCTCTCCACCTTTGCAAGTCTTACATGGTTGAAACAAGATCACGATCAAAAGGAAAGGACATGGACTCTTTAAGTGATCCTTTTTACAATCCCACAAGTAATATGAACCTTGGTTCAAATTCAAACCAAACCCCAACATCAAGAGGAATCTCAAATCCATTTTCTAGTCTCCCATTAGAAGAGGTCAACAAAGGTTTAACTCTCAAAGAAATGGAACAAGGATCACAAGACCCAAGAATAGTACCCATTGTTGAAGAACTAATTAGTGTTGAACCGAATAAATTCTTTTATGCACTATCACAGAAAGTTACCAAACTTCCTCAAGGCTATGATGTTTCTACACTTGTAGAGGGAGTTACAGAAGCCCTAAACCAAGGATATACCCAAAAAAAATTCACATTATGGATGCAATACTCATCACATAAAGTATTCACAAGTCAACCCCTTGGGACAACACATATGGCAACAAACGTTCACATTCCTAACACAACATTTGGAAACAAGAAAACTCATGCTTCAACACAAGGAATTTTTTTTACATTTGGTGCCTCATCATCAAACCCCATGACTATGAAATTTACAAATACTCTTTTCCAAATCACAAGTCAAGGTTTCACACCTCAAAATCAACACAAAAAATCAAAGAGGATTCATAAGGCACCAAACCAAGGTCCTACACCATTACTCCAAAATGTAAATCAAGGTCCTACCCCATTATTACAAAATGCAAATCAAGGTCCTACACCATAATTTCAAAACACCAACCAAGGTTCAACATTTCTATTCCAAAATTCCAACCAAGGCCCAACACCTCAATTTCAAAATGTAAATCAAGGTCCAACCTTTCAATTTCAAAATGCTACACCAAAAAAAAACATGACTTTGGGAACAAATCAAAATACCAATTTCATTCCAAGACAAATGCATCATTTACACATCAATATCAACAAGGTAACCAAGGTCCCATGCAGCAAAACATCAATCCAAATTCAAATCAAATATTTGGCCATCTCAATACCAATACCAATACCAATGCCAATGCCATCATGCAAAGTCAACCAAACACAACATCATCTCTCACAAACACCTTGATGCAACAAATACAAGCCATACAACAATAAATGACAAAAATACAATTTGGGACCAATAAAAAAACTTATTCCATGGAGGAATTGTGCCCCTATCCATTTGAAAGAAGCCTATACATGCCACCCTTTCCCCCTCACTTCACAACACCAATTTTACCCAAGTATAAAGGGAAAGGAGATTTAGTGGAACACATACGATAATTTAATGATGAGGCTATTTCCATGAAGTATTACAAGACAAGCTCTAGAATGGTTTACAAACCTTCCTCCTGGGATTCAGACATGGGGTGACTTGGCTGACAGATTCATTAACCACTTTGTCTTTAATATGGAAAGTGACATGACCCTTGCAAAACTATGCACAACTAAACAAGAGGAAGGGGAGTCACTCACATCATTCTACCAACCATGGTGAAGTATGGCTAGCAAATTTCCTTGCAAAATCCCTGAGAAACAACTAGTCACTATGTTTATGGAAAACCTCAACACAAAATTAAGGACTGGACTCCAAATACAATGTTGCACAACCTTTGAGGATATCATTGAAAAAGGTGTCTTTATTGAGAAAACTCTTGTGGAAAATGGGCTAGTTAAGGTGCACAAAGAAATTCCAAAAGCTAATAATGAAAAAGGGAAATTTTGGTCTCAAAATAAGAATGTCACTAATGATGGAGTCATTGACACAAAAGTGATAAACAAAGGTCCTACTATTCACCTCAAAGGTCCTTCCACATCAAACACATCAAACTCATCAAAATCTCAAACACAAGGTCAAGGTCAAACATTGAATGCAATCCAAAACAACCAACAACATAGAGGACCTCCATGAACTAAGAGAATGTACACTCCCTTGGGTGAACCTATTGAATTAGTTCTGAAGTTCAACTTTTACAATCCAATGTCATTCAACTTCTAGACATCAAGAACTATGAGCCCACATTGGTCAGACCTAATTGGTGGAATGATAATGAATATTGTGAATATCACCATAGAAAAG
Source organism: Sequoia sempervirens (assembly GCA_007258455.2). Classification (NCBI taxonomy): domain Eukaryota; kingdom Viridiplantae; phylum Streptophyta; class Pinopsida; order Cupressales; family Cupressaceae; genus Sequoia; species Sequoia sempervirens. Next base: position 137,211,507 of record VDFB02058242.1, on the reverse strand, counting down.
GACATAAAACATCATCATGTTGGACTCTCAAAAATATCATTCATGACCTCATTAAATAAGGAGACATTTCAATAGACAACCCATAACCTAAAACCAATGTTGGGTGATCTCACAATACTAGTTTACAATTTTTTGCCAAACTAGACACTGAACTAATTTTTTCTAACTAAATCTTCACTTTTGGGAACCTATAGCAGCTAAACTGTGAGGAATTTGAAGATGATGCAAAGTAGTGATTTGTGAAATTTTATCTATAGATTCTAAATATATTTTTTTCAAAAATTTTGGAATCAAATTACACTTCTTTTTCCATCTCCTTCGAAAACTAGTTTTTTTCAGTAAACACCATTTTTGAGTGATGCTCACCATATACAACATAATTTTTTTCCATGAAGGATAAAATTCTATTTTTTTCGAATTTAGATTTGTAACTATGATATCTAGCACTTTCGTTTGGTTTCATAGTGTTTTATTAAATATTTTTTCCTTAATCAAGTTTTGAAGTCAAACCGATTACAATTCAAACATAGGTAGACTGTATACGACATAAATTTTTTTGTATGTATCAAAATTCAATTTTTTTTTGTTGGATCATGGACTTCAATATCTAGTGCACTAATATTTTTCAATTTTTTTTGATAATCTACTATTTTCCACGTGTAGAACAAAGAACTTGATTTTCAATGAAAAACCTACATTCACAAGAAATAAAAATTAAATATAATAATGAATTAAATTTATTCAAAATTATACTTTTTGGGAAGCTTATAATAAGGACTACATACTTACAAAAAATAAATTTTAAATGAATTCATTTGATCCCCCAAAAGGTAAATCAAAAGTGTTTTTTATCAGCATTTTGATAGGTGTAAAGGAGACTCCCGTTATAGGTATGGTTTAAAACTAGCGGGGTTCTATCCAAGGGGCTTTGATCTAAGGTGGTTTGATCAAACCCTCTTCAATTGGAATCCTTTAAATGGAAATTTTCAAGGCTTTAATCATTGTATTTTCTAAAAATATGTGATTTTAACAAAAATTAGGATCCCCCATAAATTGTAAACCAGTATTGTGGAATCACCCTGTTGATCATACCATATTCAAGACTCCCTTGCATGACGATGGAAAAGGGAAAGCCTTTGATTTAGGTGACAATAGGGCTAATTATATGAATGTTTTATATGACTACAATACTATCATTCATCACATATGATCCTTCGATAGTTATGTTGCCATTGTCACCATTAATAACAAGAAAAAATCAGAATGTGTTGTCACTACTCGTAGAGCCAAGGTAACTCTACAAGGGGATACCTCTAATACACAACCAAATAGTCAGTATAACCTCCTTGATCATCTAGGAAAGATGCCTGCACAGATATCCATTCTTGAGCTACTTTGCATTTCCCCAAAGCACAGGGCCATCATGGACAAAGCCTTGCAATAAACATGTTTACCCTTTGACCTAAATGTCAACCAATTTCAGGCCATGGTTAGATACCTAGCTATGCCACACCATGTCAAATTTTTTGAAAAAGACTCCTTTGCACAAAATTCAGATCACAATGATCCCCTACACCTTGAAGTTATGTTAATAAAGATAAGATCAGACGAGTCTTGGTAGATGGTGGAGCTGGTTTGAACATTTGCACTTTCAAACTGGTAAAAGCATTGGGATACTTTGAGAATTGCATAGATAAAACTAAGAAAATTGTTGTCAAGGCATATGATGATGTTGAGTGCTCGTCTAATGGCATGATTTCACTTTTAGTAAGAGTTGGTCCAACTATACAAAACACAATATTTCATGTCTTGGATCTAGATTTACACTATAACCTTCTTCTTGGTCACCCATGGATTCATGCTATGAGGGCCATACCATCCACATACCACCAATTCCTCAAGTTTCCACATAATGGCACTGAAATTACTATTCCTGGTGATCTTGATCCCTTTCAGTATTGTACTAACCTGAGAGCAACTGTTGAGCATCAAGTGCCCATAAATATAGAGGCCTCATCCTCCACTTCATCCCATTATATTGATCCATCTGACCTCATTAAACCATCCACTCTATTCAACACACCTTCCACACCCAAGATCTAGATTCAAGACAAAGGATGTAGCTGAGAGTACAGATTGAAAACCTTGTTTTGCATTGGAAAATTGCCTAAATATCCAAAGACCTATGGTAAACCTTGCTTTATTCCAATGGAGCCTACAATCATCATCCATACCCCTCCTACCACCTTCATTAAGTGGGGGGAATTAAGGAAATAATCTACTGGTCAGGACATATCCACATGGATTTGCAAGGATGAACAAGACATTGAGCTTAAGCAGTTACCAGTTGATCAGTATCCAAAAGGGTTCGAGCTCATGAAACAAAAGTGATATGGTGGACATAGTGGCCTTGGTCTAAATAAGAATGGAATAAAAGAACCTATATTGCCTTCTCACTTACCAAAATATAGAGGGTTAGGGTTTGTACCAACAAAAGTGAGTGTGAACATGGTACCAGGTTGCCTTTAAGTGATACCATTAATGCTTCAAATGAAACTAAGACATCTGAGGACTATTATACTGACTCTAATTCCAATCAATGGGAATGGGGTTCATAAAAGGGTATAATCACAAATTTGTGTCACACTTCTGGTCAAATAAATTGTTTTGAGTGAAACATTTTTGGATGGAAAAGTTTCAACCCAATAGGTTTTGACTAAAACCACGTGGCCTATACGTGGCACATAGAGTATCGACCGAATATGTTTCACCTGAATCCAAAAAATATATTTTTTTCCCTTTGCCACTTTGAAATTGGCTTATTTTATATGCATGGTTTCATTAGAAAGGGTTTAAGTCAAAACCCTTTCTATTGAAACTATCTATGTGGCATCCTAGTTGGTAGCCAACTCAACTATTTTTATTTTATTTTTAAACTTTCAACTTCAACTAAGTTTTTTTTCAATCAATAAATATATATATATTAAAACACCCTTCTGTAGATCTCAAAGTGGTGAATTTAAATATGTATTTTTATATATATTTTGATTATTTTTAATATTTTTTTTTTCTAAAATAATGCAAGTAGGTTGTTAAAGCTAAAAAAGAGGCTGATTAGAAATTAAAAGAAAAATAGTAAAACATAAAAAAAAATATCGAAAAATATATGGTGCACTAGAGGAGAGAATCCTCTTCAAAAGGGTTTTTCTTTTTTTCGAAAATGATTAAAAAAGTATACAATAGTTGATGTCAAATAAAAACTATCAAATTTTGACTAATTTGACTTTAAAATGTTATTACGAGAAAAATATACATCAAATTTTCAAATTTTTTTCCATGCACTAGATATTGAAGTTACCTATTTGGAAAAAAAAAGGGGAAAATGAAGTTTTTTCTATTTGTTTCTTAACATCAACTGAAGGTCACTTTTTCCTGAAATTTTTAGCATTCCAAAGTCTACTCTTAAATTGATAAAAAATAATCATTTTTTTTAAAATATAAAAAATTACAGGAATTAACTTCATCAATATTTCTACATTTCATTAGTTTACATCATAATTTTGAAATTCAAAACATAAAGATCACTTTTATGTGGTCGAAGTTTAGAATTTTTTGTTGTTGATTATTTCCTTTATAAAGTGTGACACAGGTTTTTGATTTTACCCTAAATCATTTAGTAACTATGACCTTGAGGAAACGTTTAGAGAACTTGGTGAGCCTACCTTTGAGGAAAATTTCAAGCAAATGTTTAAAATTAGTTCCCCACAGAACTTGTCAAATCCCAAACAAACAATTCCTTTGAAAAGGGAAGCTTGGATCAAAACCTTTTGGGAACCCGATGACTCTACCTCTATCTTTACCTTATTTTCCTACACCATGACCCTTGACAATACCAATGATGGCTTACCCCTCATCTATCTCCACTCATATATTGGGACCAACAAGGACCATTGAATTTAGACACATTCGAGAATAATGAAGCAATTGTTGAGTTTATGGGACTTCGTGAAGGATACCAAGTGGGAACCATAAGGTTGGTTTTGTCATAGAGCTTAACATTGCAACATAATTTGGAGAGGCTGCTCCTCCCTCTAGTCACAAAAGTGAAAATGCAAAAAATAAAAACAAAAAGGAAATTTCTTCAGGTGAAAACTGAAAGGTGCTTGTTGATCATGAAAAAGTAAAAATAAAGGACGTATCTGAAGGTGAAAAACTCTCTAAGGTGCCTAAGGATGGAGGGTTGGACAATCTCCCCATTGAACAAGAGAGATTACCATTGCTTATAGAAGCAACATAAATAGTAGATCTTGGGACAAAGGAAAATCCTAGAATCATTCAATTTGTAGCCTCCTTGACCACAAAGGTAAAGCTAGAGTTCACTACATTCTTTCTGAAAAGACAAATCAATTCCGCATGGTCATATGTTGATATGCCTGGGTTGGACCTTGAACTTGTTTTACATCATTTATGGTCATTACTTCCAAATGCTAAACCTGCCAAGCAAAATTTGAGAAAAATGCATCCACAGATCGTACTCTTGGTGAAAGTTGAGTTGAAGAAACTTTTGGATGTTGGTTTTATTCATCCCATAGATTATGCAGAATAGACATCCAATATTTTTCTCATCACAAAACCAACTGGTGGTATAATAAAATGCTTGGATTTTAGAGATCTAAGTAAGGCTTGTCCTAAGGATGATTTCCCACTGCTCGACATTGATATAATAGTTGACCTCATGACAAGATATGAAATTTTATCACTTATGGAAGGATTTTCAAGATACAATCAAATTAGAATTGCCACTGAAGATAAACATAAGACAACCTTCACATGTGCTTGGGTTATCTTTTGTTGGATTATGATTCCTTTTGGACTTAAGAATGTTGAAGCGACATATCAAAGAGCCATGATAACCATTTTTCACGACTACATGCATGTACTTATGGAAGACTATGTTAATGATCTGCTTACAAAATCCTTAGAAAGAAGTGATCACCTAGCAGTTTTGGATAAGATTTTTAGAAGACTTGAAGAATACAAACTCAGGATAAGTACAAAGAAATGTGTTTTCGGGGTCCAACCAGGAAAGCTACTAGGATACATTGTTTCTCACAGAGGAATAGAAGTTGATCTTGCAAAGGTCAAAGCTATCTTGGACATGCTACCTCCCACCAATATTAGTCAATTGAGAACTCTACAAGGAAGACTACAATCAATCTACAGATTCATCACCCAACTAGCAGATAAGATTCATCTATTTCAACACTTGTTATGCAAAGGAATCCCCTTCATTTGGATAGAAATTCTCAAGAAGCATATGATCAAATAAAGCATTATCTATTGACTCCTCTATTTCTCATGCCTCCAATTGATGGAAGACATCTAATATTATATGTAACTACTACATTAGCACTGGGGGCATTATTGGCATAAAATGATAATGATGGAAAAGAAAGAGAAATCTACTACATTAGTTGCACCTTGGTTGGATATGAACTAAACTATAGTCCTCTTGAGCGAGCATGCCTAGCAGATTTTTTTGTAGCTCAAAAATTGAGACATTACATGTTGAATCACAAGACAAATTTGTTAGCAAAACTTGATCCTCTAAAGTATCTTCTCAGTAAAACAACTTTTACAAGAAGACTAGCCAAGTGGGTTATGATTTTAAGTGAATATGACATAGAATATGTTGATCAAAAGGCAATAAAAGGACAAGTGATAACTAATCAACTTGTAGATGCACTAATAACAACAAATCATCCTCTAATATTTGATTTTCCCAATGAGTCGATCTTTGCAATAGAGACCAATGGCGTCGAAATTTTATTTTGATAGATCCTACACTGGTCATGGTTCAGGAGCTAGCATTCTTTTTATCACACCCCAAGGGGATTCCATTCCTAAGTCATTTTAAATATTGTTTCCATGCACCACCAATATAGATAAATATGAATCCCTCTTAATAGGACTCCAAATGGCAAGTAAATGGAAAATCAAGGATCTTCAAGTTTATGGTGATTACCAATTAGTGATCAAACAAGTCAATGATAATTATGATACTAAGGATGAGAAGTTGACACCCTACAAGCACATAGTTGACACTTTCAAGTTGCACTTCAATGTTATCACCTTCGAGAAGATCCTGAGGATTCAAAATAGGGCAGAAAACACAATGACAACAATTGGATCTCTCTTAGACATTCCTAACAATGCATCGTAGTATCAATTCTTGGTGGAACAATAGTTGGTCCCTACATTTGATGTCCCTGATGCTGAACTTGCATGTGAACTTGTTGGTATCGAGTCCCCTTGGTACAAGGACATTTACAACTACTTGCATGACCAAATCATCCCTCCTGACTTATCCTCCAACCAATGCAAAGCCTTTATCCAATAAGCCTCTAAATATACCATAAGTGGTGATACCCTTTACTATCGTAGCCTATATAGTACCATTCTTAGACATCTCGACTCACAAAAAGCATAAATGGTCTTACAAGAGGTATACAATGGTATATGCGGAGCTCACTCTACTAGTCCTACCTTAGCTAAGAAGGTCATGCCAATGGGATATTATTGGCCTATAATGGAACAAGATGCTTATTACTTTGTGAAGAAATGTCGCCAATGTCAAATACAAGGAGATCTTGTGCATGCACCTACTCAGGAGTTGCATTCACTTACATCCCCTTGGCCCTTCTCTTAGTGGGGACTTGACCTTGTGGGAAAGATTCAACCTACTTCTTCCAATGGAAATAATTTTATTCTTTTTTCTACAAAATACTTCACCAAGTGGATCGAGGCCATCCCAATGACCTATATTACTGGTAAGTAGATATCCAAGTTCATCCTGAACTACATCATATGTTGCTATGGTGTTCCTCAATATATCATCATGGATAATGGATTCCATTTTAAGAATCAAGATGTTCATGAGCTATGTGAAAAATTCCATATCCAACATCATTTCTCCACCCCATATTACCCCCAGGGAAATGGTCATGCTAAGGCATCTAATAAGACTATCCTCAAAATATTAGAAAAGACTGTCAATGACGTTGATCATGACTGGCATGTCCAACTCAATCCTACACTTTGGGCCTACTGCACTAGCATCTGTACACCCATTGGTGCCACTTCATATTCCCTCATCTTTGGATCTAAAGCTACTCTTCCCATTGAGGTTGCAATACCATATTTAAGAGTGTCCATGTAGCAATTTATTGATGAAGAAGAGTATCGTATAGCCCGTTTGCATGAGCTTGAGTTATTAGATGAGAAAAGATAGAATTCCTTAACACATTTGTAGGCATATCAAATCCGTCTTCAATGCAACTATAATAAGAAGTTCCAACCTAGATACTTTAACATTGGTGAATTGGTTTTGAAAGAAAATCCTAAGAATTAGGCGAATCAAAAAAAGCCCAAAATTTTTGAACCAAATTGGTTGGGCCCTTACATCATTACAACAACATATGGGTATGGAACTTATTATCTCTCTACTCATGAAGGTGAGTCATTTCCTGAGCCCATCAACAACATGCATCTTCATAGATATTACACCTAGTTCCAGAGTATCCCTTTAAAAAAAGTCAAAAAATACAAAAAAATAAAGAAGTAAAAATAAATAAATAAAGAAGTCAAAAAAATACAAAAAAAAATTTAAAAGTTAAAAAAATACAAAAAAATAAAAAAAATAAAAAAATAGTAAAGAGAAATAATTCGTCTAATAGTAAAAACCACTCTGATGGTTCTTTGGATAAGTACCATGGTGAAAAACCGGCAAATAGGCGCCATGTGTAGTCAGTCTATGTTCCTCCATCTACTATCACTCTACCTAGTTTTTTTCCTTTTTTCCATCCATTCACACATATTTTTCATCCATAATAAAGCTTTGTCATCCCTCTCATGGCCTGAGAACCACTAACATTTAGCGTCCTTCACTTTCCATCCCCACCCATAACACATTAGCATCCATCAATCCCCTTGCCCATAATAAGTTGGTCTTATACTTCACTAGGGGAAATTCCTTTACTTATGTCTTCTTGGGATCCTACACATGGTACAACCTTGAATATTATCAAAAATCCAAAAAAAAATAGAGATCATCAAAATCTAAAAAAATTAGAAAATCATCAAAATCCAAAAAAATCAAAAAATCCAAAAAAAAAAAACATTTAAAACCAAAAAAATAAGAAATCATCATAATCCAAAAAAATAAAAAAAATCATCAAAATCCAAAAATGATCAAAAAACACAAAATCCAAAAAAATAATAAAACATCAAAAACTCCAAAAAAAGAGTCAGAGTCAAGGTCAATCCAATCGAACTACATTGTCTCTATGCATTGCTATGTAGGCAAGGCCATCACTCGATGGGCCCCCGAGACATTAGGTTTGTTCTTAGGGTTTTTTTGAGTCATATCAATTTTTCTTAGTGTCTAGTCAAACTATGAGGTCTCTACATGTATAATGTAGGCAAGGCCATCAATCAATGGGCCCCTAAGGCCCTAGGTAAGTCCTTTAGGGTTTGTCAAGTTTGTCTTGGGTCTTTTGTCTTTAAGAAATCAAACATTTGAACCAAATCACGAATCAACAGATCAACTATCCAACAAGTCTTCAATCCAAACTAGTTAATTATCTTACATTGGTCTTATCATTTTGTCTATTTAGGATGCGTCCTTCCTAAATTGGGACATTGGTCAATCTTATCATTTTCCTTAAACAAGATATGTCTTTCCTAAAACTAGGCATAATCAACATTGGTCAATAAATCTTATCAATCATTCAATCAAGTTTTCCTTAAACATGATGTGTCCTTCCTGAAATCAGGTGTGGTTAATCAATCCATCAATCTTGTCAATCAATTTTTTCCTTATATAGGATATGTCTTTCCCAAAACTAGGCATAATCGGTGTTGGTCAATCAATCTTGTCAATTGTTCAAACCTATCAATCAGTTAATTTTGTTAATTAATCGATTGGTCTTGTCATATTGGTCAATCGGTTAGTCAATCAATGTTGGTCATTCAATCAATCAATCTATTGGGTCAATTGGTCAACCTTATCAATTAGTCAACAGTGGTCAATCAAACCCATCAATCAATTAGTTCATCAATCACATCAATATCATCATCAAATACTCTCTAGAAATTGATCTAAATGGTTGTTGACTTTGTTGGTCTAGTTGGCCTTATCTTTTTTATTGGTATTTGGTCATGTTACTAGCTACCTCTAGGATGTCCCACGAAGGATTTAGAGGGTCGATGATGGATCATGATCTATTTTCTTTTGATTGTTGTCTATGACTTGTCTTGACAAAATGACTGGGGCAATTGGTTCTTTAGTATGAGTCATGGCATTCCTTGTCTTTTGGCATTGTCTTTTAACTATTTTTCTTTTGCAAGTGGTAACATTGCACACCTTGGTCTATGTCATACCATGGTGTTTGTGCTCCATTTGCTATAATTTTGACGCTGATAAACATGAAAATTGACATCTGTTAAGAAAGAACATCCATCCATTTTCATTTGACTAACTCCATGCTGACATCCGTCTTCTCAAGACTAACATCTATCTTCTTCGCACTAAAATATTACATTCCCAATCATCATGAAAGCTCGTAAGCTGAATTCTTCTCCTGTGAGTGCATCAAAGTGGCTTTTCGGAATAATTTCTCAATTTTTTTGAAATTTTGAAAAAAAATTCGATGGGGCATAAGTCTATCCCACCTTCACCGGGGCACGTTGGGGCATGATCTGAACTTGATTTTCTTATTTATTCTTTGACACAATTCTCAAATCACATTATGTTAAAAAGGGGAAAAATGTAAACACTAAAAAATGTCTTAATCTGTGAGCATCATTTTTCCATTATCTTGGTCTTCTCCCCTGCATAATTAAATAATTTTAATTATTTTCTTTGATCACATTCCTCTATTAATTAAATAATGTTAATTATTTAATTAATTCATTTTCTTGGTCTTTGTTCTCCTTTGATCAATTAAATTGCATCGCTAACACCATTTCCCTCTATAATTAAATAAATGAGATCATTTGTTTAATTATTTGCTTGTCATTATTTGTCTATAGTTAAATAATTATTTTTAATTATTTGTCTATTCATTAATCCTTTTCGTCCTTCCTTGGTTAAATAATTATTTAAATTATTTAACTCCCACTCTCCACTTTCCCTCTATTAAATAATTAATCTAAATTATTTAATCCCCTTTTTCATTTGCTTCTATATTTAATTTAAACGATTCCATAATCATTTAAATTAAATATTCATTTTCTTTTCCTCCATAAATGAATAATCTAAGATGATTATTTATTCCTCCATTATATTTTACCAAATTTAAAATATGGTCAAAGATGTCTTCCATGAATTAAATAATTTACTTTATTCCTCCACTTCCTCTCCCAAATTAAATAATAATATGATTTAATTGTCAAGATTCCCTTCTTCAATTAAAAATTATTATTTGATGGCCCACATGCTCTCCCAAATTAAATAATTATATTATTTAATTTACTCCACTACTTTCCCTCAATTTTCTCATTTCAAATCTTGACCATTGATTCGGGTCTTCTTTCAATCTTGACCGTCTATCCTTAGCTATCCCTAGCCCACTACTTTGTGGTGCATGAATCCTCATTCATTGATATTGGAATCTTCTAGAAGATTGATCTTAGTTGTCCATTTGAATAACTCTTTTATAAAAGAGATTTTCCTCCTTCATTTTGGCTTGACAACCACATATCTCCAACATTCATGCTTACATTTGTAGGTACTTCTATACAACAAAAACTTAGGGAAATTTGCAAAATAATATTTGAGGAGAGGAAAGGAAGGTTATTCAAGTTCAACATGGAGAGTTTGCTTTGATTTTTTTCTCATTTTCTTTCTATGTTGATTGTTCTTTCTTTCTTTGGAATTGGGTTTTTAGTTTATATTTAATAGATTGGTTGCTATTATCTTTTCTATTTGGATTTGGATTCTAACACATGCAATAATTCCTTGTCCATCTACTTCTTTTAGGAATTTATATATAAATGAAGTTTTTCGTTGTAATCAAGAGTGCTAAACCTTTAAAGGTTTAATCATTCAATTAAGAGTAATGGTTTTGATGATGAAATCAACATGATATAAACTAACTTCAACAGGATGATGATTTCACCATGTATGGTTTTCATAGCTTGACCAACCAACTAAACATGAAGTGAAATTTCTAGATTGAACTAACCATTTATGGATTTTTCACCTGCTTTTGCATCTATAGATTTCTAGCTTGTTGTATTTTTGGACATTCAACCTACTACTGTACTTTGACATTTCTACAATGATTTGGTAGTTGTAATGACCAAGATCTAATTTGATTCAAATTCCTATTTATGAACTTGTATAAGGGAGATCAATAGACACATTTAGTGATCTATAAGAAGGTATAAGAAAGATGATAGAGATCAAGAATGATCTATTTTATATTCTTATAATGTAAATTTCTGTTAGACCTCAAGGTTTTGATTTTAGTTGTTCTGTAAACTTTATTTTGTAGTTAAATAATGCATTTATCTATGTGATTGGGAAATTTATTAAGGTTCCATGTTGGGACTACATCAAGGGGCTACCCCTACCTTCTATGCATTATTGAGTTGAGACGTAAGTCACATTGTTCATGTCTTAAGATTTGGTAATTTTAGTTCCATTAATTCCAAAGGTATTCTTGTACATTCCCATAAAGACAAACCATGATGATAGAGACTTTAAAATTTCATCCTCTATTGGAGTAGATTTTGTTAAGTTAAATATAATAAACCTTAGAGCAATAAGCTTGATGAAGATTGATTACTTTCATTTTATCAAACCTATTTAGTGGGGACATGGTTTTGTGCACGATCATGGGAGTCCAAACAATGACGATGTTACAAAAAAATGCAACATGAAGAAGGAAAAATCGTCAAATTCACATTTGAATTTTTACTTGGGTTGGTAAAAAGTACATTTGCTATGGTAAACACCAACGCAAAATGAATATCCGATTTGTAAAAAATGGATATCCATTACAGCCTAATAAATGGATATCTATTATTAAGACACTTATAATTGCTTAGAGACTGAGCCATCTATATTAATTATTATAATACATATATTATTATTATAATAATTATATATTTTATAATAATAATATTATAATATTATATCATTATATATTATAATACTAATATATTATTATATAATATATAATATTATATAATTATATTATAATATGTAATAATATAATATTATATATCATATAATAATAATATAATATAATATATTATATTTTAATAATAAAATATTATTATATTGTAAGATATTATAATACGAATACATCAATGTATTAATATATATTAATATCATCATAAATATTAATTAGGATAATATTATATTAATCGCATTTTGTTTTCACAATCCATAATAGTTCGCTTCAAGATTTCTGGATAAACTGTGTGCATATTTTTACATCTAAAAATATGCACACAGTTTATCCAGAAATCTTGAAGCAAATAATATTATATTATTAATATTATATCATATATATTATATATTAATATTACATCATATATATTATATATATTAATATACCAACATATATGAGACATTTTTGAAAAAAATGCTCTCCAAAATGGATATCTATTTTGGATAACTATAAGTAAAAAAAAAAGGCAACTTTTTTTCATTATCAATGTTGACAGTTGCTAAACATGTGGGCAGAGGACTGAGAAATGAATATCTACTTAAATGGATATTTGTTTTTGTATTTTCTACCAAATTTTATCAATTCCTTCAATATCAACAACATTCAACCAAGGTAAAGTGAAAATCCTTGTTGTTTTTGATGATTTTAATTGTTTTATCTATTTTTTCAACATATATATTAGGTTTTTTTTATAGATTTTAGCAATTAGTTTAAAATTATGTTAATTTTAAAAATTGTAATTTTAAATAGGGTTTAAATGGAAGAAATTGATAGAGCAACCCCCCTCCACCAAAGTCTCCTTCAATTTAGGATTTAATTGAAATAAATATTATTAAATTAAAAAAAAAATGTTGAGAGATACCATAACCACCCATACTTGAATTCATTAACACCTAATAGATAGAGGGCGTAATTAGTCATGTTCAAGACATCACTAGGTAGCATACTTCATTTCAACAATGGAGAGATGCAAAGAGGTTGGAATATGGTAATGGTTTGGGCTATGATGAGATTAATAAATTAGAATGATCTAAATCCGATTTAGCCTAATATTTTGTGAACCCAAAAACTAGATAGCATGTTGGTTTATGTAAACCAAAATTTTCCATAAAATGGTGCACACATTAGGGCATAACAAGAAACTTTGGGGATTGTTCGTGGATGGTATTTGATAAACCACCCAACAACAATTTCTATGCCCCTCTTTATTTTCTCCACAAATTTTATGTGGAATTTGATTTAGGCAAACATGTCAACTATTTTGATTTCAAGCATTTTCAGGGAGTAGGTATGGAAATGCCCCAAGATAGACTCGGGGCAATGCGTCAGATGCAAGGTCCCTATGTTTCCCCTCCTCATATTCCTCCCCCACCTCCATTATCCCATCCAGACATTGTTGATGATGTGACCCAAAATAGTCTCTTGTCCATACACTCTTTGATTGGCCATTTGATTACATAGTCCTCAGTTTTTCTAGCTACCTGATAGTGATACTCTTCATGGGTATGTGCAAGATCATGATGGACCAAAAAGTGGTGATATGATGGCATGCAGCTGGTGACTTTTTTTTACCCAAAATTGATGAAATGAAAATGGTTTTTAAAGGAGATTCTCAACTTTCCACCAATATAAATTATGCTTTACTTTGAATTTAATAAACAATTATTATTCATTTTCTATTTGAATTATGACTAAAGTCCTAATTGATAGATTGATTGAAAAACATCTATAGCTTTCAAACGGTGTCACATTTTTTGAATTTGAAACATGCGTCACATTCTATGCTATGCATACCATAGGATTAAAAAAAAGAAAAAATGTATTTCATGAAGTTTTGACCAAGTTAAAGTGGTCAGACATACATGAGTTTTATATTTTTAAAAGTTGTAATAAAAATTCATAATTAATTATTTACTTGGAAAAAATTACAAAAATATGCATCACATTGGGACATGAGTCCTCTACTTATATCTAAAATATTATAAAAATATTATCATTTTATTATGGTTAGGGTGGTCGATAGACACCTACTTATTTTTTCCCTAAAATTTAAGTAAGTACTACTACATTGAAATTTCAATTTTTCACCAAATAGATTTAAAAATAAAATAAAACCTAGAAGTTTAGAAACTACATTCAATTTTCTATAGATTTTATTCTTACATATTTTTGAAATAATATAGATAACTTATTCAAAATTTTAAGTCAATTTTCCTAACTCTAATTTTTCTAATTTTTTTGCCACTTAAGGGCTTGTTTTTTCCATGATGATCCTGCACATACCCTCATGCTTCAGTCGATGCTAGTGCAACATTGTCATCTACACATATTTATGTGCCTCATCAGTGTAGTACATGTAGCCATATATGTCTAGGTCCTATGGGAGATACTACTAAGCCTCCCCTAGACATAGTTGAGTATGATGTGCATGATGTGTCACCTAGAGGAGATGAGGCAGTAATGCATACTACATATGTGGAGATGTGTGAGGGAGGAATAGATGCAACACCATGCACTGCTGGAGATGAGGAGCAACAACAACAATCTTTTGTACAAGTAAAATTCAAATTTATTTTGTAGTACATTTCACTTAAAATTATTATAACAAATAGTACACTACTAAGGGTGCTAGCAAGAAGTTGAGTCCACTTTTTGGCCAAAAAGTTGAAGTGTTTTTCCTCATTTTCAGAATTTGACACATTTGACCTTAAAATTTGAAGCACTTAGAGATGGAATCTTTAAAAAGGTCATAATCATAAAATGTAGTACTTGGAGTCTAGTTTCCAAATATGTAATTTATTTCAATACCTAGATTGTGCAAATTGAGTTTCAATAGGCATTTCTAGAAACCACTGTTTAAAAGTCACTTTTTTTTTACCATACCATGCACGTGTACAACATCCATATTTTGACCTAAATTATCATATTTTTCTAAATCCTTTTGGGAAAAGATTTGTGACTCATTGAAGCTTGTTCTCGATATTTTTTTGTAATTTTTTATTGAATATTTTTTTTTGTTAAATTTTTATTAGTCATATTTGTTGTTTTGAAAAATCACCATGTACGAAATGCATAAGATGACTTAAACTTATCATTTTTTTATTTTTTATTTTAAATTGAAAAGAATTGTCTGAAATTTGTTCTCGTGCAATCCGTTCTTCAAAATGTTATGTTGATCAAAAGTTATTAAAATAGTAAAAAACCTTGATATTTAAAGTTTATGGACTAGTTTTATTAGAAATTAATTGAAAAATAGAAAAAATAATCCAATTGTAAAAAAAATTACATATTTGGAATCTGCATTGTCTCATCTAAAATGGGTTTTAATTTTGTCAAAAAAATCTGCAAAAATGTCGTCAGCCTTATGTCCAAACTCGATATTTTTCTTTGACATTGTTAAGACCTTCAACTTGTAGGTCAAACCAGGTTGAAGGCCTAGGTTCAAACTCCCAATGCTTTTCCTAAACCAAAATACAAGGCAAAAACCCGACCACAAAGCAAATCCAATTTCAAATTTTGGAAACGGGATAGATCGTTTCATAATTTTTTTTTTATGGTTCTACAAAACGGGATCTCATTATTTAAAATGGGATCCCTTTTTCAAAATTTTCCAAAAATGAAAATTTCCAAAATGGAAAGTTTCAAATCGGGATCCCATTTTGAAAACTTTCCATTTTTGGAAATTTCGCTTTTGAAAATTACAAACGAGATCCCATTTTAAAATTTCCAAAAGAAATTTTTAAAAATGGAATCCATAAAAGCTGATCCATTTTTTAAAAAATGGAATCCCGATTTTTTAAAAAGTGGGATCCCATTTTTAATTTAGGTTTGGGATCCCGTTTCTTAAAAGCGAGATCCCGTTTTTGCAATGTCGATTTTATTTTTTTGGCTAAGGCAAAAAATTCCACGTTTTGTAGGCTCAACTTTTTGCAGTTACTCCTAATGTATATTTAAGTGGGAATGAACAATTGGTGATCGAGGATCAAATTAGAGAAGTACATCATGGTACTATTTCAGCCATTGGATTTGGCCTAGACATGGTATAATTTTTTGTACATGTAAAACCATTTAATTTTACACATATCATTTAAACTGTGATTAATTAAATATATACTAGTTTATATATTGATCTTATTTTACTTTTGCAGTGTGCTCTAGATGTGACTAATGTGACACATTTTACCATGACACAAAAGCAACCAAGAGAAATTATTTGGTTGTTGTCCTCAAGAGAGAGCCAAAAAATTGGTCAGATTTTTGGTCCCCTTTTTTATTTGATGATGGGATGATGAATGTGATGATTGATGTTGCAAACTAGGTAAATTAAAACTAAAGATCTATTAACTATCACAAAATCTAGAAAACACTGAGTAGAAAGATAGAAACAAAGAGAAGAACTGAAAAGTGTAGACAAAGAGGAACCTAGCACATAAATATGGTGTAGAATCAATGAGATAGGGGCAAGGTACCCTAGTCTAGAAATGATGATTTATAGGGTTTTAGAACTTGTATATATGCATCACAGTCTAAAGGTCTTTATCTGTCGAGATCAGGTTTGAAGTCTGAAAGTTTGAGTAATCAACTTGCCCTTATTAAATTAAGGAATGTGCTTGAATGCTTGTATTATAGTTTTGATGCTCTATGATCTCAAATCCAATTAAATCCAATTCATATCTATAAATTGAAAGAAGAAAAAGGGGAGAAGGGTTGTTTAAAAAAGGGGATTACCTTAGTCAAACCCCATTTTGGTGTTTCTGCCTCCACAAATGACTATATAATGATAATGATAGAGTGTGTACTCTATGGAGAGCAAAGAAAAATTTGGATAAAATTGAATGATAAATAACACTATTATAACTTACCACTCAAACCTACATTCCCTATAGGATTGAAGTCAATTTTCTCATCACATACAAGGAGAACTTGGAGGATGCTTGGAGATGTTGTAAATCTTAGTGCTCATAATAACAAATAAACATAAACATAAAACATCTTACTATGTATAAAAATGAATTTTTTGATATGTTCTAAACATGTAATTGACTTGAAATATTGTTATAGATCTTCTACTTATTGATACTATTGAAATTGCATTTATTTCATTTTTGTTAGTGTTAATTTTTAACTTAGGGTTAATTATTAACTAGTTTGTATCCGGTATTGATTATTTTTTCACCTGTCTCCTTTTTCATGCCTTTAAAAGGCTTGTACACTATGTATTATCTCATCTCATTTTTTGAATATCATCTTGATATTTTAATGGAATAGTGTTGTGCTTCTCTCATTTGTGTGAGGGTGATTTTTTTGCAGGTTGAGGATCCTAGGAAGGAGCTGCCATCTCCTACATGGTATCAAAGTTTGAACTTTTTGAATACTTTGAATCTTTAGATGAGGATGATGAGGGTTCTTTAGATGCTCCTTCTCCATCAGGGACAATTGATGTACCTTCACCTTCAATGATTCATTGTGCAGAGTCATTGATTGAGGCTCCTATCATTCCTGTTCAGTAGGACCATTTATCTTGTGTTGATGATTCATTGAGCACGTCTAGTGATTCATTACAACAAGTATCTCATTGTCTTCCTAATTGGGATTCCTATCTATCAAACATTGCATCCTTGTTTGTGGAGTCTCACATTTTAGATTTGGAGGACACATTTGAGGGGTTATCTCTCCTCTTTGATGACAACCATTGTACAATTGTTGTCAAACCATCATGGTCTTTAGATATTATTTAGCATTAATTTTTGCATAGTCTTGATTTGTCACCTTCTTCATTGATTGGGTATGTAGTGGCATCTTCATATTTAGTGGCAAAGGAGACACATGAGCAGATTTTAGAGACATCATCATATATCTTTATGCTTCTTTCTTTAAATTCCTATCTAGAATGGGAAGGATTCTTGAACTTGTACTTGGTTTTGTTTCTTCCAAAAGGGAGACAAGTTGTTTGTCAACATTGGATCATGTTTTTTCTTTAGGCACTTACCATTTTTATAGGAAACTACACATTGTGGGGGGCTACATAGTCTCTCTCTTTCCCTCTTATGGGGGGACTATTGATTGTAATATATATGTGATGGCTGGTGTACTTGGGGGTATCATGGAGTCCTCCATCCTTCCTCACATGATTTGATTTTGTTTGCATTTTCTCTCTTTTGGAGAGGAGTTTTCTCCCACTGGATTTTTCTCCTTTTCTTCGGTTGTGAGAGATTTCTTTTTTGCATTGTAGTTGTGCATGGGTACCTAACATGGCATTGTAGTTGGGACCCATCTTGCATTTCATTTTTCATAATAATCTCCCTAAGTTTACACTTAAGGGGGGGTATTAGTGTTAAGTTTTAACTTAGGGTTAATTACTTAATTAGTTTTTTTTCTTATAGTATCGGGTAGTTTTTCACCCGTCTACTTTTTCATGCCTTTAAAAGGCTTGTAAACTATGTATTATCTCATCTCATTTTCTGAATATCATCTTGATATTTTGGTAGAATAGTGTTGTGCTTCTCTCATATGTGTGAGGGTGATTTGTTTGTAGGTTGAGGATCTTGGGAAGAACTTGCCATCTCCTACACTTTTAGGATTTATTTTGAGATCAAAGTTTCATTAGGTGTTCAAATGGATGGAAAGACTTGTATTTATATGAGTTTCAACATATTTCACATTAACCATTACAACAAGTCAACAATTGATTTTCGATTCATGAACATATTAAGAATGATAATAAAAAATTAGATTTAGGGTCTAATTAGGCAGGATAGGGGCATGGATGCCCTAGTCTAGTCCTATTTTACTTTTATATGTTCGTTAAATAGAATTTATAATTTAAAATTTACCCATGAGTAAGTGCACCAAGATGCTTCCCAAAAATGGGGCTTAAGTGGCCACTTTTTTTCTGAAATTAGGAAATACTAACCTTGGACATGAAATTGAGGATACTTACACTCAAAATTTTGAGATGGAACAAAAAGAAGGATTCAGTCTACTTTCTAAACTACTAATTTATTTTAAAAATTCTTGAGATTAAGGGGTTCAAATGAGGTACGTACAAAAATTGGTGTTGTTTCTGTCAGAAAAACATAACATAGCAACTCTTGTATGACCCTCGTACAGTGAAATTTTTTTAGTATTTTTAAAATCACTATGGTCATAAGTTAGGTAACAATATGTAGTTGATGCACAATTTTTTTCATAATTTTTTAATGAATATTCTATTTTTTACTAATTTTTGAAGTGG
>VDFB02058242.1:137177377-137191931 GCA_007258455.2 Sequoia sempervirens | reverse complement strand
GGATGATTTGTTGTTATTAGTGCATCTACAAGTTGATTAGTTATCACTTGTCCTTTTATTGCCTTTTGATCAACATATTCTATGTCATATTCACTTAAAATCATAACCCACTTGGCTAGTCTTCTTGTAAAAGTTGTTTTACTGAGAAGATACTTTAGAGGATCAAGTTTTGCTAACAAATTTGTCTTGTGATTCAACATGTAATGTCTCAATTTTTGAGCTACAAAAAAATCTGCTAGGCATGCTCGCTCAAGAGGACTATAGTTTAGTTCATATCCAACCAAGGTGCAACTAATGTAGTAGATTTCTCTTTCTTTTCCATCATTATCATTTTATGCCAATAATGCCCCCAGTGCTAATGTAGTAGTTACATATAATATTAGATGTCTTCCATCAATTGGAGGCATGAGAAATAGAGGAGTCAATAGATAATGCTTTATTTGATCATATGCTTCTTGAGAATTTCTATCCAAATGAAGGGGATTCCTTTGCATAACAAGTGTTGAAATAGATGAATCTTATCTGCTAGTTGGGTGATGAATCTGTAGATTGATTGTAGTCTTCCTTGTAGAGTTCTTAATTGACTAATATTGGTGGGAGGTAACATGTCCAAGATAGCTTTGACCTTTGCAAGATCAACTTCTATTCCTCTGTGAGAAACAATGTATCCTAGTAGCTTTCCTGGTTGGACCCCGAAAACACATTTCTTTGTACTTATCCTGAGTTTGTATTCTTCAAGTCTTCTAAAAATCTTATCCAAAACTGCTAGGTGATCACTTCTTTCTAAGGATTTTGTAAGCAGATCATTAACATAGTCTTCCATAAGTACATGCATGTAGTCGTGAAAAATGGTTATCATGGCTCTTTGATATGTCGCTTCAACATTCTTAAGTCCAAAAGGAATCATAATCCAACAAAAGATAACCCAAGCACATGTGAAGGTTGTCTTATGTTTATCTTCAGTGGCAATTCTAATTTGATTGTATCTTGAAAATCCTTCCATAAGTGATAAAATTTCATATCTTGTCATGAGGTCAACTATTATATCAATGTCGAGCAGTGGGAAATCATCCTTAGGACAAGCCTTACTTAGATCTCTAAAATCCAAGCATTTTATTATACCACCAGTTGGTTTTGTGATGAGAAAAATATTGGATGTCTATTCTGCATAATCTATGGGATGAATAAAACAAACATCCAGAAGTTTCTTCAACTCAACTTTCACCAAGAGTACGATCTGTGGATGCATTTTTCTCAAATTTTGCTTGACAGGTTTAGCATTTGGAAGTAATGACCATAAATGATGTAAAACAAGTTCAAGGTCCAACCCAGGCATATCAACATATGACCATGCGGAATTGATCTGTCTTTTCAAAAAGAATGTAGTGAACTCTAGCTTTACCTTTGTGGTCAAGGAGGCTACAAATTGAATGATTCTAGGATTTTCCTTTGTCCCAAGATCTACTATTTATGTTACTTCTACAAGCAATGGTAATCTCTCTTGTTCAATGGGGAGATTGTCCAACCCTCCATCCTTAGGCACCTTAGAGAGTTTTTCACCTTCAGATACGTCCTTTATTTTTACTTTTTCATGATCAACAAGCACCTTTCAGTTTTCACCTGAAGAAATTTCCTTTTTGTTTTTATTTTTTGCATTTTCACTTTTGTGACTAGAGGGAGGAGCAGCCTCTCCAAATTATGTTGCAATGTTAAGCTCTATGACAAAAGCAACCTTATGGTTCCCACTTGGTATACCTTCACAAAGTCCCATAAACTCAACAATTGCTTCGTTGTTCTCGAATGTGTCTAAATTCAATGGTCCTTGTTGGTCCCAATATATGAGTGGAGATAGATGAGGGGTAAGCCATCACTGGTACTGTCAAGGGTTAGGAAAATAAGGTAAAGATAGAGGTAGAGTCATCGGGTTCCCAAAAGGTTTTGATCCAAGCTTCCCTTTTCAAAGGAATTGTTTGTTTGGGATTTGACAAGTTCTGTGGGGAACTAATTTTAAACATTTGCTTGAAATTTTCCTCAAAGGTAGGCTCACCAAGTTCTCTAAACGTTTCCTCAAGGTCATAGTTACTAAATGATTTAGGGTAAAATCACAAACCTGTGTCACACTTTATAAAGGAAATAATCAACAACAAAAAATTCTAAACTTCGACCACATAAAAGTGATCTTTATGTTTTGAATTTCAAAATTATGATGTAAACTAATGAAATGTAGAAATATTGATGAAGTTAATTCCTGTAATTTTTTATATTTAAAAAAAAAATGATTATTTTTTATCAATTTAAGAGTAGACTTTGGAATGCTAAAAATTTCAGGAAAAAGTGACCTTCAGTTGATGTTAAGAAACAAATAGAAAAAACTTCATTTTCCCCTTTTTTCCAAATGGTAGCTTCAAATATTATATCTAGTGCATGGAAAAATTTGAAAATTGATGTATATTTTCTCGTAATAACATTTTAAAAGTCAATTAGTCAAAGGTGGTGATGGTTTTTATTGACGGCATCAACCTGTATGCTTTTTAATGTTTTTGAAAGAAAAAAAGAAAGGCCTTTAGAGGAGTTTACCTCCTCTCCCAGTGCACCATATATTTTCGATATTTTTTTTTATGTTTTACACCTATTTTTTCTTTTTAATTTCTAAGTGACCCTCTTGCCTGGCTTTATGTGCCAATACTTGCAGAAAAATATATTCAAAAATGTCAAAATATATAAAAATACATATTAAATTCACCTTTAGAATCTCAGGAAGGTGTTTTAATATATATATTACTATTAGGTCAGCAGATTAGAGTTGAAAGTTTAAAAGAAATTCAAAACCGGATTACCCAGGTTGGCTACCGCAAAACAAGTTACCACATAGATGGTTTCAATGAAGGGTTTTGGAAACTGACTGCTTTTCTAGGCGCGGCTCCATCACTCAAAATAAGAAACCAGTTTCAGGCCGCGCCAGGAAAAAATATTTTGGATTAGATTTATGTATTCGGTTGAACTCTACGCCCGTTATAGATACGTGGTTTAGTCAAAACCATGCCAGGACGGAAACTTTCCAACCAAAAGAATGTTCACTCAAAGGCGTAATTTATTTAGCCAGAAGTTGCAAATTTGTGATTTTACCCTTTAACAGACACATTCCATTGATTAGGATTCGCAGGTCGGTGTGAAAATGATCTCGGATCATCAGCATAGTTTCATTTGAAGCATTAATGGTATCACTTAAAGGCAACCTGGTACCATGTTCACACTCACTTTTGTTGGTACAAACCCTAACCCTCTATATTTTGGTAAGTGAGAAGGCAATATAGGTTCTTTTATTCCATTCTTATTTAGACCAAGGCCACTATGTCCACCATATCACTTTTGTTTCATGAGCTCGAACCCTTTTGGATACTGATCAACTGGTAACTGCTTAAGCTCAATGTCTTGTTCATCCTTGCAAATCCATGTGGATATGTCCTGACCAGTAGATTATTTCCTTAATTCCCCCCACTTAATGAAGGTGGTAGGAGGGGTATGGATGATGATTGTAGGCTCCATTGGAATAAAGCAAGGTTTACCATAGGTCTTTGGATATTTAGGCAATTTTCCAATGCAAAACAAGGTTTTCAATCTGTACTCTCAGCTACATCCTTTGTCTTGAATCTAGATCTTGGGTGTGGAAGGTGTGTTGAATAGAGTGGATGGTTTAATGAGGTCAGATGGATCAATATAATGGGATGAAGTGGAGGATGAGGCCTCTATATTTATGGGCACTTGATGCTCAACAGTTGCTCTCAGGTTAGTACAATACTGAAAGGGATCAAGATCACCAGGAATAGTAATTTCAGTGCCATTATGTGGAAACTTGAGGAATTGGTGGTATGTGGATGGTATGGCCCTCATAGCATGAATCCATGGGTGACCAAGAAGAAGGTTATAGTGTAAATCTAGATCCAAGACATGAAATATTGTGTTTTGTATAGTTGGACCAACTCTTACTAAAAGTGAAATCATGCCATTAGACGAGCACTCAACATCATCATATGCCTTGACAACAATTTTCTTAGTTTTATCTATGCAATTCTCAAAGTATCCCAATGCTTTTACCAGTTTGAAAGTGCAAATGTTCAAACCAGCTCCACCATCTACCAAGACTCGTCTGATCTTATCTTTATTAACATAACTTCAAGGTGTAGGGGATCATTGTGATCTGAATTTTGTGCAAAGGAGTCTTGTTCAAAAAAATTGACATGGTGTGGCATAGCTAGGTATCTAACCATGGCCTAAAATTGGTTGACATTTAGGTCAAAGGGTAAACATGTTTATTGCAAGGCTTTGTCCATGATGGCCCTGTGCTTTGGGGAAATGCAAAGTAGCTCAAGAATGGATATCTGTGCAGGAATCTTTCCTAGATGATCAAGGAGGTTATACTAACTATTTGGTTGTGTATTAGAGGTATCCCCTTGTAGAGTTACCTTGGCTCTACGAGTAGTGACAACACATTCTGATTTTTTCTTGTTATTAATGGTGACAATGGCAACATAACTATCGAAGGATCATATGTGATGAATGATAGTATTGTAGTCATATAAAACATTCATATAATTAGCCCTATTTAGCGCCTAAAATCAAAAGGCTTTCCTTTTTAAGCCGTCGCCTAGAGTCTTTGAATGTAAACGATCAAAGGGGTGATTCAATACAGTTTTACATTTATGAGATCCTAATTTTCCGTTGAAATCCGCATGTTGCTTTAGAAAATGCAATAGTCTGAAGCCGAAATTTCCCTTTTAAAGGATTCCAATTGAAGAGGTTTGGTCATTCACCTTGAATCAGCCCAACCTTAGGATCAGAGAACCCATGAGTTTAAATACATACTATACTTGGGGAGTCTCCTTACACTTTTTCTCAGTACTGATAAAAACACTTTTAGTTTTACCTTTTGGGGATCAAGTAAGATTCATTTAAATTGTAAATTATGTAGTCCTTAATGCAAACTTTAAAAGGTATAATTTTGAATAAATTTAATTCATTATTATATTTAATTTTTGTTCTTATGGGTAGGTTTTCATTTGATGAAGCTCTTTCTACACGTGGAAAATAGTAGATTATCAAAAAAAATTGAAAAATATTAGTGCACTAGATATTGAAGTCCATGATCCAACAAAAAAAAATTGAATTTTGATACATACAAAAAAATTTATGTCGTATACAGTCTACCTATGTTTGAATTGTAATCGGTTTGACTTCAAAACTTGATTAAGGAAAAAATATTTAATAAAACACTATGAAACCAAACGAAAGTGCTAGATATCATAGTTACAAATCTAAATTCGAAAAAAATAGAATTTTATCCTTCATGGAAAAAAATTATGTTGTATATGGTGAGCATCACTCAAAAATGGTGTTTACTGAAAAAAACTAGTTTTCGAAGGAGATGGAAAAAGAAGTGTAATTTGATTCCAAAATTTTTGAAAAAAATATATTTAGAATCTATAGATAAAATTTCACAAATCACTACTTTGCATCATCTTCAAATTCCTCACAGTTTAGCTGCTATAGGTTCCCAAAAGTGAAGATTTAGTTAGAAAAAATTAGTTCAGTGTCTAGTTTGGCAAAAAATTGTAAACTAGTATTGTGAGATCACCCAACATTGGTTTTAGGTTATGGGTTGTCTATTGAAATGTCTCCTTATTTAATGAGGTCATGAATGATATTTTTGAGAGTCCAACATGATGATGTTTTATGTCCTTTTCTATGGTGATATTCACAATATTCATTATCATTCCACCAATTAGGTCTGACCAATGTGGGCTCATAGTTCTTGATGTCTAGAAGTTGAATGACATTGGATTGTAAAAGTTGAACTTCAGAACTAATTCAATAGGTTCACCCAAGGGAGTGTACATTCTCTTAGTTCATGGAGGTCCTCTATGTTGTTGGTTGTTTTGGATTGCATTCAATGTTTGACCTTGACCTTGTGTTTGAGATTTTGATGAGTTTGATGTGTTTGATGTGGAAGGACCTTTGAGGTGAATAGTAGGACCTTTGTTTATCACTTTTGTGTCAATGACTCCATCATTAGTGACATTCTTATTTTGAGACCAAAATTTCCCTTTTTCATTATTAGCTTTTGGAATTTCTTTGTGCACCTTAACTAGCCCATTTTCCACAAGAGTTTTCTCAATAAAGACACCTTTTTCAATGATATCCTCAAAGGTTGTGCAACATTGTATTTGGAGTCCAGTCCTTAATTTTGTGTTGAGGTTTTCCATAAACATAGTGACTAGTTGTTTCTCAGGGATTTTGCAAGGAAATTTGCTAGCCATACTTCACCATGGTTGGTAGAATGATGTGAGTGACTCCCCTTCCTCTTGTTTAGTTGTGCATAGTTTTGCAAGGGTCATGTCACTTTCCATATTAAAGACAAAGTGGTTAATGAATCTGTCAGCCAAGTCACCCCATGTCTGAATCCCAGGAGGAAGGTTTGTAAACCATTCTAGAGCTTGTCTTGTAATACTTCATGGAAATAGCCTCATCATTAAATTATCGTATGTGTTCCACTAAATCTCCTTTCCCTTTATACTTGGGTAAAATTGGTGTTGTGAAGTGAGGGGGAAAGGGTGGCATGTATAGGCTTCTTTCAAATGGATAGGGGCACAATTCCTCCATGGAATAAGTTTTTTTATTGGTCCCAAATTGTATTTTTGTCATTTATTGTTGTATGGCTTGTATTTGTTGCATCAAGGTGTTTGTGAGAGATGATGTTGTGTTTGGTTGACTTTGCATGATGGCATTGGCATTGGTATTGGTATTGGTATTGAGATGGCCAAATATTTGATTTGAATTTGGATTGATGTTTTGCTGCATGGGACCTTGGTTACCTTGTTGATATTGATGTGTAAATGATGCATTTGTCTTGGAATGAAATTGGTATTTTGATTTGTTCCCAAAGTCATGTTTTTTTTTGGTGTAGCATTTTGAAATTGAAAGGTTGGACCTTGATTTACATTTTGAAATTGAGGTGTTGGGCCTTGGTTGGAATTTTGGAATAGAAATGTTGAACCTTGGTTGGTGTTTTGAAATTATGGTGTAGGACCTTGATTTGCATTTTGTAATAATGGGGTAGGACCTTGATTTACATTTTGGAGTAATGGTGTAGGACCTTGGTTTGGTGCCTTATGAATCCTCTTTGATTTTTTGTGTTGATTTTGAGGTGTGAAACCTTGACTTGTGATTTGGAAAAGAGTATTTGTAAATTTCATAGTCATGGGGTTTGATGATGAGGCACCAAATGTAAAAAAAATTCCTTGTGTTGAAGCATGAGTTCTCTTGTTTCCAAATGTTGTGTTAGGAATGTGAACGTTTGTTGCCATATGTGTTGTCCCAAGGGGTTGACTTGTGAATACTTTATGTGATGAGTATTGCATCCCTAATGTGAATTTTTTTTGGGTATATCCTTGGTTTAGGGCTTCTGTAACTCCCTCTACAAGTGTAGAAACATCATAGCCTTGAGGAAGTTTGGTAAATTTCTGTGATAGTGCATAAAAGAATTTATTCGGTTCAACACTAATTAGTTCTTCAACAATGGGTACTATTCTTGGGTCTTGTGATCCTTGTTCGATTTCTTTGAGAGTTAAACCTTTGTTTACCTCTTCTAATGGGAGACTAGAAAATGGATTTGAGATTCCTCTTGATGTTGGGGTTTGGTTTGAATTTGAACCAAGGTTCATATCACTTGTGGGATTGTAAAAAGGATCACTTAAAGAGTCCATGTCCTTTCCTTTTGATCGTGATCTTGTTTCAACCATGTAAGACTTGCAAAGGTGGAGAGGATGATAATGATAATGCAAGATGAGATATGAGACTAAACTATGTTTTTGAGATTTTTTTGGATTATAAGGATACACCTAAGACTAATATTAAAGAATGATAGAATGATAACGACCCTATGACTAAAGGATATGATATGCAAGGATAATGATAACCAAAGGAAATTTTTTTGTGATTTTTGGGATATATAAGGATGCAAAATGACAATTCAAGGATGACGATGATCTTCTGACCAAAGGATATGTTTTTTTGTGATTTTTGGAGTAATGTAGGGATGCAAAGTGATAGTGCAAGGATGATAATGAAAAAGGATATGTTTTTTTTGTGATTTATGGGATAATATAGGGATTATAATTGTTATCTCTTAAAGTTACACCCTAGCTAAGTTGTAGGACTTAGCACTTTAGAGAAACATGGAATCACTCCTAGGCTATGGGCCACCTAGAACTTGGAGTGAATCTCCAGATAAGGCTAGCTCCTAGCTAGTTATCGCCTAAAGCTACTCTACTCTACTGAATTGACAGGGAAAAGGGATAGAGAAAACATAAACTAAATGTTAAAAGTGAAATTAAAAGGTGATACACCAAATTGGAAAGGACTATGAAACTCAAAATTTCATGCACTTGCTATAATGACAACAATTACACTTGCATAACTTATTAATGCACATTTTTTCATAAGTTCTACAGAAAAAGGTCCAAGTGATTAGACTCCTAGGAGGAAGATAACTTCACAGCTAAAAACCATTTACACTTTTTTGACATAGTTTGCAACCTGCATTAGCATACTTTTTTGCATAAAGATACTAAAATTTGAGACAAAGTTATAAGGAAATGGACATTACCTTATAAATAACTTGATCAATCAATTGACTGTACACAATAATGCAAAGAAAAAGTAGGAAAAATCTCATATCAATTGCATCCAAGGCCTTAAATGTATTTCATATCCAAAACATGAGTTACAAAAGTATGCTAAAATTTGACAAAGGACTCAAAAGAAGTCACTAAGTCCAAAATTGCATAAAGAAGAACTAACTTCACAAATGAAAAGTGAAGTCAATATAAGCTTCACCAAAAGACTCCACCAAAATAGGGTCTAGAAACTTCCTTGGGTTGGATGCCTCCAAAAAGCCAAAAATATAGGAACTAAACCCTCTCCAAAAGAGCTCCAAAGTGTTGAAAAGGTCAACTTTGACCATAACCAACCACAAGAACTCCCAAAATTGCTCCAAGATGCTCTCCAAAGCTTTAAACTTAGTCAAATCCACCCCTATATCTTTGGCACTTGTTGGATAACAAGTCCAACCTCCCTATATCCTTGCACTTGTCATAAACACTCAACTATATGATCTTTGACTCAATCTTGAAAGCAATGCCTCCTCCCTTGCAATTATGACAATTATTAAAGTGATTCATTATCATCACTCCAATAATGTTTACATTTTCAAAGTAGTATACAATTTGATAAAAAATAAAGGGGTCGACCATACTTGGTTTGACCTAATATTGCTTGAAAGTATGCAAAAGGCACAAGGTTTAAAATACACTACATGGGCATTAGTTTTGCAAAGAATATTGATAACAAAGGAAAAAACTTCCTTTTGGTGGTCAAAAACAACATTTTAGGATAAAAGAAACCCTAAAACTACTCATGGGTTTAACACACATTTCTCATTTCATTTCACTTTGCTACTGTTGGGTTCCACCAAAGTTTGAAGCTGAGCTCTAATGGAGTCGAGGGTTTTCTAGGAAGGTTCTTATGTTGTTCTCCTTACTTCATGTAGTTATATTAGTAGAACAATGCATCCCACATGCACCATCTAAACTCATACACAATAGCAGGTAACTTCTCCTCTGTATCATTAACAAATATGCATTCTTCATTATACACTAAAGCTCTCTTGATACTTTGAGCCTCTAACTTTCCAATTTCAAAAGCAACATACTTTGCCACTATCCACTGTCAAATTTTGACAATAGAAATAGCGCTACTTGCAAATTTGTAGTTATGAATTGTGTGCTTGTAGTTTCTTCATGTCACTTTATTATATTACCAACTATAATTTTGTATTGGGGACCTACTACACAAAGAGGGTTTCACTTTATATTTACTTGAGCCTGATCTCCAAGTTCAAACATATAACAAGGGATTCAATCTACCTTGTAGCCATGGGTTTCTCTTGTTCTGGAAAACAACCTTCAAAACCAATGAGGGTCTTTATGAGTGGCTGGTCATGCCATTTGGATTGTCTAATGCCCCCTCCACATTCATGAGACTCATGAATGAGATCCTCAAAGAATACATTGGCAAATTTGTAGTGGTGTATCTTGATGATATACTGATCTTTAGCAAAACAAGAGAGGAGCACCTCAAACAGATAGAGTTGGTTTTCCAGAAGCTGTAGGAGGAGAAGTTGATGATCAATTTGGAAAAGTGTGAGCTCATCAAAACATAGCTGGTGTACCTTGGATTTGTGCTATCACATGGCAAATTGAAGATGGACAGCAACAAATTGGAAGCCATCCTCAATTGGCCTACTCCAAAGACAGCAATAGAGGTAAGAAGCTTCCATGGTCTTACTCAGTACTATAGGAAGTTCATAAGATAGTTTAGTGATATTTGTGCTCCTATGTTGGATACCATTAAAGGAGGAATGAAGACTAAGTTTGTGTGGAATGAGCAAGCTAACAAAAGTTTTGAGTTGTTGAAAGAAAAGATAGCTACCCAACCTGTTTTGGTTTTTCCAAGCTTTGAAAATCTATTCACTATAGAGTGTGATGCAAGCAATGTGGCTATTGGAGCTGTTCTCAGTCAAGAGGGCAGACCAGTGGCTTTTCATTCAGAGAAGTTAAGTGAAGCAAAGTATTCTTCTTATACTGTGTGAATGTATGCATTGGTCAGGCTTTGGAAATGGAGCTTGCCTTTAAGGGAATTCATCTAAGGTAGCCTAAAACAACCAAACGCTGGTTTTCTGCAGATTCACCCGAGAGGATTGAGTCCAGGACATGAAATGGGTGGAAGTACCACCACAAGCTTTACACCTTCAATATCAAGCATAGAGAAGGAGTTCTCAACAAGGTAGCCGGGAGTACCTTGTGATACAGAGAAGTCCTCACCACATTTTCAAGAGATTCAGTTGAAGAGCATGGGAATAGATCATTTCAAGGATCTATATCCAGATGATGAAGATTTTGCAGACATCTATAAGGTATGTGTTGAATACAAGAATCATTTTCATAGCAAATATGTTGAATATACTTTGTAAAGTGATCTTTTGTTTAAAGACAATCAGCTATGTGTCCCTAGAGGTTCCATTAGAGAGAATTTGATACAAGAAAAGCATAATGGTGCATTGAGTGGTCACTTTGGGATCACAAAGACTCAAGAACTTGTTCAAAGGTTTTACTATTGGCCAAGGATGAACCTAGATGTTAGGAGGTATGTGGAGAGTTGCATGGTGTGTCAAAAGGCCAAGGGTACTTCTTCAAATGTAGGCCTATACCAACCACTGCCTATTCCTACTAGGCCATGGGAATGTTTAAGTATGGATTTTTTAGTTGGGTTACCCAAGACAAGACAAGACAAGGCATGGACAGTGTTTATGTGGTTGTGGACAGATTCAACAAAATGGCTCACTTTGTGCCATGTAAAACAACCAATGATGCCAGTCAAATAGCTTCTCTTTTCTTCAAAGAGATAGTAAGGATTCATGGATTACCAATCAACATTGTATCAGATAGAGACACTAAGTTCATGAGTCATTTTTGGAAGACTCTTTGGAAAAGATTGGGCACTAATCTATCTTTTGGATCTGCATACCATCCCCAAACTGATGGTCAGACCGAAGTTGTAAATAGAACACTTGGAAATCTATTAAGATGCTTGACCAAGGAGTATGGTCAACAATGGGATCAGTTGATTGGGCAAGCTGAATATGCCTATAATGATACTGTTAATAGATCAACAGGGAAGAGTCCCTTTGAAATTGTCTATGGATCACATCCTCGAGGTGTCTATGAGCTGAGAGACTTGAAGGATGGAGTCAAGGGAAGTGGTTATGCTGATGATTTTGCCTATGCAATGCAGGAGATTCATGATACAGTTAGAAAGACATTGGCAGGAAATACCATGAAGCATAAGACCAAGGTGGATGAGCATAGAAGAGAATTTTAGTTCCATGTTGGAGATTTGGTGATGGTGCATTTAAACAAGTCTAGATTGCAGAAAGGATTCCCTCATAAGTTGCAAATGAAGAGGATAGGTCCTTGTCCTATCTTAGAGAAATATGGAGACAATGCTTTCAAGGTGCAGTTACCAGATGACAGTGGACTATCCCCTATTTTTAACATTGCATATATAGTTCATTACAAAGGATCACCACCAAACATGGATCAGACCCTCCATGAAGTCATCCAAGATGTGGAAGAACTCAAACTGCCCTCTGCTACAGTCAAACAAGCTGACAGTGTATTGGATACTAGGTTCTATAAGAGGACTAGAACCAAAGAATACAAAGAACATCTGATTAAAAGACATGATTAATTTGATGCTGATGCAGTGTGGATCAAGGAATCAGAGTTCAAGAAGTTGGGCATTGATCTCAACTTGCTCAATCCAAGGGTGGATTGAAATCTTTTGTTTTAGGGAGGATGGTGCGGGAGCACCTAGGCTAACCTCCATTTTGCTTGTTATCAAATTTGGCTTGTACCTGACCTTAGCCAAGTCAGGATAATGGTGTGTTTACTTTGGACCTTAGAAGGTCTTGATTGTGTGTGGTAAGTTAGTCACTAGGACTAAAGTCATCTTAGTTTACTCATTGTTGTTAAATTTTGCTTTAATTAGCCTTAGACAGCTTATGTTGGAATGTAAAGCATTAAATGTGTGCTAAACACATCTAAGTTGTTAGAAGATGCCAAGAGGTAGTTAGGGGAGTTGTTGGCTTGGAATGGCTCGGAATCAAGAAGATTGAGGTCCTAAGATGTAGGATGATGGCAAAGTTGCAAGAATGTTTGCGGGTTGCCATTTGTATTCTGGTTGCGGCCACAGCGCCATTGGTTTATCCTTGGACTACACTAAGAGTAGCAGACGAAAACCGGATGATGGCTTCCACGCCAAATATGGCGAGGCATCGCCGGGTGGTATTTCATTGAACCGAATGATTGGGAATGCGTTGCTGAATCCCGAGTTTTACAGTTTAAAGGGCCAGAAGTTTCTGCTGTTTTTTGTGTATGGTATTGGCGGCCGTTGCTATTAAAATTGGTGCAGTTTGTTGGGATATTGTTGCTGTTGTGTTTATACAATAGTTTTGAGTATCTTCCATTTTGTAATCAAGTTGTTTTGAATTGATTTAGGGCTTTGTATTCATAAGTTGAGGTTGTAGAGAGTTTTCTTGTTTTGTACAGTCCAGTCAATCTCTTCATGGCTCCCCCATAAACTCTAACCACGGGATCTTCCTGAGATTAGTTGGGTATGGAAGGGGAGCCAATGAACTATAAATATTTAGCAATAGGAGTCATGGGAAGGCGAGCAAGCATTTTTAAAATCAAACCCTAGGTGAGCTAGGATAGTCCGGTTAGGAGTTTGATGGTAAAAAGTGAAGAATATAGGCAGGGGTTACAAGTACTATACTGAACAAGCATGGTATTAGGTAGGGTAAGATAGGATCTTCACATGCCAGAAGGATTGAAGCTTCAACCAATCCATTTGTGTGTGAAATTAGTAGGAGGTCATTGAAACCCTAAGAATTAGGCCTAATAGCCCTTTTTACCCTTGATTGTAGGAAACTACTGTACGGAGGAGACTGAGGTCTAGAGCCCTGTGAAACATTTAAAGGCTCAAAAAGGGTGCCTGGAAATGAATTTTATTTGCTAGGTTGTTTAGCAAGTTAAAGCAAGAAAAGAAAAAAGGTGACTAGTAAGGGCTACAAGGAATTAGGCCTCACCAAGGAAAATTCTTGAAATCGAGTAGTGTGAAGATTGAATACCATCCTAAATGGATTTAATTAGATGTGAAAGGCATGTTTACAGTACCTCTAGCTCCCTTGCAATAGTTCAAGATTGTATGTGATGTTGGTACTTATATTCTTCTAAGTCCAAGAGAGAGTATACCAGTTTCAAAAGAGGTGTTGGTCTTCCAAGGTAAAGCACAGGTGGAAAACTCTTGGAGAAGAGTTGGAGCAGGACTTGGTTAATCATCCAAGACCAACAAGAACCCATTGGTGTTAGGTTCCAGGAAGGAAACAGTGAAAAGGTCTTCTAAAAAGATTGTGCAAGCAAGCTTTGGTTCACCATACACCATATTGGTATCAGAGCAACATTTGATCAAGGCTTGTGATTGATGTTGCAACCCACTGAGTCAGTAGGAGAGAACACACCAGAGGAGGAAATAACCATGGTGACTAATGCTGAGTTAGCTAAGAAGGTAGAAGAGCAAGAGGAGGACAACTGACTGCTAAGAGAAAGGTTGTCTCGAATGGAGAAGCTCTTGGATGAAGTCCAAGAAACAGTAGACAAAGTGAAGGACAAGATAGAATTGAAGGAAGAACAAGAAGCAAAGGAAAAAGAAGAGGACTTGGAGGAGGAAGCTCCAAAACTTGACCCTATTCTTGCTGAAGAACCCTTCTTGAAGGCACTGCAGGCTTTAAGTGGAAAATCTTTGGAAGGAGTGCCACTGTTCAGTGGACAAATGGACCCTGATTCAGTTGTGGACTGGATTGAGAGTATTGAAAATCACT
>VDFB02058242.1:137155033-137177277 GCA_007258455.2 Sequoia sempervirens | reverse complement strand
AACAAGTTCTCAGGTGCACATTCTATTTCATTCATTTATGTTGTAGTTTACTTTCATTTCTAGGTCTTTTTGCATATAACACTGTGTTTTCAAACACTTTGCATTTCTTAGTTTTCATTCAATTAGTGATCTATTTCATCAATCTTCTGCATTTGGATTGTTTCATCTTGGCATATTGCATCCATTTTACATTAATTTTGAGTGTTTACCTTACATTTTGGCCCATCTTTCTCCTTTTAGATGAAAAACCCTAGAAATGCAAGAAAGACCCTTGAAAGCCAAAATCTTTGTTTACAATTTGGAGCACTACAATCCTTGTTTTTGTTGCATCTCAAAATTTTGAGTGTAACTCTCCTCAATTTCACGTCCATGGTTAGTATTTCCTTATTTCAAAAAAAAAGTGGCCACTTAAGCCCCCTTTGTGCCCCCCCCATCTTTTTGCACTTACCCAAAGTTGTCATTTCACAAAAACTCACCTACATAAATTATTTCTGACATTATGACTATAAAAACTGGATAAATTTGAAGATTTATATCTACATCATAGGCTCTCGAAAGCTACAAAAAAACCCTAACAAAGGACTCATTCGCCCCTCGGCAAATGAGTCATAGATTAGCTTCAGAAACTAACTTTTGGTGAAAGGTACACTCAGATAGTACTCTTCTCTAATCTGTAATTTGATTGTAGGTTCTATCAGTATTGAGTTTAATCTTGTTGTTTCAATTTTTAAATTACATTTTGGTGTAAGTTTACTATTTTTAGTTTTTCTCCCCAAAGTGTTTTTTGACCTTGACCCCCATCCTTCAATCATAAGGAAATATGAAGGTTCTCACCTTGAGTTGATTCACTTTTAAGGGTTGTTAATCAATTTGAGGTGGGGATCTCATTTCTTAATGAAATAAAGGAGAATAGGTCCCTCATCGTACCATATTTGGTCCACCCTCTATTGAAAACCTATTTTTATTTGTTTCAAGAACAAGAGTAAAAATGAGAAAAAATAATGAAAATAGATAAAACTATAAGACATGGAAAGAGGTAAAGTAAATAAAATGGAATGAATAAGAAGGCTTGGTGTTAAAATGATCATAATGAGTGATGGAGGGAAGGGAATATGTAGAAATGAAAGGGAAAGTGGGGTTAAAAAAGACTAGGGAAGATTTTTTTTTTAAATGAATACTAAGGAAAGAGAGAAGGACCAAAAAAAGCTATTTCATAACCCACAAATGGTTCTAAGCAAAGATTGAAAGAGATAGAAGGAATCCAAAAGACTCTGATCTACAGATCTATAAGAAAAGCTCCAAAATCATAGACACACTAACACAAGAGGAAAAATTATTGTGGATGATTGAAATGAGAGAAGGATAGAACATAGTAAGAAAATCATTAATTATCAACTACCAAAATTTACAGAATTTTGGCATAAAAATAAGCTCATCCCAAAGGGTGGGCTAGGGGTGCCTCTACTGTTAAATTCTAGGGGCATAAAATTATAGGGAAATGTGAATGAGGAAGTGATAAGGTCATGGAAGTGGCCCTTGCCATAAAAATAATCCTTGAAATTTGAAATAGAAATAAAATGAAGGTAGCAAGAGGATAAATACACACATGAGGGAAGCTATATAAGTTAAATTTTCTAGGTATGTGGGATAAATATGATCACATAGAAAGAACAAGCATGGGGCTTACACAAGAGTCAAAATACATGATAGGGAACACAAAAGCACATAGGAAAAATATATGGATCAACAAGATTAGGCTAAGTGTGAACTAGGATAAATAAAAGGATAGACAAAGTATCAATAAGAAAAAAAATAAAAATAAAACCATAGATAAATGAGAACATCAAAAATAAGTGTAGAACACAATAAAATAAGTTGCATAGTTCAATGTATATTATTACAATATGTGGATTTGTTACTCCATTTTTAGTGCAAGTCAAATCAAATATATCCCTATTAATTGCTTACAATGCTTTAGGATGACTTATTCGTTTGATTACATACTTGATAATTATATTAAATGCATTGAATTCCTTTAAAAACTAATTCATAGCATCAAATTGTGTCAAAAATGTTTTTAGTCAACTTAAAGCAAGAGGGTGAATGGGGCTAGCTATCTAATTCTAAATTGTGAATTTTAAAAAGGAAGGTGTCAACAAGGAAATTAAATTAAAAAATATGGATAAAAAATAATAACTTAAAATACTCTATTTTAATCTATTTAAACCTCTAATTGAGCATCACATGGACATTCTTGTGATATTAAACATACAGAAGTGCTCTCATTTGGCTAGAATAAGAATAACATTCTTTGAATTATTAATTTAATATCATGAGTTTGTATTGCAAATGGATGATGAAATGAAAGAAATTGAGTGTGAATCTATAGATTTTTTTTGGGGGGAAAGAATGAATGACTAAGATTCAATCATAGATTGATAGTTAGCTCCATGAATTATGGCTATGATGAGAGGTAGCAATCATGGAGGAGCTGCAAATTATTTTGATTTTTAATTAATCTAATTATTATTGCTCAAGTTAAGTGAATTGATGAGTTTAGAAGAAGTTAACTAATTTTGTAGAGAGTAGATTTGTGAGTTTAATAAGTGCATGAAGGAGTTGAGTGCTTGTATGAAGAAGTTGAATGAGTGTATGAAGTAGCTCAATAAGTGCATGGACGAATTGACTCATTGTATGAGGGGGTTGACTAATTGTATGGATGAGTGAATTGATTTGATGAATGAGTTGCCTATATAGATTGGTGAGTGAAGCAAATCTAGATTGGCGAGTGAACTATTTTGACCAGATAATTGACTCATGAAGTAGAATTTATGAGTTTATTGGGTTATTTAAAGAATAATTGAGGATATAAGGTGAAATATGACATGTTTTGTTTAAATATTTGATGGATAATTAGGACATCAGGGGTATTTTAATATATTTTATTTATTTAATGAATAATGTCGAATATTAGATCACTTTAATTAAATAATAGAAATTATGTAGTTAATAGATAAATGAAGTGAATTGATGAATATTAATGATGATAAAATGATAATGAATAATAGTGGATGTAGAATTATTTTAGTATCTACACAAAGAAAAAAAATCTATGATTACAAGGTTGCCCTTGTGACTATGAATGTGTCTTAGAGTGGGAATATGGTCAAATTGAAGTGGTTAATGGATACATGAAGGTAAGTGTATCGATGAATTTGATAAGTGGACTTGTAGCTAATGAACAAATGAAGTGAATTGATGAATATTAATGACGATAAAATGATAATGAATAATAGTGGATGTAGAATTATTTTAGTGTCTACAAAAAGAAAAAATCTATGATTGCAAGGTTTCCCTTGTGACTACAAATGTATCTTAGAGTGGGAATATGGTCAAATATAGGCGACTAATGGATACACGAAGGTAAGTGTGCCAAAAAATGTGATAAGTGGACTTGTAGCTAATGGATAAATGGAGGTTGCCCTTGTGACTACAAATGTGTCTTAGAGTGACAAAATGGTCAAATATATGTGACTAACGGATAAATGAAGTTCGCCCTTGTGACTACGAATGTGTCTTAGAGTGGGAATATGGTCAAATATAAGTGGCTAATAGATAAATGAAGGTAAGTGTATCGATGAATGCCATATTTAATTTTAATCAGTTATGTACCCAAATGCGGTCCCAATTATGCCTACAGATAGACTGTAAATTGAGTCAATTTTTCAGATCCTGATAAATATTCTGGTACACCATCTGCCACTAGGATTGTTATATATGAATTTCAATCACATCAGACGAAACCCAACAGTAGACAAACGATTATAAAGGTCTACCCTGTGTGAAAATTATCATGTCGGTTTGACTTCTATTTCCAACATACAATGGATAATGGTAGCATCGAGAATCAGAGTAAGGCAAATGAAGTCCTGAGAATAGGAGTGGAGACTGAAACAAAGAGCTTGAAATCTCGTGCTCAATTGCATGGAGTTCTCCACATGTACTCAGGCAATGGGGATTCAAGTTATGCAGAAAACTCTACAAGACAGAAGTATGTTTTCCATGTACTGCAGCTGCTTTTTAAGGCAGTCATTGAAAAGCTCATAATCCCCAAGGAGGGTCCTATCAGAATTGCAGATCTTTGCTGTGCTACTGGTCTCAACACCGTCTCAGATGTGGATTTTGTTACGAGGACATTGACAAATCTGTGCCTTGGATCAGAATTAGCAGTGCCACAGTTTCAAGCTTTTCACTCTGATTTGCCATCCAATGACTTTAATGGGTTGTTCAATCTGTTGGTCCGGACTACTCGTCCATATTTCATCGCTGGGGTGCCTGGGTCTTTCTACAATGTCCTCTTTCCAAACTCAAGCATTCATGTATGCTTTTCTATAATGGCCCTCCATTGGATCTCAGAGGTGATCACTTCTTTTTTTTTTCTAAAGTTTTGTTTCA
Source organism: Sequoia sempervirens (assembly GCA_007258455.2). Classification (NCBI taxonomy): domain Eukaryota; kingdom Viridiplantae; phylum Streptophyta; class Pinopsida; order Cupressales; family Cupressaceae; genus Sequoia; species Sequoia sempervirens. Next base: position 137,172,822 of record VDFB02058242.1, on the reverse strand, counting down.
TGTGGGTACATGTCATTTCAAAATTACAATGTTAGAATTTTATGGAAAGCTAGTGTTCTCAATGAATTGTGGATCTCTTTGCGGTGTGGCTTCTTTAAAGGTTACCTGTTAGGATGATTCTAATTGCAGGTTCCTGAGGCTGTTGTGCATAAGGATTCACCCTTCTACAACAGAGGAAAAGTATGGATCAATAGAGGCAGGGAAGATATTGCAGATATATACTCAAAGCAATCTCAGAAAGATCTCACCACTTTCATGAAGTGCAGAGCAGTGGAGATAGCACCAGGAGGCATATTGTTTCTTTGTTTGATGGGGAGACCAGATGATTCACCCCCAACACAACAAGTTTCAGTGGATGGGGAATTCTGTGGTCAGGACTTTGAAGAAGCATGGGATGACCTTGTCACACAGGCATAAACCTTCACCACCTCTTTCTTGGAGACATGTCATATTTCTGTAATGTTATATTCCAATGGTTATTAATACTATTTTACTGTTATGCAGGGAATTGTCAGCTTGGAATTGAGAGACTCATTCAATCTTCCATGGTACTTCCCAAATTCAATTGAGGTGAGAAAGGCAGTTGAAGATGTTATTTCTATAACCCAATAGATTAATTGCACAATAAATTCACAGAAAAAATTTGATTTATAACAATTAATACAACTGGTTAATTAACAACTAATAACAGCGGAAGCAAAAATAACATAAAGCCAAACATAAAAAGACAATAACACAGATATACCCAGGAAACCCCAATGTGGGGAAAAACCTGCAAATGTTGGATCTTCTATTTAGCCTAATAGCAAACTTTTCTTTCGAAAATACAATATGAGTTTGCTACAGCAATCTTACTTTTATAGAGCCTAGCTGCTTTACTTAGCTTGCAAGGAAAGAATCTTTCCTTGCTTTCTTTGGCTTTATTTACACATAAAATCACTCTTGGATTTATCTTATCCTCACAAACTCGAAACACTCTATTAAAGAATAAAAAATCCTGCTGTTGCTAAAAATCCAACTTGAATTGATTTAAAGCAAATCTAATCTTGAGTTGCTTTAAAGCAAATCCATATCCCACTTTTTGAGCTACAAAAATCAACACTCCCTCTTAGCGAGGAAAGTGTTCTGCACCACACCCAACTTGTCCCTGAAGAATTCAAACTTGCTCTTCATCAAGGCCTTCGTCAGGATATCTGCTATCTGTTCATCCGTAGGAATGTAGTTGAGCTTCACTATCCCCTTTTCCACACAATCTCTGATGAAGTGGTACTTGATCTCAATGTGCTTTGACTTGTCATGAAACACTGGATTCTCAGATAGTTTGATGCAACTCTGATTATCACAGTAAATGACTATAGGATCCAACTCCTGATTAAAGAGCCCAGCTAGAAGTTTTCGGCCGATAGCTCTCACATGTTTTCATACCGCTATATACTGCCTTTGCGTAACTCGCAACCGACTTCTTTTGTTTTTGTTGTACCAAGAGATCGCCGATCCTAAATCAAATCGCACTCAAGTGTTCTTCGACAGTCAGACGGCCGCCTAATCTTGCATCAAATAAACCCTTTGAACTTCACTCCATCTTGTTGAACATACTTCAGTCCATAATCAATTGTGCCTTGAAGATATCTCAAAACATGCTTTGCAACTATCTAGTGCACACGTTTAGGTTCCACCATAAACCGACTGAGTGAGTTCATTGCAAAACAAATGTTTGGCCCCGGGTAAGCTGGCAGACTGTGACATATACAAGAGAGCCTATCAACTATCTGTATAAAGTTGGGTCCACTGCCTCTGATCTGGAAGCATCAATCTTCTTCCAATTGGTCACAAGTGGCGTTGACATGGGCTTACAGTTCTCCATCTTGAATCGCTTCAAGATATCAATTAAGTACTTCCCTTGTCCAAGGAAGATCTCTCCCTCTTTCTGTCACAACTCCAATCCCAGAAAGTAATGCATCAACCCCAAGTCCTTCATCTCAAACTCTCCTGCAAGATCCCGCTTGCAATGTGCTATGAGCTCCTCTGACCCTGTGAGAAATAGGTCATCAACATATAACAACAATATGAGAAGTTCACCCTTCACCTGAATATAGTACAGGTTTGAATCTGCCTCACTCTTGATGAAGCCCACACTCTGCAAGTAACTATCAATACGTGAATACCACGCCCTCAGAGCCTGCTTGAGTCCATACAGTGCTCTTTTCAACCTGCATACATGAGAATCCCTCTCATGTGCTTCAAACCCTTCTGGTTTCTCTATGTAAATCTCTTCCTCAATCACCCCATTGAGGAAGGCTGTCTTTACATCCATCTGATGAATCCTCCAACCCATCTGTGCTGCTATAGAAATGATAGCTCTTATGGATGAGTACCTAGCTACTGGAGCGAAAGTCTCATCATAGTCGACTCCCTCCTTCTGAGAAAACCCCTTAGCCACAAACCGAGCTTTGAACTTCTCCACACTACCATTTGCAACATGCTTAATCTTATACAGCCATCTCGAGCCCACCACAGACTTATCTTCTGGTCTTGGTACTACCTCCCACACATTGTTCTTCATGATGGAAGAATACTCTTCCACCATGGCATCTCTCCACACTTGGTGCTTGGATGCCTCTTGAAAGCTGGAAGGCTCTACTTCAATTAATTCACTCATAAGTGCCACATAATCTGAATAACGTCTGGGAGCCCTTCTTTGTCTGACTGAATCTTGAGGATCACCTACATATTCTTGAGCCTCTCTTAATGTTTGCTCAGCTGCCTTGTTTCTCCTCTTCTCACTAATAGGAATCTGAGGCTGAGGAATTATTCGTTCCTCTATCTGATCATCCTGCTTGTTCTGCTCTCCAGCTTGTGTGACTGAAGTTTGAGGAATTTGTGCTACCTCCACTGTGGATGTTTGTTCCTCCTCATTCATCAAGTTACTTGACTTCTGAAGAGCCCTCTCTTCCTCAAACTTCACATCTCTGCGAACCACTGTTTTCCTGAGAGCAGGAATATAAACCCGATAAGCCTTAGAAGTTTCACTGTACCCAACAAGGATACCCTTCTTTGCAGTAGGTTCCAACTTGGTTCTCTTCTCAACAGGAATGTGACAATACACAAGGCATCCAAAGATGCGAATGTGCCCCAAATCTGGTTTCTTACCACTGAACGCCTCTTCTAGAGTCAATTTGCCCAACACTTTGTGAGGGCTCCTATTTTGCAAATACACAGCTGTGTTCCAAGCTTCTGCCCATAAAAACCAAGGCAGATCCTGATCATGAAGCATGGCCTTGGCTGCTCCAACGATAGCTCTATTCTTCCGTTCAGCAACCCCATTTTGTTGAGGGTTGTACGAAACTGTCAACTCTTTCTTGATACCTTCCGAAGCACAAAATTCTTTGAAGGCATTCGAGGTATACTCGCCTCCATTATCAGACCTCAGTATCTTGATCTTCTTCCCAGTTTGGTTTTCCACGAGAGCTTTAAACTCCTTGAACCTACTGAAGACTTCATCTTTATTTTTCATGAAATATATCCACGTCTTCCTGGAGAAATCATCAATGAAGGTAACATAATACTCATATCCATTCAAGGATGTTGTTGACATAGGTCCACACACATCTGAGTGTACAAGGTCCAAAATCCCTTCGGATCTAGTGTCGCTGCTTGGAAAACTGGTCTTGGCATATTTCCCAAGAGCACAACCCTTGCACACTTCATGCTTTTCTATTTTCATCTCAGGCAGCCCTGTCACTATTTCCTTAAGAATATTAAGTGCTCCATAGTGAAGGTGAGCCATCCTCCTATGCCACAATTCTCCTATCCCTTTACAGCTACTAACCAATGCATGTGCTGGCTCAAACTGTAACCGAAACAAGCTGCCATGCCTGACACCAATCACTTTTGCAATCTTGGAATCTTTGGGACGAATATAGACTTTTCCCCTCTCAAAGGTTATGATGTAACCCTTGTCTTCCAAGGCAGAAACTGAGATTAAATTCTTTGTCATGCCGGGGACATACAACACATCCTCCACCAACAAAGGTTTGCCAGACTCCCTCTGAAACTTGACGGTGCCAATACCAGTTGCATGGTACTTGGCATTGTCTCCAAGCTCAATATAGAAATCCAGCTTCTTCTCCTCCAACTTGGTGAAACATTCTTTGACTCCCGTCATGTGGCGAGAAGCCCCACTGTCAATATACCATACCCTGTTGGTAATTGAACTTGAGAGACATGCAATGAGCGAAAACTCATTTTCAAATCGTGATGCAAACTCGTCCACCTCTGCTGTAGCAGCAAATTGCTTCTTCTGCTTGTCCTTATTTTTCTTATTCGGACATTGACTGGCATAGTGACCCATCTGATGGCAGCAAAAACATTTAATCTTGCTCAGATCTTTCTTCTTCCCACTCTTGGAAGAACCTTCCGATTGCTCTTTATTGGACTTCTTCTTACCCTTGCTTGCAAGAGCAAGATTTTCTTCATCTTGACCCTTCTTCGTCTGATCTCCTCGATGAGCTCCTTCACGGATCTCCTCCTGAACAAAATCATCCCAAAGTCTTGCCCAATCAGGTAGTCGATCTCTACCGACAACACACTTGACAAACACTTCCTAGTGCTTTGAAAAACCATTCAAGGCTATACACACCAACTCATCTTCTTTAATCATCTCTTCAACAGCTGAAGAGCTTCATCCCCTAATTCGTGGTCGCTTTGGACAAGTAGGAGGTCACACTCTCAGCTTTGACATCTTGGTATTATGCAATTTGTCCTTGAGCATCATTCCACGCACTGGAGAAGTCGCTCGGGATAAAGTTTTGTGGGCGTATCCCACATCTCCTTGGTGATGTATTTCCCCAATAAATGAGGAATTAAATGATCTCTTACTCCATCCAAGATAATCCTCTAAGCCTTGGCCTCTTTAACTTCATGCAAATCTAAGGCAATAGGATCATTGTTGGTGGATCCCCAAGTAGTTTGATGCACTCGAAATTGCCCTCAGATTTAACGCTAGCTGCCATAGCCACAAAAACCGAAACAAAAAATCCGATGACTTTTTTTTTTTCTTGAAATTCAAGCATAAATCTTGGCTTCAGATTCGAGTTTAGAGCTCGATACTATAAAGCATATTTCTATAACTCAAATAAATGTGACACTGCACAATAAATTCATATAAAGAAATCTGATTTATAACAATTAATACAACTGGGTTAATTAACAACTAATAACAACGGAAGCAAAAAAAATAACAACAAGAAGCCAATCAGAAAAAGACAATAACATAGATATACCTGTGTGAAACCTCAATGCGGAAAACTCGCAAATGTTGGATCTTCTATTCAGCCTAACAGCAAACTTTTCTTTCAAAAATACAATATAAGTTTGCTACAACAATCTTACTTTTATAGAGCCTAGCTTCTTTACTTAGCGTGCAAGGAAATAATCTTTCCTTGCTTTGTTTGGCTTTATTTACACATAAAATCACTCTAGGATTTATCTTATCCTCACAAACTCAGAAACATTCTATTTAAAGAATAAAACAAAATCTGCTGTTGCTAAAAATCCAACTCGAATTGATTTAAAGCAAATCTAATCTTGAGTTGCTTTAAAGCAAATCCATATCCCACTTTTTGAGCTACAAAAATCAACAAGAGAGTGGTGCTTTTGAGATAGAGACAATGGAAGTATGTCAAGGGGTGCCAAGCATGTCTGAGGAGGCATTTGAGCAGTGGGTGAAGGAGCCAAATACCTTTGGAAAGATGAAGGCAAATCTGGTTAAGAGTTTTGTGGGCAGTTTAGTTGAAGCCCACATTGGCATTGAGCGTTCAGACATGCTTTTCCAGAGGTTTGAGCAGAGAGCTGCAGCCCTTCTCCACTCCTTTCCTCCTTCAAGATTTGCCACCTGCACTGTTGCCTCCCTCATCAGAAAAGTAGGCTATCACTCGAATAACTTTAGTGATCTTTCTGCAAGTGAATAATCACTCTGCCACAGCATACGTTATGTGATTGTCGGGAATGGACTTATCTAATCTTACAATAATTGAATATAAGGAAAGAGAGGAAATGCATTATGTTGTTTTGAAAGTCGCATTCTTTTCACAACGATATATATACATCTATATATTATCTTTTAAATAATGTACCGATTATTTGGCATCATCTATCACAAGGTTATAGTCCTGTAAAAAAACAGTTATAAGAATATATATGGAAAATTGTTATGAGTGACTCTTATGCAGTTTAAAAAATGAACTCTGGATTTCAATGAAATCATCACTGCCACATCTCATTGCTGTTACAGGAAACATATTGAATCTGATGTATGTCAAAACATCAAACAACATAAAAAAAGAAAGAGTCTAACCCCAAAAAAAAGGCAATCAAAAAGTTGACAAAAAACTGTGAAATGGTAAGAGCAACAAAAGCATCCTCATTAACTGAAATGCAATATTTAATATTATGAATTGATGTGCAATAATTAAAACTGGGCATTCTCTTTGATATTTTTTAAAATAAAGTATCTCTAACATATGGCTGTAAAAGGCAGCACTTGCTATCCATCAACCAACTTAAATCATCACCTTTAATTTCTTCCTTTTATAAGAATCATAATCTTGTAAGTGATATTTTTTAATCGTTACTTCAAATATTATAATGTGAAATTTTTATTTTGGTGTCTTTTTTCTTTAGTTGTGTGTTTATGTTGAGGTAAAGTGATGACAAATCATGTAATTTTATATAAAGTTGGGTCTATTTACATAACTTTGTCGGATTCTTACTAACATTATCTTATGCTGATTGACATATATTTACTTTAATATGCATTTTTTTCTATACATTTGACTTATCTATCTATTGACCATTTTGATCTACATATTAATTCTCAAATTGAGGTAAAGTGATAACAAATCATGTAATTTTATATAAATTTGGGTCTATTTACATAACTTTTGTCGGATTCTTACTAACATTAGCTTATGCTGATTGACATATATTTACTTTAATTTATGCATTTTTTTCTATACATTTGACTTATCTATCTATTGACCATTTTGATCTACATATTAATTCTCAAATTGCTTATATTTATCACAATCCATTATGATTGTTTGACCCCATGCCAAGTATGTAGCTATGATGTCACCCCTACAACATGAACTAGACCCTCCTAAATTCAAATTTAGTCAACTAGAAACATTGTCTTTCTTGCCTCAAATTGATTAAATACAAAATTGTGTGAGTTATTATTATTTGCTTGCATAAAAACCATTCCTTTGTATCATCGTAGAGTCAAGAGATCTATCATTCATTATAGATATCTAGCATATTCTAGAAAGAGAATTTAGAAGAAAAATCAAAGATGACAAATTTTAATTTGGTGCAAAAATGAAGTAACAGACTTAATTTGTAAGAATTTATTTGTTGTCTTCAATCATTTAGCCAAAGTTATTGATTTAGCTTCCTTACATAATTTAACACATCATGGAATAGTGGGATTCCCTCAAGTCAAATCCACTAACCCCTTTTTACGATGAAAGATCAAATAGTTTACTTTTTTAGATTGCATAGAGGGTACAAATTCAATGATTATTAGATATCACCTTCGCAATTGCAGACTAAGTTTGTAATTTTAAAGTAGACCTAGATTAGTAGACTTGACCCAAAGTACAACTAAGAAGAATATTTAGATTCTAATCCATACATTTGACTCTCAAGACTTTTTATTGATTCCAAAGTGCAAAGATTCTACAGGATTATCAATTTTGCACTCTTCCCAATCATATAACTAAGTAGTCTATCCTTCTTGTTTCCTTTCTAAAAGTAGTAAATGTGTTTATCAATGACCTGTCTAGCTCTATCTCATTTCATTATTATTTAGTTTAGTGATTAACTGATGATTTTGTGTATGTATTTCATTGAATTATTTGAGACTACCCCATAGGAAATCTTTATTTTGTTTTTATTTTGGTGAACCTTAAATAACCTTAATCTTACATTAGAGCTTTTAGATCTATATTTGTATTTAATTTTCTCCATTGTTTAGATCTAATTTATCCTTTTTCATCTTTATTTCAAGGGTTTAGTGATTTTTTTCTTTGGCTATCCCACCCCACCAACCTTTGTTGTGACCTAGGTTTAAATTTTTCACCTATTTTCAAATATGATTTAAAACTAAATTTTATAATTTACTTATCTATTCCTAGTTATACTACCGTTTATGATTAAAGCTTCACATGGTCTTAACATACATTGAGAAGAAGTACTCACCTAAACCCTAATACGATTGCTTGATCCAATGACAATGGTATCTTTAATGCTATTCATATTAAGATAAAAATAGGTGAAGACTATGATCATAAGGCTCATGTGAATAAATTTTTTTTTCTCCATTCAACTTTCTAGTTTGGATAAATTATGTGGAGAATCCTAAACTTGAAGTTATGTTCCATGATGTATTTACAAATTAATAATACAGTTAGAGACTTTATAAGTTGTCTACTATAAAATTTCTTCATCTTTTAAGGTTAGTGCATCTACCTCCACCCATAAGTCTATTATATAAACCTCATCTATTGATAATTCTACCTTTTCCATTAGTTTTCCAAAATTTAGTACATCTTTTCCCATACCCAACTCATATAGCACCATTGATCTTACTACTATCCCAATTACCATATCTACTAGTTCCACATCCCACATCAATTATCCTCTCATGTAACTCAAATTTTATATTCCCTTAACCCAATCCATAGAATTACCGTCCCCTCTTACAAATCATTCCTATACACACCATTGTGTCCTCAATTAATCCTTAGGCGTCGTACCATCTCTACCCTAGATGCAATATTCCTAAAGATTGATCATGTAGAAAAGAAAGTGGATGAAAAACCAAGTGAATAAGATGATAGTAAAGTTTTGGATCCTAGTGATCTTATAGGATTCTCCAAATAGTCTACTTGCAATGAAACTCAATCCATCCTCATACATTCTAAATATTGTGGGGCTACTTCATGGCTTTTAGTAAACTATATCACCTCTTAGATATTCTAGGGAGCATAAAGATTGATATCCACTCTCTAGAAAATATTAAACATGCTCCATTAGTATAAAAACACACTATGTATGTAAACAAACAATTCTACAACAAACATATCTCAACCATTTGACCTACAATTTCTACTAGATCTTCAATCAAACTAGTATACCTTATGGAAAGTTGTAATATTTAATTCACAAGTATCCTCACTATATTATTCTACAATATTTAAATTAAAAACTTATCATGAAAACCAATTGGCCCATGCTAACTCACTAATGACACATTAACAATTGGTTATGTACTACAACTACGAAGGGATGAGAAATCAATGAAGGAAATATTTCCACTTACTAAGGCATTAGCTCAATTTATTTAAGTGACTTTAATATCCATTGTATGATTCTTTGTAAACTATATATACATAAGTTTATAACATATTTTAAGTTGTGATTGGTAGAAGATAAAAAAACATATGTGTTTCTCAAGGGTATGTCATGTATAAAATAGATAGATAAGTAAAATTCATCATTTATTTAGTTATATATCACTCCATCTCTATTTTTTTTGTACTTAATTATTTTATACATATTCCATAAGAAATTTGTAGATCAAGGGCATAAACCCTTGGTCGTGGATCACTTGGGCATACACCTATGGCCTTTGAGATTGTGATACATCTATTTCCTCTTGGTTTTGTGGTACCAACATTCTAATGTATGATGGAAAAGATGATCTTAATAGTCATCTAAAATCATATATATTTTTACAAGTGGAATTCATTATAAGGATAGAATGTTGACAAAGATACTTCCATGTACACTTAAGGATTATATCATTGAGTGGTTCACTACACTTCCTCAAGGATCCATATATTTATTTAATAAAATATAAAATATGTTAATTAAGAAAGTAAAAGTCAATATGGACCTTAGAGTTACCATTTTTTATTTTCTTAAGGTGCCCAAGAATTTGATGAATATATTGTAATGTAAAAATATTATACCCTTACATTTACATTTTATGTTTTGTGTCCACTCCTTGGTTCTATTTTAGACTAAATTTAGCCCTTGCATTATAATTTATCTTTCACATGGTGCTTAGTTCTTTTTCTTGTGGTCTATTTTTTCAATTTTTATGTCACTTGTATTTTTCTAGTCTCTTTATTTGTTAAAGTCAAAATTATCTAGATGTTATTGTGATACAAAAATGTTTATATGATGGCACTAGCATCCTACAAAAACATAATTTTTGGTGGTAATTTCCAAGAATTTTTTTACCTATAACCAACCCTAGAGTAAGTACAAGATAATGGGTCCACTTTTTGGCCAAAAAGTGGAAGTGTTTTTTCTTGAAAATTGAAGTTTTTCATAGTTGGAGTAAAACATTTAAATCACTCACACATAGAATATTAAGAAGGTATAGTAATATGATACGTAGTATTTCTAAATTTTAAATATGTAATTTATTCTAATACCCAAATGATACATGTTAATTTTTTATAGGTTGTACAAAAAACTCTCTTTTAAACTCATTTTATAGGGCTAAAATATGCATGTGTATGACCAACATAATTTGAAATAAATACAATTATTTTTCTAATTCCTCTTGGGGAAACATGTGTATTATGGTGAATTTTGATTAGGATATCTTTTGTAATTTATTCTAAATATTCTTTAATTAATTATTTATTGGTCTTGTAGCATCATAAATGATCACCCTTCACAATTTCACACTATGTTTGACTCCCTCCTAAGTGCATGTGCCTAATAATGCTTATAAATTACTCGTTTAATTATTGCTTTCAAGAAATTGAATTAAATATGGGGGGCAGTGCATGGAGATGGGTAGCCAATTTTTGGCCACTTTCAAATTTTTTTTTTGAAAAGTCATAACATGAGTGCGTTATAACGTGCTCATGTTATGACATGTTAAAAAGAAAAAAAAAGTGAAAGTCATTCATTTTGCATTTCGACTATTTTTTTGTTATGCCCGCAGCCAAAACCCCCATTTTTCGCGCTCACATTCTAGGAGGAGGCATTGTGAAAAAATATTCACCAAGGGTTGCTATTTCTTTGCAAGGATGGTGCCACGATGAGGAGGAGGTGTGAGAGGTAAGGATTATTTTCTTTTTGTTTTGAATTTGTTAGTTTTAGGTTGTATTTGATTTATTTTTTTTTGAATTTGTACGAGATGTAAATCAGCCTACAAACCCTCAAAATCCTCAACAAGAAGATCAACCAAATCCTCAAGAACAAAATCAACCAAAACAATAACCTTCTCCACCAATCACTCAACACCCTCTTGGGACTCAACAAAATTTGATGAGTGAAATTGAGAACAACAAAAAGAAAATCGAGGATTTAATTAGTAGGTTGAGTGATCCAAATGGTTCAACTACAGAAAGAATGACCCTAGCAAGCTCATTGAAAGATATGTTAAAAAATGTAGATTCAATTAGCAAACAAATAACTGGATCGCAAGATAGGAGGCAAGCGACTAGGGCTTATTATGCGGATAAACTATCATATAAAGATGTAAAGGATTTAAAAATTAAAAAAGGTTATTTGTGCTCATTATTCACTAACCCATGCACAAATCAAAATCTTACCCTCAATGCAAAGAGGTTTCGTATTCATTAGTGCCACCACCAATAGATTAGGAACTATTTTTATGATAGGTGATACATGGTCTTTGATTACCCACCGTGCAACAATTGTGAAGTCTCGCAGTCTTTCCTTAGGAAACTATACAGTGAGTTCATATTGAACAAAATCCCAAATTATTTTGATATGAGGGACTTCCAGGGGAGAGGTGGGGGGTCGGCTCAGGATAGACCCAGTGCACAACTGGATCCTATGCGGAAAGGGAGACGTGAGCTCTTGCTAGGCCACCTCGTGAGCATGTTGTTATGCCTTCCATCATGAAGGAGAGTGCCAACATAGAGACATTGCAAGTGATCAACACTTTGACCTAGAGTGTCATCCATCATACTAGCCCTATTCTACAGCGCCATCCAGGGGATTCTTCGAGTGGTGGCCTTCAAACCCATGTGTGTCAATCTTGTGGGGTGACTTGTTCATATGACTCCACTGACACTCAGGAGGTTGTTATGCAGGATCTGTCTATAGCTATGGAGATGGAGAGGGCAACTGACAGTTTGCATGAGGCATATGGCATTGATAGTTAGGTAAAGTTAGCATGTTCATTGAATTTAATTTATTAAATTTTGATTTTGAAATGCAAGATTAACTAATTTAGTTTTATGATTTAAATAAAATTGTAGGGTCACAGTGTTGAGACTGGATACACCAGCCCTGGACACCTACTTATTTCTGTAGTACACCTATCGGTGGGGTATGTAACTAGTAAACAATTATAAATTTATTACATGTTAATAGCATTGTTTAATGAATGATATTTAATATGTGATTTTGGATGTTAAACAAGCTAATATTGGAGGTTTCTAGGGAACACCTCCCAGTGCCAGTGGATTTACTCAAACCTACACATAGGTAATAGAATAAAGAGTTTAACTAATGAATTGTACTTAATATATTTGTGTAGTTTATATTCATATCGTTGATTACATTACATTGCACATCATTCAAAATCAAAGCATTACTTCACATTCCATAACTAATAACTAGATGTTGATAGATGACAAAATTTCAACTAAATTATAGTTGTTTAGAAAGTCAACATAAGCAGTGATACAATTTCTTCACCATGAGACCACATTTATTTGAGGCATTTCTTCAAACAACTCACCACCTTTTCTATGATACCACATTTTCCATACATGTGTACCAAAGCATTTTATCAAATTACTCACTTCCTTGTAGCTATGGCTAAAAGCCTAAAATAGATGTTTCCAACAAACTATGGATGCTTGGAAAAATATCTATCAAAGCATAATAGTAATCAATAATACCATAGAGAAGGAAATGAACTTTATGAAAAAATGCCTAAAATAAATGTGATCTTATGGTGATGGAATTCCATGACGTGCATTTGTTTGCAATGGCATTCCATCACCACGAGACCCCATTTCTTTTAGGCATTTTTTCAAACAATTCATTGCCTTCTCTATGCCACCATAGTTATCGTACATGTCTAAGAAAGCATTTGATCAAACAGTTCACCGGCTTGCTGCTATGGGTAAAATCCTAAAAATACGTCCTTTCGAACAAGATATGGATAAGGAAAATAGTAAGCATGAGAATAAAAAATATATAGTTTAATAGGTACTCCAAAAAAATTTCATTATCTCATACATTATAAGTCATGACGTGGATCGGTATTGTAGTTTTTGTGATTAAATAATTTGTTGTTTTATTTTTAGTTGTTGCAAGCCAAAACACTTCCAAATGTGACAAGGGAAATGGAGATCGGTGTTTCATCTGCTATACAATCCTCGATGGCTCTGACAGGGGAGGTATGAGGCAAATTAGTAAATTTCAATTTACATTCGTTGTTATAGATGTTAGTTAGTGAAAAATTAAACCATTATTGATTCGTAGTTTAATTTCTATTTGGATGGTTTATACAGGGTTTGAGCACACCTGAGCATGGGCGTGTGAATATTTCCCTTATGGAGAGAGATCATGAGATGGTGGTAAGTGATTATTTTGTTAAATATATCATTTTTTATAATGTAATTTCTATATATTAATGCCTTTACTTCTTATTGTAACAGTTAAAACTTCACCATGAACTAAACACTAGGAGGAGCATGAGCACTCCTCGAGCACATCACAAATGAGTGATAGACCTATCACCATCTGATCGACAAGCAAAGGGAAAGAATTTATTTTCAGAGCATGGAGAGCAATGAATTTTGATTCCAAAGCCCTTTGTTGTATACCTACATGGTAGTTTTGTACATATTTTGTATTGGATATATTTGACATTGTATGCCTATATGGCATTCTCATAAGCCTATATGGTTATTTTGTACCTATATTTCATACTTATATCGACATATATTGATGTATGCCTACATGTCTATTTGGTTAATACAAATCTTTTTTATCGATGGTGTCCATATTTTCATTCTAAATTGATGGTTCAATAGATATGAGTTACATGTATTCAAGTGTATACTTTACAACTTACGTGTTTTCCACTATATACTTTGCGACTTACGTGTTTTCATGTGTATAACTTGTATTCATGCATATACTTTGTATTAATTTGTGTATACTTCAAGGCTTACATGTTTTTGAGTACTTGTGCTTCCCTTATTCACATGTACATGCTTGACTTATTCACGTGTATACTTATTAATTGGTTAGCCCTAGCATTGATCATTTTTGTCCTTCATGGTTTGTCTTGAATATTAATTGGTTGATGCTAAACAACTTTATCTAAAAGCAAAAAACATGTTTTCAATTGGTATTCCATGAAATGATTCATAAAAAGATTCCAATATATTTAATCCTTTGATTGAAACAACTCAATTAAGCAAAGGATACATAATCTTCACAACACTTGCAAAACATAATATTCAGAGTAGATGAAGTAGTTAACTTGTTGACACATTATCATACAAACATTTATCTTCAATAGTCTTTAAACATTTTCACAGCATAATCTTGATAGCGCAAAATGAATTGTTATGTTCTTGATGTGTCACAATATAAACACGTCGAAATATTTATATGTCAACTTTTTGTAATATTATTTCTTGTATACGAAATGGACTCTGGAGAAAGCAAGTTATAATTTATAATACAAATAAGAAATGGACTCAATGCTGTCCTAGACCCCTAAATAGGTCTATTTGACAAAGAAACATGCTCTCAATCACTCCTCTAATTGGAAAACACCATTGGGCAGCATTTACCAAATTATGCTTCCCCTTGACTTTACCCACTTTTACTCCCTCAAACCTCTCTTTTTCATTCAAAACCCCTCTATTCCCAATTAGGGCATCATGTCATAACATAATTTTGACCTCCCTTGTCCTTCCAGACCATTTGAACACATAAAACTCCACAACCTCACCCTATTTCCAACCTATTTAACTTATTCTCAAGTAATTTCTTCTTTTCACCTCGTCTAGTCTTGCTTTTAAGGCCTAAATTCTGAATTTTGAACAAGGGCAGTGTTAGTAATCTCTTCCAATGCCTTTACCAATGCTATTTTCTTATTCGTACTTACATAATTAACTTCCACATGTTTGGGTGTGTAATAGGACCATGCCTAGCATAAACCTACCTATCGGGACACATTGGAGTAGTTAGTTTGGTCGCACGAATTGCAAAATGAAAGTTGCACCACTTTGCAACTTTACACTACTTCAATTTGACACTTTTTCCATCAAGTGAAAACTAGACACCACAGGAAAATGACTTCAGGATAACAACAACTAAGAGAGATTATTATAGAGGGTCCCAACATGATCCTATAGGCTCAGACAGAGAGTTCGTAAGTGTCACATTTTCTAAGTAATATATCATCAAAGTTTGCTTCCCTTTTGCACTTTGGACCCTTAAGGGATCGGTTTGGTTGAACATAGCTCAGAGTGATTCTGCATGTTTGGGTGTGAAAGAGGACCATGCTTAGCATAAACATACCTCTTTAGATGCATTGGAATAGTTTGTTTGGTCACACGAGTTGTAGAATGAAAGTTGCACCACTTTGCAACTTTGCACTGCTTTCATTTGACACTTTTTCCATCAAATGAAAATCTTCCACCACAAGAAAACCACTCTAAGATAGCCAAAACCGAGAGAGGTTTTTGTAGAGGGGCCCAATGTGATCCTGTAGGATCAGACGAGAAGTTTCTAAGTGTAATGGTATCCAATTAAAAATATGGTAAAGTTTGCTTCCCTTTTGTACTTTGGACCCTTAAGGGACCGGTTTGGTTGAACGTAGCTCGAAGAAATTCTGCATTTTTGGATGTGAAAGAGGACCATGCCTAGCATAAAAATACATATTCAGATGCATTGGAATAATCTATTTGGTCACACGAGTTGTAGAACAAAATTTGCACCACTTTGCAACTTTACACTGCTTGCAGTTGACACTTTTTCCATCAAGCAAAAATCCACCACCATGGGAAAACCACTCTGAAATAGCCAAAACCAAGAGAGGTTTTTGTAGAGGGGCCCAATGCGGTCATGTATGATCAAACGATAAGTTTCTAAGCATCATGGTATCTGAGTAACAACATGCTAAAGTTTGCAGCCATTTTGCACTTTGGACCCTTAAGGGATCGATCCGGTTGAATGTAGCTCAGAGTGATTTCGTGTGTTTGGGTACAAATGAGGACCACACCTAGTATAAACATACCTATTCAGACATGTTGGAACAATATTTTTGGTCACATGAGTTGCAGAATGAAAGTTGCACTACTTTGCAACTTTTCACTGCTTGCATTTGACACTTTTTTCATCAAGTGAAAATCTGTCGCCACAGGAAAACCACTGCAAGATAGCCAAAACTGAGAGAGGTTTTTGTAGAGGGGCCCAACACGATCTTCTAGGATTAGACAATAATTTTTTAAGAATCATGGTATCCATGTAACAACATGCTGAAGTTTGTAGCCATATTTTGCACTTTAGACTCAAGGAATTGATTCTGGAACATAGCTCAAAGCTACTTCAGTGTTTAGGTGTGAAAGAGGACCATTCCAGTGTAAACATACCCATTTAGATGCATTGGAATAATTTTGGTCACATGATATAAAATGAAAGTTGCACCACTTTGCAACTTTGCACTGCTTACATTTGACACTTTTTCCATCAAGTGAAAATCCGCCGCCATGTGAAAACCACTTTGAGATAGCCAAAACCAAGAGAGGTTTTCGTATAGGGGCCCAACACAATCTTATAGGATTAAATGAGAAGTTTCTAAGCATCATAGTATGCGAGTAACAACATGCTGAAGTTTGTAGCCATTTTGCACTTTGGACTCTTAAGGAATCGATCCAGCTGAATGTAGCTCAGAGTGATTCTGTGTGTTTGGGTGCAAAAAAGGACCATGCCTAGTGTAAAAAAACCTATTCGGATGTGTTGGAATAGTCTGTTTGGTCCCACAAGTTGTAGAACGAAAGTTGCACCACTTTGCAACTTTGCACTGCTTGCATTTGACACTTTTTCCATCAAGTGAAAATATGCCACCACAGGAAAACCACTCCAAGATAGCCAAAACCGAGAGAGGTTTTGTAGAGGGGCCCAACATGATCCTATAGGATTAGACGAGAATTTTCTAAGCATCACGGTATTCGAGTAACAACATGTTGAAGTTTGCATCCATTTTGCACTTTGGACTCTTAAGGAATCGAGTTGGTTGAACATAGCTTTGAGCGATTTTGCTTGTTTGGGTGTGAAAGAGGACCATTCCTATCATAAACATACCTATTCAGATGTGTTAGAATAGTCCATTTGGTCACACGAGTTGCAAAACAAAAGTTGCACCACTTTGCAACTTTGCACTGCTTACATTTGACACTTTTTCCATCAAATGAAAATCCGCCGCCACGGGAAAACCACTCCAAGATAGCCAAAACCAAGATATTTTTTGTAGAGGCACCCAACACGATCCTATAGGATTAGACAAGAAGTTTCTAAGTGTCATGGTATCTGAGTAATAACATGTTGAAGTTTGTAGCCATTTCGCACTTTAGACTCTTAAGGGATTGAACAGTTAAGGAGTTGAAAAGGTAGTTAGATCTGTTGGGAAAGTTTATTTTGAAGTAGAAAAATTATAAATATATTGTAAAGACTCAATGAGAGGGGGATCTTGAAGACTT
>VDFB02058242.1:137131996-137154933 GCA_007258455.2 Sequoia sempervirens | reverse complement strand
TATTTCTTTGCAAGGATGGTGCCACGATGAGGAGGAGGTGTGAGAGGTAAGGATTATTTTCTTTTTGTTTTGAATTTGTTAGTTTTAGGTTGTATTTGATTTATTTTTTTTTGAATTTGTACGAGATGTAAATCAGCCTACAAACCCTCAAAATCCTCAACAAGAAGATCAACCAAATCCTCAAGAACAAAATCAACCAAAACAATAACCTTCTCCACCAATCACTCAACACCCTCTTGGGACTCAACAAAATTTGATGAGTGAAATTGAGAACAACAAAAAGAAAATCGAGGATTTAATTAGTAGGTTGAGTGATCCAAATGGTTCAACTACAGAAAGAATGACCCTAGCAAGCTCATTGAAAGATATGTTAAAAAATGTAGATTCAATTAGCAAACAAATAACTGGATCGCAAGATAGGAGGCAAGCGACTAGGGCTTATTATGCGGATAAACTATCATATAAAGATGTAAAGGATTTAAAAATTAAAAAAGGTTATTTGTGCTCATTATTCACTAACCCATGCACAAATCAAAATCTTACCCTCACGCGAAGAGTTTCAGATTCATTAGTGCCACCAACAATAGATTAATAGGGAACTATTTTGGCGATAGGCATACATGGTTCTCGATTACCCACCGCGGCAGCCCAATTGTGAAGTCTCAGCCTTCCTTAGGAAACTATACAAAGGAGTTCAGGCTAAACAAAACCCAAACATATTTTGATATGAGGGACTCTGTAGAGGGTTGGCCTGATAGATCCGGAAGCACAACCAGATCCCATGAAAGGGGAGACGCGGAGTTCTCGGCCAGGCCACCCCTGCGAGCACGCTGCAGCCATGCCTCCACTGAAGGCGAAGGAGAGTGCCACATAGAGACATTGCAAGTGATCAACACTTTGACCCAGAGTGTCATCCATCATACTGCACTCCACCCCAGTAAAACTGTGATTCTTCTCGAGTGGTGGCCTCTCAAACCCATGTGTGTGTCAATCCTGGTGGGGTGACTTGGTTCATGACCCACCCATCAGGAGGTTGCTATGCAGATCTGTCTATAGCTATGGAGATGGAGAGGGCAACTGACAGTTTGCATGAGGCATATGGCATTGATAGTTAGGTAAAGTTAGCATGTTCATTGAATTTAATTTATTAAATTTTGATTTTGAAATGCAAGATTAACTAATTTAGTTTTATGATTTAAATAAAATTGTAGGGTCACAGTGTTGAGACTGGATACACCAGCCCTGGACACCTACTTATTTCTGTAGTATACCTATCGGTGGGGTATGTAACTAGTAAACAATTATAAATTTATTACATGTTAATAGCATTGTTTAATGAATGATATTTAATATGTGATTTTGGATGTTAAACAAGCTAATATTGGAGGTTTCTAGGGAACACCTCCCAGTGCCAGTGGATTTACTCAAACCTACACATAGGTAATAGAATAAAGAGTTTAACTAATGAATTGTACTTAATATATTTGTGTAGTTTATATTCATATCGTTGATTACATTACATTGCACATCATTCAAAATCAAAGCATTACTTCACATTCCATAACTAATAATAACTAGATGTTGATAGATGACAAAATTAACCAAACGTTATAGCTGTTTGGGAAAGTCAAGGATAAGTAGTGTTGATACAATTTCTTTCACTCATGAGACCACATTTATTTGAGGTGCATTTCTTCTAAACAACTCACCTTTTCTTATGATAACTACATTTTCCATATACATAGCCCAAAAGCATTTGACAATTATTTCACTTCTTAGAAGTATATTAAAGACTAAAATAGATGTTTCCAACAAACTATGGATGCTTGGAAAAATATCTATCAAAGCATAATAGTAATCAATAATACCATAGAGAAGGAAATGAACTTTATGAAAAAATGCCTAAAATAAATGTGATCTTATGGTGATGGATTCCATGATGTGCATTTGTTTGTAATGGCATTCCATCACCACGAGACCCCATTTCTTTTAGGAATTTTTTTTCAAAACAATCACAATTTCTATGCCACCATAGTTATCGTGACATGTCTAAGAAAGCATTTGATCAAAACAGAACACCGTTTGCCAGCGGTAAAATCCTAAAATACGCCCTTTTCTCGGAATGTAAAGAGCATAGTGCCGAAAAGCAGAAAGGCGCCATAGGTACCCGGCTGACCCTGGCTACTATGAGTCGCCACGTGGATCGGTATTGTAGTTTTTGTGATTAAATAATTTGTTGTTTTATTTTTAGTTGTTGCAAGCCAAAACACTTCCAAATGTGACAAGGGAAATGGAGATCGGTGTTTCATCTGCTATACAATCCTCGATGGCTCTGACAGGGGAGGTATGAGGCAAATTAGTAAATTTCAATTTACATTCGTTGTTATAGATGTTAGTTAGTGAAAAATTAAACCATTATTGATTCGTAGTTTAATTTCTATTTGGATGGTTTATACAGGGTTTGAGCACACCTGAGCATGGGCGTGTGAATATTTCCCTTATGGAGAGAGATCATGAGATGGTGGTAAGTGATTATTTTGTTAAATATATCATTTTTTATAATGTAATTTCTATATATTAATGCCTTTACTTCTTATTGTAACAGTTAAAACTTCACCATGAACTAAACACTAGGAGGAGCATGAGCACTCCTCGAGCACATCACAAATGAGTGATAGACCTATCACCATCTGATCGACAAGCAAAGGGAAAGAATTTATTTTCAGAGCATGGAGAGCAATGAATTTTGATTCCAAAGCCCTTTGTTGTATACCTACATGGTAGTTTTGTACATATTTTGTATTGGATATATTTGACATTGTATGCCTATATGGCATTCTCATAAGCCTATATGGTTATTTTGTACCTATATTTCATACTTATATCGACATATATTGATGTATGCCTACATGTCTATTTGGTTAATACAAATCTTTTTTATCGATGGTGTCCATATTTTCATTCTAAATTGATGGTTCAATAGATATGAGTTACATGTATTCAAGTGTATACTTTACAACTTACGTGTTTTCCACTATATACTTTGCGACTTACGTGTTTTCATGTGTATAACTTGTATTCATGCATATACTTTGTATTAATTTGTGTATACTTCAAGGCTTACATGTTTTTGAGTACTTGTGCTTCCCTTATTCACATGTACATGCTTGACTTATTCACGTGTATACTTATTAATTGGTTAGCCCTAGCATTGATCATTTTCCATGGTTTATTCTTTGAAGACACTATTGGTGCAAAACAACTTTATCTAAAAAGCAAAAAACATAGTTTTCTACCTGGTATCTCCATGAAATGATTCATAAAAGATTCCAAATATATGACACTTGATGAATAACTGATTTAATTTTCACAAAGACAATCTATACGCAAAATGAATTGTTATGTTCTTGATGTGTCACAATATAAACACGTCGAAATATTTATATGTCAACTTTTTGTAATATTATTTCTTGTATACGAAATGGACTCTGGAGAAAGCAAGTTATAATTTATAATACAAATAAGAAATGGACTCAATGCTGTCCTAGACCCCTAAATAGGTCTATTTGACAAAGAAACATGCTCTCAATCACTCCTCTAATTGGAAAACACCATTGGGCAGCATTTACCAAATTATGCTTCCCCTTGACTTTACCCACTTTTACTCCCTCAAACCTCTCTTTTTCATTCAAAATCCCTCTATTCCCAATTAGGGCATCATGTCATAACATAATTTTGACCTCCCTTGTCCTTCCAGACCATTTGAACACATCAAACTCCACAACCTCACCCTATTTCCAACCTATTTAACTTATTCTCAAGTAATTTCTTCTTTTCACCTCGTCTAGTCTTACTTTTAAGGCCTAAATTCTGAATTTTGAACAAGGGCAGTGTTAGTAATCTCTTCCAATGCCTTTACCAATGCTATTTTCTTATTCGTACTTACATAATTAACTTCCACATGTTTGGGTGTGTAAGAGGACCATGCCTAGCATAAACCTACCTATCGGGACACATTGGAGTAGTTAGTTTGGTCGCACGAATTGCAAAACGAAAGTTGCACCACTTTGCAACTTTACACTGCTTCAATTTGACACTTTTTCCATCAAGTGAAAACTAGACACCACAGGAAAATGACTTCAGGATAACAAAAACTAAGAGAGGTTATTATAGAGGGTCCCAACGTGATCCTATAGGCTCAGACAGAGAGTTCGTAAGTGTCACATTTTCTAAGTAATATATCATCAAAGTTTGCTTCCCTTTTGCACTTTGGACCCTTAAGGGATCGGTCTGGTTGAACATAGCTCAGAGTGATTCTGCATGTTTGGGTGTGAAAGAGGACCATGCTTAGCATAAACATACCTCTTTAGATGCATTGGAATAGTTTGTTCGGTCACACAAGTTGTAGAATGAAAGTTGCACCACTTTGCAACTTTGCACTGCTTTCATTTGACACTTTTTCCATCAAATGAAAATCTTCCACCACAAGAAAACCACTCTGAGATAGCCAAAACCGAGAGAGATTTTTGTAGAGGGGCCCAATGTGATCCTATAGGATCAGATGAGAAGTTTCTAAGTGTAATGGTATCCAAGTAAAGATATGGTAAAGTTTGCTTCCCTTTTGCACTTTGGACCCTTAAGGGACCGGTTTGGTTGAACGTAGCTCGAAGAAATTCTGCATTTTTGGATGTGAAAGAGGACCATGCCTGGCATAAAAATACATATTCAGATGCGTTGGAATAATCTATTTGGTCACACGAGTTGTAGAACAAAAGTTGCACCACTTTGCAACTTTACACTGCTTGCATTTGACACTTTTTCCATCAAGCAAAAATCCACCACCATGGGAAAACCACTCTGAAATAGCCAAAACCAAGAGAGGTGTTTGTAGAGGGGCCCAATGCGGTCATGTATGATCAAACGATAAGTTTCTAAGCATCACGGTATCTGAGTAACAACATGCTGAAGTTTGCAGCCATTTTGCACTTTGGACCCTTAAGGGATCGATCCGGTTGAATGTAGCTCAAAGTGATTTCGTGTGTTTGGGTACAAATGAGGACCACACCTAGTATAAACATACCTATTCAGACATGTTGGAACAATATTTTTGGTCACATGAGTTGCAGAATGAAAGTTGCACTACTTTGCAACTTTTCACTGCTTGCATTTGACACTTTTTTCATCAAGTGAAAATCTGCCGCCATAGGAAAACCACTGCAAGATAGCCAAAACTGGGAGATGTTTTTGTAGAGGGGCCCAACACGGTCTTCTAGGATTAGACACTAATTTTTTAAGAATCACGATATCCATGTAACAACATGCTGAAGTTTGTAGCCATTTTGCACTTTAGACTCTTAAGGAATTGATTCAGTTGAACATAGCTCAAAGCGATTTTGTGTGTTTAGGTGTGAAAGAGGACTATTCCTAGTGTAAACATACCTATTTAGATGCATTGGAATAATTTTTTTGGTCACACGAGTTGCAAAATGAAAGTTGCACCACTTTGCAACTTTGCACTGCTTACATTTGACACTTTTTCCATCAAGTGAAAATCCGCCGCCATGTGAAAACCACTTTGAGATAGCCAAAACCAAGAGAGGTTTTCGTATAGGGGCCCAACACAATCTTATAGGATTAAATGAGAAGTTTCTAAGCATCATAGTATGCGAGTAACAACATGCTGAAGTTTGTAGCCATTTTGCACTTTGGACTCTTAAGGAATCGATCCAGCTGAATGTAGCTCAGAGTGATTCTGTGTGTTTGGGTGCAAAAAAGGACCATGCCTAGTGTAAAAAAACCTATTCGGATGTGTTGGAATAGTCTGTTTGGTCCCACAAGTTGTAGAACGAAAGTTGCACCACTTTGCAACTTTGCACTGCTTGCATTTGACACTTTTTCCATCAAGTGAAAATATGCCACCACAGGAAAACCACTCCAAGATAGCCAAAACCGAGAGAGGTTTTGTAGAGGGGCCCAACATGATCCTATAGGATTAGACGAGAATTTTCTAAGCATCACGGTATTCGAGTAACAACATGTTGAAGTTTGCATCCATTTTGCACTTTGGACTCTTAAGGAATCGAGTTGGTTGAACATAGCTTTGAGCGATTTTGCTTGTTTGGGTGTGAAAGAGGACCATTCCTATCATAAACATACCTATTCAGATGTGTTAGAATAGTCCATTTGGTCACACGAGTTGCAAAACAAAAGTTGCACCACTTTGCAACTTTGCACTGCTTACATTTGACACTTTTTCCATCAAATGAAAATCCGCCGCCACGGGAAAACCACTCCAAGATAGCCAAAACCAAGATATTTTTTGTAGAGGCACCCAACACGATCCTATAGGATTAGACAAGAAGTTTCTAAGTGTCATGGTATCTGAGTAATAACATGTTGAAGTTTGTAGCCATTTCGCACTTTAGACTCTTAAGGGATTGAACAGTTAAGGAGTTGAAAAAGTAGTTAGATCTGTTGGGAAAGTTTATTTTGAAGTATAAAAATTATAAATATATTGTAAAGACTCAATGAGAGGGGGATCTTGAAGACTTGAAGCAATAAAAGTTGATTAGAACTGCTTTTTATCATATTTTTTGTATTTTTCCATTCTTGGCAGACTTGTATGATCTCATACAGGAGTGTTTTGACTTGCAAACTATGGAAATCTCTTATAGCATGTGTTAACTTGAATTTGAAGAAATTTTGAGAGTCTTATTTTAAATTTGTGGAGTATTATCTCAAATTTTCTTAATCTGCCCAGTTAACCCTATTTTTGGGGTGTTCAAAGTCACATAAATATAATTTTTTCCCATTCCACCCCCTATGACTACTGTGATTGGTGGAATGGGATTTTTTGAGTTGGGAATAGGTGGTTTCAAGATTTTTTTTGAATGGTAGGTCTGATATTGCGTTAGGTGTGATGCCCTAATGTGAAAATATGAGTTTTCCTCATGAAAAGTGGAGGTTTTGGTGGGCCAAAGTGAGTTTTGTGAGAAGGAAACATTATTTCATGTTTTATTAAGCTTGTGTAGACCAATTCAAACTTTTTTCAAAAGATTTTTTGTTTTGGGTAGATTGGGAAGTGACTTTTTTAATAAACCCTTAGGGTTTTGGCTAAAAAGTAGGGTTTTATGGATTACCCTTTGTATGGTGGTATGTCAGAGGTCTGATTGTGGTTTTGAAGGTTTTGACACATTTAAATTGCTTCCCCAAGGTTTTTTAGGGTTTAGATAAGTTTCAAGTATAGTTGCTTTGGAAAAAGAAGCTAATTAGAGCCTAAAACGGTGAAAAGGTGAAATTTGAGTGCTATGGTATGAAGTGATCATAGGTGGATTTTGAGTATGTCAATTTTTTTCAAATGGGTCCCTAAAGAGGTTCATGGCACATAATAATGAAGTTTCATTGAGATAAGTTACCTGATTGAGTTGATTCCCAATGCTACAAGGGAAAAGAGTGATTTTGAAGAAATGATGAAATTGTGAGGAGTTTATGGCCTGACAGTTGTGTTTGCAGATTGGAATTATGACTTTGTGTGTTGCAGGCCTCCCCCTATTGCATCAATCCACAAACCATCATATTGACTATATCACATGACCTTTTACATACATTTTATATTTCAAAATTCAATTTTTACATTTGAAAACTAATCAACAATCAAAGTATAAGGTGCTATACAATCTGCACAAGCTTGAAACAGAAAAAGGAAAAGTGCTACAAATACAGAAAACATCATCCTTTATTTACTAATTTTGCAATTGTGCAAGTAATGCAAGTTTTGTATTTTTACACCAAATAAATTTTTTTGTGGAATATTACTTCTCTAATCACCAAATGACCTATTTAAGACTTTGAATACATTACATATGACCTTCACATGACCTTTTTCACATTGTTTACATTTAAAAATTCAAATTTTGTAAATTTTCCTATCAAAGGCATTTATAGAACACTATGCTATTGCACCAAACATGAACTCCAACATTACAATATTTGAGTAAATCTCATTACAAGTAAATATCATTAAATTGCCTTACGAACTTCTTTCTCATAGATCTTTTACAATGTCACTCATACATTCAAGATTCTCTTTAAATTTCTACATCATAGGTGCTCATTATGAGGTTAACTTCAATTGAGTAACTTGATATTCCCTTGCTAAGCTTAACACGATCTTTTATAATGGCTTCAAATCAAAATTGAGATTTCTCAAGATCATCAAAATAAGGATGTTGCATTTCTTTTTTGGCTGAGATTCTCTTTGATGGATCATAAATCAACATTTTCTGCAACGAGAGACCAATAGATTTTTAGTAGTTCACTTACAAATACACAAAGTAGAAGAGAAAAAGAAAGAGCATCCAAAATGGAAATGAAATGAAAATAGATGGAAGGAACTTATAGATAGGCATGCCAGTCTCTCAACTTAGTCACTCTTGGTCATACATCTTCAGTGCAAGTTCCAAGATACCTATTGCACACAACACCTCTCATGAATAGAGTAAGTTGAAATTTTAGATGCTCTTATAATGTCTACATCATAGTTGCTCATGATAAGGTTAACTTCAAATGAATAACTTGAAATTCCCTCACCAAGCTTTGTACACACTTTTGTAATGGCTTAAAATCATGATTGAGATTTGTCAAGATCATCAAAATAAGGATGTTGCATTGCTTTTATGGCTAGCATTCTCTTGGATGTCTCATAAATCTGCATTTTCTGCAAGGGGACACCAATCAATTTTTAGTAGGTTACTTACAAGTAGGAAAAGTAAAAGAATATGATAGCATTTCCATCAAACAAATTAATGTGCATACAAGTATAAATTAATAAGAACTGATGTGCATACTTAAAAATTAATCCAACAAACCATTTGGGTCTACTTTTCTCTTTATTGTGTCTAGTATTTCTTTGTGGTCAAACTCACGGACCTTCCACAAGACCTTGTTCAAAGGTATACCCCTATATTTGGTCAAAAAAACATTGGATGCCATGACAAGGTTCGAGTAATGAAGAATCTTATGATGAATGTCAAAGTCCTGAAATAGCCAATGTTTAACACTCTTATGTGGGCACCTTCTAAGCCACGTTCCAGTAACAACAACCGATCTTGTAGGGTATTCGACGTTTTCTCCATCTATAACTAGGGCCTCCAATTTAATTTTGGACTCAACACAACAACACAAGTAATAATCTATTCCCTCTTTGTTGTTTTCATCTGCAATAACTACATAAAATTGCCCTACATTGATATGTGAAACAAAGCTCTTGAAATTAGTCAACATTACGAATACAATACAAAGTAATATAACAATATGAAATTTCAAAAACTAAGAAAGCAGATATATTAGCTGGTTGAACTAAATCTGATACGTGGTTAAAGTCAACTGATGATTCCAGACTTGCATTGTACATGAAGAACAAAAGCGTGCCATCTTTCATGTATGAATACTCCATGAATCTACACTTGAGCTAAGGAAAGAGTGTAGCTCACTCAATCCTATTAGTGTACAATAGTCCTCATATGATGCAATGTTAGTATCATCCATCAACTAAAAATACCTATGAACTAAAGACGTACCTTCATTACCTGGACCCATTGAAGCATTACACCACTTGACAATTGATCTTGCATCTATCAACTTTGCATTATCTGTATACTTTAGCTCTTTTCATGCATGCTCCTACACCATCATGCTCCCCCTTTCCATGCCAAACCTCACAAAAGTTACACATATGATGTACACCTATAATGACATGCATCCTGCTCAACCAATAGAACATGCGCAAGTTCTTGAACTATGTTGCACAGTTATCTAACCATATTATATGTCGACCGTATGCTATGCCTCTTTGAGCCAAATCACTGTAGAACATCTAGAAGTAACCTTGCATGAATTATAGAGAATATGTGTGATCATCACTAATATAAAAGTGATACTCCCTCAATACCTTCCTTTGGTCCTCTATACTATCAAATACATGAATGAATTCTATTTGCACAAATATCAAAACCTGTGTGGAGTTGTAATACTATGACTGCACCTCACGTTGTGGCTGTAAAGTGCAATTCTATGCAAATTCAACCACTGATACTATGTTGCCAAATGGAAAGGTGTCTTTGCATATCTTGAATTGCATGTCCATCCATCAGGCTCTATGGGTATGCCTTGCATACTCATACATTATATTATCATGAAACATGGACATAAACTGATACACTGGAATATTTTGAACAATCAAATCACACCTTTTTTCTTGAGACCCATCTTTTGTAGCGTATGCCACCATTTTATACTTCCTAAACTCTACTAGTTTCTATCCCACCTCATCCATGCTTTCCATATGCTGACATACTGGCATAAGCTGCAAGCCACTACAATGCTCACATGAACCATCTAAGCATGATTTCCTATAGAATATTTAGCCATCCTCTATTTCACTTAATTTTTTTGATAAGAACTCTCTTGAAGATTTTGGTGGGGCTTCTATGCCACAATCCTGCAAAACATTGTTAGTATGCAAATCACAACATATAAAATGATAAACATCATTATGGTTAGAGAATTCAATATGTAGTCTACAACAAGTAGTGTGTGTGTAATTTATCTTGACATAAAAAGGTTTAAGCATTTCAAAAAATATTTGACAAATACTAATTTGAGGATAATCCATTTGAAATTTATGAAAAAATTGGGTTTGAGTCACATCCAAAAAATGCTTTGGATGTGGCTCACGGTTCTGACTACTAATTCTCCTTCTTTCCACATCCCTTTGATTTAGAGATGGCCTTGTGTTATTCTTCCAATATTCTTCAATTAGTGTTCTCAATGCCTCAACAACTTTTTTATCTTTTTGTGGAAGTCTCTCCGAGAATTCCCATAATTCATTTGAATCAGTGCCCTCAATTCTTTGCCATCTTTGAATGGATTTTGATAAATTTTTTCTACTAATTCTCATTTGTTCACTCGTCTTTCTAATGAGATGAGCTCTCTTTGTTTGACTTCTTACCAAAGTCAATGTAATGACACGTCATGTGACATTACTATCCTTTGAGCATGAGGTCTTACCCACACTCTCATATGCTTCCATTAGATTCTTCACAATAGTGTTTTCACTTGATGCATTCAATGTTATCAACCTAAGAGTCTTCATGATGTCTCTCTACTTTATACCCCACATCATTTCAACAAATATTTGGCGTCTTGTGGTCTCATTTATCCTTTCAAAGTAGAATTTCCAAATCTTATCATCATATCTTCTACAAGTGTGTGTTGGAATCTTACCTTCTATGTGTTGCAAACTATCCTCATCAATATTACTAAAATACTTTGTCTTTCTACGCAAAATTCTAGGTGGTGTTCTCCTAGGTACATACATCTGAACATTAGGAATTTCATCTGTAATTAGGAGAAAATCAGATATAAAACTAAAATAGAAATATATCAAATCCTAATTAGCACAATAGAGTACGAGCAAGCATGAAAATCACAATAAAAAATGAATGCAAACCCAAATCCACACTAAACTCGATTTATCTCCATTGCTCTTCTCCACCTACATGAGAATGCAGGATTTTGAAGGATTGATAATGGAGGAATGTTGGTTGCTCAATTCAACAGCATAACGACCTGATGAAAATGACAAATGGAGAATGATAGAGATAGATGGAAGACTAAATAATGATTTTGAAAGAGTGAGGATACTTAAGAATCAACCCCCCTAAATGGATTGTAAGAGGCTGTATTTATAGAGCCTTGATGTGAACAAAGATAAGATTTGATAAGGATTTGATTTTTTGTTTTATTTGATCAAGAAGAAAATAAAACAAGATAAGATAAGATGTGAAAAGATAGAAAGATTTTGATTCTCTTTTAAAGGAAATAAATCCTAAAAAAAATGAGAAGGATAATTGATGAATTATCTAATTAAATAAATTAATTAGATACACATGAGTTTCAATTTTGGAAAGAAAGCGAAAAGATATTTTTAAGATTTTATTAATTAAATAAATATTTGATTTATTTAATTAACATTAGAGGAATTAATAGAAATGATTTAATTAATTAAATAATAGAAATGATTTAATTAATTAAATAATATAAATTATTTAATTAACATTAGAGGAATGGATGGAAATGATTTAACTAATTAAATAATATAAATTATTTAATTAACATTAGAGGAATGAATGGATTATGCATAGGAAGGGAATAAATGAAATTAGTCAAATAAATAAGATTTATTTAACTAATTAGATGATGACATGGGTACCTAGGGAAAAAAATGATACAAGGTGTCTAAATGATGCGATGTTGTGACAAGGTATCGTAAGAGGACATTTTTAGGTGTCTACATTTTTCCCCTCTTTGAGATGATGAGATTTGTGTTGAGTAACATCATTTCAAAGAAGTTAAGGTATGGATAGAGGAAAATGGATAATGATAGAAAGATAGGATGATGGAATGATGATGCCCCCTGGAGAGGATAGGCAAGTTGAACAAACACGAGTAGGCTCTCGAAATGAAATGAAATGATAAAGGGAGGGCTAAGACGAATGATGCAAGATAGAAAGTGGATGAAGGAGATGAAAGTATGTGCTATGCTGCAATGAAGGTGAGCAACCATGATGTTAGATATAGCACTAGACGTTATGCACCAAGATATAAGCACCAAGGTGACGATGTGTCTCGTGCCCCAGCATAATACAATCTTGTCTAGACATATGAGGAAGTCAACTTAGAGCATTAAAGTCCTAATGCAAAAAAGGTATGATGTGACTTTAGATGCAAAGGATAATGCAAAAAGATATTCCAACACACACAAGATATGAATATTAGCTAGAATGATGTGGATTTGATACAAATGCAAGATAAAATGATAACACACACAAGCAAGCAAGCAACCATGCACAAATGATACAAAAACAAACAAGGTAGTGCCCCTATCAAGTTGTAAATTGTTGATTGATGGATTGATTGATTTTGATTAATGATGATAGTATTATCATTGTGGGGAGCGACATGTCCCTAGATCAACACAAGGATGATGATAATTGATTGATTGACTAGTTGATTTGGTTTACGACAAGATTAGGATCAAGACCATTGATGCAACTGGATAATTTGACAAGATTGATTGACTTGATTGGTATGGATTAAGGATTTCCTTGCATTTGGATTATTGCTTGGATTAATTTTGAGTGATTTGATGTCTGGATGAATGGATTTGATGAAGATGGTTGATTGGTTGAATGGTTGGATGATTGGATTGAGGTGGTGGATTTATTAGATGACATTAGAAGAAGTGATTGGATGGATTGATTTAATTGCTTGGTTTTTTGTTGGATATTTGATGTTTTTGGTATTTTTGGGGATATTTTTATTTTTGTGTATTTTTGAAATGTTTTGATTTTTTTGGATTTTTGAGATGTTTGATTTTTTTTTTATTTTTGAGATGTTATGATCTTTTTTTTTGGATTTTTTAGATGTTTTGTTTTTTTTTTTGGATTTTTGAGATGTTTGGAGGTGTCAATGGATAAAAATTTGGGTAGCCTTTGTGCTAGATACCAACGACAAGGGAAAACCAAGTCTAGATGAAAGGACATAGATAGAATTGATGGATGAAAGGGTGGGTGATGGGAAAAAGGCTCATGATATATGGATGGATGGAAAGGATAGGCCATAGTGAATGGAATGGATGTATGCATCATAAGAGAGCAAGGATGTGATCTCCAAAGACTATGTCACCTAGGAATAACATGCCCCATTCTAGGTACAAGACTTAGGATTTTTCATGACATAATGTATGACAATAGGATAATGATAGGCTTGTTTGGAAGGATGAGGTATATCAAAAGATATCCAAAGCATGTTTCAAAAATTTTCCCCTATATCTTCATCAAGATCAAAAGGAGAAGGGTGGATAAGTGGACTTAATATGATAGGTATGTATGATGGCTAAAGATGGTAGGTAGGATGGAAATGATATGACATGAAAATGATAGGTTGGATAGATAAGACATTTCCCCCAAGTGTAAGTGACATAGAAGATAAACCTACACATGATGCATGTTTGCCAGGTTTTCATCATGGTACTTATCCAAGGTGCTTGTTTACTAGGTTTTCACCATGGGATGAAGGGATTTCTCTTTACTTTTTTTTCTTTCATTTTTTTTTTTTGGTGACTTTTTGGATAGGAGAAGGGGAATATGGATAGGAGGGACTCAAGTGTTTAGTTGCATGAAAGGTGATAGTCCCACTAGAGATGGATATCATTGCATGGACCATGTCAAATGCCATTATGCTCATAGATGTTGGTAAGGGATGACATGAAAGGGAGATGGAGTAGGTATATGATGGATTATGATGTGGATTATGGAGGAAAATAATGGATTATGATGCAGATTATGTAGGGAAGATGATAGGGGTTATATGGGACTTATGGAAAATATGAATGGGGAGGCTCAGCCAAAAGAATGGACCATAGGAAGGTGGTGGGGGAGATATGTAGGATAATTAGTGAAGGGTGAGGGTATGGAGGTATGTGAAATTGTTGTGAAATGGAAGGGAACCATGACCAATGGTTGCACACACTGTGATAAATGTTGAAGATTTTGATGTGGATGGGATTTAGGAAGCAATGGAAATTTTTTCTTAGGAGATGGGTGATTTAGTGATTTAGGTACCCACATAGACTTAGTATTTTTATGCCTTTTATTTTGCTTGTGGGTTTTAGGAATTTGAGATTTTTGAATAGAGTGGGAATGTGAGGTGGAAGTGGATGGCTGGGATTTTTGTGATGTGGATGCCTCGTTTGACTTGATTTATTTTTGCTTAGGTACCCAAGCCATTTTGTTTTTAGACTTTTATTTTGGAGGTATGGGCTTATATAGCTTTTTAGATGTACTTGGCTTTGAATTTTTGCAATTGTATGCTAAGGCATTAGGACCTTTAAATTTTTTTACTTTATGTGTAGAGGCATCCACATTTTTATTTTGGAATCCCTTGGGTTTGGTGGAATGAGTGGAAGCTTTATGTTTAGACAATGTTTGCATTGATTGGTTATGATTAAAATGTTTAGAGGATTTATGGATAAATGGATAAGAGGATTGAATGGTAGGAATATTAGGTGTTGGGAGCAATGGTCGTAAAGGGGATGGAGGTATATTAGGAGTTGGAAGCAATGGTGGAAAAATTTATGGTGGAAGGTGTATGGTCACATGCTTTTGAAATTTGCAGTCCTATGATGGAGGAGGGATGGCAATATATGTTTTAGGTGTATGATAGGCTTCATGATGGAAAGTGGACTTAGGATGCATGGAGGAAATACCACCATATTTAAGTTGTTATCCTTGGGGTGTATGTCTAAGGCCATAAGAGTGTGGAGGGACTTTGACATGTATAGGCTCCAAAATATCTTGTTCATGAAGGCCTAAACGTTTACCTTGGTGGTTCATGTTTTGGAGTATGCAATGGACAATGGGACTAGCTGTAGGTGAAACACTAGACACAAGTTCCCTATTGGATGGAGAAAATGAAGCAAGGGAAGATAATGGTTGTTGTTGTTCTAAGGAGGAACATTTATGAATGAGGGTGGAAAGACCAATAGATATTGAGGACTTGCAATGGGGTTGATAGTGGGTGATGAAGGATCATTAGGATCTTGATTAGCATTGTGTTCACTTAGATCCAAGGTATTTGTTTGATCTTCTATGTGTTCTTGGGAGGAACTTATCTCATCATGGGAAGTGGATGTTTTTGCATCATGGATGGGTGAGGTGGAAAGCTCTTGACCATGGAATGCATAAAGTTGGCTAAGAGGATCATCATGGTCTTCTTGATCATAAAAGGGGTCTTGATCAAAGATGGAATATTGATCATGAATAGTATTAGGTATGTTATGAATGGAATCATTGGGAGGGTGTTGATATTTATGTGGATGAGGGGGTAATGTTTCCTCATGTTTAGGATTGTTCTCGTGACATACCTCATGATTTATTTGAATGGAGGTGGAAGGGGATTTCTCATGGAGAGACTTGTCATGTTCTTGATGGTCAACAACTTGGAGACATGATGGAGGTTGACTTGTACTTAATGGGGGAGACTCTTGAATTGGCTCAAGGGGTTGTGGATGACATGGTTGGCTTGAAGGACTTGGTATGATTTTTGAGGAATTTTTTGTATGTTCAAGTATATGTGTTGAATGACATGGTGACAATTGATTCCTTGCTTGTAGCCCTTGGGTCACATCCTTTGTAGATGGATGGGTAGATTGAGGTAATACCATAGGTTTAACTATGAAATGTTTGAATTTAGGGTGTGGATTCGATGGAGGATTAGATGATGATGGGTGGAATGAAGAGTTTGATGGGTTAGAAGGTAGAGAGGCCAATGGATTAGGACTAGGACATGGTGAATTAGGGATAGGCAATTGATTAGATGGTGGTATGAGAAAGTTATAGGGTTTATGACCTAGGTTAGTATTCCCCTTGTCAATGGTTGCATTATAACATGAAGAAGTTTGACCTTGTTGCAAGGTAGAACTTAAATTCACATGTGTTTTTCATGATGTGGTTTGATAGGTTGATGTGGCATTGACATGTGAAGGAGTGGATGAATTAGATTGGTATGAGATAGAAGGGGATGACACATAAGGTTGAGGTGGAATTGGTTGATAATGAATGGATAGGGGATGATGTTGTGGTTGTTGAATTTGACAATTGGAAATGAATTGATTGGCTTGAGCTAGGAGGTGTTGGATTTGAGGTGATTTAATTTTTTGAAAATTTTGGAAGAGGGTTTGAAGGCTTTGTATGGTTTGGTGGTCCAGGGGTTGGGGTATTTGGTGAAGTGTTTGAAGGAGTTTTTGAAGTTGGGATGCTAGGACTTTGTTTTCGAATGTGGGCATGGTGTCACACATGTGTGTAAGCTCTTGCATATTGATTTGTTCCTCAAAGTATGCAACATAGTTCATGTCATCATTAGAGGCGGTAGGAGAAGCCCCTCGAAGTATGATTTTAGTTTTGGATTTGTTTCATTATTTGAACTAGGGAGAGGGCCTCCTTGAATTATGATCTTGGGCTTAGCTTTTGTCTCATGATTTGGACTGGAGGGATATCCCCCTTGGATTATGACGTTGGGCTTATGATTAGGATTGGGCTTGTTTATGATTAGGACCATTTTGACAAGTGGTTAGGTTGGTGATGTTGATGATGTGGAATGATTATTTTGGTGACTTGGATTGATTAGGATGAAATGGATAGGATATGAATGTGTTGGAAGAATGTGTAGAGTGACTTGTCTTTATGTGTTTGGTGTTTAGCTTGATTTGGAAATGTTTAAATGATTGATCACACATGTATACACATAAATCACTCACGTCAGACACATAAGCAAGTTTGAATTTTGAAATTTGAAGAATGTAATGATGATTATTAAACAAGCACACATGGAAGACACATCAACAAGCCCTATGAATAGTCAAGTGGGGTATGGCCAATTAGGTCTCAAGCTAGTCTACACAAGGTTGACTAAGGAATAATTTGGAAGCAAAATCCTGCTACACAGCTAGGAGAAAGGGGTAACCCACCCTTCACCTTCACTTCCCAAAGGTATAAAGTTATTTGGGGCTTAGCCAAGAGTGACAAGATTTTAACTCCCAAAAAAGTGTTTCTTTCAATTCAAACTTTGATTGAGGTCATTCCCAAGGGTGATGAAATCCCCTAGCAGGCCTCCTATGAAGGGTTTGACAAAAGCAAACCAAGTGAGGTGTTTGTGATCACACATGCACTTGATTCACAGGAAATTGTTAATTCGCCTTAGAAATGAAATGTGTGTATGCAAAAAATGGAAGCAATTGTTCTTTTTAACCAAAAACCAAATGTGTAGGAAGACAGTGGTTAATTTTATATCCGATTTTCAATATGTGATTGAAGAAAATATTCGTTTCAAGAGCCCAAATCCAAATGTCTAACAAACAAGATTAAGAGATGAAAGATTAAATGAGTGCACCCTAAAGTTTTCACTTTCCAGCCTACTATATGACTGATATTACTACTACTATAGCTCCTTATGATCACCGACAAGATCAAAAAATGATATTATAATGTAGCCATAAAAAAAATAAGCTCATCAGAAAATTGCAATTTTAGATACATGTTTTTAACATAGCCGAATTATATTTCATTATTTGAAGATGTTATTGATCTGTAAAATAAAAAATAAAATACTATATCCCTTCTAATTTTCTGAGAGCTTTCCAAAAATGTAAAGAAGTAAAAAGAATTCCTTGTTTTGCACCCAGAAACATGGATTTGTGAAAACCATATAGAAAATGAAGATTGGATTTTTTTCACATTGTATTTGACCTAAAAATTAAATCTGTAAAACATAGACCCATATTAGAATTTCAACAGCTTTCCAAAAATGTAAAAATTTCTAAAAAATTCATATATTTGCATCTAGAAATTCAATTTTATGAAAAAAAAATAAAAATACAATAACTCCTACAAAAATAAAGATAAACCATCAATTGTTTTACTATAGCCTCTTGAGATTATGTGTAAGACTTTGTGAAAATATTGTAGAAAAATTCGGAGCTGTGTAGAAGATATGAAGAAATTTGTAAAACCTAGGGTTTTGTGCAAAAAAATGGCAGATCTGCAACAAAAAGTCAATAAAACCTGCAAAAAACAAGCTAGATCAAAAGATTCACGTCGGGTTCACCGATGTAATTAGGAGAAAATCAGATATAAAACTAAAATAGAAATATATCAAATCCTAATTATCACAATAGAGTACGAGCAAGCATGGAAATCACAATAACAAACCAATGCAAACCCAAATCCATGCTAAACTTGATTTATCTCCATTGCTCTTCTCCACCTACATGAGAATGTAAGATTTTGAAGGATTTATAATGGAGGAATGTTGGTTGCTCAATTCAATAGCATAACGACCTAATGAAAATGACAAATGGAGAATGATAGAGATAGATGGAAGACTAAAGAATGATTTTGACAGAGTGAGGATACTTAAGAATCAACTCCCCTAAATGGATTGTAAGAGGCCGTATTTATAGAGCCTTGATGTGGACAAAGATAAGATTTGATAAGATTTGATAAGGATTTGAATTTTTGTTTTATTTGATCAAGAAGAAAATAAAACAAGATAAGATAAGATGTGGAAAGATAGAAAGATTTTGATTCTCTTTTAAAGAAAATAAATCCTGAAAAAAATGAGAAGGATAATTGATGAATTATCTAATTAAATAAATTAATTAGATACACATGAGTTTCAATTTTGGAAAGAAAGCAAAAAGATCGTTTTAAGATTTTATTAATTAAATAAATATTTGATTTATATAATTAATGTTGAATTTATGATTTCATCAATTAAATAATATAAATTATTTAATTAACATTAGAGGAATGGATGGATTACGCATAGGAAGGGAATAAATGAAATTAGTCAAATAAATAAGATTTATTTAACTAATTAGATGATGACATGGGTACCTAGGGAAAAACATGATACAAGGTGTCTAAATGATACGATGTTGTGACAAGGTATCATAAGAGGACATTTTTAGGTGTCTACATCATCAATATTTAATTGAGGTGAGCTAGATTGCGTACCTTCGATCGATGGTGGAGTAGAAGACATACCTTGAGGTTCTTGTGGGATGGTGGCATACCTTCTTCATCAAATCCGATTGATGATGTACTCTCAACTTGAGATGCCCTGGATGGTGTCCAACCATATTCACTTGTGATAGATGGTGTCCCTCCATATTCACTTGCAGTAGCTGGTGTCCCTCCATATTCACTTGTGCTTAATGGTGTCCCTTCATATTCACTTTCCATAGAGGGTGTGTCTCCAACTACGGTATCTAAATCTGTCTTAGCAAGATTCTTTCACATTTGTGCCCTTTGTGCTACCAAATCCTATTCTCTTTTTGATGGTTGAGGTTCCTCTTTAGTTGGCTTGTTTTCGTCAGTAGTACCCAAAATCTTCTTTTCACAATATGCCACCACCCATTCTCTCTCCTTTTCTTTGAAGGTTTCATACTCTTCGTCTATTAGTTTATTCCTTCTTTGTTTCTTTGGCATGGAGGATAATTTTACCTGTAGCATGGTAATGAGATGAATATTAGTTCCTAAAGTATTTTTCCATTCAAATAAATGATATATATGTCATTCAAGGCTTCATAAAAAATACTTATAATCATCTTGTACAAGACTACTTCTAGCATAGACAAAGGTGGTGCAAAGGCTGGTTTGTTGTTTCAGTCTAATCATTTTGAGTTGGTTGGGGTCTTCACCACCTAGGTTGCTACCATACTGCCCCTACCTTCTCAACCCTACCCTATTGGCAAACTAGTGGAGTGTTGGCAAGCTAGCCCACTCACTAACTTGCCAATGTGGTAGGGTTGAGAAGGTAGGGGCAATGTATGGTTTATAAAAATTGATTGCCATAGTGATATAAATCACTGTGGCACCCCATTTCTGTAAGGCATATGCTACTGGGGTGCCACGATGATATAAATCACTATGGCACCCCATTTCTATGAGGCATATGCTACACCTACCTTCTCAACCCTACCGAATTGGCAAGCTAGTGGAGTGTTGGCAAGCTAGCTCACTCATTAGCTTGTCAGTGCAGTAGGGTTGAGAAGGTAGGGGTAGCATATTCCTCATAGAAAAGGGGTGTCATAGTGATGTAATCACCATGACACCCCATTTATTTGAGGCATACGCTACCCCTACCATGTCAACCATTTCTAAGACTGGCTTGAACACATAGTTTTAAGTTTTGAAAGTCATTTAAAATGGTGTTTTGACCTATTCCTCTCACTATTATAACTCTTAACTTGAGTAATGGGTTTGTAACATCACTAAAAAGGTGTGAGAATGTTGAGTGTGTGCAGGGGAGGTCAAGAGTTGAGTTGGGCATGAAGCCCTAGAGTGAAATTTGGTGTTTTCCATGTGAATTTGAGAGGTTTTGACATGCTAAAGTGAGTATTGTGTTAGGGAAGCATTATTTCTTGTTGAATTTAGTTTTTTTAGACCATTTTATACTTATTTGAGGTGGTGGTATGTTTTGATAAGGTTGGGAAGTGTGTTTTCCAATAAACCCTAGGTTATTTGGCTTAAAAAGAGGGTTTTTGGTTTTTCGCATCTTGGTGGATGAATTTATGGGAACTAATTGTGAATTCTTTGGTTTAAATACATATAAATTTCTTCCCACATTTGTTTGGAGGTTTTTTTCAAGTTTCAAGATAAGTTTTTTTTGCTAAAGTGTCCTAATTTGAAGCCTAGTTGGCATAGAAAGGCTGATTTGAGAAAGTTGTTACAAAGTAACCAATAGTGGTTTGTTGGCATGTGATTGTGTACCCTGAAGGGTACTTGAAATGGTTCAAGTCTTGGTATGAAAGAATCATATTGAGAAGAAATACATTATTGAATGAGTTGGCAATGCTACAAGGAAGAGTGTTGATTTGGTGAAAAGTGAAGAGTTTTGAGATTTGTGACTTGTGAGTTGTTGTTGTTGGTTGATTTTTTGTGTTCAGTTGTGTTGTAGGACCTCCCCTAGTTGCATCACAATTCAAATTCTTTTTCCATGCTTTAATTTTGAGCCATGCTTGCAAGATAGGCTGCACCTTTCCCCATGTTGCTAACTTAGCCTTCAAGAAAGAGTCTTCTAATAGTGGGGAGAAGGGTTAGAATCCCTTGTAGGTAGACTAATCAAGGAAACATTTAAAATATATCACAAATAAAAGTGATGAGTTAGGTTTAGTGATGAGGTAAATTTAGAATTAGAGATGGAAACCAAAATAGTTTCTAAGATCTATCAATGTGGGAGGAGTATATTCCTATTTTTTAAAGAGATTTATGGAAAATTTGGTAGGATACACAAGGCAATGAGCTGCTTGGTATAATTGTTTGACAAAAAACCTCAATGAAAGCTTTAGAGAGTGGTATGCATTTCCATAATAAAGGAGTGAGAAATGAGATTTTATTTTACTTCCTTAAAACATATATTATATATATGTGTATACAAAATGTGGAAGCATACACAAGGTAAGTCAATTGTTAAATAACAAAATGCCTCAAAGAGATGTGGTTTAAAAATTTAATTGGCAAGTGTATAGAGTTGTGTAATTTAAAATGTGCATTGACAACCTAAGGTTATAATGATAAACAAACAATGATAACCATGGAATATGCAAAATAACAAAAAATAAAGGAAGCCATAATAGAATGAAATAAAATCTGTAAAGACTTCACTTACCTAAAAAACTAGAGTTTCAAATGGAGGATTTCAACCCAATTATGTAGCCTTAGCTTCTTCTTTCTTCAAAATCCTCAACAATTTGACTTTTTTAAAAGATTGTTCCCCTCCAAACTTCAATTGTACATTATTTTTCAATAGGGTTCAAAATTGAATTGATATTATATGTCTTTCTATGTGAAAAATCTGCTATTTCATACAAAGGTGGTAGAAAGATCATGAAAAAGGTGGTAGAATGTGAAAAAAATCCATGCACACTTCACAACATCATGAAAAAGTTACTTTTTGTTAGAGCACGCATAGAACCAGGAGAATATATAGAATGTGGGCCTTGAGATCATGGGTATATTGAGTTTTTTTACCATTTTTAGTGCAACACAAAACACACTTGCGTTATAACGTGAGCGTGTTATTTCTTCCTAAAATGGACATCTCTCTACTTCTTCAAAATGCCCTCACGTTATGTGAAAGTTGGTTTTTTAATAGATTTATTTTCTCTCTCTTTGTCTATAGCCTATATAACCTAATCCTATCTCTCTTCCCTCTACCCTTATACCCTAATTCTATCTCTCTAACCTCTACCCTTAACCCTTATACCCTTTATCTCTCTCCCACTATCTCCCACCCTCTCTTCCACCCTCTCCCAC
>VDFB02058242.1:137091935-137131896 GCA_007258455.2 Sequoia sempervirens | reverse complement strand
CATAATTTGATAAATATTTCCCAATGGTGTTTTCCAATTGGAGGAGTGATTGAGAGTGTGTTGCTTTGTTAAATAGACCTATTTAGAGGTCTAAG
Organism: Sequoia sempervirens; assembly: GCA_007258455.2. NCBI lineage: Eukaryota > Viridiplantae > Streptophyta > Pinopsida > Cupressales > Cupressaceae > Sequoia > Sequoia sempervirens. The sequence goes on along the minus strand of VDFB02058242.1, from coordinate 137,131,801 downwards.
ATATCATTGAGTCAATTTCTTATTTGTATTATAAATTATAACTTGCTTTCTCTTGAGTCCATTTCGTATACAAGAAATAATATATTGCAAAAATTTGACATATAAATCTTTCGACGTGTTTATATGGTGACGCATCAAGAACATAACAATTCATTTTGCACTATTAGGATTATGCTATGAAAATGTTTAAAGACTATTGAAGATAAATGTTTGTATGATAATGTGTCAATAAGTTAACTACTTCATCTACTTTGAATATTATGTTTTGCAAGTGTGTTGAAGATTATGTATCATTTTCTTAATTGAGTTGTTCCAATCAAAGGATTAAATATATTGGAATATTTTCATGAATCATTTCATGGAATACCAATTGAAAATGTGTTTTTTCTTTTAGATAAAGTTTTTTAGCATCAATCAATTAATATTCAAGACAAACCATGAAGGAAAACAATGATCAATGCTAGGGCTAACCAATTAATAAGTATACACGTGAATAAGTCAAGCATGTACATGTGAATAAGGGAAGTAAAAGTACTCAAAAACACGTAAGCCTTGAAGTATACACACGAATACATAGTATACACAAATTAATACAAAGTATATGCATAAATACAAAGTATACACATGAAAACACATAAGTCACAAAGTATACATTGGAACACATATAAGTTGTAAAGTATACACTTGAATACATGTAACTCATATCTATTGAACCATCAATTTAGAATGCAAATATGGACACCATCAATAAAAAATATTTGTATTAAATAAATAGCCATGTAGGAATACATCAATATATGTCAATATAAGTATGAAATATAGGTACAAAATAGCCATATAGGCTAACGAGAATGCCATATAGGCATACAATGTTAAATATATCCAATACAAAATATGTACAAAACTGCCATGTAGGCATACAACAAAGGGATCTGAGATCAAAATTCATTGCTCTCCATGCTCTGGAAATAAATTATTTCCTTTTTTTTGTCGATCGAATGGTGATAGGTCTATCACTCGTTTGTGCTGCACTCGAGGAGTGCTCCTACTACTCCACCTAGTGTTTAGTTCATGGTGAGGTTTTAACTATTACAATAAGAAGTAAAGACATTAATATATAGAAATTACATTATTAAAAATGATATATTTAACAAAATAATCACTTATCGCCATCTCATGATCTCTCTCCATGAAGGAAATATTGCTCAGGTGTTCTCAAACCCTATATAAACTATCCAAATAGAAATTAAACTATGAATCAATAATGGTTTGATTTTTCACTAGCTAACATCTATAACAACGAATGTAAATTGAAATTTACTAATTTTCCTCATACCTCCCCTGTAAGAGCCATTGAGGATTGTATAGCAGATAAAACACCGATCTCCATTTCCCTTGTCACATTTAGAGGTGTTTCGGCTTGCAACAATTGAAAATAAAACAAAAAATTATTCAACCACAAAAACTACAATACTGATCCATGTCATGACTTATAATGTATTAGATAATGAACAAAATTTAGAGTACTTATTAAACTATATATTTCTGATTCTCACGCTTACTATTTTCCCTATCCATATCTTGTTCGAAAGGACGTGTTTTTAGGATTTTACCCATAGCAGCAAGTTGGTGAACCGTTTGATCAAATGCTTTCATAGACATGTATGATAACTATGGTGGCATAGAGAAGGCAGTGAACTATTTGAAAAAATGCCTCAAAGAAATGGAGTCTCATGGTGATGGAATGCCATTACAAACAAATGCACGTCATGGCATTCCATCACCATAAGACCACATTTCTTTCAGGAATTTTTTCAAAACGTTCATTTCCTTCTCTACGGTATTATTTTTTACTATTATGCTTTGATAGATATTTTTCCAAGCATACATAGTTTGTTGGAAAGCACCTATTTTAGGCTTTTAGCCATAGCTGCAAGGAAGTGAGTAGTTTGATAAAATGCTTTGGTACACATGTATGGAAAATGTGGTATCATAGAAAAGGTGGTGAGTTGTTTGAAGAAATTCCTCAAAGAAATGTGGTCTCATGGTGAAGTAATTGCATCACTACTTATGTTGAATTTCTAAACAACTATGTTATAGTTGAAATTTTGTCATCTATCAACATCTAGTTATTAGTGATGGAATGTGAAGTAATACTTTGAGTTTGAATGATGTGCAATGCAACGTAATCAATGATATGAATATAAACTACACAAATGTATTAAGTACAATTCATTAGTTAAACTCTTTATTCTATTACCTATGTGTAGGTTTGAGGAAATCCACTGGCACTGGGAGTTGTTCCCTAGAAACCTCCAATATTAGCTTGTTCAACATCCAAAATCACATATTAAAATACCATTTATTAAACAATGCTATTAACATGTAATAAATTTATAATTTCTTACTAGTTACATACCCCATTGATTGGTGTACTGCAAAAATAAGTAGGTGGAGGGCCAGTGTATCTAGTCTCAACACTATGACACTGCAATTTTATTAAAACCATAAAACTAAATTAGTTAATCTTGCATTTCAAAATCAAAATTTAATAAATTAAATTCAATGAACATGCTAACTTTGACCTAACTATCAATGCCATATGCCTCATGCACAATCTTAGCTACCCTCTCCATCTCTACAGCTATAGATGGATCTTGTGTAGCAGCCTCTTGAGTGTTGGTGGGGTCATATGAACAAGTCACCCCACAATATTGACACACATGGGTTCAAAGGCCACCACTCAAAGACTCCCCTGGATGGTGTTGTAGAATAGGGCTAGTATGATGGATGAAACTTTGGGTCAAAGTGTTGATTTCCTGCAATGTCTCTACATTAGCACTCTCCTTCGTGATGGAAGGCATAACAACATGCTCACGAGGTGGCCTCACAAGAGCTCATCTCCCTTGCTGCATAGGATCTAGCTGTGCACTGGGTCTATCCTGAGTCGACCCCCCACCTCTCCACTGGAAGTCCCTCATATCAAAATAATTTGGGATTTTGTTCAATATGAACTCACTGTACAGTTTCTTGAGGAAATACTGCGAGACTTCACAATTGTTGCATGGTGGGTAATCAAAGACCATGTACCACCTATCATAAAATAGTTCCTAATCTGTTGGTGGTGGCACCAATGAATAGGAAATCTCTTCTCATTGAGTGTAAGATTTTGATTTGTGCAAGGGTCGGTGAATAATGAGCACAAATTTCCTTTTGTAATTTTTAAATCCTTCACATCTTTATATGATATTTTATCCGCACAATAAGCCCTAGCTGCTTGCCTCCTATCTTGCCATCCAGTTATTTGTTTGCTAATTGAATCTATATTTTTTAACATATCTTTCAATGAACTTGCTAGGGTCATTCTTTCTGCGGTTAAACCATTTGGATCACTCAACCTACTAATTAAATCCTCAATTTGCTTTTTGTTGTTCTCAATTTCACTCATCAAATTTTGTTGAGTGCCAAGAGGGTGTTGAGTGATTGGTGGAGGAGGTTGTTGTTGTGGTTGATTTTGTTCTTAAGGATTTGGTTGATCTTCTTGTTGAGGATTTTGAGGGTTTGCAAGTTGATTTACATCTACAATTTCAAAAAATATATATCAAATACAACCTAAAACTAACAAATTCAACCTAAAACTAACAAAATAAAAACAAAAAGCAAACAATACTTACCTCTCACATATCCTGATTGTTGTGGCACCATCCTTGCAAAGAAATAGCAACCCTTGGTGAATATTTTTTCACAATGCCTCCTAGAACACAAGCGCAAAAAATGGGGGTTTTGGCCGCGGGCACAACAAAAAAACAATCAAAATGCAGAATGAATGACTTTCACTTTTTTTTCTTTTAACATGTCATAACACGAGTGTGTTATAATGTGCTCATGTTATAACGTGATCACATTATGGGCTCATTGTGCCGAGCCTCATGCTTGACACACCTAGCCATAACGCGAGCGCATTATAATGTGCTCGTGTTATGACTTTTCAAGAATTTTTTTGAAAGTGGCCACAAATTGACTACCCATCTCCATGCACCCACCCAGCTTGTTCCAAAGATCTAGGATGATTGAAGTTATAAATGTACAACAATAAATTTTCACCAATTCTTCTACACTAGACCCTATTTCCACTAATCTGTCCCTGCCATCAACATACAATCAAGTAGTTTGTTAGTCATTCATATGATTTTTAGTTACAAAAAAATTAAGATTCACTACATACCTTAAGCAATAGAGATGTAAGGATGTTAGATGATAATATAACTTTCTACATCATTGTTAATCTCTAAATATTTCTACTATAGAGGAAAAAATCTTCACAGAGAATAAATCCAATAGAAGTAGCTATTGCTTATACCCCTTGTGTTTTCCCTCAGCTCGCATGACATAGTAGCAATTGGAAGAGATGGGTTGGCCCAAAACAGGAATAAAATACACTCTATCCCAATCTGTATGGGAGTTAGCCTCATTTCTTTCATTGTACTTTATTGTTAAGCATTTATCTTGGGGAAATGGCAATTCTCCTCGGAAAAAGTAACCTTTGCAGAATCCCCAACAGTAGGAGACAAATGCAGAGTCACCATTCTCATCATCTTTGTCTCCCTAGAGTTAGAGATAGGAAGAATAAGGACCATCTAATAGTGGGAATAGAACTGGGCTCTCCTATTGAGGTTTTCCATTTGTGGCAGCTGCATAGGCCTGCCTATAGGCCACCATAGATATTGTGGAATACATTGATCAGATAACAAAGATGATTGTGGGAACCTAGACAATAGAGTGGCATACATAGATTGATCGATCTAATAGTAGTTCATATATTAATAGGGCTTTTTGAGTTATACCCAGTCAATTTTGTGGCGGGCAACTGTTTGACCACAAAAAGTTTGATGCACATTTGACCGTATATATTAATTAATTGAATATTAAAAAACATGTGTCTTTTTATTTTCAATTACTTAATAAATACGTAATGTTTAAGATAGTAATATGTCTTTGTGATGTATGCTTAGTCAATTTGCAACATACCACCATGTGAGCACATAGTTGTTGACCATTCCTATAAGGTCATGCCTATCTTAAGGCATATATATTTTAATGTGCATAATACTAGCAGTTTCGTGCAGTAACACGCAACAATGAGCTAATAGGTAGGGATGAACATCAAAGGTGAGAGACATGCAGACACTAAGGGTTGCACACTTGAGTATATCCCAAAGTAGACACAAAGAAGATAGTGAGATAGTTGTACATTGACTATAGAGGTGGAGAATGTGTCTCAGCTATGTGCACATATGTATGTATACCATAGCAGATACATACTTTTTGTATAGAACATTGCACAATAGGACATGCAACAAACAATTTGAACATGAAATAACATAGCATAAGCTAGAGACCAATGACAAGGAATATGTTACAGAGAGAAAGATAAACTATAAAACACTAACCAACATATGGGAAGATGTAGGCTATTTTACAACACCAAATGAAGGATGCAACAGTATATTAACATAAATTGTATAAGACAATCTATTTTAGTGTAGTATGCATTGGATGCATATCTAGCAATTTGGCAGTTGTAAATATAAAACATGGTGCAAAAGTTAAAAATTTAGAAATTAGAAACATGCACATTCACAAATACATTCCCCAATAATGATCCATCAACAACAACTAAAGAACTACTCTATAATATTAACTAATTTATTATGAATTTATAGAACGATATCCATATAACCCAACCATAAATGAAAAAATATTTATTTTAACAAATAATATTGTCTTCTATCAATAGGACCTTATCAAAAATTGGAACAGCATAGCATCTTCAACAACACCCTATTGAAAATAAAACAATGTAGCCTAAGATAGAGAACAGTAATCAATATACCTTTTGATCTTTTCTCAATAGCATGCTATTGAAAATTGAAAGAATAGAGTCTGTTGAATAGGAGCATATAGCAAAAGCTAGACAAAAACAATTGACAGAAACTACATAATGTCAACAATTTTTGTGGATCATGAGAGAGATAACATCACAATATAGCCTTTACAACAACACATTCTCAAGGATGAAACAATATAGCTTAAGCAAGAGAACAATAATGAGCAAGGACCAATGGAATCTAACACAAAGTGTATAACATTAACTATTTTATTCCATCACAACGATAGCCTGAAACATATGAATTATGTTTGAATCTTAAATTAGAAACATAGAGATATGTACACAAGATATATAAAATAAGACACAACAAAATGATCCCTCATTTCCACCCTTCATGGACTCTCACCAAACCCCCGAGCAAGAATATACATTGTCCACCACTTTGATCAGGGGTTGAATGAATATTGCTCATTGTAATCAACATGGAGTATATTAGGATCTAATTGTCTATTTGACCATGGTAACTAATTTTTCCATTAGTTCATCAACTTCACCATTATAATAGGAGTCTCCTGTCGAAAAATAACCAAAAAAAGTGAAATTTAGTGTGGTAAATATCTGTATTTGATAGAGAATATGTAAATCAGCAGATTTAAAGACTTTTACAATGTATAATACAAAATATGGAATACAAACATGTAATGCAAAGGATGAAATAAGTAAAATTTAACCATAATTGTGCACATGGCATAGTGCAATAGGAAGACAAGAAAACAAGGTCTGATCTCCACCCTACTATATTGGGTCATGGAGCGTTACACGCTCTCACCAAACCCTCGAGTAGGAAAATAAACTATTCCACCAGTGTGTTTGATGGTACAAGCAATGTTTTGGCCACTGATGGCTTTAAACAAAATTATTGAGATTTGCATTATGGTTGGAGTATGCTCTAGAAGAATAACAAAAAAGTTTGAATTTTAGTGTAGTGGCCACCTCTAATTCATAGACAATATGTAAACCAAGAGATATCAAACATATATATTTTATAACACACAATTTTCTATTGACTTGTAATGGCAGGAATGAAGTAAATAAAATTTAGGCATACCTAGTGCATGTTGCAGAATGCAGTGTCAACATAAGAAAAAAAGGCCTGATGTCCACCCTACCATATTGGCTCATGGAGTTTCGTGTGCTCTCACCAAACCCCCGAGCATGAAAATAAATTATGCACCATTGGGATCAATGGTGAAAGCAATTTTTAGGCCATTGCTAACTTAATACAAGATCTGAAGGCATAAAAACATCGAAAAATGAGGATTGTTTGGGTTGAGTATGGTTGCAAACATGTAAGCATAATGTGAAATTTAGTGTACTAAACACATACCATTGGTGGATGATAAATCAATCAAAAAATATAAGGACTCATAGAATTCACAACAAATAATATGCAATGCAGCTATAGTAGAAGAGTGTAAGTAAATAAAATATAGGCATACCTTGCACAAGGAATGGATTAGAGTATTGAGATAGAAAAGGAGGCCTGCTTTTCACCCTACCACATTGTGTCATTGAGCGCCATGGACACTCACCAAAACTCAAATCAGAAAGATTAAATTTTGACCACTTTAGTCAATGGTGAAGGAATTCATTTGGCACATGAGAAATTTTTTTGAGTTGGGATCAATGTTGTACATCTTTAATAAATTGATATGGATTTCTGAAATAAGAAATGCAAGAAAACATATATAGGCTTACATTGTATACAAATGGAATGTAGGTGAAGGCCATATGCCATGCAAATGTACAATCGTAACACTATTTAACATTTAGTAGATCTGCACAGTAGACATGTGCATCTATATATCAGCACACACATTTGTAACCTAAAAAAATTTCAATAATAAATTGACATAGAGTTGTGAAATAAAAAATGCAAGATAAGATATATAGGCTTACATTGTATATAAATGGAATGTAGTTGAAGACCATACGCCATGCAAATGTGCAATCGTAAAGCTATTTAAAATTTAGGAGATTTTTCCAAAGACATGTGCGTATATATTTTAGGACGCACATTTGCAATCTAAAATGCTCTTAATGAAATATGGCTAGACATAAGGGGAATTTTAAGTTTAGTAAAACAAACATGTGTCATTAGTAGACAATATCTAAATGAACAAATATAAATAGCTGTATAGTTAGTAACAAATAATATCTAATGTATGTGCAATAGATTAGATGATATAAACATGATGCAGACATACCTTTTGCAAAGAGGACAAGACAATATGTGGAAAATTGCATATAATTGTCTTCTAGCACCTGGAAATTTTGTTCAACTGAAATCACTGTTATCTATTTTTAAAAATATATACAGTTGTGGCATTTGTGACAAAGAAGTTATGATCTAGTTGCAAAAGAAGAAATGGAAAGAATTAAATATAGCCTTACCTTGTGTACAAATGGATTATAGCTAGAATGTGAACTCCATGGAAAAATTGTGAGCACGAAGGTATTTAAAATTGTGAAGATCTGTAGTAACAACTGGAAATGTTTGCACTCTAAATTTGTTAGAATCTGAAATGGTTAGAAAGAAATGATTCAAACATGGTACCCCTCAAAGTGGCATAACTAGGTAAAGGGGAGGAAGCTATTGAGAGAAAAATTAAATATAGATAATAGTCTGGGAAAGTGGGGAAGAGGAATGAATCGATGTTTCTTATTGGGTGCAAGGGGAAACACAAGGCAATAATTGAATAGCAACTTCTCTTAGCAATGACTATAGAGGTAAAAGCTTTGGAATGTTGGGAAAAGTGATTAGAATTGGACTATGGAATGAACAAGGGAAAAGGAATAGTAGGATTCAAGGGTATTGTGAAAGAATTGAAACAAAAATGAAAAGGAGAAGTGGTATAGTTACCATAAAGAAAAAAAATATTTTATCATGATGGGAATTAGAAAATTGTTGGAGGTGAGCCTCTACTTTGATTTGAAGCCTGTTATATTTGTTGGAATGTAGCCTAGAGTACCTATCAAAACAAAAAGGTGGATCTATGTATATTCCTATTATTGATTTAACACAAGAGAGAGTTGTGAATGTTAGCCCTTTCCTTTCTTTAATTCCAATATCTATTGTAGCTTTCTCTAGTGTCAAGCCTTAAGATTTATGGATTTTTATCGCCCAAGCCATTCTCAATAGGAGTTGCCTCTACTTGCCCTGCATGATTAGGGTAATCAGGATGAATCTTGGATTGTCCTAATCCCATGCTAGCCCAATGTAGTTTTGGAAGTCAACACCAACATCTTCAATCAATTGAGGTGGTCTAGCTCCCATAGCATATACAATAGCCTTCATTGAACCCAATGATCCATTAACCAAGCCAGCTGCGACCCAAAGATTTTTTGTCAACATTACTTGTTGACCAATAGCAAGGAAGAGCTCTGCTTGAAGTTGTTCATCATCACCATAATCAAGTGTGTTTTTTTGGGAACATTCATCAACACTAATTACAATTGGAACATTTAATTTATGTAGCATTTTCCTATTGTGAAAAGGAACCAACCTATTTGTTGGGAATAAGTGGATAGCCTCATCAAACTCTTGGTTTTTCTTAGACATCAACATGGTTTTCATTCAATTCATAAGAATTTGACAATCAAATAGGGATGCCTAGAAATTTCTAATATTCATAAGGAGTGTGCAAAACTGTTGTTTTGAATTAGATTGCCCATGCTAGTGGAAGACAGTGTCAAGTGTGACAACAATATTAAAAGTGTACCAAAGTGCCAATGCTATGGACTGAGAACCATAGATAGGCTTGTCCATTACAAGGGGTAGTTTTTCCAAGTCACCCACAAGTATAATAGACACATCACCAAATGGTTGCATATGTCTACCAGGGAATGCTTGCCACAATCAACTATCTATTTGAAGCAATAACTTTGGTCCCAAGAAGCTCATTTCATCAATTAAGATGTACTTAATATGTTTGAAGTCCTCCTGAAATATGGTCAATGGTTGTCCTTTCAATGGATTCATATCTATTATTGGTATCCGGGGAGTTGTATGCACTATGGAGGCATGAATATTGTAGGCGTCAACACCCATTGGTGCCAAAGCAAGCAAAGGATTCATTTTCTAATTCAACGATGTATTTAGTGCTCTTTGTATCTTGTCAATGAGGAATGATTTACCTATGCCAGCAGTTCCTTGAATGATCATACGTAGTGGTGGAAATGAGGAGGGGCCAAGATGGTGTTGTTCAATAATATTCAAAGAAAGCTTTTTCCTAAGAGATAGTTGATGGCAAAGTGCGAGTGTTGCGAATGAGGGAAGAGTACCTTCAGCTGTATGCAATTTACTTGTTGAAACAAACTGTTCAACAATGCTATGAAGATTCTCTGGAACATGGTGGTTGTCCCACCTATGATGTAGGTCAAAGTATCATCTACCCAGGAGTTGTAGCTAGTCAAATAAAACACTATTTGTGGCACCAAGTCAGGAGAGAAACTCCCACTCATATTCATCTGTGCGAGGCAGAGACAACATAGTATCGATATCACTATCGCTACCCTCCCCATCAGCAGGGGGACAACAAGTCTATTGGCATGCCAAGCATCATAGCCATCAACATAAAATAGCCTCCAATTTTGTGTTATGCTTTCTCTTGTAAGGCCTATCTCAAGCTCAATATTTTGAAAAGGTTTGTATAGTAGCAATTATGACCAACAAAATGTTTCAAAGGCATCACTTTGTTCTGGCAGGATGGTCTTAAAAAGGGGGTACACACTGATGATAGCAGGTTGTGGCTGAGCACGCCAAGCTACACCATTGCAATTTTTTCGATATGTATAAAGTTTTGCAAAATGAATAAGGGATATCGTCTCCATTTCAGTTGGTCTTTGCATATAGAAATGAATATAACCACTCAAAAGCTCGTCACCACTATCAACTATTTTCAAATGATGAAATGTTTATTTGTTGACATTCAAAGACAAGAAATTCTGACTTGACATGACAAGGGGAAACTTTTGTAGCATATGGCATGTTTCTCGTGCACCAATGTCATGATCAACAACCAAATTCATCATAAATTTTTGGTAGGCAAGTAACGCTTTATCCCCAAATGAATTTGTATTTGCAAGCCTTTGCAAGATATCAATGTAGCTTTCAGATTTTTTTCTCAGACTTTGATGCATATTTGGAAATGTAGTTTAGCACAATTTTTTTAGACAATACTGGCTAGCAATCAACATTTGCTCACCAAATTGCAAGCATCTCAGGGTTTGGGATATTAACATGCTCATCATTTCTTGCAAGTTTATACGATTTGTTCAATTCATTGTTAATTGTCAATGTCAAAGATGGTTGGATAGACCATGGAGTTTGTAGCGACATTGTAATTGGTATCCTTTTTTCCTAAGGCAAGTGTATTGAGTACTTTTGGTATGCCTTTGCACCATGTTCAACAACTATTCATAGTCCACCATTGGGTCCATGGAAGAAATTTGTGTAGTATCAAGAAAGCACGTGTCCTCCAAAGCTGAGTGGTGCATCCTTGATATTAGCTTCTCTAGGGAATGAGGGTTCCATGCTGAGACATAATGGTCAAAGAAATTTTTTGCTCGTTGAAGCTCATGTGGGTTGGACCAATCAAGCATGTCCATGTTTGGGGCATCTGGGAGCAACAAGAAACTATGTACATGTGTTGACCTGCAATGTTTCCACTCATACGTATACCAATAGTCCTTTGTATGGAAAAGTCTCTCAATAACCTCTTCATAGAAAATAGTGAATCACAAGTGCATGTACAAGGCCGTTATGTGCAGGTTTTGTATAATTTTCTCTATGAAGTATCTCTGAGAGTATGGAAAATCCAATTGGGCATGAGGTTCAATCACCCCATGCAAATCCAACTAGTTTGTATTTGCAGAGCTCAAAGTGAAGAAAAGAGTTGGTGTACCAAGTTGGTGGATCATTGTTGCAAGCTCTTGTCAGCACTTGGCCCAATATGAGTGTCTTCCTCACAAGAATTCACCAAATCAAACAAGTTGGTTTGCTATTTGGGTATCTGGCACCTCCTGAAGTAATTGTTGCAAAGCAATAACAGACTCTAGGATTCTTTCTTCCAAGTTTGTTTTCATAAAAAATGATGCTAATTGTTGGCTTCAATGTCTCATTATCAAATTATAAAGGTAATATCTAAATCTGACATGCTTCCCAAATCTATTATCATAGTATCTCATCAAGTGCAAGGCATATTGTAAGTGAATTTGTATGCTTCTCAATTGTAGGGGCATTGACATGCCAGTGGGGAACAAGATTGGAAAATCCATGCTTAATAACCCTTATGTATTATATTCATTGATAGGGCTAGGATTTATTTCAGGCCAAGGCAAGGTATTTTGACTAGTGTCTTTAATTTTTAAGGAATCTCTAATTTCCTGTAATTCTCGAGGAGGATTGGGCATCAATGGAATAAATTATGATGAGTCTTGAAGGTCAACTTCCTCATCAATAGTGTCTTTTGCAGTTGCCATTGGTTGAATTGGGTTTTACATTGGTTCTTCCATTATGTGAAGAAGATCAGATATGTCAGTACTTGTAGAAGAAAAAAAATTTAAAGCATCACAATCTATTGCAACATCACTATAGTATGGGTCATTCTCAATTTTATATATTAATGCAGCCATGACATTATGTTTGTCAACATAGCAATCATATTTTTTCCCTTGAACACCAAAAAATTCGCACAATCATGACTTCAAGATCATGTAGATGACATGAAAAAAAATTTGCAATGGTCGTGATGTATTGTGGGAAGCTTATAGTATGGTTGTTATATTTGTATTGGCCCCCTCTAGCATGGGTTACTTGCAAAACTGGAGCAACTCTGGCTATAAGAATTTCTTTGACTTGAGTAAGCTTTGCAAGGATGGCTGATTGTGGCCCTGGATCCATTTTGTTGGCTAGACTAAATCTATGGACACATTTTTTGGAAGCAAAATGCAAACACACAATGCCAGTGTTGGATGCTAAGACTCTCATGCTAACATAGCTCTCATTGAAAATTGAACAAATTTTCAATTTAAACAAAGCATCAATGCGCTGATGAAAGGATTGCATAGCAATGTGGAAAGTTTCACCAAACATGTTGCTTGAGTGGTGGGTTGTTGGTGATGCGGATGGAAAGGCATGACTAGAAAGGTTTTGCGATGGTGTACAACCAAGTATCATGGGGGTAAGTTCATTGCAATGGCTATGTTGTAGTTGCGAAGGAGTGGTAATTGAGGGTGTGGAACATCGAGCAAGTCTTGTCAATGTGGTTGCTTGCAATGGCGACATCCCTAGTTGGGAAAGGGGAAGCAAGTTGAGTGGGTCTAGAGCACATCTTTGTTGCAAGTACTTGGCTAACCATCCTAAAAAAATCTTCTCTTTGTGACGTGCATAATAAAGTTGGTTTCTTTGGCATTTTGCAGCCTTTTTACGATCCACACTCGATGTAGCATTTGAACTTGAAGAAGGCTACAAAGCCTACAATAACAATATTAAGGAAACAATAAAATGGTTTTAAACACCAATTTAAAGGCCAATGGTATAACTAAAGCAGTCAAGCTAATCGAATATGCAACAAAGTAGCCAAAGGTGGATAGAAACACTCAACAATACCCTATGGAAACCAATATGAACTACATAACATGAACTATTTTTACTATGTTCCAACCATTAACACAATATGGAATCCATAATATATGCATATGTATAGATAAATGTATGTATCTGGACATGTATTGTATTTAAAACTGCTTTCAAACTCAAACTAAAAAAACCAAGAATGCAACCAATGAACAAATAGCTAATACAAAACGAAAATGGAAGAAAGAGTGCCTGCTCTCCACCCCAGCATACTAGATCACAAAGCCTTGTCAGAACAATGTCATTGGAGAAGTAGCTAACTCAAAAGAAAATGCACAAATTGCAATACTAAATTTTCCTTTGGACAAGAATTAATGATAACACTATACATTGACAAGACTTCTTTTCAGCAAAGCATTTTTAGTGTTAAACCATGTCGCATATACTAGAATTTGTCAAGTATGATGATACATAGTTTAAAACTTAAATACTCTTCTAAAAAATAAGTCTCATCAATGGTATAATCTCAAGTGTGTCCACAAATTTCTACCCTATGATCAATCATGAAATGAATGTTGCTTATTATTTCCAATATAGCACCTTTCATTCCTACTTGCAAATATTAAACCATGGTGCAAAGGAGGGAAAACTTAGCAAATAAAAAACCTGCATGTAGATAAATAATTTTCCCTATAGTCACTTATTGACAATAGTGAAAGTAAACATATATGGAAATGACTTTGCAAATGTATATATGCATATGCAATCTCTTTTCAATTGAGAGTGTAATGAATGGAAGGTACGATGCACTGTTTAAAGAAGAGTACACTGCTACTGTTGCCTATGGTTGTGCATCGTCCCTTCCTTCATTACACTCTCCACCTAAAATAAACTCAATTTTTTTTATTGCACATGCATATATACATATACATATCCATACACATATAGCACAATGAAGACAAGATTGTGTTTGCAAACACCAGGTCAACAATTCATGGCTTTTCCTACTTGGGAATATAAAAGGATGTGTAGGCTAGCTAAGAAAGCAAGAATGCAACCAATAAATAGACAACCAATAGAAAATGAAACAGACCAAAGAAATACTTTCTATCCACCATACCATAGTGGGCCATGCAGCCGCATCGGGTCTTACCAAACCCCCAAGCAAGAAAATACATTACCCAACAGTATGATCAATGGTGAAACCAATGCTACTAACTATGCCCAATATAGACCCTTTCATACTAATAGTTATTACTAAGACATCACAATCAGTAGTTTGCATCAGATGCATATCTAGTGATTTGCCAGTTGTAAATATAAAACATGGTGCAAAAGAAAAAAATCAAAAAATTAGAAACATGCACATTCACAAATACTTCCCCCAATAGTGATATATCAATAACAACCAAATCATACACATATGTAAATGAATTTACAAATGTAGATATACATATGAAATGTTTTCAATGGAGAGTGCAACAAATGAAAGGTACAATGTACACTTTTAAAAAGAGTATAACATTGGTGCTCCTATGGTTGTGCATCGTGCCTTCATTCATTCAAGTCTCCATCTATTAAAACTTCATGTTTTCCATTGCACGTGTATGTATACATACACATATACATATATTACAATGAAGACAAAAATGTGCTTGCAAACACCCAAATAAAAAAAAAAGATGTATTGTCCACTCTACCATATTGGGGACACAATTTGTTGAGTGCACATGCATATATACATACACACACACACACATATATGCACCAGCTTTAGAGTTTTCTGGAACTAGCAGCAAGCTGGCTAGCCACCGTTTGCTTTTGGTGAACCCTGGTTGGAATTTCCATCAACCTTCCCGTTCTTAGAGATCTTTGGCACTGCAGAAAAGGTGGTGCATTGTTTTATGATTTACGTATATGTATATGTAAATTTATACATGCATACAACCATGTCCACAAGTACCCACAACATAGCTAAACAACGTATAGTGAATATGCAATGAAAAAAAAGAAAACAAGGCCTGCTTTGCACCCTGCCATATTGGGTCATGAATCCCCATGGGTTCTCACCAAACCCCCGAGCAAGAACATAGATTTCCCATCACTTTTATCAATGGTGGAAGCAATCTTTCTCATCAGACATAACATACATCATATCATTAAAACAACTCCTTCTGTGATATATCTATTGGAAAGGCCAGTTGGACTTCAACCTTTAAAGAAGCTCACAATCTTAGCTCACAGCTATGAAAGGAGGTAAATTCATAGAAGAACACCCAACAATGCCTTGTTGAAAATTGCATACAGTTTTGCTATCTCTACTCAACTTTTTGAGTAGTGGGTGTTGGCACAACCATTGCCACTACACAGACACCATAGAACAGTAAATCTTGATGCCAAGAGGACGATCTTCTGTGAAGCTGCAAGTCCAACCGCATGCTGTCAAGTTTCTCTGAAGGTGACTACAGTATATTTTCTATTTTTTGCATGGGCCAATCACCCCAAAACTAATACAAAAAGTGTTTCCAATTGCACTAATAATGAGAGTGATGCAACATGCATGTACCATATGTATAAATATCTATGTATGTGAAGTGAGCACAAAGACGTGCATACTAGGAGAACCATTTCAAATATTGTCTCACTTGTGGTTCGTAGGTTGTTGCACACTACATTGTGTGATCTCTATTAATGCAATCTTGATTGTTTCAAATTTTGATAAGTTGTTGTTGAGAGAAGACTATATTTTTCATAAGAGAAAATATTGTTTAATCTTTGGTCTATGTTTTATGGCTATTGTTTTGCAAGGGTATGTTACTGTGAATCTTTATGTTTGATGGATTTGTCCATTTGGCTCAGTATTGAAGCAAATATTGTTTGATTTATGCCATTCGTTTTTTGGCTATGGTTGCAATGGTGTAAAATACTTAATGTTATATAGTTTATGTTTTATTGTAATAGGTATTATTGATTATTGTTCTCTACCCTAGGCTATATTGTATTTATTTTCAAAAAGATGTTGAGAAGCCTATATTCTTTCAATTTTCTATCAAATTCTGTTGAGGGAAAACAGTATAATTTCATATGGCATTGCCACTACAATTTTTCTTTTTTCTGTGTGAGAGTATGTTTATTCCTTCACATTTTTGCCTATGTTTGGTAAGGAATTACATTTTTAACAGTATTCACCCTTTTCTAATTGTTGTTGTCTAGTTTGTTGTATATTGTCTTGTTTTCAACAAAGTGTTATCGTAAAGGCTATATTGTTTGAATTTTCCTCAAGGCATTCTTGTCAGAATCCTATATTGTTTGTTAAAAGAAATATTGTTTCATAATTGAATGATGTTTATTTATATAGTGTTTTTTCCCTTTTTAAGAGATGTTTTAGTATCTACAGTTTCCCATACATCTACTTGTGGACATGGTTGTATGCATGTGTACATCTACGTATGTATATAGATAAATATACATGCATGGAATTGAAATTTCCCAGTGAATATAAATTTTTTCTATAGATGTGCGTACATATATATGTATGTGTATATATATATATGTGTGTGTGTGTTTGTGTGTGTAGGGATATGTATATACATATATACACATATACATACATATATATAGATATATATTTCTTAAGTTAGTATGTATGTATGTATATATATATAGAAAAAATGGCAAGATCATCTTCATTGAACCTTAATGTCTTTATTCTTTCAATAAGAATAATTGAAATGATAAATGAAAAAATATATTCAATCCAACAGAAGAACAAACAACAATTCCCTATGGTAAATAGCACAAAGTGTTTGAGTGCTTCAACAAGTATTAAATGTGAAGTCTACAAAAGTGGAATGCAAGATACCAACCGTTATGAATTTTTTGACAATTTCTATTTTCTAGCTCTGGCTATATTGTGCCATCTTTGATAAGGCTCTGTTCAAAAGGCTATATTGTTTCAATTTTTGATAAGTTGTCATTAAGAAAAGATTATAATGTTTTTTGAAAGAAATATTGTTTTGTTTATGGTTCTATTATGTGGCTATTGTTTTGGATGGGTTTTGTGGCTAGAGTTTTGTGCATTTGTCCAACTAGGCTGGTGTTGAAACAACCAATGTTGCTTGATTTATGGCTTCTATTTTTTGGTTATGGTTGGAAAAAAATACAATAGTTAATGTGGTACACTTTATGCTTCTTTGCACTGGGTATTGTTGATTATTGTTCTCTACCTTAGGCCATATTGTTTCATTTCTAATAAGGTGTTGTTGAAAATGCTATATTGTTCACATTTTTGTTAAGGTTTTGCTAAAAAAGAAGTATGTTTTTTGCATCAGTTTGTCATTGTTAATTTTTGAGAAGGTTTTGTTTAGAAGGCTATATTGTATCAATTTTTTTGATAAGGTTCTGTTGAGAAATGAGTGTATTTTAAATCCAGTTTGTTTAAGTGAAACCTTTTGGGTTTTTGATTATGGATTCTATTTTGTGGCTAAAAATATATATAGATGTGGCATTTGTGTCAAACAATTTTGGATGTAGTTTCAAAAGAAGAGATGGAAAGAATAACATATAGCCTTACCTTGTATAAAAATGCAATATAGCTGCAACTCAAACACCCCATTGGGCATTGATGATTATACTTGTCTTGCTTAAGCTATATTGTTTCATTTTCGAGAAGGTACTATTGAGAAGCCTGTATTGGTTCATTTTTCAATGAGGTTCTATTGAGAAAGTAGTGTTTTATGCATGGCAATATGTTATTATATTTGTTACTATATATATAGTATATATATATACATATGTTCATTGAAGATCAATGAGCAGCAGTAAGATTTTGTGGATACAAACAAAAGACGACATGACAATAGGCATGAGCTTGATGCACAGAGGCTTCATGAAACATTTCATACTCTTGACGCGTTTTTCCTTAATGACATCAATTGTTTCATGCAGCCTCCATGCATCAAGCTCACTCCTCTTATCATTATATGTATTCATATGTATATACATATATATATATATACATATTTGTATATGTATATATATATAATGTTTGTATGTATACATACATACATACATACACACATACATTTATACACACACACACACATACATATATATATATATGTTATTGTATATGCATATATACATATATATATCCATATATATAGACATATATTTCTAGCCCACAGGTGGCCATGTAAAAGATGGTGGAGGTAGTTGTTGGGTACCTTGGGATCAAAGGGTGGCACATTCCACACAACATGGATAGAGAAGGTCGCTACAATTGGATGTTGGCTCCCATCAACATTAATTATTGTATGTTTTGTGTGTACTGGCAATGATTGTAATAACAGTTGTCGTTTAATGCTTCGGGGACAAAACAAATATTTGGGGAATTTTCAATAAGGCATTGTTTGGTGTCATTTTGTTGCTATACATGCTATCTGACATGTTAGAGAGGAAGGTAAGCTTCTTCAAGGGTGCTAGCTCGATCAATATTTGTGAAAATTCTATGAAGGTGGGTGAAGGTTATGTTGTGTTTTTTGCATGGGGCGATCTTTGCAAAGAAAAAGGAAAGTGTCGCCTATAATAATACTTTTCTATTTTTTTGTGCAAGAAAGCTAGCGGGTAGAGATGTGTTTGAAGCAAGTGGGAAGAGGTGCATGTTGGGAAAACTGTTAGCAATAGTATTTAATTTGTGGTTCATGGTCTGTGCCAAGCCATGTTATCTAATTTTTGATAAGGTACAATTGATTATTTCAAATTTTGATTAGCTCTTCTTTAAAAAATACTATATATTTTCTAGAAACAATTTAAATAGTAGCTCATATATATGGTTCACAATGTTTGTGTATGGTTTTGCATTGATTCAATACTATGATTTTTTTGTGGGTTTCTCTTTATGTTTTCCGTGTTGTGGCTATAGTTGCAGGACTGCAGAAATAAGGCAGCATCAACAAAGCTAGTGGAAAGAGGTTTTTTTGGACCAAGCAAAAAGAGTTGCATAACGGGAAAGGAATTTTCCATATTGTTATAGTTGCAGTCCACAGGTTTTTGCAGGCTATATTTTTTTATCTGCAATAAGGTTTTTTTGGTTGCTTCAAATTTTGATAATGTGCTATTGAGGAAAGACTATATTGTTTGTGATAAAGACTATTGCTTGGTTTAAGGTTTGCATTTCATGGGTTTGGTTTTCCATGTGTTTCTAACTATGATTTTTTATGTTTTGTGGGTTTTTGTATTTGGGTCGGTGTCCAAACCAATATATATGTATGTGCATACATATATATACACATACATATATATACATAGATGTATCCATACATATACATATATATGTATGTAACAAAATAAAATAGAAATATATATACACACATATATATACATATATGTATCCATACATATACATATATATACATATACATATATGTATGTACATACATATATCTATATATACACATACATATATATACAAAATAAAATAGTTAATATTATACACTTTGTGTTAGATTCCATTGGGCATTGTTGATTATTGTTCTTTTGCTCTAGCTATATTGTTTAATATGTTAGAGTAATAAGTTATTATGCTTAATTAATTACATCATATTGATTAATTAATTAAGTCACTTATTCCTCTTTATTACTTAAGCTAAACTTAGGCACATTAATAATTAATTAATTATTAATTATTAAGTGTGCACACTAGGGTTTCATTTAGGGTTTCCCTTTTAGGGTTTCTTGATCTCCTTCATAAGGATTGATCACTTTGTAATAATCGATTCTCTAAATGCATTTTACACTTTGAGGTTTACAGAACATCTTTTTGGTTCTTCATATCTTTTGCATGTGACAGGTATCCATCTTGTATGCAGGTGATCTTGGATTCTAACATGGTATCAGAGCTCTAGATCTGTTGATGCCTATTCATTTTTGAAGATATTCTCTCACAGCATCTTTTTATGTGCAAGGGTTTTATTCTAGTATTTTTTTGTCAGATCAACGGGGTTTTTCATCATTTTTTAAGAAATTTCGACTTTGATCTCTCAAATAGTGCATGCTAGTGAAAAACGGACCTCATAGATGCACTCAGAAGGCCCAAAAACCCCTATTTTCATATAAAATATGATAGGGTTTGCTGAAAATTATTTTTTTAGTATTTTTGGAAAATTTCAAAATAGTTGTAAAAAAATCCGTATGGATCCGTACGGCTGCATTGATTTCTGTGCCATTTTGATTTTTGCGCTACCTCGATTTTTGTGCATGAAGGTTCAGCTAAATATTTTATTAATTTTTTCATCTTTAAATAAATAAAAAATTTGGTTTAAAGCCTAAATGAGCATATTTAGTAAAATGGTATCAGAGCACAGTTTTCCTGCCATCCTGTTGGGTGAGTCATTGAAATTTACAATGAAGAAATTATGGCTTTTGATAGATCCACGTATGAAGTGATGCAACAATTGTATGATTTGATGAGTGATCCTGAATTTAAAAAAAGATATCTAAGGAGGCTTGAAAAATATAAACGAAAGGAAAAGGAGGAACAAGAGGTCTCTACAAGCGAGGTATCTAGAAACCTCTACAATGAGTTTTCATTAGTTGGTGACCAACACATAGCTAACCCTATGGAGAACAAAAATTAGACCTTTGAAAACAAAACAGAAAATTCATCTCTGGCAGTGAATCCCAGGATCGTGCTATGGATGGACTTGTAGTGACTTTGGCAGCAGAAGTGTGTGAAGATATTGTCATAACAATAGCTTCTACCTTGCTAGTCGAGTCTTCTTATGAGGTACATAGCAGCAGTACCTTTGATGATATTGTGTGCGAAGTTGATAGCACACACGATGTAGCTTATCAGTTTGTTGAGCCATTTCAGGAGTACGAGTCAATTTATTGTTCCAGGGATTCTGAGATGGGTGATTCGGATCAGCATGGAATGATTGTGCAGTTTGTGAATAATCCATTATTCGCATTTGATGGTGGATTAGTCTATGATAATCCACTCTTCGAGTTGGAAACTGATCACACTTCTGATACTAGTTCAATTTTGGGCAATGATCATAGTGTTTGGGATCTTTCCAATGCATTGGGGTTTCAAACAGGGCTCACGAAGGAGTTTTACAGTGTGTATATGGTGAGGAGTGCTTACAGTTTTTCCTTTGATCACCTGTACATGATTCGTATTCGATGCACAATTCTTGTGTGCATGATGATTCTCTTTGCGCAGTCAAGAGAAGCAAATCATTTTTGTGCTCTGAGTTATTATCTTCAAAAGGTGAGACTAGAGGCTGCAAGTTCTCGACTGAGTTGTTTGAAGGGGATTACTTGCAGGATCAGAGGTTGGATTTCCATCATGCTGGTGTGTACCTGACAGATTTTGCTACTTCTGGGTTTCATGGAGGTGGTAGTGGCAGTGGACATGATGGTTTGGTTAGTAATCACATCCTTGGGAGTTTCAGAGGGACTGTTGAGAGATGTGTTGCGGATGCTTCCTGATATCCTTACTTCATTATGATGCATGGATGTGAGTACCATTTATATTGGGATCCAGGTGGCGACAAGATTGGTATTGTGTTTTGGATGGGTCCCAATGGATTTCTTCACCACTTCCGACATGGTGAAGTTGAGATCAAAGTAGCGCAGAGGAAGTCGGAGGGTATTAGGCATGACAGACTTCCATTCCGAGTTTGGGATCCAGGGATATTTGCGCAACTATGTTTATACTGGTGCTATAGGAGTCAGTTAGAGATGTGTGGGACATTTCACAATTCTTCTTTTGGGCCTCCCGAGGATTGGAGTTTCTTTGCAGTGGAGATTGCTTGGGGACAAGCAATTTCAAGGAGGGCGGATTGTAATGTCCCCATTTTGCAAGCATCAGAGTTCATAAGGATTAGCCTATCA
Organism: Sequoia sempervirens; assembly: GCA_007258455.2. Classification (NCBI taxonomy): domain Eukaryota; kingdom Viridiplantae; phylum Streptophyta; class Pinopsida; order Cupressales; family Cupressaceae; genus Sequoia; species Sequoia sempervirens. The sequence goes on along the minus strand of VDFB02058242.1, from coordinate 137,109,374 downwards.
TTTGACCCTCGTAGGCTGACAAATGTGATGAGAGGGTCTTCCTTGGTAGTTATCCAGAGTTTCAGGACTTTACTCCTCCAATTGATTCAGGTTTGGGCCTTTGTAGGGACTCACAGAGTGATATTCAGGCACTTACTATCTATAGTAAGTCAGGCCGACAGGGGTTACTATTTTTGGCAGGGCACCTAGCTCAATTGGCAATCTCAGTTTCGACCCAGTTTGACAGTTTGATGAGCGGACGGTGAATAAGGGAGCATTTAATAATAATTTAATAATTATTATTATGACTTTATATTATAAAGTCACTTTAGGTGAAATATTAAAATATTAATTATTAATGGAAAATTATAAAGTATTTAATACTTTATATTAAAGGAGCATTATTATTATTAAATGAGTATTTGTTACTCATTTAATATGGACGCCATTTATTAATAATTTTCCTAAGTCTCTAAAAGGGTGAATTATTATATTATTAAATGCAATTAAGTTGATTTTTTGAAAAGGGTCGAACTTTTGAGGAAAAAGATATATATTTCTCTTCAAGACAAATCGAACTCATTGATGATCATTTGAATTTGTCTTTTCTCTCTGAGAACATTTGGAGTTGGAGAAACAAGGGTTTATGCAATCAGGTTTTGGAGAACGTCAACTCTTTAGAATCAAGCATACTGAGGTTGTGAAAGATCAGCTGAAGCTTGCTAACAGGGTAGCTTTGTTCAGAAGTTACATTCATGCTTACAGGGGAAAATAAGTAAGGGTTTGAAGAAGAAAATATTAAATCTACAAGAGATCAACTTCCAGCTTCATTCTTATTTCTCAGGCTATTGTATCTCCAGCTGTACCATATCATTTATTACTTGCAGATCAGAATTTTTGTTAGCTGCTACAGTAGTGTGAACAGTGCCGCACTACAGTACCCGCGCTACAGTGCCACGTCAACAGTACGCGTGAACAGTGTCGCACTACAGTGCCACGTGAACAGTACATGTGAACAGTGTTGCGCTACAGTGTTGGGAATTTATTATTGTGGATTTTGAGCATTCATTGGGGTTTTGCAGAGGTCTGGGCATTGGATGAGTTACAATTTGAGTTAAGTGATTTCATGAGACCTGCTGTTTGCTGCTGCTAAGGAATTATGTGCAATACTAGAGGTTATTCTGACATTCCATACTTCTATACATGCTATTCCAAGTCTGATACTTCCTTATATTCATTGTATCTTGCTTGAACTGTCAAATCCCTCACTAGTTGTTATATATCTCAGTCAGTTCAGTCTAACAGTGTTAGAGGGAAGTCTTGTAAGTTGTAACTTGATTATAAATTGAAAATTTGAACTTGTTTGGGCTGTGGTATCTCTGAGTTGTTTAACTATCTTATTTTCCAATTGTGATGCCCAGAAATTAGTTGTAAGGGGTCTTCCTTAAGGTTAGGTCTGCGATCAGTTTTATGATGAACTACTGTACCTTTTATAAGTCTTGCAATTGCTGAGTATGCGTGTTGAGACTTAATGTTACCAGTCTGATATAAGAACTTATATACTACTATTCATGCTAGAGTTCCCTTAAAATTTCTGTATTGCATTTAATATTTAGTAGTGATCTCAAGATGTATGTGAAGATCAGATTTGAGAAGTCAATGTAATGAATTCTATGCTCTTGAAAATCAGATTTCTAAGTTGATGCTTCTATTTGAGTATATCTCTACTTGCAAGTATGTGTGTGTCATTTAATTTCTTGGCAATATACCATTTGAGAATCAAAACCCAAATATTTTATGAATCAAATATTTAAACAAGGCAGAAAATTTAGTTTGCAAGTGTCCACTTGGGATGGTACATCACAGTAGTGCTGTTTATTTTTTAGTATTTTACTATTTTCCTGCATTTATTGTTGTTTGAAGTCAAATGTCGTTTTTGGACTTCCGAGCTCATAACTTTTGCCACAATGTCCGATTTTTGCCTCGTTTGCGGCGTTGGAAAGGTATTAAGGAGCTCTATGTTTCTGTCCATGCACTTTTTCTGTATCTGTCCCAGGTTTATCAGTTAGTCCAAATTTGACCCGATGGGTTGTTTGGTGATTACTTGGATGTTTTGGCAGTTGGTAGAGTGCATCTTGCATCTTTGCACTTCATTTTCAGTAATACATCATTCAATAATTGTTTGCTGCTTCATAGATTCCAGGGTTGTTCCCGTTTGGAGTTTTCGAGTGTTCCGTGGCATCGGGTCTACTGTCACATTATTTTGATTCTGATTTTGGTTTCAGTTGTAGACAGAGATATCTTTCCTTGCTTGCCAGATTTCAGTTCCAGTGTTACTCTATAGAGTTCTTCCAGTGCTTCTTTGCAGCATGTCATCACATTGTAGGGGGGTTTTTTCCCACTGGGTTTTTCCTTCTCTACCTCATTCTTGCATTTGTAAATGGGTACCTGATCAGGCCTAGTTGTCGGGACCCATATTTGCTTTCATGCATCTTATTCTAGTGTTTTAGCTTCTTCCTAAGTTCATCTTAAGGGGGGTGTTAGAGTAATAAGTTATTATGCTTAATTAATTACATCATATTGATTAATTAATTAAGTCACTTATTCCTTTTTATTACTTAAGCTAAACTTAGGCACATTAATAATTAATTAATTATTAATTGTTAAGTGTGCACACTAGGGTTTCATTTAGGGTTTCCCTTTTAGGGTTTCTTGATCTCCTTCATAAGGATTGATCACTTTGTAATAATCGATTCTCTTAATGCATTTTACACTTTGAGGTTTACAGAACATCTTTTTGGTTCTTCATATCTTTTGCATGTGACAGGTATCCATCTTGCATGCAGGTGATCTTGGATTCTTACATAATATTCAAGAAAGTGTTGTTGAGAAGGCTATATTGTTTCAATTTTTGATCAAGTTATGTTGAAAAAAGAGTATATTTTTGTATAGGTTTGTTGCCACCAATCTTCTATGGGTATCTCTTCAAGTTTCATGTTTTATGGATGTGGCTTTGCACCAGTTTGTAACTCTGTATATTTTATGTTTCACAAGTTTCCGCTTATGGGTCAGTATTCAAACCAAGGGTGTGTAATTTATGGAATTCATTGGATGCAAGGTTTATGGCACTGCTCGTGAAGTGTAACAACTCACATGCATGATGGGTTTGGTTACCCCTTATTTGTGTGAACTTTGGTCAGAAGTTTTGCTAGCCTCCCCATTTTTTTAGCTCTCAATAAAGTTGGTGGATATTTCTTGATTTTTAAATCAAAAGCATTAGGTGTCTCAATAAATAAGGCCAACAAAATTAAACGTTGGTTCACATCAGGCCTAATTGACATATGGTCCCTATGCAATCACAATGTTTGGAAAGTAATAAAATAGTTAATGTTATTGTTAAAGCATAGTTCTTACCTGTTTAGACCTCAATAACGATTTGTTACAATGGAAGGCTATATATCAAGTGTGAGATGCAACATTGATCAAGCCAGTATTGAGGCCTAGAAAAATAATAGCTACCCTTGAAACAACACAAAAACAACCAGCAACAGCCCATCGTGAAGAACATGTACTATTTTATCAATTTGCAACCATTCCTACAAATATATATATGTTTACAAAGGGAAGTCTATACACACATATATGTATCCAAAGCTATGCCTAGATAATACACATATATATCCATAGGTGGGCCTCAAACATATGAATTTTATTTGCATGAAATATTAAAAATACACAGATCTGCACATACGAAATATGAAATCAAACACAAGATACATCATTGACCAGCCTGATCAATGGTAAAATCTATATGCCTTATTAGACTTACTATACAAGATATGGCTACAATGTTTGTTGCATATGTTGTGCAGCCTAATCCACAACCCAACATTGAACAATGCCTTAGTCCAAATAACATAAACATCCCAATTACTTTGGTAAGTTTTAAATCCAAGCTATTATTGCAACCATCCCCAATATATGGACCCCATACATAAAACAATGTTCCCATGAGATATCACCAAACAATAAACATGGCAAGGTGTATATATCAACGTTGTCTAGATCTAATTTCACATACATACATATTTGGACAAAGCAAAAAAGAAACAAAAGACAAGAAAAAAAAAACACACTTTTTCTGCTTATATACTTCCAAGCAACATAATGGTACACATGAATCCAACAAATGCAATGCATATAGATGTAGCTCAAAAAAAAAAGTCTGACCAATATATTTAAATATGATGTTAGATGCAAATATATACACATTCTTGGTTGTTGTTAAATAGCTTCTTACACATTATTTAATTTATGGTTTCCATGTAGTGGTGAAAGCTGCAAAGCAATCAAACAATCCACATAAACACATACAACAAGCAATATAATAGTCAACATATATGCACAAAGAAATATTTAGAAAATTTTTGAAGTCACCAAAGCAATTGAATAGTCTATGCCATTTACAAAAAGGCATTGTTGACTATAGGTCTGTAGCCCCATCTTATAACCAAAGTTAGAGGGTGACAATCAAAAATGCCTTGCATAGTACAATTGAAACTGGCAACCTCCTAGCTAGCCAACAGCCCTTCTCATATCACTATACTTCTGACAGTCATGGAAAAGGTGGTGGGCAGGGTTGGCACACACTGAGAAGCTATAAAACAATAGTCAACAATGCCTTGTAGAAAACAACATAAACTCTATAATGTTGCAACCATCTCCACAGAAGAAATCCCTTCAATGAGACAATCATGATTTCAAAAAAGACCTAGAAAATAATTTTTCCAACATGAACCTATCAATAGATGCAAGAACAAATAGGGTATGTGCAAGATCATCATGGAAAAAATAGGCCCTTAAGTGGCAAAAAAATCAAAAAAATCAGAGTTAGGCAACTTGACGTAAAAATTTGAATAAGTTATCTATATTATTTCCAAAATATGTAAGAATAGAATTTGTATAAAATTGAATGTAGTTTCTAAACTACTAGGTTTGTTAAAAAAAAAAATCTATTTGGTGAAAATTTGAAATTTCAATGTAGTAGTACTTAAATTTTAGGGAAACAATAAGAAGTAGGTGTCTATCTGACCACCCTAACCACAATAAAATGATAATATTTTTTAATAAAATTTTATATATAAGTAGAGGACTCATGTCTTGATGTGATGCATATTTTTTTGTAATTTTTTCCAAGTAAATAATTAATTATGATTTTTTTACTACAATTTTTTTAAAATATAAAAAACTCATATGTCTAACCACCTTAACTTGGTCAAACCTTAATGAAATTCAATTTTTCTTTTTTTAATCCTATAGTATGCGAAGCATAGAATGTGAAACATGTTTTGGATTCAAAAAATGTGATACTGTTTGAAATCTATAGATGTTTTTCAATCAGTCTATCAATCAAGACTTTAGTCTTAATTTGAATAGAAAATGCATAATAATTACTCATTAAATTCAAAGTAAAGCATAATTTATATTGGTGGAAAGCTGAGAATCTCCTTTAAAAACCCTTTTTCATTTAATCAATTTTAGGTAAAAATAACGTCGCCAGCCACATACCCATCATATTACCACCTTTTGGCCCATCATGATCGTGCACATACCCAATGTAGATAAGTTTAAATCTAGGCACATATGGTTGTTTCCTAGGAAAATAAAATAAATATCACTTGACACAGCTTGTGGGAGCAACGTTGCTCTATGTATGGGCTCCATATTTTGTTGGCAAGGGAATAATAGGTTGCATTAAAAACTCAACTCAGTAATTAGGAACTTTAGATAATTTTCAGTTAGACATTGTTTGCTATGGACTTGTAATGGGAGGAATGAAGTAAATAACATCTAGGCATACTCGGTACATGTTGCAGAATGCAATGTCACCATAAGAAAAGAAGGCCTGATGTCCACCTTACTGTAAGACCTCTCTTTGCATGTGACTAATACAACCTTAAATTGTTATATATTTCTCCTAAGTAGATGGTTAGATATTTTGTGAGTGATATGAAGGTGATTGTCTAACAATAACCTTATAGTTTAATTTTACTTTATCATTGTTATTTACTTAATGAAGATGTATGTGCATTTGAATTATTGTACGATATTCAAACTTATAAGATGAATTTGAAATAAGATAATTGTTGTGTCGTATTACATTGGAAGAGTAATTACCTATGTAAATGATTCATGAATAAAGTTAAAAAGATTATATTTACAATTAATGTGGTTTATTATTATGTCTAATTGTGATTAATTATGTTGTGTAGGAAATTAAGTGAGTTGATGTGGGATTAACATTAAATGTCGAGAATCGAATATGCAAATAGGAGGATAGATAAATGTTGGAATCAAATCAAATACATCTTTGGGAAGTTCTAAGTGTAAGCCCTATTTGACTTAGAAGGGTTTGAGGTTTTATTATTGGTTGGAGTAGAATCCAATTGTAGGACATGTGATGTGAGTCTGGTTGGGGTTGGAACCCTTGGTTAAGATCAAAATTCGTATGGATTTTTATGTGGGTTTTAAAAAGGGATAACTGAATCAATTTCTTTGGTTTTTGAACAAGAATAGACCCATAGGACCTATACCTATGGGTTTGTAACCTTTTTGACACATGTGAACTTGTCCTTGGGATGTGAAAAGACCCCTCAAAATTCCACATTCATGAATGTGAAAAATTCAAAAAGTGTTGGGGATTGGGAAGAGTGACTTGTCACTCTCAACCTTCTACTCCCCAAAAGTTCTTGGAATTGGCACAAGACTCACACATGTGTCAGAACTTGTGGGAAAGAGCGTAGGTTTGGAGGATCCCTATATATCTCAAGAAGATGGAAAATTTGGGCACTACCCACTTCTCCTTTTGGAGAACTCCAATAAGATAGTATAGAGGATGAGAAGAGGAGAGAAGTCTACCTTGGGAGATAGTAATCAAGATGGCTTGGCTAGGAGAGGAAAGAAGGATAGAAGAGTTTAATCCCCTTATCAAAAAAAAAAAAGATAAGTCTCCCTACTTCATTTTTCTTTGTTTCTATTTTCCTTTGTTGGTTGTTGTAAGATGGTGAAGTGTTCGTAAGCATCATTGTTGAATATGGTAAGTGGAGGACTTGTATGTATGTAGTCTAATGTAATGCTATTCGTATCCCTTTTGTTAAGTTTGAAAGGGCTCCATTCATCTTCTTGGGGCTAAAATATTTGCTTGCTCAGGGGTATGGCTAGAGCCCATGAGGCTTCATGATGCCATTAAGGTAGGGTGGTGAGCAAGCCTCATTTATTCATGTGTTACCCATTTCTTTCATAAATTTTTTTGGAAATATTGGAGGTTAGTACATTGTGTGAATAAAAAGAGCAAGCCTCACTCAATTGAGTGCTATTCATTATATTATTACAGAATATTGTAATATTGAAGGTTTGTGTTTGGTTGAAAATGAAAATGGTGTCTCTTCTTCTAATATGTGATCATGATGAAAATGTATGCATGTGTAATTCTGTATGGAGCCTTGTGTATTTACTTTCTTCTATGTTTGGGAATGTTGAAAGCTTCCCTCGTTGTATTCCTTTTAAAGCCAAAGTAGTCACAATGTAGATTTTAAGTGGTAGAATGAATAAATAAATCAATGATTTAAATATGTGAATCATTCAGCTCAAGATGAAGGGAAATATGATGGACATAACCTAGTTTTCCCCTATTATTCTCCTTACTTGTAGCGTAGTTCCCATAAAAAAAAAACTGTAACATAGAAAAGAAAAATAATATCATAGAGGGTTAGTACGCAGTACTCTACTCTTTTTCCTGTTGCTCTGTGTGGATAAAAATTGAATAAAAGGGAAGAACATGATCCCAGTTAAAATTAATCCACTATGGTGGAGCTACTCTTGACTTCGAGGATCATAGAGATATAGATATAAGAGAAGGAAACTGCGAATAAAATGTGACATTAAATAGAGATGTAGCTATATGCATATAATAGAAAGAAAATGATCGCCCTGTTAATTCTTTTAGTATACCTGAACTCGTACTGTTTTGTAGGAGAAAATGATTCTGGATCCTCCTTATTTCATGACTGTACTATGGGAATGAAAATAATATCGATGTTGTTACAGATGTTTCCAAAAAGGATATCAGCATCCCTCATTGCTTTACCTTGTCCTAGTTTTCTTGAGACTAGCAAAGCTTTTATGTATTTAAATTTCACTTTTGCCATATCCATGGACTTGCCTCTCATAAAAAAATATATATCTTTTCTTGAAGAAGTTATACCACTAGTATTGTCACACAAGCAAATCTCCATGATTCCTGGAGGTCTAAGTTTACTCCCAAAAAAAAAAATTAAAGCAAGACTATCCATATATTGTTCTGGCTCACAAAGATCATTCCATTTCCTTCCTATTGTATAACCAAGTTAACATAATTATTTTTGTGTGTTTAACTCACATCCACTGTTATCTTCCTCGAAGGGATTTCTCACGCGATTTATCTTCATACGGATTTGTTGTCCCCACATAAGTCTGTGGTCGACCTGCTAGAACTCCAACTACCTGGGGATTAGACTGTATTAGGGACAGATTATGAGATCTCTATGGAGATTGGTGTAGATTTCCAAAGCACTGCGCTAAGGATCTAAACTTTATTGACAAAGAATGCGTATATATCTCCTTGGCTGGAATCATCACAATAAGAAGATTTATGGAGTCTCCTCCTCTATCATGTTTTTCCTTGCACTTCATAGTGAGGAGTTAAAGTAATGAATAAAGTTTGTGTAGCAATTCCATATGCTAGGTAAAATTTTCATACCAGACTGGTAGAATTAAATCCTTGTCATATCAATTTCCTGGTTGTTGGCTTTAGAAGTTGTTCAAACCTAGTTATTAGGTTAGGGGGACAGCACAAGAAATATAGTCTGAGCATCATAAATTCCCTGTCCAAGTTTAAAAGACAAGAAGAGGAGATCTCATACAAGATATTTCAGGTCCATTGGGATGTGCGAATTGAGAGATCAACATAGTGATTAATTGTTTTTTTTTTTAACCTTCTGCAGCTCAGCTCTCATGCCATCTCTTAATTTCCAAGTTAAGAACATTCCCATAGTGGTATGGCAACATGCTCCAAGATGACAGTGCTTCAGAGATCTTCCTACAGAAATTAAACATACTTTACTGCCTCCTTATTAATTGCCTTAGCAAGAGATCTTACACATATCATTTTTGGTGAATATATGCACAGCTACACGCCGTTTGTAGATTGGGGATTGTGCAAGCTTATCGTATTGCATATTTTTCACCAGATAATACTACCAATTTGTTGTTTGAAAATTTTCTATACCTAAATATTTATTTCATTGTTTAAAACTAGCTCATATTTATCCTCCGATTATTGTGGTCACCCAGTTCATGAGTATCAATTTTGATATAATTGAAGTATGTTATCATTATGTTATGTTAATACCAATATTGATCAAACACACCAAATTCATTATCTATACATTGCTTTAATCCTTTACTATTTCTTTTACCATCAATGCAAATCCACCACTCAACTGGAAACATCTACAAGGGATAACATTGATATTGGTGGTATTAGGTTGACACAAGCATTGATAAAAAAATTTGGCACTCAGCGTTGTTTGCAAGCATGGTATATCCCTTTCGATAAATAATTTATAATACAACTTAATAAAATTCTAGGCTCGTGGGAGGAAAAGGAAAATAAAAATAAAAATTAATGTTGAATCGATGAATAGCTGCATTGAAAACTGTTAGATTGTGCACCGGATTTACGATAGATCAGCCAGTCCATTTTGGTGAAAATTAATTACTGTTTCAGGCACAGACTAACCTAGTAAGTCTTTAAATATTAGTCCTATAAAATAGGTGTTACGGTTAGAAATCATAAATGGTAATCGTTATGCCAGGAGGTATAATCCTTGCTAAAACAAAGTGACTAAGTGATACATATATATAATGAGAAATCTCATTATTACTAAGAGATTGTTTGATAAATTAGATACAATGATATTATTTTTAGGTGAATTAAATTCTGATAGTACTATCACCGTGGAATACCAGTATCCTTGCTAACTATTATAGCCCTAGAATTAATAATAGTAATTGGGTAAATATCTATTTTGGTTTTGATAATGCCAGTGGTAAATTAATATTGTTGTTGGGGAAAATTTAGTTAGTAATCTACGGTTAATGTAAACAGTCTTTAATAAACCAACTTATAGTTGGATATACCTGGCGTTAGTTGTAAGTTGGCGGGCCTTTAAAATTTATTGTTTATCCTTTTGTCTATAAAATAGCCATTTTTAAATGTGTTGTGTTTGGAAAGTAGAAGTTGACAATGTAGTGAAAATTCATAGTAATTTTATTTCTACTTTTTAGTATCAAAGAAATTGACAATATTAGATTCTTAAAAGAAATGGGACAATAATGATGTTAATAACTAATAGTGATATTAAAAATAAAGTTAGTATAAATATTATAAGCAATACTATTATTAAAATTAAAAGACATTAATAACAATGGATTAAAGAAAAATAAATAAAATCTATAACTACCTGTATGAGAATATTGATATCACTGTGCGGTACAATGTGCTAAATTTAACAGCACTTAAAAACAACAAGTTTTAATATTGACATTGATTAAGAATTTTGAATTTAAAAAAAAAAAAAAGATAATAATAATAAACAAACTAAGTTAGTTTCGGAGGTCAAATAAATACCAGCGCTTCTAGGGATAAGAAATGGATAGTAATGAAGTTAAAAAGAAAAAGGGATGATGAGTGTCCCTAACATTATTTTTAGACCCTAATCTTAGCTTTTAGGAAACTCCACGAATTATTCATGTTTAAAGGTTCCTTAAATAAAGGAGAGGAGAATATTTATCTTTAACAATTTTTCAAGAAAGAAAATATTAATTATAATGAAAGTATGTGTTAAGGAAATAATATTAAGGAAAAGGAATTACTACTTTTTTTTTAATAGGGAAATGTTTTTTTTAGGGTTTTGTGTAAAATAAAATATATAGAAAATAATATATTAGGTTGTAAGAGATAATTATTATCATTCTAATTTTAAATTATCCTCTAAAATGAATAGAGTATATATATGCATATAGAAGATATGTGTTTTTCATTATATTCACCAAAGGATAAATAATAGAGAATAGAGAAGATCAAGATATTGTGTAAGGGAGAAATAAAGAATAATAATGAGATTTTGAGGGTGTCTAGGTATTATTAAAATAATACCAATCCCATATTTATTTGAGATACAAAGGAGAGAGATGTAATTTGGAAATATATATATATATATATATATATATATATATATATATATAGTATATATATATATATATATATATATATATGTTGGATGTGGTGTGGTTATAAATTAAGAAGCTAATAATCAATATGTTATTAATAAGGTTTAGATGTTGAACATGTTAGTCAAGATATATATAGTACATTATTGTTAATTGATTGTGTTTTATACCTTTGCTTTTAAAAAAAAAAAATTGGTTGGGCTTTATAGCAAAAATTTTACGGCATGACACAGTTTTCCCATCGAAAATTTTAGGCATGACACTTACCATATTGGCTCATGGAGCATCATGTGCTCTCACCAAACCCTTGAGCAAGTAAATAAAATTTCCACCATTGGGATCAATGGTGAAATCAATGCTTAGGCCACTTCTGACTTAATAGAAGATCTGAAGGCGTCAAAGCATCCACAAATGTATAAATATGTGTAGGATTAAATTCAATAATGCCTATGAACAAGTCTATAATTATCACTAGATGCTCCATAGGAAATATTACAACAACAAGAAAGTTATATGCAAGTCCACTAAAATGGAAGACACATAAATAGCTACAGATAGCCTTCTCCCAAATAGCCAGCTAAGAAAAATGTGAAGGCCACATAAATACCTCGAATATAAACAAGTCAGACTATACAACAAAAGGGTTGCAAATGCAAGCAAAACATGGTTGCATTTTGCTGAATGCACATGGAAAACAACCAATACAAGTGTCAAAAGAATAAAATAAACAAGGAAAACACTTACGGGATCGGTGCCAAAGGGTTGTCAAGCATGCTGGGAAGAGATAGAGTCTACTGACATTGTTGGGGCTACTCTTTGAAAAGGATAGAGCTGCAACACCAGCGACTAGCCACAAGGTCTATTACAAGAACAACACAAAAGCCAAAGATTCAATTAAACCAACAAAGGCTAACAAGCTCCATTCCCAAATTTTAAATTACAAACTTTTTTTCATTTCAATTTCTTTTGTTGGGATATTTAGAATATGACAGAAAACAAATAGTATATAAAAGCTACATTTTACAGAACTCTTCATAAATGATTTCAAAAAAAATCTATGTTCCCCTAAGACAAGCAACCTAGAACATAGATTTCCCATCAATGTGATCAATGGCGGCACCAATGTTCCATATAACAGCAAGAATACAGCCTTATCATTCTAAGAATGTCCCAACAAAAATTAGCATATTAATCACTATGTATCAATGTTATTTGCATGCACTTTGACATACATACATATCTACACATAGGGGAGAAACGAATTTCTGATTCATGCCCTTCATTTTGTCACCATGGTTAAAATGCTAAAAAATAGTGAATGCTATACAGTTTATATTGATTTGCATAAGGCATTCTTCATTGTTATACTCTAGCCTAAGCTACATTGTATCATTTTCAACAAGGTACTATTGATAAGGCTATATTGTTTCAATTTCAGGTAAGGTGCTATTTAGAAAAGGTTGTATTGTCTCTTAATATCAATATTGTTTGATCTATGGATTGCATGTATTCATTTTTCAACCATCACCCAATGCAAAAAATCCAAAATAACCTCCAACCACCTTCACAAAATCTTTTTAGTTATTATTTATCTCAGCCTCAAGAAGGACTTGTTGCAATGATACCTTGTATCTTAAGTGTGTCAGGAAAGATTGGTTTCACTATTCATGAAAGTGGTGGAAAATCTATGTTCTTGCTTGGGGGTTTATGTTTCAGGTTATGCTAGCAATGGAATAAAATAGTTAATCTTAAACACATTGTGTTAGATTCCATTGCCCATTGTTGATAATGACTATTTCATAATACTATTTTCTGCATCTAATATTGTATATGTAGATTTCTATTGATAGTCAATATGAAATCATTTGATATGAAAGTCAAGAATGGCTTCTGGATAACAACATTAACTCTATAATATTAATTATTTTATTCTGCATTGCAAATGAAAGTATATAGCGAAAGGCAAAGAACAACAATTAGTATTGTGTTATGAAAACAACACCGACTATTTTAATATATTGCAACCATTTGCACAGAACAGAAGCCATAGATGAGACAATATTAATTTTTCCTGTGTGTAGATTTGCATGTATGTCAAATTAGATGTGAGGAATGTACATACGTAGCCTTCCCAATGTTTATTATTTTCTAAAAAATAGTTATTTATCTGAACCTTTATAGGGCACACTTCAAAGGATATACTTTATATTAACTGTTATATACAACATTGAAGCATTTTTCCTAATTATTTCTTTTTGTTATACAATTTTTGCTTGATTCCATTATGCATTGTTACTTACTATTCTTTGGACTAGGCTATCTTTTTTTATTTTCGATAGCGTGCTGCTAAAGAGGGTATAGTATTTCAATTTTTGATAGGTTGTTGTTGGGAAGGCTACTTTCTCTCAATTTTTTATATAAGGTTGCATTCTTCATGTGCAACAATTGCACAAGAACAAGACATTGTGACACCAACATTAATTGTTGTATGGTATCCATATTTTAGGGATGGTTTTAATTACACCTAATATTCCACACCTCAGGAAACATACTGCAAGCAGGCACAAGCAAACATTGAGCAGTGGTCTTGCCCTGCAGTGCGTGCAGTCAGAAGTGCTATAAAACCCATGGAAAATACCATGACTTGTGATTCCCTGGAAAATTCCATGAATTCTAAAGTCATGGAAAATGCCATGGATTTTATAATGCCTCATTGCATTCTCTGCAGGCCAAAATAGCTCCCTTGCTTCTTCATCCCAACAAACTTATATGCATATCTTGTTAATCTATTTACCTTTCCCCTAGAATTTATAGATATATACATACATACATATACACAAATATATATACCTATATATGCATACATGTATATGCAAAAATATATATATACATATATATACATACACATATATACACACATATATATATATACACACACACATATATATACAAATTTATATACATGTATATACATATATACATATTTATATATATACATATATACATATGTATATGCGTATATATATATGTACACACATATATGCATATATATATACATTGTTCATTGTTGTTGAATAGCTTGGAACATATTATTTCATTCATGGTTTCCATGTAGTGGCAATAGTTGCAAAGTAATAAAATAGTGCACAAAAACACACAACAACAATGCAATAGAAAAACAAAAAATATTGGTTACAACTGCGACCAAGATAGGAAAAACATAGAAAAAACACACAGATACAGAGTAACAAGCCAACACACAATCAAACTTAATGTTTCAGCTTCCTGCAAATTACAGAGCAGTGAACAACACTGTCTGTGTTCTGGTTTAAATGCTCATTAATCAACCATTCTTTTATCTGTGTCTTTGATATATGCTCATATATATATATATATATCCCTTGCACTACACATGTATTCCATATTTTGTATTATACATAATAAAACTCTTCAAATCTACTAATTTACATATTATCTATCAAATACAGATGTTCACCACACTAAATTTCATATTTTTTTGTTATTCTTTCACAGAAGACTCTTGCTAAAATGGCTAATTTTGTTGCTATTTGTGACAAGCTTTTGTTGAGAAATAAGTATATTTTTTACTTGGGTTGCTTGTTGTCAATATTTGTTGGTTTCTCTTTGCAGGTTCCATTTTGTGGCTATGTATGAAGAAAAATATAATTCTTAACCTTTTCTAGTTTTTGTTGGTTGTGGTTGTGTATCCTAGGCTATATTTCTCTTCAAAAGGCTATATTGTTTCAATTTTTGATATCTCCTCACTCACAGCTGTCTTGAACAATAAGATAAACCTAGAGGATGACACCCAACAATGCACTATCGAGAATTATATAGATGTTCACTTTGTTTTTCTGAGGACTTTAAAGACAGACATCACTTGCACCATCACCGCAGCTACACAGAAAACCATGCAACAATTAATGTTGATTCCATTTCATAGCCCTTCCCTGGTGTCGCGTCAAACGCTTTTTATTTTTAAAACCCAAAAATAACCCACCACCTTTTCCACAGTGATAGAGACCTCAAAAACCTGGAAGGCTCACGGTAGTTCCGACCAAAGTTCACCAAAACAAGAAAACAACCCACCACCCTATCCCCAAAGCTAAGGTAGTCTAAACTCGAGAAGGCCAATGAACATTCCAACGAAAGTTCGCAAAAATAGTCGATATATATATTTTTACTTTCGTGTCTCACTGTTATATATATACATATACACATATATAGATATATATATTTCTCATGTGTGTATATATATATATACATATATAGATTAAGTTGTTGTTAATAAAATACAATATAGTTGCTAAAAAGGAAATCTTGTCTTGTTTATGGTTCGTGTTTTGTGTGTATGGTTTTGCATGGATTTGATAATGTGAGTTTTTGTGGGTTTATGTTTGGAGGCTTGGAGAAACAAGGCAGCCGCACATATATAGATATATATATATTTATCAAGTTAGTATGTATGTATATACATACATACATACATACATACATACATATATATATACATACATACATACATACATACATACATACATACATACATACATACATATATATATATATATATATATATATATATATATATATATATATATATATTGGTAGGTTTCTCCAGTCATATCTTGCTAATGAAACCAATGATGTTTGAATTTGTGGTTTCATTTTTCTGGTTATGGTTGTAATAAAATAAATAGTTAATGATGTACACTCTATGTTTGGTTACATGGTATTTTTGGCCCTTTCTTGAGAAAATGATATATTTTACTTTAGTATCTCCTTTGTTATATATATTATATATATATGTATCCTCTTATATATATACATATATATATATATACTCTCTGTCATCTTTCATATATATATACATATATATATATATATATACATATATATGTATATATATTTCTCATGTATATATATAAATATAGATATATACACACACACACACATATATATATAGATAAGGTTCTATTCAGAAAGGAGTATATTTCTTGATGGCTCTATCACTATTATTATTTGAGAAGGAAATCCTAAGAAGGCTATATCCTTTCAATTTTTTATAACGTTTTGTCAAGAAATAAGTATATTTTTACTTTCCTATCTTACTGTTATACATATATACATATACATATGCATATGCATATATATATATATATATATGAATGATACCATTTCACTCACCTTGTCTATTGGTGGGCCAAATTCTTTTCATATAAAAATCAATAAACAATCAGCCACCCTTTCCCCAACCACGCTAAATGGAAGCAATAAATGAAACAATATAGGGTAAGGTAGACAACAACAGTGAATAATGCCCTATTCAAAACAACATGAACCACATAACATTAACTATTTTATTGCATTGCAACCATCGTCACAAAATAAATGTCATTTAAATAAAACAATATTATTATCAACAGTCACCCATATGGCCAAACCCACAAAACACTAAAAATCACACTGACAAACCCATACAAAAACATCCCCACAAAAGTCAAACCATTGTGAACAAACTATATAGTATTTTCTCAACAATCCCTTTTCAAAAAGGTAACAATATACCCTAAAACAATGCAACTTGTATAACATTAGCTATCCCAATGCATTGCAACCATCGCCACAAAAACACGCCTTTCAACAGTGACCCGCATGAAAAATGCACAAAACACAAAAAGCTCATAGTAATAGACCGATTCAAAACCTTCACCACAAATCACGAACCATACATGAATCAATATTGGTTTCAACAACAACCCAGATGGAAAAATTCACCAAAAACACACCAGATTAACTATTTTACAACCATTCACATAAAAAACAAGCCATAAATGAAACAATATAGCCAACGGTCACCCACATGCTAAACCCCACAAAACTATACAGTCTTTTCAACATTAATCGACACAATGAAACAATATTGGTTGTAAGAGTAACCTAGATGAAAAAGCCCACAAAAAACACAAATTCAACACAGGAAATGCAAGAAAAAAACAGTGTGCCTTCACCCATGGTGGCCAGAAAACCATCTTGTGAACCATTTAGACTAAGTTATAGAACAACAATCAACAATCCCCTTTGGAAAATAACTTATAAATTGTTTTA
>VDFB02058242.1:136677508-137091835 GCA_007258455.2 Sequoia sempervirens | reverse complement strand
GCTGCGTACACCAGGTAAGAAGTCATGTAGAACTTCAATGTAGAAGGGGCATTGATCAACTGTTCATGCATCTCATCACTGATTTGTTTACCCCAGTCAATATGCACCTTCTGCCTCCTTATGATCCTGATGTACTCATACATCCAATCGTGAAAGGTGGATGATTCCGGCAAACCTTTCACTCTGCTCAGAAACGTGATCATATCTTTGGCGTCATCTTTGAAGTCACTTCTCAGAAGTCCTTTCGGCCATCTGGAAACAGACGATCTAGGCTTTTTGAGCCATTGAGTATTTATCAACTGTTTGGCTTTATTAGGATCAGCATCGAAAATCTCCTGTGCTTTTGATATAGAAATGTCAATATATTTGTCCATGTGAGGAACCTTGAAGACGATGTCAAAGAAATCGGGGTCGAGTCTTAGAATCTCGTGCCCGGAAGAGTCGATCACACTTCTGCTTTCTCGGATGTAATGAGACGCAATTTGAAGAACAAATTCAGTATTATGCGCAGCTGTGGGGAACATCGCCACCAAGTGGAGATTGCTGTGTACGATTGCCCTCATTGAATCAGGGAGAGGCTTCGTCTCTGTCAACTTTGCAAAGTCAACCAAGTCTTGATGGCCAACTTCTATATCCTTTATTTCTTCAACTTTCGAAAGCACCATAGTTGGCGGATAGACGCCTTTGATATTTGTACTTCATCTTGCTTTTGAAGAAGAAGGAGGCTTCGTAGCAGTCATCAAAAGAACTGGAACACTGAGCACTCTTGACTTGACGATCTCTGAGAGTAGACTGCAATCCGTCTAGCCAGAACAAACACCAATTGTTAGGAAACATGGGAAAGTGTGAAATGAGCACGAGGGTGGAAAAGCATGGAGCGGATGGCGAGGCACGCGAAACGATGCACGAATGCGGAAAAATGAAGCTCAACGAGCACACTGGTCCAAAATAAAGTTCATTTGGAAAGGTTTGGAAAAAGTCAGAAAAAAGTGTAAGGGCGCTAAAATTCAGCGCCCTTACATTTTGAGGAAATTGCTTTTGGTGTAAGGGCGCTAAATTTTAGCGCCCTTACACTTTTCAGTGTTAGGCAATTTTTGCTAAGTTTGAAATGTCATAGCGCTGAAAATTGGCGCTTCTGCAATTTTGGCAATTTTTTGAAGATGCAAATGCAATGAGGGATGGCGAAGGCGCTCAAGCTTCAGCAAAGGCAATGTGTTTGAATCATGAAAGCTTGAACTTGCTTTCATCCTATTACATACGCCTTCAACGATTAAGGGAGTTCTCTTTCACAATGATAGATC
Source organism: Sequoia sempervirens (assembly GCA_007258455.2). Taxonomy (NCBI): domain Eukaryota; kingdom Viridiplantae; phylum Streptophyta; class Pinopsida; order Cupressales; family Cupressaceae; genus Sequoia; species Sequoia sempervirens. The sequence continues at coordinate 137,090,534 of VDFB02058242.1, read as the reverse complement.
TTTTCAACGTTCACCAAAACGCATAGAGAGATACACAAAAAGATTTCAACATGAATACATTGGATAAATACAAGTTTCCACAGAACATCGACCATAGAGGAGAATAAGGAAAGAAACGCGTAGGGAGAAGAGAGAAGAATGCGTAGGGAAACAAAAACTCGCTACGTTGAAGACAAACAATGGACAGAAAACGCGAATGAAGAACACTTGAAGGGTGAGAACAAAACGCGAATGTGTAGGGTAAGAGCATAGAAATGAAAAGAAGGAATGAGCCTCGAATGAACACGCACAGAAGAGAAAGACGCATTCAAAACAATGAATGAGGGTTACATTGCATAAAGGGAAGAAAAACGCGAATGGAGAAGGGAGGACGTGAATGTCAGAAACCAAAACGCGTATGCAATGAAAAACGCGAATGCAAGAAACCAAAACGCGTATGCAAGACATGAACATATACAAATGAAAATACAAAAACCAAATGAAAGTCTTACCAGGGCAAAACGCAAATCTTGCTGAAGAGATGAATGGCGGAAATCTTCCAAAACGCGAATTTGCAGATGAGAGGCAACTCGTCCAGCAAGAGGAGAGGCAAAAGAAATAAAACATAAACAACAAAAGTGGCGAATTCATTCACTTAACTTGCAAATGAAAATTAAAAACCTAACTCAAGTCGTGCAATAAATTTAGGCACGAAAAGTGGCACGATTGACGAAAAACGCGAAATTGTGAAGAAACGTGCCAGAAGGAAAAAAAAGTTAAGTGTCGAAAGAAAATGTAATGGCGCTAAAATTTAGCGCCCTTACATTTTTTGGAAATTCACTGCATGTAGGGGCGCTAAATTTTAGCGCCCTTACATTTCCAGACTTAGCCAAATTTTTGGATTTTCCCTGCAGGAGCGCACTTTTTCAGTGCTACTGCATCTTCCGCAATTTGCAAAGCACGAACAGTGAAACGTCGCGAAAGATCTCGTTTCGAAGGTCTTTGCGAGGCGAACAAGGGGGAATGCTCGAATTGACTATTCGAGACTTGGGAACGCATTTTGAGGTGGCTTGAAAATCACTCCGTTATGCGTACTTGAACTTCACGAATCCTAGGAAACGGACAAGTTTCGTAGGGGGGTTATCCGTGGAACGAGCGCTGCTAGATTCCATGATAACATTACTTATGACATCAGTCACTGAATTTGTAGAGATTTTGAGATATTTGCAACACAACTGATGATATCAACTCAGACAGTGGTTGTTGATGATAATTATGTTAATTCTAGGCATGATTTCTCTACAGTCCATGTACATGAATAATTTATGCTTCTGGAAATAATTATGTAAGTTATGTTGCATCAATGTTTTGGGTCACATCCACTGACCCATAATCAGATTGAGGAAAAGAGATGAGTGGATTACTATAGATGATTATTTAGACAATGGCCTGAATTAATGAGTTGATCAGAATAATGTGCATCAAAATAATGATCTTTGTTAAAGATTTTCAAATTATTAATTATGTGAGGATTGATATTATTTTGTTCATGCTTGAGAAAACTATGGTCCTTATCTTGTGTTGCCTTATAATGATTCTAAGTGGCATGAATATTACTGCATTAAGGTATTTATGCTAAAACTTGTGCAGAATAATGCTCACACCAGTTCTAAAGGTTTCAGAAATCATTGATTAATCAGGAAAATGATTAAACTCGTAGATAGAAGATTCATTTTGTTTTTAAATACATACCCACGAGCTCCAAGGTGTTTAGAATCATGACCTCAAGCAAATGTTTTTAGGACAATATTAAAATAGATATGTGTTTATCCTGATTCATGACTTTAGATTAGGATTCAATCAGGATATGATATCCCAGATTTCTTGGGAAGACATGGTGCTTTGGAGAAACTAAGTGTGCAAGTGGCACTCACATGGAGAAAACTAAACCCGGTTAAGGGGGGATGCCCTATTCATGAGTAGCCATCAATTACTAGTGATAGTGGACAAGTGGCCCAACAGAAGAAAAACTTGAAAAGTCAAGTGTTGATTAAAGGGACTGCTGAAATAGGCTGAACAGAGATGTCACGTGTTCCAAGGTACACAGAAGAAAAATCCAAGAGTCTATCAACATTGCAAACCAAGAAACCTTAATTGCATGGCTAAAATGCTTAAAAGAAAACTAAGAATAATGTGTAGAGTAAATGAACCAAGAAAAATAGGGAATCTCAGATATAAAGAAAGGCACAGATCATAGCCCAAACAAATACCGTGGAATTAGCAAATGAAACAGAGCCAAGGAATGCATGGCTGGGAGTCCCAAGGAATTGACTTAGATCACATAACCCAAATAGGAAATTTAAAAAAGGAAAGTCACTATTAAAAAACCAATCAATTTTGAAAAGTTCGAAAGCTCCAAAAGCTCTATAAGAACTCAAAGAAAGTGAGAGAGGACGCTACTGAAACTAGACACACAAAACAGAAGCTGCAAAAACAGAGGAAAAAGGATTGTGAAAAATAAGGGAAACAAAATGGCTCTGCTAAGGTATATGCTAATGATTGACCTAGTAATGTCTAAATCCTATGCACATGTTTCAATGTATGTGTGTGCGTGTGCATATATACTATTTGAGTTTCATATGAGCCCAGTTGATGTGTTATGCATGTGTGTGTTTATGATTGAATGTGTATATGTGACAATACCTCAGGAACCCCTTAGGACTTAGAAGGAGTTTGTATGAGTTGTTGAGTACTTGAGCAATAAGGCCAAGCTTAGAAGTATTTGTTAATTGATCAATGCGGACAAGCTTGGAAGTACATGTAACCAAGCAATGGGGATAAGTTTAATTTGATAGATGATTGAACGATGGGGACAAGCTCAACGTGAAGGTTGTAGATGTTGAAGACGGGAAAAGCCAAGAAGAAAGTTGGAGACAAGTCTTGTATACTTATCTATGTAAAAAATGTGCACACCCAACGGTGATCTAGTTGTGTTTTTGTGTTTGAATTATGTGAACAAATATGTATTGTTAGCAAGCTCCAAGTCTAAGTCTCAAGACATTTGTATAATGGATGCTACAGTGATAAGATTTGGTAAATAGAGAATCCACGCTAACAAAATAGACATAAATTATCCATGTCTTGTGCACCTCACTGTCACCCCCTCGAAGTTGAGTACCTTGCTCTGAGGATGGTTGGGGGGGAAAACAGACTAGATGTTGGGGATTGGACTTCAAGCAACTAATCCACCTTCTAATAATGACCAGTGATATATAACGTATGCTTAATAGTATATAACTAGTTTGAATTAGTCTAATTAGTGTATTCACAATCTAAGGACAAAATGAAATGGAAATATCAGAATGGCATTGCCTTAGTGTGCCTACAGATAGAATGAGGCAGACTGGGTTGGGAACATCTACAATCCCTCAAGCAAAGGCAATAGAAAGAAAAGGGCATGGAGTGATCCTAGGACAATCTTCAAATTCTTGTTTAAGAATCAAGAGAATGGACATTAAACCATCTTGAGAAAATGAATCTAGAAGGCCTAGATAACTGTATAAGATATGTTAATAGCAAGATCACATGGTAAACTACTTGTGTAAAATCCTACAAGTCCTAAGATGACTAACAATGTTTAGGGAATAGGGATAGCTATTAACTAAACTAATTCTTATATGTAATTCAAAAATCCTAAAGCTTATATAAACCTTAAGGAAGGCTAAATAGATCTATGTCCAAATCTGTAATAGAATATTATAGTGTTTTGTTGCCTAATCATTGCCGGATGGAAATCAATCAATTGACGACATTATTTGCATTTTCCATGTCTTGACTAGTCTAGAATAGTGATAATCAATTTAAAGGTGTTTTATAATATTTCAGTAAATGAAGTTAATCTACTTGAGTGTCTATTTGGTGCTTTGGCTAGCAATGAGATTTTGTGCCTCAAACTTAATCATATCCTAAATTCTAAAGTTTAGCCCTAAATCTTTAGATGCAAACGATTGCAAATTGGAAGCCATTTTGATTCTAAGTTCTTCAAGTTTCTTGTGCAATACTACAAATGCCTTTCAAGGTTGACCTGTAACCTTAGTGACGCAATCTCTTGATAGCAAGACACGGTGAACTCATGATTCAAAATAGTGGTAAGCTTTGAATCAAGGTGTAAGATTTGTATCCTTGGCTAAACACTTAGATGACATCGTAAGATTGGTAGAGGAATCATAGGCCAAAAACCATTACATGTAAATTCATCAAATGAATATTGCTGAAACCAACAATCATCAAATTTCTTTTCCATCAATACCAAGATGACTAAACTTGTATCCATTCCAATTGCTCAATAATCCATTAACACCCTTAGGAGCATCTCCTTGAAGAATGTGCAAGTGTAACGTGTTGCCTTGCAATTAATATAATATATAAAGCTTATGGTTTAATAAATAATGTGGGTTGGCCCATCGATGACCAGCAACATGATGACGAGCTAACTTCTACAGGAAAACCTTAAAGAGGTTGCACAAGCCGTACATTGAATTATGATTAGATCATCGACACAATCCAATAAGTCTAAAAGCTTCAAAAATTCTTTAAGAGTGTGAGAGCTTGCCATGCAATAGCTTACTAAATCATGCAATAGTAAGCACTTTACCTTTATAAACTTGTAGTTAACCTTAGCAATAATGATATCATTCATGGCGTAAGCTTGTGTTATCATACAAATGGAGTGGGATTTGCCACCATCATGCTAACCTTTAAACGCATGATTAATCACACAACCTTTAAACATGTTTGTGCTAATGCCTTAGGACTGCGATGACCCTATGATTGAAATGTATCGAATGATTGCCATAATTATGAAGGCTTGAGAATTCTAAAACGATGAAGTGTGTGGGAGCCCTTGGATAAGATTAATCCAATTGTTGATGAAACCCTAAGGAAGCAAAGAACTTTGATAGTGTTCAATATTGCAAGGGCCATTGGATTGAAATTGAGATCAAGGATCCAATTTCTATTCACCATATGGTATCCTACCATCACCCCTCCCCTCCCCCAAAGCTGATGCATAATGCTTGAACCTAGCAAAATTTGGCATTTGCTTCATACTTGTAACCTAGCAACAAAAACAAGATGAGGACACATTCAACTCAGCCAAGAATAATTGATGTTGAAACTAACCTAATGTTAGAACTAAAGACCCATGTAACCCTGAAGTAAAGAAGGGCTCAAGTCAACATACCAAAGGAAGTTATTGTTGTTAGTGAACCATAGTCCTTTACCACAAGGAATAGGAATAATAGCCTTTAACTTGTTTAAAAAAACAAAAAATGGTAAATTTTCCAATAGCCTGGCTAGGGTGTTACAATGAGAACAATGTCATTTCTTTGGGAGCTAAACTCAACCATTTCACAAGATGCTACTTGTGAATTTGTTTGTTGTTTGTAACTTTCATATCCACAATTTCTCTAGTTTTTTCCTTTCTTATGGGAATTGTAATTTACAAATAATTTAGCTCCCAAAAATTATTTGGGGAAATATCAAAATCAATAAAAATCCTCTTATGTTATAAGGTAGAATGTAATGCCCCTTACCTGGCCCTGCCCTAGAACTCGCTTGTTTGCCCTAGGTTTCGCTTGTTGATTAGGGTTAGGGTTTCTTCTTTCAAAATGAGGGTTCTCCTAATTCAATAACCCACAAGTATCCGATCAAGACAACCCACCCCTTGGCCCCGAGTTTAACATCCAACTAGGACCATTCCATCCCTAGAGTGGTGTGCTTAGAGGAAAAACTTGTACCATCTACCCACATCATCACCTCGAAAGACACTTGACTTATTGGGGACAGTCAGGGGAGTGGATAAGTGACCCGGGCCTATCACCCCTCCATGCCCACGGTGGATCTTGAGTGGGACCCCCACCCCTCCATGGCCCACCCATGCCTTGGGACTGGGCGGAATATGAGTGGAATTTCCACCCCTCCAGGGCCCATCCCTACCTTGGGTTCCGGGGGCGGACTTAAGTGGGGTTTTAGGAACCACTTCCCTCGCACCCTTCCTTCGAATAAGCTTACAAGCACTGAGAAGACAATCTTTTAGCAATCAAATACATTTGCATTTATTACTGATTCTTTAAGTCAATATCAACATCATTATCATCATGACAATACTAAAGAAAGCATTACACCAATAATCAGATTAGCAATATCTATTTCTTATATTCAAAATATGCTAAATATTATTGCTAAGTGAGTACATCACCTGAGTTGTTGTATCTCTCCACATTTACTGATTCCTTACTCGCCTCTTTCAACCTTATATTGGATTGATCATAGGATGAGGACAATTCATAAATATACATAATCTACTTATGTTTATGTTAAAGACTCATCATTACTTATAAGGTTTAATAATTGCTGCAAGTATCATTATTGTATATTCCCAAGTGATTCACATATGTACTCACCCATACATATATTATAATGACCCCTTTCTAGTGGAAGCACTTAAACCCAAATCTTGCATTCCAAGTGTTTCTCAACGAGACATTAGAAACGTCGGAAATCAATAAATTTCAGTAATAACATCTAATAGGATCAAAGATGATATAAATATTTCATTCTTATCAAAGGATTATTCAGTTTCTTCACTATGAGTGATTCTTCTATAATATATCTCATAAATACATTAGGGTAGATATTAACATCTTTCATGATCCCATAGATGGAATTCTATTATACCATTTATCATCATAGTGAATGAAGAGAGTCATTATTACTTATAAGGCTCAAAAATTGTTGTAAGCATCATTGTTGGATAATTGTAAATAATATATATATATATATATGTCTGTGCGTGTATATGTCGTCATTTCTAATTGACTTCAATTTATAAAATATATATATCATGATCTCTATATGAATATGTACATAAATACGTATATATATTCTATCATTTAAATATGTATACAATCATTATTTCTAACGAATATCATCATTGTAAATAATATATATATATATATATATATATTACACATATATATGTATCTATACTTATAATAACATTAGACCTGCTGTGTGATGTCCCCTTCCTAGTCAGCGCAGCTAGATATGTGGTCAGCCTATTATTTCGATCCTCGTAGGCTGACAGTTGTGTGTAGAGGATCTTTTGAGGCAGTTACCCGGTGTGCAGGAGCATCTTTCTTGCAGTTGTTTCAGGTTTGGCCTTCACAGAATCCTTCAGAGAGGTTTTTCACAGACTTGCTATTTTTAGAAAGTCAGACAGGCGAAAGCTGCTATTTCGGGCAGGGCACCTGGTTCAGCTGCTTAGCTCAGAATCGACTCAGTTCATCAGTTTGATGGTCAGATGGAAAAATAACGGAGTATTCAATGGTTTATTAAATAATTAATATTTTGACTTTATATTATAAAGTCACTTTATTAATGTATTTAAATATTAATGATAATAGCGTATTATAAAGTATTTTTAATACTTTATAATAAAGTGAAATAATTAATATAATAAATAAGTATTTATTCATTAATGCAGGGGACGCCAATTATTAAATATTTTTCCTAAGTCCAAAAGGCGAATTTAATCATTTATTTAAATGATTATTAAAAAGAGGTTTTGGTCGAATTTTTCAAGTGGGGTTATATATTCACTGCCAAAGACAAATCGAACTCTTATGTTATGATTATTCAATTTGTCTTCTTTTTGCTCTGAGCATCGAAGTTTGCGAACCTAGGGTTTCAGCAGACAATCGATTTTGAAGAACGATACCTCTTCAAGATCCGACATACTGAGGCTGTGAAATACCAGTTGAAGATTGTCCATATGCGTGGCTTCATCTAGAAGTCATACAGTGTTTACAGTGGAGTTACATTCAGTATTTAGGTTCTATTGCTTATCAGGAAGAATCGCCTTTTTCCAGAGGATCAATGTTTTGGCTGTGGGCATTTATTTCTTGAGGCCGTACTTTTTATTTGTTGTTGTTGCTGGGCCGTACATTTCTGTACTAGCAAGGCCGTACCATCTTCCACAGGGAACCACGCCTCCAGTCTTCAACTTCTATCATTTGGATCTGGTGCACCTAGGGTTTCTAGAGCTCCAGCATTGTTTTCAGAGCTTGAGGATTGATTTTGTGCTTCAGCCGTACATTTCTTCATCTATTCTGGTGGCTGCACGAAATCAGGTTCTCTTGAAAAAAATAAAGTTGTTTCTTCTTCATATGTTAAGATTTATGCAATGTGTGTGCTCTGAATCATTAATAAATGAATGCGCCTTCATTAGAGAGCAATATTGATGCGAAGTTATTATTCATTTATTTTTTATGAATTTTTAAAGCCTTCTAGAGCAAAATCGCAATTTCTTATTTAATGCAAAAAACCACCAAAAACACAAAAAAACACAAAACAGTCAAAAATCAGCATTTTCAGTTAAGGGTTTAGGCTGAGAGACACCCAGTCTCTTACAGTGGTATCAGAGCACAGTTTTCCTGCCATCCTGTGCTTTTTCAGTTGCTTTTTCAAAAAACAAAGTGCTTTTTGGTTGCTTTTTCATGAGTAGAGACATCATTCATTATACCAAGGGTATAGGAACAGGCAGAGTTGAGGATTGGATAGGTCCACCTATTCTTGAAGGTGAGACAGTGTCAGGAGTATTGGGTATTCACAAATCTAGCTCCAACAGCAGCGAGAACAGTGTTGCAACCCTGATGGCAGACTGTGAGATCCCTGTAGAGACACTTAGGGATTATGGGAAAGCGCATGCAGAGGGCGACATTACTGATGAGGAGTTCAGACGTAGGCACGATAATATGATGGACATGATGTCCCAGTTGATGGGCACTATTAGACAGTATACTCCATCCCAGCCGCACTATATCCAGATAGGACAGTCGAGCAGGACTGCAGGAGTGGATCAGCCTTTGGCATCAGCACCATGACAGCCATCACCGATCTATCATGAGCGTAGGCCTGGACAACCTACATTCATACCCAGAGAGACCCCACCTCCAACTCCGAGGGCAGAGCAGTAGGGGCACCATCAGGAGTTTCAGCCACATAATGGCATGTCAGTAGCGGATGTGACTAGATTTCACGGTGAGTATCTATCATTAGCACCTGAGATCAAACAGGCGTTATCATTTCACGAGTTTATGGATGTTCATAAACCTAGAGGAGGAGGTAGATTTGACCGTAGAGTTCCTCAACACCAGCAGCCACAGCCACAGGTGAACAGGGATTTGCAGTATGCAGTTAGCAAAATCACCTTGCCATCCTTTGATGGTTCTAATAAGACGTCAACGAGGTATTGGGTCCAGAAGTTGGATAATTATCTATCACTGAGACCAATACAGGAGGACGAGGCCATTAAGTTTGCTACTTTGAATCTTGATGGGTTGGCGCATGATTGGTGGCATCATGGCATGTACACGCTTGGCCATCATGCAGTCACTACCTACCAGGAGTTCACCAACAGGCTCATAGAGCGTTTTGACAAGAAGGATCTGTAACTCTACTTCAGGGAGCTAGCTTAGCTCAGACAAACAGGTAGTTTGGATGCTTATGTTGGAGAGTTTCAGAGGGTTGCAGTCATGGTGACAGGCATTTCAGAACGGAGACTAGTTATACTCTTCGTCGAGGGATTGACAGAGCCTATGAGAGGTTGGGTCAAAGCATTTGATCCTCCTACCCTTCAGGAGGCCATGAGGAAGGCGCGGAACATGGAGCTTGCAGCACCTCGCAGCAAGTTCACTTCAGGTTCGACACCCTACACGAGGCCTAATAGGTTTTTTGATAGGAATAGGCCCTTTGACAAAAGGAGGGATGCACCTGATCCTAAGAGACAGAATGCACCACCCTTTGACAGAGAAACACTGAATGAACTGCGGCAGAAAAAATTGTGTTTCTGGTGCAAGGCACCCTACGATGAAAAACATGTATGCCCGCTTCGTCCCAAGGTTAAAAACAATCAAATGGAATGGTTTTATGAGGGAGAAAAGCAATCTGATCTGTCAGACCAGCAAGTTGATTCTGAGCGTTCAGATGATGATAGGTCCAAAAATGAGGGTGGAAACGAAGAAGGAAGCTACAGGAAGCACATCTAACTAGCCTTCAGAGAGATGGGTCGTTTAGACTTCGCAGGCTCCTAGCAGGTCAGAAGGTGATCACTCTACTTGACACTGGTGCCACTCATAATTTCATTGATGCACGATTAGTAGAGAGACGTGGTATTCAGACAAAGGAGTTTGAGGGTATCCGAGTCAAGGTGGCTGATGGGTACACCCTCAAATGTGACAGAAAGATTACTGATCTTCCGATGCGACTGATCAACTATGAATTCAAGACTGAATTCTATGTTGTTAATATGGGAGATACTGATGAGGTGTTAGGGATGGCATGGTTGCACGATTTGGGTGAGTTCACACTTAATCTGCGAGACATGGAGATGAAGTTTAAGGTTGATGGGAGACCTCATGTCATCAAGGCCATTAGAGACAGTAATCTGAGGATGGTTTCGTTCAGGCAGATGGAGAGATTCATTCGTCATGATATGGTTGACTGGGCTGCAGAGTGTATGTTGATGCCAGCACAGCAGGAGCAGCAGAAGGGTGAGTACCACCCAGACATTCAGATATTGAGGACTAAACACTCCAAAGTGTTTAGTGACATTCCACCTGGTAGACCTCCAGATAGAGACACGGAGCATATCATTGAGTTGGAGAAGGGCGCAAAGCCCCATTATGATTACACCCTACAGGCATCCGAAACGACTCAAGGATGAGATTGAGAAGACCATCAATGAGTTATTGGCCATGGGACACATTAGACCTAGCAAGTCACCTTTTGCTTCATCGATTGAATTGGTGAAGAAGAAGGATGGGTCACTTCGGATGTGCATAGACTACCGCCAGCTAAACAAGAGGACGATTAAGAACAGGTACCCGATACAACGCATTGATGAGTTGATTGATGAGTTGCACGGTGCTATCTTCTTTACGAAGATTGATTTGAGATCAGGGTACCACCAGATTCAGATGAGGGAGCAGGACATTGAGAAAACCGCTTTCAAGTGCCATTGCGGTCACTTTGAGTTCTTCGTTATGCCGTTCGGTCTAACCAATGCACCTGCCACCTTTCAGGCTACCATGAACAGGGTCTTCAATTCTCAGCTGCAGAGATTTGTATCGGTCTTCTTCGACGACATTCTGGTATACAGTAGGTCATGGGAGGAGCATCTAGCTCACTTAGACACAGTTTTGGGTATCTTGGCTGAGGAGTCCTTTTACGCCAAGGAATCCAAGTGTGAGCTAGGTATGGACGAGTTGTTGTATCTGGGGCACATCATCAGTGCCAAGGGAGTGAGTATGGACCCTGAGAAGGTCCGATCTATAGTTGAGTGGCCAGTACCTGAGAACCTTACGCAGCTTAGAGGCTTCATTGGGTTGTGTGCTTTTTACAGGATATTTGTTAGTGGGTTCTCACGTCACGCCGCACCCCTTACTGATTTAACAAAGAAAGGGGCTTTTACTTGGTCACCACAGGCGCAGGAGTGCTTTGACAAGTTTAAGGTGATCATGACTTCATGTCCAGTGCTAGCATTGCTTGATTTTACGAAGTCATTTGATTTATTTTGCGATGCTTCAGGAGAGGGCATTGGTGCCGTTTTGATGCAGGAGAGACACCCTATCGCTTTTGAGACCAGGAAGCTTAGGGGTCCTGAGAGGTTTTAAAGCATTTACGACAAGGAGATGTTAGTCATTATGCATGCTTTGGCTAAGTTCAGGCAATACTTGGTAGGCAGCAAATTCAGTGTTCGTACAGACCACAATAGCTTGAAACACTTCCTTGGACAGCGAGACCTAAATGAGAGGCAGCAAAAATGGGTCAGCAAACTGCAGTCGTATGACTTTGACATCACCTTCATTAAGGGGAAGCAGAATGTTGTAGCTGACGCCTTGTCTCGTAGACCTCAGTTGAATGCCATGGCACAGATCTCAGAGGATTGGAGGCATCGGATTATTGCAGAGTATGCTAAGAACCCATGGGCTTCTAGCATTGTTGATGGGACAGAGCAGGATAGTAGGTACACTATTGTAGATGACTTGATCATTTACAAGGGGCGGATTTTTCTGGTTCCTGGTTCTGAGTTGAGGGCTACAGTTTTGAGAGCCTTTCATGATCTTCCGATGGCAGGCCATCCCGGGTACTACAAGACATATAAGATGGTTCGGGAGCGGTTTACTTGGAAAGGGCTGAAAACTGATGTTCTACAGTATGTTCGAGAGTGTTCTATTTGCCAGCAGAACAAGCAGGAACACACATATCCTGCTGGATTGCTCCAGCCACTTCCGATACCTGACAGGAAGGGCGTGTTTATCGATGGACTTTATCACGAGTTTGCCGAAAGCCCAAGGTAAAGATTGCATCTACGTAGTGGTTGATCGGTTGACTAAATATGCACACTTCTTCCCGATTACCACTACATTCACAGCATCGCAGACTGCAGAGCTCTTCTTCAAAGAGGTATTCTGGTTACATGGGTTGTCTCGGACGATAGTCAGCGACAGAGACAGTCGGTTCGTGAGCAACTTTTGGCAGGAGTTGTTCAGGCTCTGTGGGACCAAACTGACACCGAGTACCAGCTACCATCCGCAAACAGATGGGCAGACAGAAATTGTCAATAAGTGGGTGGAAGGTTACTTGCGCAATTACATAGCTGGACAGCAAAGAGCTTGGGTGAGGTGGATATACCTCTATGAGTATTGTTATAACTCTACTCACCACATGACGATACAGATGACGCCCTTCATGGCATTGTATGGTAATGAGGCGCCCAACCTTTTGGATTTGATATTGAGTTACAGCAGACTGCCGAGTGCAGGAGATATGATGCAGAGTCAGTAGGACATCTTGAGGTCTCTCAGAGACAATATCCAACAGGCACAGAATCAGCAGAAGCAGTATGCTGATCAGAAGAGGGTTGAGCGTTCCTTTGATGTGGGTGATATGGTGTATCTTATGTTGCAGCCGTATCGTCAGTCTACTCTGCGGAAGAGTGGTGCGGAGAAGTTGAAACCTCGTTACTATGGTCCATTCCGTGTTATCAGACGAGTGGGCGAGGTTGCGTATGAGTTGGACTTACCAGCAGATAGCAGGGTTCACAACATGTTTCACATTTCTCGCCTAAAGAAGGCATTGGGTCAGCATGTGATACCCTCTCCAGTTCTGCCACCCCTTGATGATGAAGGGAAATTGATACTAGTACCTGAGGCCATCCTCGAGATGAGAGAGAGACACCTTCGGAGGCGGGTGATCAGGGAATATCTGATCAAGTGTAGAGATTTGCCAGCTGAGGATGCTACATGGGAGTCAGAGGAGATTTTACAGCATCCAGAGTTGAGATTGCTTGAGGACAAGCAATTTCAGAGAGGGCGGACTGTGATGTCCCCTTCCTAGTCAGCACAGTTGGATATGTGGTTAGCTTATTATTTCGATCCTCGTAAGCTGACAGTTGTGTGTAGAGGATCTTTTGAGGCAATTACCCGGTGTGCAGGAGCATCTTTCTTGCAGTTGTTTCAGGTTGGGCCTTCGCAGAATCCTTCAGAGAGGTTTTTCACAGACTTGCTATTTTTAGAAAGTCAGACAGGCGGAAGCTGCTATTTCGAGCAGGGCACCTGGTTCAGCTGCTTAGCTCAGAATCGACTCAGTTCATCAGTTTGATGGTCAGATGGAAAAATAACGGAGTATTCAATGGTTTATTAAATAATTAATATTTTGACTTTATATTATAAAGTCACTTTATTAATGTATTTAAATATTAATGATAATAGCGTATTATAAAGTATTTTTAATACTTTATAATAAAGTGAAATAATTAATATAATAAATAAGTATTTATTCATTAATGCAGGGGACGCCAATTATTAAATATTTTTCCTAAGTCCAAAAGGCGAATTTAATCATTTATTTAAATGATTATTAAAAAGAGGTTTTGGTCGAATTTTTCAAGTGGGGTTATATATTCACTGCCAAAGACAAATCGAACTCTTATGTTATGATTATTCAATTTGTCTTCTTTTTGCTCTGAGCATCGAAGTTTGTGAACCTAGGGTTTCAGCAGACAATCGATTTTGAAGAACGATACCTCTTCAAGATCCGACATACTGAGGCTGTGAAATACCAGTTGAAGATTGTCCGTCCGCGTGGCTTCATCCAGAACTCATACAATGTTTACAGTGGAGTTACATTCAGTATTTAGGTTCTATTGCTTATCAGGAAGAATCGCCTTTTTCCAGAGGATCAGTGTTTTGGCTGTGGGCATTTATTTCTTGAGGCCGTACTTTTTATTTGTTGCTGCTGTTGGGCCGTACATTTTTGTACCAGCAAGGCCATACCATCTTCCACAGGGAACCACGCCTCCAATCTTCAGCTTCTATCATTTGGATCTGGTGCGCCTAGGGTTTATAGAGCTCCAGCATTGTTTTCAGAGCCTGAGGATTGATTTTGTGCTTCAGCCGTACATTTCTTCATCTATTCTGGTGGCTGCATGAAATCAGGTTCTCTTGAAAAAAATAAAGTTGTTTCTTCTTCATATGTTAAGATTTATGCAATGTATGTGCTCTAAATCATTAATAAATGAATGGGCCTTCATTAGAGAGCAATATTGATGCGTAGTTATTATTCATTTATTTTTTATAAATTTTTAAAGCCTTCTAGAGCAAAATCGCAATTTCTTATTTAATGCAAAAAACCACCAAAAACACAAAACAGTCAAAAATCAGCATTTTCAGTTAACGGTTTGGGCTGAGAGACACCCGGTCTCTTACATGCTGCTCACTGCCTTACCAGATTTCTGACTGAGCAGTTCATTGATTCCTCACGATGATTCCTTCCTTCATTCTCTTCTTCTCTTCTTTCCATATCCTTGTTCCCTTATTACGTTTCTTTCTTTTTACTTCAGCCAGCGGCTACACTTCCCACTTCAGAATATATCCTTAATCTCCTCATTTTCTCCTTGATCTTTTGTCCAGTGCTTGATACATACAGTCAAATAAATAATAAAAGAATACAGCTGATAAAGAAAGATTTGAAATAAAGAATACCTAGCAGTATAGAAGGAGTGTAAATACAAGCATATAAGATAACAAATTACGATTGAGAGTGGTGCAGATTAAATAGATGAAAGATGGAATGAATGGGATACGTTGCTAGGAAAATGCAAACAGTCTTTATTAAATATCGAGCCTTTCTCGGAGGAAAAGACACGTCCAAGGTCAAAAGCTTTTTCTTGAGACATGTCTATTCCAATCGCTGCTTTTATAATGCAGCGCTTCCTTATTGCTGCATAATTTGTCTTATTTATATTTATCATTTCATGCTTACTGTTTTATATGTTTTCTAATATTTGTTATTATTATTTTATTTACTAGTTTATTCTTAGTAATATGATGTATAATCAAAAAGGCTTACTCAAAGCTTATGTTGATAAATATATATTATCAAAATAATATTTTGATGTTATGCTTTTAATTTAATATTATGAAGGACAGTAATACCTTTAATTTATAATTATAATAATATTGTCTTGATAAAAATGGCAATTATTTTTATTTATTTATTTATAATATTTATTTTATTTGTTAATAGTTTATTGTTTAATAATGTCAGTTATTTGTATTATTTTAATACTTATATTTTATTATAATATTATCTGATGATAGTTTTAAATTGCTAATATTGATATATATATATATATATATATATATATATTTGATATTTACTTAGATATTTATTTTATTTATTTATTAGTATTTCAATATTTTATATTTGGGTATTACAATTTCGGGGGACATGACATATATATATATATATTGATAATCACATTAATCTTACTCTCAATATTTGTAAATAGCATACTTCTGATTTCTGACTGCTGTGTTTCCTTTTTTCAGAATATATCTTTTTTCCTTCTAAAATCTGCTAGTCTATATCCCATATGTTTTGGCTGTTATACCAGACATATAATGCAGAGCTCTTATTTTATTTTTCCCGTCCCATGCTGTTTTACCCAAACTCATTTAATTCATTTTATATCCCCAAGAAGAGATGCGTCTGTTCATAGGGAGGTAGCTTTTTGTCCCTTTGTTAATCGCTGCCTCTCCCCACTATTAGCTGCTGCATTTTCACAAGTTGGATCGCTGCTGCTTATAATAATTAATATGCCTCTAGAATCGGTGCCTTTAAGTTTAGGAATATTATTTGCTTATTTAACAAAGCCTTAGTGTCATTTAAATTTTTCTTGTGAATATCTTATTATTATATTAACTATCTTATTTATTATAATAAATGTATTATAATTATAATAGTATTTATGATCATTATAATTATAATAATAATATCTAGATTGTTATTATATTCACATATTTTGATATTTATTTACCTAGTTATTTGTATATTAATAAATCGCTAAAATGTGTGGAAGGTGGGTGGGCGTCCCTCCATGCTGGAGGAGGGAGGTGGCGTTGGATACCACGGTGGAGGGTGGATGAGTGTGGAGTGCCTAGGTGGCATTTTAGTTTAGCCAAGATTAATTTGGCAGGCTGGTTGCATGATTATGGTACTTGGTTGAGGACAGTTGTGGTCACTTCCTTTATTTTTTGTGATACGGGTTAATAATGTGGAGGTGATCCCAACCTCCGGCAAGGACATTTGGCTCGATGGACGAGTACCATTCACTAAGTTTGACGGCGGCTTGGCAATCCAAGTTAGCTTATTTATTGATGGTTTGGTTTTTTGGTGCATAATTTTCTTTGCAAGTGGCTGTGGTGTTTGAGGGCTGCCTTCTCCATCTCGGTCGAGACGTTCTAAGCAGGATTGTGGATAGCGAAGGGATCAAAATTCGTGATTGAGGTCTTTGTGGCGGGCCTTGCTCGTTTTGGGGCTGATACCCCCATTTCTCTGAAGTCGATGTCAAGGCAAGCCTCGTTCAGGGAGATCACCGATCAAAAACTTAAACGCATTTTGCTCAATTATGAGCCGTTGGTGCTTGTGGCTGTAAAGATGGTTTTGGGTTTGAGCCATTTGGAGTGTAACAAGTACGGGAGGGACAATTTGCATGTTTCCTCTCGTTTCCTTCTCTCCTGGACAATTTGGTCCCGAAAACGGACGCTAAAGGATTGCTAGTTAAATTGTTCAGAGAAGACTTGGTGGAAGGCGTGGACGAGGTTCCGAGTGCAGTGATTGAAAGTAGGGACTGTTTGAGGCCATGCGACCTGGTACGGCTTCGCTTGGAGGACACAGTAAAGATTCATCCTTTCCTTCTGGACTTGCATGGTTCGGGTTTGATGAGGCACAGATCAGTTGTGGCGGTGGCTGTCATTTTCCTCAAAAAAAAATTTGGTATGATGGCAGTTGGTGATGAAGAGTGGAAACCGGAATTTGAAGACTTTGCAAAATTGAACAAGTTTATGTAAGGTGGCTATTGGGTCGAAGGTTTTTTGGTTTGTATGGGTCAGTCTTGGTTTTTTGACCGTTTTGTTGAATGCTCTGGTAGCTTTTCAGCTGTTTATGGCTTTCCTGCAGCACGTTTTGGTCAGGGTTATCAGTGGCTCCGATTAGAAATGCTTTTTGGTGGTTGGTTTTCTGTAAAATCTATGGTGGTCAAATGCCTTTTTTGTTTGGATATATTCCTTATACCTGCTCGGCGGACGATTGTATTCAAGTATTTTTGTTTATATTAATAAAATATATAGAATCTTATGTATCAAAAAAAAAAAAATCGCTAAAATGTATTTTGTGATTATTATTTATTTATTTATTTGCATTTTTCAATATGTTACAATTTTGGGGACATGACATAGAAGCAAGAGATAACTAACACACTTTATGACAACCAAAACAGAAAATGAGAGAAGTGAAGAGAGAGAGGAAGACAAATGGAAAGAGGCAAAAATCTAGTGTATGAGAAAAATCAAGAGTATGATATGCTACAAATACTCTCTCTCTCTCTCTCTCTCTCTCTCTCTCTCTCTCTCTCTCTCTATATATATATATATATTGATATTTATCATTAATATGATCCATGTCCAAATACTAATAATGGAAATTGGCATCCCAGACATGTTCACATGTAATGTCCCCTCTCTAGGCTTAGCCGATTGGATTTAATTTTAATTTAAACGCTAATGTTCTTAAGTTAAATTAAATATTTATGTAATGTCCCCTTCTAGCTAGACATCAGTTATCAACAGGATTAGCCTATCACTTGGACCCCCGTAGGCTAATGGGTTTGGATAGAGGGTCTTTTGTGGCAGAAACTTGGTCAGTTGATGGTTTCATTCTTCTCCCGAGATCAGTGTGGTTCACGTTTGGCCTTTGCAAGGGTTTGAGGGCTCAGTTTTGCATACTTACTATTTGTAGTAAGTCAGTCAGCCAGTATTTCTATTTATAGCAGGGCACCTGAATGTGATATATTGGTAGTGTCAATTCCAATATTCAGTTGGTTTGATGAAATAAGGAGTTTTGACTAAGTTATAATGTTTAATTATTATTAAAGGTGACTTTAATAATAATTAATATTTTAATGTTATATTATAACGTTATATTTGCACTTTATGACTTAAGGGTCCATTCATCATTAAAAAGGGGACCATTTTAATTAATAGCTTGGGCGCCAATTTCAAGGCAATATTTTAATAAAGCTAAAGTGCGAATTTAATAATATTTTAAACAATGGAAAAAGGCAAAAGGAGGGAATTGAACTTTTGAAGAAGTATATAAGATAATGCCAAGAAGGGTTGACTCATTCTACTGTGCATTGGATAATTTTCACTTATGACTTCTTTGGCGTTGGAGAAGAGAAACGAGGGTTTCTGTATTTTCTGGAGCTGTTTGACATTGGAGAACATTCACTCTTCAATGTTTGTGCTTTCTGAGGTTGTGCAGCATCAACTGAAGTAAGCCTATGGGAGTTGGTTTCATCCAGAGACCAATATTGTGCAGATTGGAGGAGTATTTCATAAAGGGTTTCAGGCAGATCTTACATTGTAAAAGGCGAACCAAATAAGGGCAGCATTCGCAATCACTGGCATATCTTTCAAAGGGCTGTACCATCTGGTTTGCTCTCAGCCGTACCATCCCTCATGCCTGGCATGTTTTTCAAGGCTGAAACGCCTTGCCCTTTTGTGTCCTATCTTCTTTATTAGGGGCGGCTACTTCAATAAAGGGGTTTGGTAGAGTTTTTGAGGCGGAGAAGAACTTGTATGCAGCAGTTCGAACTTATCATCAGTCACATTTATTGTTATCAGCAACCCAGATTTCAGTTATAATAATCTCTCTTCTTTTCTGGGTATGCTTTGGTTGTAAAGGCTTCAATACATTTTAATAAAACATCTTGCAGCAGTTGTTTTTTAGTAGTTGCTATTACCTTCTAGTTGAGCATTCCATTT
The DNA here is from genome assembly GCA_007258455.2 of Sequoia sempervirens. NCBI lineage: Eukaryota > Viridiplantae > Streptophyta > Pinopsida > Cupressales > Cupressaceae > Sequoia > Sequoia sempervirens. Next base: position 137,071,104 of record VDFB02058242.1, on the reverse strand, counting down.
CCACATTGTGAATTTTATTTAGGCATTTGTCATTTATGCAATATTATATCAAAAACACAAATAAAAAATCATAAAACCCAAAACAACCAAAAACATCAAATTCAGCAGTCAACTTTCAGCAATACAGAGTTCTCAGAGTGGGGGAACTTAGGGTTCTTACAATTTAACTTAACATTTATTAATTATATTATAAAAAGGGAACTTTATAAAGTGGTGCCTCGGGACACAAGTTAAAATTAAAAAGTGAAGTTGGTGTTTTTAATGTGGGGTTCAAATGTGAGATATCAGGAATTAAATAAAAGTAAATATTGAGAATTTCAAGATTTGGTGTGGGAGTTATGAAAAAACAAACAAAAAGTGTTTTTAGGGCTCATTTTCGAAAGTTGTGAATTGTTTGGGAAGAGTTTTTTAATGTTTTATAGTACTTTGTGAAGACGAAACCCTTCATGAAGAATATCATCTTCGAAGGTGGAAGATCCTTCCTGGGTGATTATTGACAGTCTTATTCAAAGGTTGTGTTGGAGTTGCATTGTTAAGTAAATTTACAAAGTTATAGATTGAAAATAATGATCTTTGCAGACGAAAAGGGTATACTAGTAATTTAATGGTGTTTTGTAGTGTTTTGATGAGATTTTATTTTTTGGATGCAACCATACATCTTTAATTTCAGAGTCTATACAATTCTAGTTTCGCTCATACAGGGTGTGAATGAAGAAATAAATTAAAATGTTTTAATGAAGACATATGATGTGTTGGGATTTCAGGTGTTTCATCTGATTGAAAGTTTTGTAAGTTTTTGTACTATCTCAACATACTTTCATTAAGGGTCATACAAGGTGGTCTTGTTTGAGGTGGCAAATTAATAAAGCTTGTTTGAACATTCAACGCATGTTACATGAGTCGAAGTTGATGTGCGTGGACTCAAAAGAAGGTATGAATAGTGATAAGAAGGAATCAAGCCTTATAATAATCTTGTCATACAATATTTGACCAAGTTGCATAGTATTTGGGAAGTCCAAACAATAGAAATTGTGTCGTACAAAGTTTAAAAAGGTGGTCGCAGCAGGTTTAAAGCTTTTAAACAATCAATGTATTAATTTCTTCCTTGATTTGGAGTTGTCATACATTTCAACTAGAGCCATATTAAAATCCGAGGGCGCCATACAATCTACAGTAAGTTTAAGGGGACACCATACTAATAAAGAGTAGCTAGAAATTACACAGGCCAGGAAAAGTAATGTGTTTATTTCATTACCGACTAATATAATTAGTTGTTTTGTATGTATCTATTAAACCTATTGTAGAAGATGTCAATGAAATATCAGTTATTTTTATCAAATTTCTTTCAGAAATTGGGGCTATCAATTACTATGAAATTTATTGTGAAGTTGTTTTTAGAACTATGACCATTTTATGCTTTAAATAAAATATTTGTGAACTATTTGACAAAATGTTCATCTATTGAACTTTGGGAGAGTGCAAAAATTTTGGGGTGGATCTTTACATCATATCTACCAATACCTAGAGTTTGGTGAGACTAAAGATTTTGGGTGAAAAAATGAGTGCAATGGTTTTTGGCATGAGGTGAGTTGTATATATATATATATATATAGTTAGGTAATTACATCACATCATAGATTAACATTAATGCAACCAAGCTAGGGTTTGGGAGAAAGGACATGATGTGTCCACCTGAAGCCTTTTCTACACCAAGCCTAAGAGGGTGTATACCACAACCCTCTCCCTTGGCGGTTTGTACCTACTTTCCCCATCAATGTCCCAACCCCTTAAAGACACTTGCCACCTTGTAGAGTTCGGCGGGGGCCATAAGTGGGTAACTTGGCTCTCTGTGTAAGTGCCCTCTTGTTGGCTACCTACTAGCCTCATTTACCCTTTTTGCTTACACCCCAGGGCCTTCCTACAAGGTGGGTTCCAAACAGTCAAACATATCTTCTATTCTATCATAAGAAATCATACATTAAATATTCTTTCATTATGCATGGCAATATTTATACAGATGTAAGATAATGAATGGCAAAAAATATCTAGTATACCCCTGTACATATATGTATATCTGATAATAATGATCTGCTACGCTGAAATGGACTGTTCCCCTTTGTGTTTGCTGATTTGTATCTTCCTTCCTCCTCCAATCCATCTGTTCTTGATACTCAGAGGATATCGTTAGTGTAGATCAAACAGTTAAGAATCTATTATTCATACTTGTATTAAAGCATCATAATTACTTATAAGGCTTGATAATTGCTGCAAGCATTATTATTGTTTAATCGTATATAATATATATATAATTATAATTATAATTATTCCTAATTAATTTCAATCTTCCTATAATCACTTTATATGAATTTATATATTATATATATGTAATTATATTCAACTTACTTCCTTTATTGATTTATCATTTATCTTCACTTATCTCTCCTTGATCCAACTCTTTCTTCCCACATATTTCTTCTTCCACATCTAAGATATTATATTGATGTATCTGCTGCTACACTCAGAAAATACTCCTCCTATTTCTATCCTTATTCATTGTATATATTTGTGCTCCCCTCTTCTTATTTTTCCTAGCTCACTTCCTTCGACCAGACTGTATTAGATCTCTCTATGCCTGCATATTTATATTAAATCTTAATTGATATGTCTGGGTTGCAGATTACTTTGTCTCCTTGTAGATGATTCCTGATTTTATATTCATGTTGTACCCAAAACCAAAATTTTTGCTTCACTAAGGCATTTTGCTTAATTGAGTCTTAATCTCGTTAAAGTGATCTCAGAAGGTCGTTTTTGGGGTTTTCAAATATGGAGTTGGTGTCAGTGTCATGTCAATTGGTTACTGAAGAGATTCAAGAAAAGTGAATCTGAAGGAAAATCGTCAAAATTTTCTGTCTCTAGAGAAGGAAGCACATTCTCAAATGGGCGCCCTATCTTTTAGGGGTCCAGATCCTGTTTTTAGGGTTTGTCACCTCCAGCAGACATTTGTCCGACATCACGTTAGCTTCGCAGTGAGCTATCAAGCCTGCCAAACGGACTTGTTTCGAGCAAGTTGTGGAAGATGCAGCACAAAACGAGGCGAAAGCGAGAATTGACTAACACTGGAGAAAAGCGCAGCTTTTGAAAAAGGTGCCCATCTTTTTGAGGTACCAAATGAAGGTTTTTGGCTAAATGCCACCCAAAATGTTTGTCTCATTTTTGTTCGAGCTTCGCGATGCATCCGTCAGTGGGTGAATCTGAGTTGCTGAAGTGCCTAAACCTGAGGATAGACGTAGGGTCAAATCTTAGTCAGAATGTCAGACGAAAAAGCAAAAGAGCACATTTTGAGAAAGGCGCCTGAGCTTTTCAAGCCTTTAATGCTTTCTTTCTAATGATATCAGATATTCAATGTGTTCGTGTTACATTCAGCTTTCCGTTGCCTGTCTCCGTCAGATCAAAAAATGACTCAACAGCTTGCAGTCGAGGCTTTTATATTACTTTTGTCGTTTCCAGAAATGGCTAAGTTTGGAGTGAAAAGAGCAACTTTTCAAAAAGGGGCCCTTGTTTTTCACCCCTCAGATGATGTTTTCTTGGGAAATGTGCCGTTGCAACTGTCATGCAGAATGTGGTCAACTCCGCAGTGAACCTGAGATCCAGTCCTGAAAGTTGATAAATCAGAAGTTATGGAGGATTTATTTTCCCTTCGTTCGAGATGCAGAAGTCAAAATTTGACTAAGTCTAAGAAAAAGCGCAGCTTTTGAAAAAGGCACTTCGATTTTTGAGCCTTTAGGTGTCAGTTTTATGACATATAGTCTCAAGATATCTTTTGATCAGTTTTTACTTAGCTCTGCAATGCACCTGTCAGCCAGCCAATCGGAGAAGTCAGTCAGCCAATGTCAGTGGATGAACAGAGGTCCCGACAGAGGTTTTAGCTTAAATTTTCATGAAATTTGGCTAAGTCTGGAATTCACCTTAGGAGCTCAAAGTTGGATTTTCGAAAGAGAGTTGAATGGACGCCTTAACTAGAGTTCTAACTGCAGTTAGACTAAACGTTTTCTGGGTTGTCATCTTCAGTTCATATATTGGCATGTTGAGTGATCTTTCAGTTCGCATGCAGAGTTAACTAGTTTGCATGTTCAGTTAACTGCTTTGCATGTTGAGTTAACTTGATTGCATGTTCACTTAACTGAAGATTATCAGTGAATGTCAACTGGAGTCCACATGCATGGTGAATTTGGTTGCAATTGTGAAGATTTTGTGAAGATGGCGCTTCATTGAGTGTCAACTAAAGTTCAAGAAGGGACGGCATGATTGATGAAGCATAAATTAGTGAAGTATGGCGCATTTGAATGTTAACTTCACTTACCAAAAGGGTCGCCATATTTAGAGTTTTATTGATGAAGCATAATTTTGTGAAGCTACGCATTGTACAAAGGATGGCAACTTGAGTTCCAAAAGGGTTGTTATTTTTAGCATAAGTGTGAAGTAGACGCATTCACTTCTTGAAGGCCAACTGAAGTCTTGAAAGGGTTGCTATATTTGGAATATTTATTGCATGAAATATGGCAAATTTCTTATTGCCAACTTTAGTTATCAAAAGGGATGCTTTAGTTCTAATTTGTGAATCTAAAGCAAGTGTGAAGGATGGCGAACTTAATATGGATTGCTAAGTAAAGTCAAATTCGCATGAATTTGTTAACTGAAGATTGAAAAGGGAAACCCTAAAGCATGGCGATTTATTTAGCTTATCTTAGTTTCAGTTAACTAGAATGAGGTCCAATCACAAGCCAAGCGCCATTTTTCAAGGATTTCATGCTTTGTACGAATTTCATAGATGAAAATCTATTTAACCAAGCATTGGCGTCCATTATTTCATCATCTTTGGCTTCGAAGTTTGTATTCTTCTTGAGCGACCAGCAAGCTAAAGGTGCTACAGGTGTCTGAATTCAACGTTCTTCATAGCAATGAGTTCAGATTGTTTAGAGGAAGGCGATTCCAGACTTTATTTTTACTTTGCATGCAGGTTTCATCAAATTCCAAAGAAGAAGTTGGCGGATTTTTTAGAAGCAGACAAGCAAAACATTCTATCTTTTGTCTTATTTCTTCTATTTCTCACCTTAGGTACTTTCTTCGCATGTCAAAGAAATTCAACACATATTCAGAATCTGATCATCTGGGTTCGCATATTTTAGCATTTGCAGCAAAACCCATGTCTTAGATTTTTTCGAGAAAATTGCCCCGCAGCCTTCATTCTGAAGCTCTGTGCTTTTTTCCGAAGATTTCTTTGCATGTAGGTTAAAATCACATCTTTTTGAAAATTGCATCATCTGGGTTTGTTCAGAATTCCGTTGTGCACAAAACCCATGTTCCAGATCTTCTCAAGAAAAATTGCCCCGAGAAGCTCTAAAACCCCTATAGTTCTAGACTGAAGAATCTTTGCATGTCAAGCTAAGCGACGTGTTTTCACAATTCTGACATTGTGGGTTGTCTTAGAATCATTTTCCAGACAAAACCCATGTCTCAGAATTTTTGGTGAAAATTATCCTCTAACAGGGTATTTTTAGCCTCACCAGGAGCCATTTTAGCTTTCCGGAGAACGTTGTCAGAACATAGCTGTGTTCACAGTCAACAGGCAAGTTTTTTAGAAGGCAGTTCAACTAGACTAAATTCAAGACCAAATCGGTCTTAATTTAGGTTGTCATCAGAGCAGCTGACAATGAAGCGTTAAGTTGCAAAAGGAACAGAGATCACTTCATTTATGGAGCCGCCAAAGTCACTCAGATCCTGCGCCATTATCTTGATGAAGATGGTACCTACACTGATCTCAAGGCTGTGCAAATTAAGTGCCAAAAGACAGAGAAATTGATGAGTTCTTGGTCGAAGTGTTAAGACCGAGATGACATGGAGTGATCTACCAGTTGGAACCTACAGTTAATTTCGAGGGTTGAGTCATGAGCAGCAGTTAACTTGACTTTCAATCTTGATTTTACTTGCTGACTTAACACATGCTTATCTCATTCTTGGAATTATCATCACAGGAGTTCGGGTTAGGGTTTCCAGTTAACTGAGGTAGTGGCCAGTTAACTTAACTTTGCTTTAAATAAGGACGTGCATGCTTGCACATTGTCCATTTAGGTTAAATGTACCAGTTAACTGATGGTAGCTTTCCAGTTAACTGTATAGTTTACTTCATTAGGGTTTAATAATTAATCTTGCATGCATTTGCGAGACTGTAGTTAACACAAGGTAATTTTAGGGTTCCCTACACCTTGATGTATATAAATAAGAGCTTTTGCTTATTTGTAATTAACTTTTGCTTGAGAGGGAAATATATGCTGCACCTACCTTGCCCTCAATATTGCTCTTTTGGTATTTGTTCATGTGTCTTCGCTATTACGATTAATTGTTATGCCACATAGGGTTTCATGCAATTGTAATGGTGAATTATTTCTGTTTTGTGAATCTTTATCATTATGATCAATTGTTATGCCACATAGGGTTTCATGCGATTGGGATGATAAATCTGTTTTGTGAAGTCTTTACTATCTTGATCAAGTGTTATGCCACATAGGGTTTCATAAGATTGGCGTGGTAAATTCTTCCCATAGTTTAGATAAATCTGTTTTGTGAATCTTTTATCATTACAATCAAGTGTTATGCCACATAGGGTTTCGTGAGATTGTGATGATAAATCTGTTTTATGAGTCTTTACTATTATGATCAAGTGTTATGCCACATAGGGTTTCATAAGATTGTCATGGTAAATTCTCAAATCTGTTTTGTGCCCAATAAACTTGTCTAGATTGAGCTGATAGATGCGCCACCTTGCCTTCAAGTAGAGAATCTAAACTCGTTTATCGTCGATAGTCAAACCCTGCTCCATTTCCTCATGCTCTGTTTTCTTGAGGAAATTGGATAGATTTAAAGTAGATAGCTTAGTTGTAGTTAATGATCTGCAAAACTAGAAAATCCTTAGCTGCAACGTTCTTGGTTTTCTTAACCTTGTGCCTCTTCCAGTTGAGAACAAAAAGATAGGACTTATATTACTTTTCTTTTCCACGCATCCTAGCACGACGAGGGAGCTTCCCCTCCTAATTTGAAGAGCACTCATTACGCAGTGTGCATAGCTGTCCGTACAAACCTGCACTCCAGAGGTGTTAGTTTTTACGCCAACAATTCAGAAGATATTATTTATTTGCTGATGCTTCGATGCCCCCTCCTTTTGGTATTTGTCCTCCTTTTATACCCCGTATCTCTACAAAGAGACATGCCCCTTTGAAAGGACGTGGCTTTTTGTTTGATCGCTGCTTTTAAATTAATCGTTGCCTTGTCATTAATTGCTGCCCAAGAATAATGATATCAATTGCTGCTTTCCATAACTTTTGTTTTTTCCTTATTTTGTCTTTTTCCTAATTTGTCTTTTGCCTTAATTTGTCTTATGTGATTTTTTTGGAGATCACTGTTTTCAATATATATTTTAAGTTTAATATTTTATATTATTATTTAGTATTATATTTAAAAGTTTAATTTATTGTTAATATTTATTTTTATATTTATATTATTATTTATTTTATTTATTAATTTATTTATATTTCCAATTCCAAGGGCATGACAGTACACCCTGCCCAAGATTGCTTGTCCTCAAGCAATTACAACAGAGATCCCAAATCAATCTTGTAGATTCGTGTTGCTCCTTTCCTGTGATGTAAATAGCTTTCGTTGTGGTACTTTGGTGTGTTTAGGAATTGAGAATTTTGTAGCTAGTTACGCCCGTCTTAATACTACAATGATATCCCCTGGGTAACTCAATCTTGTTATGCCCTAACCTTACCTTACAATCATCTATTAATTTATTGGCTTTGTTTTCCCATTCAATTGCTTCTCCCGACTATTCTAAGGCAATATTAAGTGTCTCTTCTCCTTTAGATATCATTTTTTCATCCATTCTTCTATAGTCCTGCTAATATTCTTCTTCTTATTTCAACTTGGGAAAGGAGAATTGGGATTATAGGGATTTGATCCATGGATTGCAAAGAGCTTTTTAGTTGCTTCAAATAACCTTGTAATTTAACAATTTTCTGTTAAGCTCCTAGTTCTTTTGCTTGTCCTTTTGCATCCTAGTACTTGTAGCATCCAAATTACCTTTTAGTTTTGCTATCTCTTGCTACCTAGTAGAATATCCTAAGTTGATAGTGGAAATTTAATATTCATCAAGCAAATCTCATGTTGATCTTTGGATACCATGGGAGTAGCAATTTGGGTTGTTCTCAATCTGATAGCATCCCTTATGAGATAAGACAAAACCCTAGCCTTTCTCTTTGGCTTAGGACTATCAATCTATTGCATCAAACTTCTTAAATCAATTGAAATAATTTCAACTCGGTCCCTTTTTTGTATTTTATTGGTTAACCAGGTTAGAGTAGTAGGATCCTCTCCAACTGCTTGCATCCAAAGCCTCTCGGGTGATGTCTACTAATTTGTTCCCTCTTTCGTGCCTATTTCATTTGTATCTTGCTCTTGATGGACTTCCTTTATTATCTCCTCTTGCCTTGGGCAGATTCTTAGTTCTTGCTGGTCTAGTTGTTGTTCAATTTGAACTTCAGCATCAAGCCCCTTACTTCATTTGTTTCCTCAAGAATAGGTCCTTATTTATTCTGTCATCAAGCTCTTAAGATATCTCTAAATTAATATCTTGAATAGTGGATAGTAGAATAGATTCAAGCTCTTTATTTACTTCCTCAACAATGTGTTAAGGGGAAAGAATATCTTGTTGTATTTCTACAAATTCTTGTTGTGCATTAAACAAATTGCCTTCGGCTTTCTTTTCTCCTCCAAAAGGGACATCTTGTTCAATATGTACTTGTTGTATTGTCTCTTGCAAAATTGGAGATTCTTCTCTTTTGCTACTACTAACTTCACCCTTTGCCAACTCTACCTTTTCCAATTCCTTGACTAACCTGCCATGTTTGACATGAAAGTTGGTGACATGAACGATGTTTTCTTTGCTAGAGAAGAAGTAGGTGTTGTCATCATTTGCTACTTATCTTTTAGTGCAGCTTCTTGTGTCCTTTGCTCTACTAATGACTCTTGAATAACCTGAGTCATGATAGGGGCTACAACCTATGCTTGGGGAGAGATGTTGACATGCTCCCTTGGAGAACCCGAGTTATAATCGATACAAAACTTTGTGATGGGGTAGTAACAAAAACAAATCCATTTGGAGTTGTCACAATGGTAACATCAAGAATTAGGGGAGCTTCAACAGCATTAGATCCTTCCCCTTGTTGCATCACTTGTGTTTCTTGCACTCTTCTCTTTTCAATCAAAAAATCATTGAAGTCCTCATCTTCCTTCTCAAATCTCCCTTTTCTCTTCCTGGCTACATCCCAGCTATATGTTAACACAACTCTAGCTTTTAATGCTTGAATGTGTGAATTTAACTAGGCAATAGTACCATCCAAGACATTATTTGTAAGGTCCTTATGGAAGAGGCCTCTTTCTCAAACCAATATGGATCCAGAATTGGTTCATTGAAGATTCTATTCATATCATAGCTAGGATGCAAGACCACCTCATCATCCTTCCCTTGATGAGGCACTATATGTGTCCCCAAAGTTTTCATCTATTTCACAATAAGCCTATGACAAGACCTCTTTCTTACTTCATGGTCATCTATACAGTCAGCCCAAAAATCTTATAAATTTTGCATATGTTTGATGGAGAAGAAGCATACTTCTCCATTCTCCCATGTGGGTCATAATTTGGTCTGGCTTCATCATAAAGTTGCAAGTTATGCGATTGTAATTCTACTTTAGAAGCCTTAGCACAACTAATGCTATAGCAAGCATACCAACCAATATTGATAGGAAATTTCACTCCTATTGTTTATTTAGATTCCAAGAGACCATAGCATAACACCAACTATTTGAGAGTTCTAACACTATCATTTTGTCAGTTGGATATCTAGGCAATTTGTGGGAATTGCCAAGGAACCCCTCTAGTGTAATATATGTAAACTTTTGGAATTGGATGAACCAACTCTCATGGTTGTTAATGGCACCTTGTGCCTCTACAGATAATCTCTTAGCCTTATCTCCTTCCATTTTTCTGACCAACCACATGGAGAAGGCATCATTCACACTTCTATAATGCTTCATGGATTATTTATTTTCCAACTGAGGATAATAGTCATACACTAACTTTTGCCTGCCCTTGTACCAAGGGTACCCACTCTATCTAATCCAATAAATATAGTTCTTACTACTAGAAAGTAAACCAAATATGAGGTCATATAAAACTTGTGGTCTACCTCAAAGGTGGTCATCTGTGCATGCAAGTTGTCACTGATGATTTTCATCCATTGCATCATTTCATCTCTTGTTAGGATGGCTTCAATATAGAAGTATATCCAAGGCTCAAATGTAGAAGCAGTTTGGAGTCCTACCACCCTACTCAAAAATGTTACAATGTCTCCAATTCCATTTTGAAAATCACACCTACATATGACTTTGGGCATCTTGGAGATAGGCTTCTTAGTATTTTCCATCCACTTCATGTTAATAATTCTTTTGCACTTCTCCAATTCATTGTTAAATTGATTTTTAGCATCATTTCTATCTATGTTTGGTAAAGAAGGGTATATTGAAAGTGCTTTTGATTGTCTCGGTGCTCAAATCTGCAAAAACTCTTCCTCCAACAACCACTTGTCTTTTCGTTGCATCATAATGTTTGATGCATTATATCACTAACTCAAGGCATTGTGTGGAAATTGGAAATGCTACAACCATGTCAAATCCATTTAGAATGATTTTTCTCGCCCAATCAATTGCATTATTGCTATTCATTCTTTGATGGAAATCATTCATATTGACATGTCCTAGATTTGTATCTGCTATAGCTTCCCCATGGTTGATGGAAATCATCCATACTGGCATACCCTAAATTCATGGTTGTTTCATTGCTTTTGTTCTCCCTATCTATTGTCTTTATGTTAATTTAATTGTTATGTTGTTGTAACGATGTTGTAGCCTAATTGCAGCTGGACAATTTTGTTGTAACTTTTGTACAAGGCTTGAGGCCCTCTCAAAAATTCTCCTTTTGCCCTATATCAAAAAAATTCAATTAACATAATTAACTTATAATTTTTAGATTTGTTACATCCCACCCTAGTGACTTATATACACTCTTATTTTTGCTTGCTTTAAGAATGTTGAATGTTGCAAATGATGTGTATTTATGCATGAAAGATGGAAATCTTATGATCTTGCTATGAAAACACAATGGGATATGTACTATGTTTATTCCTAGATGTTCATACTGTGGTGAACTTTGTAAGGAAGTTTATATCTTACAGTAATTGAGTTGATTGAAATATGTTTTGATCGTTAATGAGATGATAGTCTAATCCTTCTTCATTTGTTGGAGTTGGATACAGGAAAGCGTTCCGCGATGCTCGGGAGCAGGGAAGTATCATTTGAGTAGAGAGGTAATGTTGTATGTTGTATGTACCCTGGAATCGCCATCTGAGCTAAGGTTGGTCTCTGGATCTAGTTAACCCTATGTTATCACTGAATCTAGCAGCGCTCGTTCCACAGATAACCTCCCTACGAAACTTGTCTGTTTCCTAGGATTCATGAGTTTCAAGTACACATAACGAAGTGGTTTTCAAGCTACCTCGAAATGCGTTTCAAAGCCTCGAATAGTCAATTCGAGCATTCCCCCATGTTCGCCTCGCGAAGACCTTCGAAACGAGCTCCTTCGCGAAGTCTCACTGTTTGTACTTAGCAAATTGAGAAATATGCAGTGGCACTGAAAAAGTGCGCTCCTGTTCTGAAGCCAAAATTTGGCTAAGTATGAAAGGTGCAGGGGCGCTAAATTTTAGCGCCCCTACATAAAAGTGAATTTCTAAAAAAATGTAATAGCGATAAATTTTAGCACCATTACACTTTTTCCTGACACTTAAACTTTTTCTGGCTCTGGTGCGTTTCTTCATGATTTTCGCATTTTTCGTCAATCGTGCCACTTTTCGTGCCTAAATTTATTGCTCGACTTGAGTTAGGTTTTCGATTTTCTCTTTCATTTAAAAGTGTTTTATTTCGCCATTTTCATTGTTTATGGTCTTTGTTCTTCTTTTCTTCTTGCTGGGCGAGTTCTTTTCAAGCTGCAATCACGTGTTTTGGAAATTCGAAGTTCTTCTCCAGCGTTTTTCGCGTTTCATCTTTTGAGAGATCTCTTGTTTTGAAAGAGCGTTTCTTTGGCTCTTATACACTTTTACAATGGTGATGAAACGAATTTCAATGGCAACTCCATGCAGACAAACAATTTGCAAACCCCAAGCGCCGTTTTCATGCACCGTTACATCTGTTTTACCAAAATATGCCAAAGATGCAGAAGCGCCAAATTTTAGCGCCATGACATGTTAAACATTTTAAGTTAAAATCTCACTGTGAAAAGTGCAAGGGCGCCAAAATTTAGCGCCTCTACATCAAAAGTGAAATTTCCAAAATGTAAGGGCGCTGAATTTTGGCGCCCTTACACTTCTTCCAATTTTTTCCAGATAAGCTTCATTTCTGATCATTTCACTCCTGAACCTTGTTCCTTCATTTTTGTGCATCGTTTTGCGTGCCTTGTCATCCGCTCCACGCTTTCCCATCATTGTTGCTCGCTTCACGCTTCCCAATGCTACATTTTCTGCTAACGCTTGTTGATTCACCATCCTTGCAGTTTCTCTCCAGATCTCGTCAGGTGATCCCGAAGATGATGTCCTTTGATCTTGGTTCTTCCAAATAAAAAGTTCATGCAGGAGACCGGGAAAAAGTATGAAGACTCTGCGCCCAAAGCGAGGAACCATGAAGATTCTTGATCTCCGATGTTGAACATTTTGATGCATCCTTTTATGCATCTTGTAAATATTTCTTGACATTTTCGAATGTCTTTTTGTAAATTGTAATTACACCAAGCTCGAAGATGTAATATGTTGAAAACAAATTACACTTTGACTTTGGTCAAAGTTAGGAGAGATCTCCTCAAATTGCTCACCTAACTTTCCTTAATTTCCTTAATCAGTTTCCTATTTTTGCTCATCCCTCTTTCTATATAATGTGAGGGATTTCCATTGTAAATTTATCCTTTAGTGTTTTGCAACGAAGTGCTGCCCTTTTTGAAGCAAATTTGTGAAACTTTGCGTTCATGCTTTGTGAATGAAATTCGATTAATAAAGAAGAGGATTGCAAGCCAAACTTTGCGTTGGATTCGATACTTTTGTGAGTTGATCTTATTTGGTGGTGATTAGCTTGAAGAATCTAAAGGACTCTAAGTAGTTTATGTAAACTTTGTGTTACATTTATTATTTAGATTGCATTTGTATTTCTGTTTATCATTTGGTTGAATGATCTACAAGACTTTGTGCTTGTAATCGTTCATGCTCTTGCATGTTTTGGTTGGATGATCTACAAGACTTTGTGCTTGTAATCGTTCATGCTGTTCGAGGAATTGCTGCGTCTAAGAAGACTTTGTGCTTCTAACGTGACAAATGGTACATTTGCACAGATCCAACATTGAAAAAGCTAAGGAATGACTTTGTGCATTCGTGAGCTTTCCCTTTTTACTTTATTTGTTTATTATTAATCACTTCTGGTATCTCTACGCTTCGCTTTGACGAGATAGAGATATTGGTATTACTGCTAGTTGTTAGTTTAAGGTTATCAAGAATTGTGAACTCCCAATGGTGAAGCATTGTAAACATCTTCTCTGAAAAAAGAGAGAAGGATGAATGTAACACACCCCCCCCACTCCGTAAGTTTCGTGTACATTTTGTAATTACTTGTTTGTTTTACTATCGCTTCTGTTAGCAGTAAGAAGGGCGCCTCCCCTTTACGAGAGGAGAGATTCACATCTCACATAGCTGTGGCTGAAGTCCAAGTTGTGTAATCTATCGAAAAGCTGATTACATAATTTTCACCCAACACCCTAGAAGTGAGTAATCTACACCTGTCGTCGTAGGTTGTCGAGTGAACCTTGAGTGGTTGTCATCGGTGCTATTAGGGCTAAGAAACCGGTTCTTTTATCCCTTTGGTCGTTGACATGTTTAACTTGGGTTCGTGTTCGGTAATCGTACCGTTAGGAGTAACCTTGCTTGGTAAAGCTTATAAATATATATATAATAATAATAAAATATTATTATTATTATTATTATTTATTTTGCTAATGAAACTAAATAATGTTATATTGAATTTAAAGAGAAATTATTTTATAAATAATATGTTTGTAATTATAAATAGGAATAATCTTGTTGTTGGACGAATTTATATTTAAATTAACTTATTTATATATATTGTTTATCGTATTTTTCTGGTGGAATGAATTTTACTGTCTAAATTGGTGATGCGCATATCCTCAAGATGTGTGATCCAAATAAGTGGCCACAATGCAATGTCGCAGATTAATCTCCATGTGATCACCCGAAAATGGAGTTGGTTGAGTGCGTGGAATAGAAGGTAAATTGCGCGACTGGTAAATTTTACCAGGGAATCTCCTTAAATTGTGTTTTGCCGTCGTGCGTCCTTCAAGGGTAGTGGCGGACACAAGCGCCTGAGAAATTTTCTTTAAACTCGTTTTAAATCCCTGAAATCGCGTTCATGGGGGCGTGGTGGAGAGAAAACACGAGGGTAATTTCAATAACTACCTGGAACGACCATACGGGGAAAGGGATATCTTTTGTAAAAGTTTCTTTGGAAAAAAAAAAAGGAATAGGGAAGAGAAGATACGGGAGAAGAGGGATTATTGAGGAAGGAAGGAGATTGCTTCCTAAAATAGACGTACCAGGAGGGCACGCGAAGGCCATAAAAGGCAGAGGTGTTTAGAGAAGAGGGGGTAATAGTTGAAAGATCATTTGGTTGCCCTCATTTGAATTCGCTGTTGAACCAGGCTTCAATTTACAGGCACGTAAATTATTACATTCTTTTCTGATAAGAAATCATGTAATGTGAGTTATGCTATAGAACTAATGCTAAATCTCATAAGAGTTTGTAGACTCAAGTAATGCGTTTAACTGAGTATATATACTTTCTTTCTGTCTGAGTTCCAGAGAAAGAAATGCGTTTGACTGAGTATAATATACCTTCTTTCTGTCTGAGTCTTTCAGAGAAAGAATTCTGGAGTGTAGATAATGAAATTCTTACTTCATACTTAGTCCTTAAATTTCTGGAGAATGTGTATGGAATCCTTTGAAACACCCTTTTGATATAGTGAATTAAGATAAGAGGAAAGTAAATTAAATGCTGAAGCTATGCTAGGTCTATTTCTGGCTGACAGAAAAGAATAACCAGTAAAGAATGAACTGATTACTGCCATTGTGCGCTTTTCTGATTGACGTGTTGTGGAAAGGGTCTTTAGCTTATAAAGTGCCTAAACTTCTTTTGATTCTATTGAAAATATTATTGATTTACAATGTATGTATACAGCAGTATAAATAGTAACTCGTATAGAGTTAGGTGAAGGGAAAGTTGCTTCCCTGAGACATGACCTGTTGAGCAGTAGTGTCTGGAAACAGAAAATATTATTGAAACAAAACTGTGAACTACGCTGCTAACAATCAGCATCACCTTGATGACTTATGACAGCTTCAAAGTATGAAGTCAATGA
Organism: Sequoia sempervirens; assembly: GCA_007258455.2. Taxonomy (NCBI): domain Eukaryota; kingdom Viridiplantae; phylum Streptophyta; class Pinopsida; order Cupressales; family Cupressaceae; genus Sequoia; species Sequoia sempervirens. The sequence goes on along the minus strand of VDFB02058242.1, from coordinate 137,055,468 downwards.
GTAAAAAGGGTATACTTTTGTATGAAATCATATGAACTTAAACTTAGCAGAATTACCTCAGAAGAGTTAGTTGAACTCAAGCAATGTTTGTATATTCCGAAGCTCTCGGTTCTTAGAAATCTGAGGCGTTTGTTACCTATCTTTTAGGTAATAGTTTGTATCAATTAAGCTATACATGTACAGCAGGCGAGCATATGGGTACGCAATTCTTGCAGAAAACCCTAGTTCTAGAATTTCTAGACACACGTGGCAGGTAGCCAAGAAGTGTGAGAAAGGGTAGAAAAACCCTAGGTAGGTCATAAATTTTATGCCTTAGGACAGGTGTCCAAATTTGAGAAAGTTACGGAGAAGTATTCTCCAGAAGCCCTAGTATTCTCCAGAAGCTTTTCCAAGTCGGGCAGGGTGGGTGAGTAGCACAGTAGTGCAAATGCTATGGCCATAGTAGTGCAGATGCCACTGACTGCCCTAACACTCACATGTAACTCAGATATCTAGCTAGCCAGAAATGTCGGCTTAGTAGGAAGGAATCCTTGGTAGTCAGGTAGTGCCAGTTAGATAGGGTTCAACCACTAGAGCTTAGATGTTGTTAGAGGGTTAGTCCAACATCACCTTTCGCAAGAAGGGCAGGGCCCCCTTCCAGTAGGAAGGTGTGCGCGGGGGACTGAATAAGTCCGTGGTTGGAGGTAAAGCACTCAGACGATGCTTCCCTCAATTCTTCAATTGGCAAGCCGAGTCTTGGAAGACGCTGAATAGATGAGGACTTCTTGACCTTTCTCTTGTACTTGCTTTGTACTTATTTTGAAATGTTATCAGATCTCTCATAATATTCTGTAATGTAAATTTGATTACTTTATCATGGAAATTGTTGTTCTGCAACGTAAAAAAAAAAAATGCTCTCAATGATGCATAGATGATTATTGTTTATTGTACTTTGATTCGAGTTCTAACAAGATTATTTATAATCTATAATTAATATAAACAACAATAAGATTAAATATGTATATATATGATTTTTATATGTTTTTTTGTATGAATGAACCTAAAGATTAAAAAAAAACGTGCCAAACCCACAAACCAACTGCTAAACAAGAACCTAGATTTGAACTAGAACCGACAAGTTAGAAGAAAAACAAAACTAAATCCCAACTATCTTGACAAATCATTTTTTCTAGCTTGAGGCAAAATTGCCCCCCTCCTTAATATCTGAAACTTTCATGAAGATGGTGATGACTAAACCTACACATGCTTCAAGATATTTACTCAACAATAAAAGTTATCAAATAACATGGCATACAATTATAATAATCATGTTTGTTGCAAAGAATGTAAAACATTGAAAACATCCTATCTCTATACCCTAGGGACATGTCCCCTTAAAAATTAGGTATGTCCCCTATAGAGGATGTTTCAAGGACACATAAATGAATAGGAAACATCCCCCACTCCATCCACAAATTTTGAAAAATCCAAGGGACATTTTGGGTCAGCAAAATTTTGATGAGTGATGATAGGGTACGTTAGCAAATAACAGACAAAACACTTAAATCTGTTTTTTTTTAAACACAAAATTTATAATAAAAAATGACGAGGGGGGCCACAAGCACCACCACATCCCTTTACACAAAACCTAAACCTAAAATTGGAACATCAACAACTAAAATCAAAAAACAAACTCGTTTTGCCATTTTTCAACTTGTGAAGAGGAGAACAAAGGAGAACATTTGTGAGGAAGGCATCATTAAATTAAAAGTAATAAAATTATGAAAAATGGCATATGCCTTGAAGGTGTGTGATCTCAAAGTCTTTAATTTGGGCATGATATCGAGGGCACTACTCCCTAATCCCATCTTATACCACAACAAGGAGCACACAAGGGGCATTGCCCCCAAACCTCGCTTGCAACTTCATCTAGTCAATCAAGAAGATCAAGCTTACCTCTCAACAATTGGAAAAGTTGGTGGCCATGCAAAGTGCCTTGCTCCAAAAAAAAGCAATTTCTTGAGTATCATTGGACTGCAACTGCATGTTGGAATGTTGATCTCAAAGATGTCACGAGTTCATGAGGAGGCACAAGAGAGATTGATTGGGATTCCATTGGATGAGGCAACCCCTCATAGTGGTATTGGCTCAAACATATACTCCAATTTTGATGCAATGTTACCAAATGTTGATTAGGTACAACTAGATATTTTATGTATTTTTGTCATTTTGTAGTTGAAACTTGCCTTCTTTGGGCATTTTGTTATATTTTTATATAATAAATATATGCACATTGACAATGAAAACAATTTTTTTTGTTAATTTGTTTGTCAACTCTCATGTGAAGTCTAAATTCAACTCTAATGATATGTACTAAGGTTCTATAATGTATATACTGAATACCTTATCAATGTTATAATATGAATATTTGAAACTTTCTATATTCTTATAATTTTCCCTAATATTTTAATAATCATTCTCTAAAAAATGGCCTCCCAAAAAAATTGTATAGAAAACATGTCCCCTCCTCCACTGCCATCCCCATCCCAAAAACATGGTGTAATATAGCGTCTTATTGGGTGATTCTTGAGACTAAATGGGGCTTTGTTGAAGCCCTTACAAATATGTTACAAACACCTAACACATTTTGCACAAATTTCAAGATCTTCCCTCCAATAAATGCTATCCATTCTAAAGCAGCCAATGATAGATGATGGATGATCATGGATTACCATGGTAGATAGATAAATAATATCAGTCCTTTTAATCTAAGTAGCCAATTTGGGCTCAATTTTGGCAAAAATATTTTGGGTTTGCGTTTGTTCATACAAAAAAAAATCATTAAAATATATATACCATTCTTTTACTATAAAAGCCTTTACTTAATTAATAAATAATTATCATTAATTTAATAATTTAGAAAATAAACCTTTCATAATTTAATAATAGAATCGTATTGATTTAAACCTTCACAACTTAATTTATCACATGATAAGCTTTTATAGAATTGCCTAAGTGTTGTACATTTCTTATCAAACACATATATTTCTTTGAAATGAATCTACAACTTAAATGTTTCGAAATTTGCAACACTTTTTGTCAATGTGTAATGTCCCCATTTTCATAAGCATCAGAGTTCGGAGGATTAGCCTATCAGTTGACCCTCATAGCCTATTGTTCAGTGATTAGAGGGTCCAGTTGGGGGTTAATGAGCTCTTCAAGTGGCAGTTGGTAGTGTTTCCATCTCCAGATCCTTAGCTTGTTCTAAGGCGATGTTATTCAGAGGTTTTTGGCTTCATATGTGTATACTTACTATTTATAGTAAGTCAGTGTGTGGATAGAGGCCAACCTTACTATTTTTAGTAAGGCATCCAACTGGGTAGATAATGCAATGGGCTAGCCTATGATGTCAGCGGAGTTGATTAATGATGTTTATTAAAGGAGTTATAATATTATAATTATTATTAAAGTTATGCTTTAATAATAATTAATTATAAAGTGTGTATATTAATGACTTATATTGACTTTATAATAAAGAGTGCATTTTATGATATAAAGTCAAGTCATTCTAACTTATGATGGGCGCCCACTTTGAGGATTTAATTAAAAGGGTGATAAAGGCATATTTTAATATATTTTTAATGAGTCAAAAGGGCCTCATATGAAATCGACCTCTTGAGGATAAGTACATAAAGGCATTTTGAAGACATTTCATTCATTCTTGATCATTTTTATCAAATACCTTTATATACTTCTCAAGAATGAATGAAATGTCTTCAAAATGACTTTATATATTTCTCCTCAAGAGGTCGATTTCATATGAGGCCCTTTTGACTCATTAAAAATATATTAAAATATGCCTTTATAACCCTTTTAATTAAATCCTCAAAGTGGGTGCCCATCATAAGTTAGAATGACTTGACTTTATATCATTAAATGCACTCTTTATTATAAAGTCAATATAAGTCATATACGCACTTTATAATTAATTATTATTAAAGCATAACTTTAATAATAATTATAATATTATAACTCCATTAATAAACATCATTAATCAACTCCGCTGACACCATAGGCTAGCCTACTACATTCTCTGCCCAGTTGGATGCCTTACTAAAAATAGTAAGGTTGGCCTCTATCCACATACTGACTTACTATAAATAGTAAGTATACACATGCGTTAGTGTTTTGTAGCGGTGGGAGGTATTTTTCTTAAAGAATAATTCATTTGAGGCAAGTCGGCCTTTCTATTATAAATTAAATAATATGTTTTCTAGGTCGGCTCAAGAGGAGGGCTTGCCTAGTTTGGTATATAATGGAGATAGAATCTCCACATTAGGCAATCAATTCATTCCATTTCTAAATTCAATTTCCTTCAGCAGCAGATTAGCATTCAAGAGGAGCAGATTCGCTTATAGAAGAAGAGTTGATATTTTTGTGTATCTAGGGAATTCGCACTATTTTTAAGTGTTGATCTATTGTATGAGATTCGGCCTTTCTAGGGCCTGATTCTAAGTGCTATTTCTGCACTTCTATTTCTGATTTATAAGTGAATAAATTGTTGGGTTTTTCTCCCTCAAGTAGGAGGGTTTTCCCAAGATAAAATTTTGTGTTCATTGTTCTATGTTTATTTTTTTGCTTTCTGTTAAATCTAATTTAAAACTAACATGGTATCAGAGCAAGGTTCAAGAATATCCGATCAGATTTGACTAAGCAATTTGACTCATAGCAGACTAGAGATATTTTGAACTATTGGAAAATACGATTTTGAAGGAGCATCATCAAAAATTTTGGGCATATTGATTTGACTATTACAAACTTTTGTGGGTCATTTACAGTTATTAGAGAACTTATTGTTTTGAAGAAGAAATACTTAAGCTTAGAAGGATCGATTCAACATAGTGGTACATTGTCTGGCACCTTTGAAGGGCGAATACACTGCCTCAGGTCATGGTTCCTCAAGGGCAACGGCACAGCCAATTAAAGGATATATAATATAGCGATTCTTGTGGAGAAACATTACTACTAAGCGCAGCACTTTGTGTGATGATAAATTCGATTTTGTGGAGAATTTATTCGTTTTGAAAGCTTATATTTATTTCAATCTAGGAGTAGTTTCATAATTTTTGGGCGCACGATTAAGGAGCAAATATTATTTAAGTCATTGTCTGTGGAGGCGTCTTCTATAGCATTCTGGATGCAAAACGTGGTTTCAGTCCAAGGGTGAAAATTGCAGAGCTATGCTAGCTGTCCAAAATAATTTATTCAAATTTGAGATCTGCTCTTCAAAGGCATCAACAAGATCTAAAGCAAACTTTAGATGCAAATCTAAAGTGAATGTTTGAGCAAATTGAAGGAGAATTAATGCTTACATAGGAGCAGATCTAAAGGAGAGATAAGAGCAGACCTGAAGAGGATTTAAGTGCAACATTTAAGGAGATTTTGAATCAACAAAGATAAGTTATATTATGTATCATTCATTTAATTTTTCCATTTAATGATATTTGCTAGATGACTACATGCTTCAGGGTAGTTTGAATTTATGAACTATTGTTAAAATGCAAGATGGATCGAGGAGCAAAAGGATGATGGATTAATTATCACAAATTGCATAAGGATTTCAAGGGCAGAAAGGACGGTAGATTGGTGTTCAGATGTCAATGATGGTTTAAGCATTTGAGGGAGAGTAGAAAGGGGAAGGAAGGGATCTCAAGAATCCTTTGTTCAGGGAATTCTCGAAGTAAAGTTATGTTCATGCATCCTTGTTCCCCTATCTCACGAGGCTTTAAGGGAAAGACATTGTGTTTGTCCGCACTTGAATGCTTGCTCTAGTTTCTCTCATGGCGGAGCGAAGGAGGAAGGCGGTCGATGCCCAACCTCGTGAAAGAGATGACAGTGATTGGGCTCCTCTACATATTGGAGCTCGTAAAGGCATTTTGTTAATGGGTGTCTCAAACAAATATCAAATCCAAAATACTTGAGACCGATTCTTCCACAAGTTCAAATCTACCACGAGTATAGAGTTTGTTAGAAGATTAATCTTTACTTGGTAAAGGTTATTCTTTAATTGTAATTATTTATTAACTTGTAGGAATATTCCAAAGGAATCCCTACAAGTCTTTTGTCTTTTTTTGTCATCTCACACGTGTGAGGATGACTTATTTTTAATTCCTTTATTAAGGAATATTTGTAGCCACCTCCTTAAGAGGTGACACTTTGCACACACATCGATGAATAGTTGCATTCATTGAGTTGGGAGTTACATTCTAACTCCTCCTTCTCACCTCTACTTATTGAGGTGCTTCCCTCTCATTCTTCAAGATTCAAGCAAGCAAGCTAAGGCTAAAGCTCTCTCTCTCTTTGTATTATTCTTTAGGCATTTTGCCTCCATTCATAACATTGGAGTTTTTTCTTTTTTTTCCCCTTAACAAATTCTTGTGTCTCTCTTGCTTTGTTGGTGCTTGGTTTGGCTACTTCAATCTATTTGGTAATCTCTTTCCTTCAAACAATTGCTCATTCATTAGTACTTTCCATTGCTCTTTTCTATTTCCTTTCATGGTATCAGAGCTTGGTTTTACTAATATTTTGTGAGCTACATTGTTGAAGGTTTACCAAGTTTTAAAGGCACACCATTGGAGGCACTCTAAGAGAGGGGAAGAGCCAAACAGTCTAATCTTGCTTCTTGTTTGATTTTTTGTTTTTCTAACCCTTGTGCAGGATTTATTATCTAAATATTTCTAAGTTTTTCAAATTTCAAATCTATAATCTGCATGCATGTTTTATTTTTTGCATACAAATTTTAAAGGGCTATATTTCAATTTATTTATTTTTACAACAGTTCATTAGTTCTCTAAAAAAATTTTGCAATATTAAGCTAAATCTGTAAAAAACTCACTATAGTTTGCATTTTGTAAAAAAAATTAAAAAAAATTCGGGCTCTAGCCTTATTTTAACTCAAATTTATTCTTTAATAAATCTAAAATCAATTTTTTAATTAAATCTATCTTTTTTTAATTCAAACCCTCTTTTTTATATATGTAATACTTAAAAATAAAAATAAATTGAAACTTTTTAAGGGTTTCTTAATGTTTTCAAAACAAACGATAATAAATAAAACCCTTGAATTTGCAGGTCTGCGTAAGGCTCTCCTCTAGGCCTCTACGCTCACACCAAGCCCAAAGCCCCCCTCCACCACTGTTACCAGCCGTGATCTTTGTCGTTCCTCAACTCTTCATTGCCCTCTGTAGTCTCTGTTCATTCCTGCCTACCCTGCTTCGACACTTAATAAATCTTCATTTTAAAATTCTTAACCTTTCGCCCGCCCATTTCGCTTTTCTCTGCTCCACGCCTCCCCTATAGCTGTGCTCCAGTTAGTCGCCTGTTTATCCTTTTTGCATGCGTTTGATTTCTTTATCCTTTAACACTAAGTCTTTTTAAAAAAAAAATCCCGCCCGCTCTTTTTTGAATGTGCTTTAAGAGTTTATATATTGCTATTAAATCAAATAGCCCTAAAGCTATAAAGAAAAGGTTTAAATAATTAGGAAATAAGAGCTTTCCCTCTTATTCCTGGTAAGTTTTAAAGTAATGATTTTTTTTATTAGCTTTTTTAAAATAAAATCTTTAATCTTTTAAATCTTTTTTCATAGTTTTTTAAAACAAAAACATATTAAATTAATAATTTTTTATATAAAGTTTTTAAGATTTAATACTCCACTCTTAATATTTATTATTTTTTAATTTCAAATTTATATTTCATATTTAATATTATATAAAGTTAATATTTCATTAATTTTATTCATTTAATTTAATTGATTTTTATAATCAATTTAAGTGATTAATTCAGTTTAATATTTTATTAATCTTTTATAGATTTTCTTTTTAAAATAAAAAAATCAAGTCTATATAAAGGGTTTATTTTTCATTTGTCAAAGAAGTTTTTTTTTTTCCTAAGTGGGCCTTATTTTTTCAAAACCTTAATTTTACTCAAAAGAGTTTTTTTTCTTTCTCAAGGTGTAAAGTAGTCGTGTTATTTCAGTAAAGTTTTTTTTTGCAAAATGTCAACTTTAATTCCAGAAATTAAATTAAATTCTTCTAACTATCATTCTTGGAAGACTCACATTTCTTTCATTTTTCAATTTAAACATCTTTTAGATTTAGCTACAGATTCTAAATCTAAACCAGGTTCGTCTGCATCCAAAGATGAAATCGAAAAATGGAATCTTAAAAATGAAGAAACCCTTGCTCTCATAGGTATCTCCATGTCACCCGAACTTTATGTTCACATTGGGACATGTACAATTGCCTATGAAGCATGGGACAAACTCAAAACAATTTATGATAGTACAAATGAATCAAGAAAAATTCAAATTCAAGACCGACTTGAAAATTTGAGGTATTCTAATTTTAAATCTATGGATGAATTTTTATTGAAATTTGATGCTTTAAATAATCAATTGAATGGTTTAGGAGTTAAATTAGATAATCTTAGATTAATTCATCTTATTCTTAAAAAGTGTCTTCCTAGACAATTTCAGCAATTCATTACTAATATTCATGCTCAATTAGCTATTCCTTCTTTAGCTACTCAATTAACTTATGATATTTTTCGTGATTTATTAAGACAAGAAGAGGCTAAGTTAATTCACTTTGGTACTCTTAAGTCTAATGAACATGCCTTTTTGTCTAATCATAAGCAAAAAATTTAGTCTAATTCTAAACAACAACATTATAATAATAAACCTCTTTATAATAATGGCAATGATCCTAGGAAGAATACTTCTTCTAAGAAACCTCATTGCACTTATTGTAATAAGGATGGTCATTGGCAAAATACTTGTTTTAAAAAGCAAAATGAGAAAAAGCCTATGAAGCAAAATAATCAACAACAAAATAAACCTAATAATAATAAGTTTCAAAATAATGCAAATCAATCTAGACATGCTTTTACTTGTAGTTCTAATGTTTCTCAACCTCTTGAATGGGTTATTGATTCAGGTGCATCTCAACATGTTACTTCACATAAAGAAGTTTTTGAGTCTATGCAACCTGATATATCTAATGTTCCTCTTCAACTTGCTAATAATCATACTTGTAAAGTAGAAGCAATTGGAGATGTGAATGTTCCTAATGGTAAATTGCATGATGTTTTATATGTTCCTGAATTAAAGACTAACTTGCTTTCAGTTGCTAAGCTTTGTCAAGATTATAAAATAGAATTTTACAAAGATATGTGCTATGTTATTGATCCAAAACAAAACAAGGTCATTGCTAATGCTAAATTAGACAATGATAATTTGTTCAAATTTTATGAGTTTGCTCAATCTAGATGCTCTTTAATATCTACCATTGATTTCAATGTTTGGCATGAAAGACTTGGTCATATAAATGCTAACAATATTGCTTTAATGCAAAAGCTTAATATGGTAGATGGATTGCCTAGTATTGTTCCATCTAAAATTGTATGCATAGGATGCATGAGTGGTAAGATGCATAGGGAGCCCTTTCCACATGGTCAATCATGGAGGGCAACTCATAAGTTGCACCTAGTTCATAGTGACCTTTTGGGACCCATGGAGAATAACTCCATCCAAGGATCAAGGTATGCACTTACTTTTGTTGATGATTTTTCTAGAAGAACTTGGATCTATTTTCTTCATAGTAAGGATCAAGTTCTTGATATATTTTCTGAATTTCATAAATTTGTTGAAAGGCAATCTGGTTTTAAACTTAAAATTCTTAGAACTGATAATGGAAAAGAATATGTGAACAATGCTTTTAATAGTTATTTGAAAACATTTGGTATTAAGCATGAGCTAACTATTCCCTATACACCTCAACAAAATGGTGTAGCGGAAAGGAAGCATAGAACTATTGTTGAAATGGCTAGATGTATGTTACATGCTAAAAATATGTCTTATAAATTTTGGGCAGAAGCTATGTTTTGTGCTACTTACATTATTAATAGGACTCCTACTAAAGCTTTAAAGGATATAACTCCTGAAGAAGCTTGGTCTGGTAGGAAGCCCAATCTTAAGCATTTAAGAATTTTTGGTTCAATTGCTTATGTTCACAAACCTAAACAAAAGAGGCAAAAATTAGATCCTAAATCTTCTTATCATATTTTTGTTGGTTATGATGAACATTCTAAAGCTTATAGAGTTTATAATCCTCTTACTAACAAAGTTAAAGTTGCTAGAGACGTATGCATTGCTGAAAATGGTGTTCATGATTGTTCTAAAGTGCATGATATTGAATCTTCTCAAACTAAAGTTATTGTTGTGGAGGATAATCCTCAAGTTGAATCTTCTCTTAACCCTCCTAATGCATCTCTTACTCATGGTGATAGTGATTATGAAAATGTTGAAATTTATCCTCATGATTCTTCTTCTAGTGATGATACTCCTACATCTAAAAGAAAGCCTAAATGGTTTAAAAATTTAATGCAAGAAAGTGAGGACTTTTAGCTAGAATGAATAAATCTAAGACTAGAAAGGCAAATTATTGTAATTATGCTTTGATGTCTAATATTATGAATTCAAATGATCCTCAAACTTATGAACAAGCTAAAGATCAACCTCATTGGCAAAAGGCTATGCAAGAAGAATATGATACTTTAATTACTAATAATACTTGGGATTTAGTTCCTTTACCTCAAGGTAAGAATCTTGTTTCATGCAAATGGTTGTATAAAACTAAGGTTAATGCAAATAATGAAGTTAGCAAGTTTAAAGCTAGATTAGTTGCTAGGGGCTTCTCTCAAGTTGAAGGATTAGATTATAATGAAACATTTGCTCCAGTAGCTAAGATGCCAACTATTAAATTAGTTCTTGCTTTAGCTTCTCATATGCATTGGCCTATTCATCAAATGGATGTTAAAAGTGCATTTTTAAATGGTGATTTACATGAAGAAATTTATGTCTCAACCTTTGGGTTTCATTAAGGAAGGTAATGAAAATCTTGTTTGCAAATTGAAGAAATCAATTCATGGTTTAAAACAATCTCCTAGAGAATGGTATTCTAAAATTAATGCTTTCTTTATATCTCAAGGTTTCATTAGAAGTAAAAATGATCCAAATTTATATATTAAGCATAGTGAAAATGATATTGTGATTATTATTTTATATGTTGATGATTTAATTATCACTTCTAGTTCTAACAATTTGATTAGTGATGTTAAGTCTCAACTCAATCAACAATTTCAAATGACTGATTTAGGCCTATTACATTATTTTTTGGGTATGAAAAATTTGGCACACACCTAAAGGTATTTTTCTTTCTCAACATAAATATGCTCAAGATCTCTTAGATAGATTTAAAATGAATGATGTAAAGTGTGTTTCTACTCCTTGTGAATTAGGAACTAAATTAATAGTTGATATGGAAACTACTTTTGTTGATCCTACTTTATATAGGCAATTAGTAGGAAGTTTAAATTATCTAACTCTTACTAGACCTGATATTTCTTATAGTGTTGGATTGGTTTATAGATTTATGTGTAAACCACAACAAACTCATTTTAAAGTTGCAAAAAGAATTTTAAGATATGCTAAAGGCACTCTTAATCTTGGTCTCTTTTATGATGCAAATTATGATTTTTCTTTAAAAGGTTATACTGATTCAGATTTAGGAGGTGATCCCAATGATGGGAGATCCACTTGTGGTTATTGTTTCTTTGTTGGATCAAGTGCAATCTCATGGAATAGTAAGAAACAACAATCTACTTCTCTTTGTTCTACAGAAGCTGAATATAAAGGTTGTACAAATGCATCTAAAGAAGCACTATGGTTTAAGATTACTTGAAGACTTGGGTCTACCTCAAAAGGATCCTACTCCTTTATATTGAAATAATCAAAGTGCTATTGCTTTGGAAAATAATCCAATTTTTCATGCAAGGACCAAGCACATTTCTCTTCAACATCACTTCATTAGAGAGCAAATTGAAGACAACCAAATTTCTCTTTTGTATTGTAAAGGTGAAGATCAAGTTGCAGATATTCTCACCAAAGCTCTTTGTAAAGATAAATTTCTCTTTCATTGTAAAAATATTGGATTACAACCCATTGAAGGGTTTGATGTAACCTCTCCAAGTAAAGCTTAAGGGGGGATGTTAGAAGATTAATCTTTACTTGGTAAAGGTTATTCTTTAATTGTAATTATTTATTAACTTGTAGGAATATTCCAAAGGAATCCCTACAAGTCTTTTGTCTTTTTTTGTCATCTCACACATGTGTGAGGATGACTTATTTTTAATTCCTTTATTAAGGAATATTTGTAGCCACCTCCTTAAGAGGTGACACTTTGCACACACATAGATGAATGGTGGCATTCATTGAGTTGGGAGTTACATTCTAACTCCTCCTTCTCACCTCTACTTATTGAGAGGCCTCTCCTCTCATTCTTCAAGATTCAAGCAAGCAAACTAAGGCTGAAGCTCTCTCTCTCTTTGTATTATTCTTTAGGCATTTTGCCTCCATTCACATTATTGGGGTTTTTTCTTGTTTTTTCCCCTTAACAAATTCTTGTGTCTCTCTTGCTTTGGTGGTGCTTGGTTTGGCTACTTCAATCTATTTGGTAATCTCTTTCCTTCAGACAATTGCTCATTCATTAGTACTTTCCATTTCTCTTTTCTATTTCCTTTCAGAGTTCACTGTTTACACGATTCTTGGAGATTATTGATGAAGTATTGCTTATTCACTGAAGACTACTACTGCAGCAAACAACTGGTTGATTAGTTTGATATTATTGCATCATTGAATGCCTTGCTTGAAATAAGCCAAGATGTCTCCTTTGAAGAGGAGGTACCCTTCAGGTGACCTAAAGGATATGTAATAGTCCGACTCTTCGGTAAAATTAAAATTTTCATAAATTACATACTCAAAGTAAGTAAACGTGTAAATCATGACATTTCAATAGAATTTTCTTTTTTTCTTTATTGACATAACATGAACAAGGTGCCATATTAATTTACAACAAAGATTCCATTTCAATATAATAACTTCACAAGTACATGAAACAAGAATACATACCTTAACTAACACAGCTCCAATGAGCTTTAGAACAAATAGTGGTAAGAAGGTCCAAGAGTCCGTCCTGTCAAGTCTTGTATCATCGGTCGATTGCTGAGGAGAAACATCACTCGGGCGTTTTTCCGCCAACCACGGACTTATAATGCAGTCCCCCACACGATCATTATACAATGAACGGCCCTCCCTTCGAAGAAGAGATTGGTGGGGAATCCTTTAACGACTACCAACTGGACATAGTGTTGTAATCCTACATAGCTAGATTTTGTGCAACCGACAACTCTCAAACTAGAATGTATTTCGGGACCACAATGAACTGACAGTGTAGTACTACAACTAAATGGTTCCTTACACTACTTTGGCCAAAGTGTTTACATTCAATCAAGAACATAGGTCATCTGTCACATGCACTAGCCAGGGTCAACTTGACTTGAGGCTTTCTTACCCTATGCGTAGGTTGGTCTATCGGGGTAGTCTGTACCCTAGACTTCCTACAACAAACTAACTATTAGAACGGAGATCATTTAAACAAGTACCTACAACTGTCTCCTTTACATTGGATACTCTCATCCTAGGAGCTTCATTAACTTGACTAAGTTAACTTATAACTAGTTGTGACCTGTAGCTTATTAAATGCCCTCAATCCATTCCTAGTATTAAATAGCTATGTATGAACATACACTCCATATATGGAGTCAATACAATTAATGCAGTTTTCTCTTCAATGCCTAGTGTATTCCGTACACTAATGAACGCAAAACTAATATAAAGAATATGCAAAAACCTTCTTATTTCGCAAATTATCTCTTTGCAAATATTCATTTATCCTTTAGATATTCATTCCTAAGTACATCAACCTTCACTCTCTATTCTTTTCAATCAAAGGATATGAAACAGACTTACTTTTGAATACAAGAACAGCAGAAAGCATGAAAAAGAAAAGAGTTAACATGCCTGACAAGAGCTTTCCTCAAATATTTGAAATATGAGAATGCTTCTCCTCTAGCCTACCGCCAAAGGACTTCCAGCTAGCTCTGTTAACGAACTCTTAACTCAACTGTTGATAATTTCAAACTGTTATTCTCAGATACAAAGAATGCTCTTTCAACAAAATACACCCTTAGCAGATTAAAGACTCCCTCAACAAATGATGAATACTCTGATATTGTTCTCAATTTGATAAATGCTTTCTCAACAGAAACAGCTTTCACTCATGAATGAACAGAATCGAACTTCTAATTTCCAATTTCGTGTTTTTGAAGAATGAGCCTTGCAGGCTTTATATAGTTTAAGAATCTCAACAAACTCCTCATCCTGAGGCGTCCAAGCTGCCAGCACTGAGACTTGAAAAGGTTTTTGAGAGAATAGAGGCAAAATTCTCAAGTATATCTTTATCCCTTCAAGCCACGTCTTCACATGGCGAATTCTGAGCTTAACACCTCTTAGCTGTTGCAGATTGTTAAGGTATTTTGACATAGTTAGATTGAAAGTTCGTTTCAGATGAGAGGTCAAGTCTATAATGTACCCACGTCGCCATTTTCGTTGCCAAAAGAACCGCATATGCATTGTGCTGAAAGACCAGGTCGCTGCCCGTGTGTCTCAGCGAGAGCTTCTTCAAGCACGCAATTTTACCGACGCCGTTCTCTTTTGCACGGGAATGAAATCCTAAAACGTATTTCATTTTCCCCTTTTTCAAATGTTCTCAAATTATTTCGATTTTACTTTGATTTGTATATTTCAAATAAAAGGCTCGATTTCCCTATGTTGAGTTTTATATTTTCCCCATAGTCAAGTTATTCAAAATATTTACCCTTTGATAAAGAATTTAAATCCTTTAACTCAATTATATTTGAGTCCCATATTTATTCTCTTAAATATTTAAAAGTTTTCTCACTTTACTTGATTTTCAATACCACTTAATAAAATTATCTATATATTTATTTTATTATATTGAAATATTTATATAATATAGTTTTAATTTACATTATATATTTATGTATAATTATTTAAATTTAATAATTTAAATAATCTCGTATACATATATATATTTTGTAAAGACTATATTATATACATACTTGATATAATATTAAATATATAAATATATTTACGTTTACATATATACATGTATATACAAATACATTTTAAATTACAATGTACATATACTACGAGCCAGTCAGCATACTTTCATTATATGTACCCATGTATATGTATATATATGAGTATACGTAGATTCCGAGGTAATATCATCATAACATTTATTCATATTCACATATATATAACAGGTTGGTTGTGGGTATGTATACATGTATATTTACTTGTATACTTCCTCTAAGTATACGTATTCATAAATACATTTATATCAATGCACACGTATGGCATATCCATCTGCTCTGATACGTTGTATCGACATGAATATACTTATGGACACTTGTACATACCGTATTTATACATATACACATGCCCACCTCTAACCAGAAACATTATTCCACATATGGTTATACTGGCAAACATTGCTTATTCACACATTCAGAAGTAGATACGACTCCTAATGATAATAAACAAGCCTACGGATGTCTTACCCTTATCTCAACAAATGACTTAGCTTACTCAGTCTATAATATGTGTGTATGCCCAATTGGTACTCGTTACTGTTTACCCGACCAAGTTCCTCCCTGAGTGATATCTCTCCTCTGCCTGGAGGATTGGTCCTCTTACCTGCACACCATGACACGACAACGGGAGTCATATGCTCAAAACAAAGCAGAATACATGAAACATTTCAAAAGTTAGATTATTCACAAATCGATAACCTTTTATTCTCCTTTATGCAGTATTTCACCAAGAATAATATCAAATGAAACAACATTCATATTGAAAACAAGGTACAAGCATCATTAATTCACCTCCAAAATTCACATTTACTATATCTAGTAATGGTAAATTGTAACGTCACAATTTGGGATGTAACAGGATATTACATGGAGATAGTCAGTGAGGAGCAAGAGGCTCCAATGGATATGGATTCATCCCTCAACTACACTCCTGCCATTCAGAGGGAGTTAGATTATGAGAATTCAAGGCACAAGTTGAGATCATGTCCAGGAAGAGGATTAAGGTTCTGAAATCAAAATTAAAAGATGGTAGGGCCAAAAATGGTGCTGAGGAATGCAATCTAGCTCTAGACAGAGTCACAACATCATTAAGATTTCTTGTAATGTATATATCTCTAAGACGAAGAAATATGAGGTGAAAGCCCTTGTAGCGTATATTTCTCTGAGACGGAGAAATATGAGGTGAAAGCCCTTGTAGCATATATTTCTCTGAGACGAAGAAATATGAGGTGAAAGCCCTTGTAAGAAATATGAGGTGAAAGCCTTTGTAATGTATATTTCTTTGAGACGGAGAAATATGAGGTTAAAGCCCTTGTACAGATCACATCTCTAAGACTGAGTTGTGTTTTCCACGATTGGGTGTAGCCATTGTGGACATCATGTTGAGAGACTCCATGACGAAGATACTTGAGAACACCTCCCTAGCTAAGAGGGAGTGTTAGTGTTTTGTAGTAGAGGGAGGTATTTTTCTTAAAGAATAATTCATTCAAGGCAAGTCGGCCTTTCTATTATAAAACAAATAATATGTTTTCTAGGTCGGCTCAAGAGGAGAGCTTGCCTAGTTTGGTATATAATGGAGATAGAGTCTTCACATTAGGCAATCAATTCGTTCCATTTCTAAATTCAATTTCCTTCAGCAGCAGATTAGCATTCAAGAGGAGCAGATTCGCTTATAGAAGAAGAGTTGATATTTTTGTGTATCTAAGGAATTCGCACTATCTTTAAGTGTTGACCTATTGTATGAGATTCGGCCTTTCTAGGGCCTGATTCTGAGTGCTATTTCTACACTTCTATTTCTGATTTCTAAGTGAATAAATTGTTGGGTTTTTCTCCCTCGAGTAGGAGGGTTTTCCCAGGATAAAATTTTGTGTTCATTGTTCTATGTTTATTTTTCTACTTTCTGTTAAATCTGATTTAAAACTAACAATATAAAGCCAAAAACCTCTAAATAACATCGTCTCAGAACAAGCTAAGGATATGGAGATGAAAACACTACCAACTGCCACCTGAAGAGCTCATTAACGCCCAACTAGACCCTCTAATCACTAAACACTAGCCTACGAGGGTCAACTGATAGGCTAATCCTCTGAACTCTAATGCTCACAAAAATGGGGACATTACAGAATGTTAATTTTTATAATCAATCAAAAGATTGAAAGAAACATTATATGATATGAGAAAATAAACATTGATAGTAAAAATGCAGCACTAGGCGAAAAAAACTCTGACAATAGCAAACAATAGTGGATGATGTATGACTATTGAGCAAGTACAATGGACTAACAATAATGAGTGTGGTCATGGTCAAATAAAACATTCAAACTTCAACGAATAATTTCCCACAATGTCTCTGTTTTTTTTACCAAGTTCTCTAGGGTTTCGTTGAGTTCGTCCAAGACAAGCATTTAAACACACCTTGCACGAATCCCTTGACATACTAGACCTAGTTATGAGCCAAGTACAAACCGAACCCAAACTACACAAGAATGGCCTCTATGAACTCATTACATACTTTTTAATTTGTTTCTAAATGCTTGTTATTCCTAATATAGATTTCTTCAAATTCTCTACATCTTTTCAAAATGAACTATTCTCAAATTTTAAGCAAGTGCTAAGAAAACATAATTGTGAAGTTACGTATCCTCTTGTTCCAGATCAACTTTGCAACCTGATTTTAAGAAGAATCCTCAAATTTTTCCTTAGAACATATTAACGAAATGAAAAGTTTCAAAAAATACAAAACCCAAACTCAAAACAAAACAAAATATTTCTTCAACTTGTGGTATCCTTGAAATAAATTATAAAAGTGATGAATTAACCAAGAAAATATTAGAGAAACATACCAAGGTTGAAACTTGAACAACATCAGTATCAACTATAACTGTGGTTGACTGAATTGATTTCCTCTTGCTTTCAATGACCTGTAATATTACAAGAAAAAATTGCAAAGAAAATTTGGCCCAATGAGTAAGAGATTGTAAACAAGTACATTATTTGGAAGGCAAATTTAGTGAAAAATCAAAAAGAGATGACAAAATTTAATTGAATCATCAAGACAGATATTCTAATAGAAGTGTGACACAAAATAAAAGATTATGAACAAGCACACTACCATTCGAAAAATTGCATGAGACCTGCTACTATTAGCATTCATGTTTGTTCCCCCAAAATGACGATTCACTGAAACAGCAACAAACCAAAAATTTCTAAAAAATGTGATCAGTTATTCAGCTTAGTGTGCATAACTTTGAGGAAAATTTCAAAGTCTTACATTAATCATGACATTGCCCTAGTAAAAAAATAATAAAAGAACACAAAAACTTTAGAAAGTAATGGTTGGACAGATATTATACCTTCTCCAAACTGCAAAATGTCCAGTACTTGTTGAGGACTATTGACAATTAATTCCTTTAAGCCTGCCACAAATACTCCACGCTAAAAAGTACAGACATCTTTAGTTTATTGATATTTGAAGACTGAAAGACAAGAATCCAGGGCATCAATAACACTTGTACCTCTTGATTCTCATGAATCTCGAGCTTGCAATTTTCAGGGCAAAGTAGATCCTTTATCTCTTCATTATATATCTCCATGAAGGACACTCGGAGGAGAAACTCCCTGTCAATAACCTGCATGGTCCCATTGATTTCAATTAAAATGCTCTATTAGCTTCCTGTATTTGGAACCTGAACATGTCTGTAAATCTTTTACATCAGAAAAAAATCAATAAAGCCTTGTAAAAAGGATAGGCAGCCCAACCATTTTGATGTGTTCAAACACATCAATGACAGCTAATGATATTATTCCAGGGTTTGTCATTGTTCCATGCATTGTATATGTCTTGCCACTATTTGTTTGCCCATATGCAAATACCGTACCTAATAACAATGTTCAAACAACTAAACCTATTAGAGCTCTGCATTATGAGTATATGAACATTGCAATATAGTTAGTATAGTTAATGCTCATTTTTAATCAAAATTAACGGGTTTTTTTAATTTTGGACAGATTTTTTATTTTAAAAATTAGCCATCCCCATCTTATTAGTGGTGGTTTTGCAGATTCTAGTACTTCGTGAAATAATACCATTGCATCACATAGCCCCAAAATATCCCTGTTGGGATTCAGACACCATGTTTCTAGCGTACATTGCATTTGATAATCTAAGAAGTAATTTAAAACAAAGAAAAACAATCAACTTGCTTGGGACAAGTAAGGAAATCATACCATTGAAACCACTAACAGCTGCCATTGCCACTTGTTTTGGATGAGCTTGGTAAACATCTTCGTTATTAGCATCAGAAGCAAAGACATTATCTACAACAGCAGAAAGTTCCAGCATGCATTACCTATCATGAAATACTGAAACCCTTTCTGTTTTTAAAATTTTGTTTCAACAATGACCATATGCCCTGAATGGGGCACTGTATACTCATAGTGCTTTATGAAAATAGAAACAAGGAATTAGATAGTCAAAATTTGGCAAATGTCACTCCAAAGGCATTTAGCACCAAGGTGCCCAAACCGATCAATTCAATTTTTGGCCATTTACCACTTGCATGTAAATTGAGAAAAACCAAAGCATTTACGTAAGACATCAAAATAGACTGCAGTGCAAAATTAAACTTGTGATAATTTGCTGAAACTGCAATTAGGTTCAATCGATATGTTAATTATATCTAAAACCAGTGGCAATTCATTGTTAATTATATGCTACTTCAATTCATTGTTACCAAAAATTTTGAACATTTTGCCCCAACTACAGGTCAGTATTCAGTGCCCCTATATACATCGTCCCATGGGGGTGTAGTGTAATGTCCCCTTTTGGGATTGGCCTAAATCTTGCCCTAGAATCACAAGCTTAATATAGTTAGGGTTATAACTTACCACTTAAATGCTTCAAGCAAGATAAATCTTGGTTTAGATCTTGCAATCATGTTAGATAATATTGGAAATATAATTCATATGATCAAAGCATTCAACATAATAAATGCCTTATCTATTAAGCTATACAAAATACATAATTATTTCAAGACTATCTAAACTACCAATATTCATAATGCACAGTGGAAATCTTTAATCATAATAGGACTTGGATGAGAAACATGATAAGTCCACCCGAAGCTACCCACCTAAGCCCAAGAGCACGAGCATCTAACCAAGACAACCCACCCCTTGGCCCCGAGAGGTAAGAACATCCGAGCCAAGACAATTTCACCCTCGAAGTGGCATGCTTAGTGGAATACACTTGTATCCACTTTTCCTACCCATGTTGTCTTATCCATCCTCCTTATGATTGAGACTCCATCCTAACAATCAGTCATAGTTTGGCTTGATAGGGGAAGCCTTGAAAGGGTTGCTTGTAAACTACTCAACCCATCTAAGCCCAAGAGCATGAGCGTTTGACCAAGACAACCCACCTCTTGGCCCTATGCGGCAAGAACATCTAAACCAAGACAATTCCACCCTCGGAGTGGCCTACTTAGCATGGGAGGCCCATAAACTGCATCCTCCTAACTTGCTTCCTTCAACCTCACATTTGATTGATCATAGGATAAAGAATATATATATAATTATTTCTAATTGACTTCAATTTACAATAATTACTTTTGGCATGAATATATATATAATTATTTCTAATTGACTTCAATTTACAATAATTACTTTTGGCATGAATATATATACATATATATATATTTAAACTCATTGCTAAAATATATTCTTGACAATACATTTTATTCTTCTTTACCAACTGCTGCTTTTCCAGATTTCTGATTGAACAATATATTGATTCCCAGACTCTCCTTTTATACATTCTTCAAGAGAGATGTCTTTTACAAATAATGGTGTCCTTTCACAACATTTATTTTATCTCCTTAATCACACCTTTTCATTATCGTGTGATTAACACCTTTGTCTTGTATTGGGCGCGCTGACTACATGAGATAATATTTATTTCTTTTACTTTGATTCCTTCCTAATGCTTAAGAATATGGATCGCAGCCTTTTAAGTATGATTGCTGCTTTAATGTGCCTTTACAAGATCGCTGTACACTGTCTTTTTTTAATATATTCAATCACTACCCATCAATACCCATGATCGCTGCATTACTAATTGTTCTCTCTCTATATATATTATCTTATGTTAGATATTTTATATTAATATATTTATAAATTGAATTTATATATCATTTTTTATCAGTTTTATGTGTGTTTTAATATTTATAGCATTATATTATTATAATAATATTTAAATTGTTATATTTGATAATTATACTATTAGTTTATGATAATTATAATTATAATTATAATAATATTAAATTGCTAATATTTATATTTATAATTTTTATATTTATATTGTTATTCATTTTATTTATTCATTTGTATCTTCAATGTTAGGGTTTTTTGTTTGAAATTTCGGGGACATGACATGTAGTCCTAACAGATTAGGTTCAATCCATTGGTAAGCAAGTCCAAACTGCAAATAATGCACTTGCCCAATTATTGTGTTATGATAATGGTGAACATTAGTCAAAGCATGACCAAGGTTCAAATCCCATCCCCACAACAAGGTAGACCATTGCTCCAGCAGATGTGGTGTAAAGTTGTGGTGAGACAATTGTTGGGTACATTCAAGCATTGTCTGTATATAAAAATCATAAGAATACGGTTCAAGGCAATCCCAAAAGGCTTTAACCTTTCCCAAGACTTACCAGGGTTATCAACATTTAGTTTAGGAGGGTACACTAAGCGAGTGGTAATGTTCAACAATTAGTCAGCTTCCAAAACCTAAAGAATCAGTTCAGATAGTTACGAGCAACACAAGTTCTCTTCCCCTCAAATAGAAAGCCCACAGCTCCTGTTGTCGCATGTTGAGGTTCCAATGTAATGACTATTGGATATATTTGAGCACGATCCAAGTTTAAAGATCTTAAGAATTTGACCGAAGCTTATTTCATACAGCATTAGCTTCATCCAAGAGTTGCCAACAAAAAATTCTTCTAGCCTTGATCTACAACCTGGTAGAAAGTGACCCTGGCAGCATTCAGTCTAGAAGTGAACGATGATACAAGAGCAACACCCAACAATTAATCAGGATTCAAAATTCATTGAATCGATTCAGCTCCCAATTCAACTCAAGTAAAGAACTAAATTTTTCTTTCCCCTAATAAGACAACTCATAGCTACTGTGCACGTGTTGAGATTGTTGATAGCAGTAATGCTTAGGAGCAACACCGACTATCTCCACCGCCTTACTGGAAGCTTCTGCACAACTGTCCTTCAACACCGCCTTAATCATTTTGGATTATCTTGTTTGCAAACTGCCATCCTTATCCACCAAATACAATCTGATGTTTGACTTGCCTTGCACTGCAAGTTTTGTAACCACCCTTCTTAACTATAAAACAGGGGCTAATGTAAGCATTTCATATCATGATCTAAACAGATACAGCAGAATTCTGCAGAGCCATGTATCTATGTTGCTTGTGTAATCTGCATTCATACTAATAACAATATGTTTGCTGCAGCAACAAACACAGTGTGTACTCTCTTTTTTATTAAGCTCTAATTTTTTATGCTCTGTTTTTGTTACTTTCCTGCACACCTATATTTCTTTCAGATCCAACAATTGGTATCAAAGCCAAGCTTGGTTGCAGGCATTTATTTTGTGTGAAACAACAACAGTGTGAATAAGAAGCTATAACAGAGTGAAAGAGACTTTTACAGAATTTTGAAAGCAAAGATTGTAGAAAGAACACTTGTCTAAAGGAGCAAATTTGGGCATTTTAAAGGAGAGATAAGTACAATATTTTTCTGTTCTGTTGTTTTTTAAAATATGGCAACTATTAGCAATAGTTTGAACATGTCACAGCCTCATATTCCTTTGTTCAAAGGAGAGAATTATGATTTCTATAGCATCAAAATGAGAACATTGTTTATTTCTCAAGGTTTATGGGATTTAGTTGAGAATGGCTATTCAGAACCTGCAAATGCTCAAGCACTTGCCTCTTGGACACAAGCACAACAAGATCAGCTTCATGAAAACATAAAGAAGGATGCAAAAGCTCTCTTCATCATTCAGAAAGCAGTACATGAGACAATATTTCCAAGAATTTCTGCTACAACAAAATCAAAGCGAGCTTGGGATCTTCTGCAAAATGTATTCCAAGGAACAAATAAGGTAAAAACTGTCAAACTACAAATGCTTAGAAGAGATTTTGAAAATCTTTTTATGAAAGATTCTGAATCTATGCAAGACTTATTTACTCGAGTTATGGGTTTAGTAAATCAGATTAGATCTTATGGAGATACCCTAACAGATCAGAAAATAGTAGAAATGTCGGAACCCCGATGGTTCTCTATTCTGAAACCCTAACTGAGACTGAGGTTTTTTGCAAGTTTTGTGTTTTTTTGTATTTTTTTTGTGTTTTCAGGCAAATAATGAAATTGCGATTTTGCTAATAAATGCTTAGAAAATTTCAAATAAATTCTAGATCACAAAATAAGCTTAGAACTTGATCAAGTAAGGTAGGCGCTTCAATATATTTCACTTCCAGAGGGTTTACAAAGGCCAGATACAATATATGAAGGAAATACGAATTTATTAAATAAAAAACCTGATTTTTCTTCAATGGCGCCAGAAGAAGATTAAGAATAAAGGTACGGCTGAAAGAAGATCAATCTCCAAGCTCGAATCTCAATGCAGGATCTCCAGTAATCAATGTGCCTAAGATCCAGTCTCCTCAAACTGAAGATTAAAGCCGTTTCTCCAGAGGAAAGAAAAGTACAGCCTGACTGGTACAAATCTGTACGGCCTGCTGCAGCAATGATGACTTTAGTACGACCCTTGGAAAATGTGCATAAACTCTGATGGATGGTCTCTGAAACAAGTCGCCCTTATTAACTGATGAATATAACTGTAAATCTCTGCCAGAATCAATAAGTAAGCCCAGTATGTGATCCCTGTGTGAAATCACCAAGTGCAAGCTTCAGCTGGTATTGCACAGCCTCAGTCTGCCTAATCTTTGAAGAGTTTTCGTTCTCCAGAAATGATCGTCTGCCAGAAACCCTAGGGTTTGCAAACTCCAATGCTCAGAGCAAAAGACAAAAGTCGAATAATAATTTCAGAATAGTTCAATTTTGCCTTGAGTGAAAATATATACTCCTTCATAAAAATTCGACCCAACTCCTTTTAAAATAATCAGTTAAATTAAATGATTTAATTCGCACTTTTCACTTAGGAGAAATAATCAATAATTAATTGGCGTCCCTTTAAGTGAATAATAATTATTCACTTTATCAAATATTAACTCAATATTATAAAGTATAAGAAATACTTTATAATTTGCCAAATTAATTAAATATTTAAATATTTCAATAAAGTGACTTTATTATAAAGTCAAAATATTAAATATTTAATAAATCATTAAATACTCCTTATTTCTCCGTCTGATCAACAAACTGCTGAACTGGGTCGACTCTGAGCTGAATGGTTGAACCAGGTGCCCTGCCCAAAATAGCAGCTTCCGCCTGACCTAACTTTCTAAAAATAGAAAGTTCCTGAAAATGCACTCTGGAAGATTCTGCGAAGGCCCAACCTGACACAACTGCAAAACTGGAGCTACCAAACACCGAGTAACTGCCTAAAATGATCCTCTGCACACTCCTGTCAGCCTACGAGGATCGAATAATAGGCTAACCTCGTCACCAGCCACTGACTAGATGGGGACATGATGTCCGCCCTCCCTGAAATTGCTTGTCCTCAAGGAACTTCAACTCTGATGCAGAAGATCTCCTCGACTCCCATGTAGCATCCTCAACTGGCAAATCTTCCACTTTACCGTGATATTCCCTGATCACACGCCTCCGAAGGTGTCTCTCTCTCATCTCAAGGATGGCCTCAAGTACTAGTATCAATTTCCCTTCATCATCAAGGGGTGGCAAAACTGGAGAGGGTATAACATGCTAACCCAATGCCTTTTTCAGGCAAGAAACGTGAAATACATTATGGACCTTGCTATCAGCTGGCAAGTCCAACTCATAAGCAACCTCGCCCACTCGTCTGACAACACGAAATGGACCATAGTAGCTAGGTTTTAGTTTCTCTGCCCCACTCTTTGCAGAGTAGACTGACGATACGGCGCAACATGAGGTACACCATATCACCCACCTCAAAAAAGCCAACCCTTCTCGATCGACAATACGGCGAGCCGATTCCCAGTTCACTGGATATTGTCTCGAGAGACCTCAAAATGTCCTCCTAATGATCATATCCCCCGGCACTCTGCACGCTTATCGCCAATATCAAATCCGTATAGTCGGGCGCCTCATTCGCATACAAAGCCATAAAAGGGTGTCATCTGATCATATATGGTGAGTCGAAGTTATAACAATACTCGCACAAGTAAATCCATCTCACCCAAGCTCACGACCGCCTTATATAATTACGCAAATAACCTTCCACCCACTTATTGACAATCTCTGTCTGTCCCATCTGTCTGCGGATGGTAGCTGGTACTCGGTGTCAGTTCGGTCCCACAAAGCCTTGAACAACTCCTGCCAAAAGTTGCTCATGAACCGACTGTCTCTATCGCTGACTATCGTCCGAGGCAACCCATGCAGCCGGAATACCTCTCTGAAAAACAACTCTGCAGTCTGCGATGCTGTGAAAGTAGTAGTAATCGGGAAAAAGTGTGCGTATTTAGTCAACCGATCAACCACTACGTAGATGCAATCTTTACCCTGGGCTTTCGGCAAACCCGTGATAAAATCCATCGATAAACACTCCCACTTCCTGTCAGGTATCGGAAGTGGCCGGAGCAATCCAGCAGGATAAGTGTGCTCCTGCTTGTTCTGCTGGCAAACAGAACACTCGTGGACATACTGTAATACATCAGTTTTCAGCCCTTTCCAAGTAAACCGTTCCCGAACCATTTTGTATGTCTTATAGTATCCAGGATGGCCCGCCATAGGAAGGTCGTGAAAGGCTCTCAAAACTGTAATCCGCACCTCAAAGTCGGAACCAAAAGAATCCGCCTTTTGTAAATGATCAAGTCATCTACAATAGTGTACCTGCTCGTCCCGCTCTGTCCTGTCAACAATGCTAGAAGCCCATGGGTTCTTAGCATACTCAGCAATAATCCGGTGCCTCCAATCCTCTGTGATCTATGCTAAGGCATTCAACTGGGGTCTGCGAGACAAGGCATCAACTACAACATTCTGCTTTCCCTTAATGAAAGTGATATCGAAGTCATATGACTGCAGTTTACTGACCCATTTTTGCTACCTCTCATTAAGGTCTCACTGTCCTAAGGAAATGTTTCAGGCTGTTATGATCTGTGCGTACACTGAATTTGCTGCCTACTAGGTACTGCCTGAACTTAGCCAATGCATGCATAATGGCTAACATCTCCTTGTCATAAATACTATAAAATCTCTCAGGACCCCTGAGTTTCCTGCTCTCAAATGCAATCGGATGTCGCTCCTGCATCAAAACGGCCCCAATGCCCTCTCCTGAAGCATCACAAAATAAATCAAATGACTTCGTAAAGTCAGGCAATGCTAGCACCGGACATGAAGTCATGATCACCTTG
The DNA here is from genome assembly GCA_007258455.2 of Sequoia sempervirens. NCBI lineage: Eukaryota > Viridiplantae > Streptophyta > Pinopsida > Cupressales > Cupressaceae > Sequoia > Sequoia sempervirens. The sequence continues at coordinate 137,028,762 of VDFB02058242.1, read as the reverse complement.
AACCTGTCAAAGCACTCCTGCGCCTGTGGTGACCAAGTAAAAGCTCCTTCTTCGTCAAGTCAGTAAGGGGTGCGGCGTGACGTGAGAACCCACTAACAAATCTCCTCGTAAAATGCACACAACCCAATGAAACCTCCGGCTGCGTAAGGTTCTCAGGTACCGCCACTCAACTATAGCTCGGACCTTTTCGGTCCATACTCACTCCCTTGGCACTGATGATGTGCCCCAGATATAACAACTCCTCCATACCGAAGCTCGCACTTGGATTCCTTAGCATAGAAAGACTCGTCTGCTAAGATACCCAAGACTGTATCCAAATGAGCCAGATGCTCCCATGACCTGCTATAAACCAAAATGTCGTCGAAGAAGACTAACACAAATCTCCTCAATCGAAAGCACTAAAACCCTGCTCATAGTCGCCGAAGGTGGTAGGAGCATTGGTTAACCCGAAGGGCATAACCAAGAACTCGTGACCGCAGATGACACCTTAAAGCGGTTTTCTCAATATCCTGCTCCCTCATCTGAATCCGATGGTACCCCGATCTCAAATCAATCTTCGTAAAGAAGACAGCTCCGTGCAACTCATCTATCAGCTCATCAATGCGTGGAATAGGGTACCTGTTCTTGATTGTTCTTTTGTTGAGCTGCCTGTAATCGATACACATCCGAAGTGATCCGTCCTTCTTCTTCACCAATACAACCGATGAAGCAAAAGGAGACTTGCTAGGTCTGATATGGCCCATAGCTAACAACTCATTAATGGTCTTCTCTATCTCATCCTTGAGTCGTTTCGGATGTCTGTAGGGAGTGATCATAACGGGCTTTGCGCCCTCCTCCAACTCAATAATATGCTCCGTGCCTCTGTCTGGAGGTCTACCAGGTGGGATGTCACTAAACACTTTGGAGTGTTTAGTCCTCAAGATCTGAATGTCAGGGTGGTACTCACCCTTCTGCTGCTCCTGCTGGGCTGGCATCAACATGCACTCTGCTGCCCAGTCAACCATATCATGACGAATGAGCCTCTCCATCCGTCTGAATGAAACCATCCTAAGATTACTGTCTCTAATGGCCTTGATGACATGTGGTCTCCCATCCACCTTGAATTTCATCTCCATATCACGCAGATTGAGTGTGAACTCACCCAAATCGTGCAACCATGCCATCCCTAACACCACATCTGTATCCCCCATATTAACAACATAGAATTCAGTCTTGAATTCGTAGTTGTTCAGTCTCATCGGAAGATCAGTAATCTTTCGGTCACATCTGAGAGTATATCCGTCAGCCACCTTGACTCGAATACCCTCGAAAGCCTCTGTCTGGATGCCACGCCTCTCCACTAAACGTGCATCAATAAAATTGTGTGTAGCACCAGTATCCAACAATGTAATCACCTTCTGACCTGCTAAGAGCCCACGAAGTCGAAATGAACCATCTCTCTGAAGGCTAGTCAGATGGGCTTCCTGTAGCTTCCTTCCACCTTCATGTTCACCCTCATTTTCGGACCTCTCATCATCTGAAGGCTCGGAATCAGCTTGCTGGTCTGACAGATCAGATTGCTCTTCGCCCTCGTAAAACCACTCCATTTGATTATTTTTGACCTTCGGACGAAGTGGGCATATATGCTTTTCATCATAGGGTGCCTTGCACCAAAAACATAACTTTTTCTTACGCAATTCATTCAACGTTTCCCTGTCAAATGGTGGTGCATTCTGTCTCTTCGGATCCGGTTGATCCCTTCTCCTGTCAAAAGGCTTATTCCTGTCATTGTTTCTATCAAAAGGCCTATTGGGTCTCGTGTATGGTGTTGACCCTGAATTGAACTTGCTGCGAGGTGCGGCAAGCTCCATGCTTCGTGCCTTCCGCATGGCCTCCTGAAGTGTAGGAGGGTCAAAAGCCTTGACCCAACCTCTCATGGGTTCTGTCAAACCCTCAACGAAGAGTATGATGAGTCTCCGTTCTGAAATCCCTGTCACCATGACTGCCACTCTCTGAAACTCACCAATGTATGAATCCAGACTGCCTGTCTGTCTGAGCTGAGCCAACTCTCTGAAATAAAGTTCTGGATCCTTTTTATCAAATCTCTCTATCAGCCTGCTAGTGAACTCCTGATAGGTATTAACTGCATGATGGCCAAGCGTGTACATACCGTGGTGCCACCAATCATGTGCTACTCCGTCGAGATGCAAAGTAGCAAATTTAATTGCCTCATCCTCCTGCATAGGCCTAAGTGATAAGTAATTGTCCAGTTTCTGAACCCAAAACCTCGCTGATGTCTTTTCAGACCCATCAAAATATGGCAAGGTAATCTTGCTAACCGCATACTGCAAATCCCGGTTCACTTGTGGCTGCGGCTGCTGATGCTGTGGGGGTCTACGGTCAAATCTGCCTCCTCCTCTGGGTTTATAGACATCAATAAACTCATGAAACGTAAGTGCCTGCCGGATCTCAGGTGCTAGTGACATGTACTCACCATGAAATCTCGTCAAGTCTGCCACGGACATGCCATTATGTGGCTGAAACTCCTAATGCTGCCCCTGATGCTCTGCCCCTGGAGTCTGCGGTGGAGTCTCCCTAGGTAAGAAAGTAGGCTGACCTGGCCTATGCTCCTGATAGATCGGTGACGGCTGCCGAGGTGCTGATGCTAATGGCTGATCCACTAGTGCAGTCCCGCTCGTCTGACCAATCTGTATGTAATGAGGCTGTGTGGGTGTGTACTGTTTAATGGTACCCATCAACTGAGACATCATGTCCATCATATTATCATGCCTCCGTCTAAACTCCTCATCGGTAATATCACCCTCTGCATGCGCCTTCCCTGGATCCCTGCGAGTCTCTGAGGAAGTCTCACGTTTTGCCATTAGGGTTGCAACACTGTTTTCACTGCCGTCAGAACTGGATTTGTGAATACCAAGTACTCCTGATATTGTCTGACCTTCAGGGATAGGTGGACCTGTCCAATCCTCGTCTTTGCCTGTCCCTACACCTTTAATGTAGTGAATGGTATCTCTGTTCATGAAAAAGCGCTAATAAGCACACTGTATTCTGAAAAAGCACTGAAAAAGCACAAGATGGCAGGAGATCTGTGCTCTAATACCACTGTCGGAACCCTGGTGGTTCTCTATTTTGAAACCCTAACTGAGACTGAGGTTTTTTGCAAGTTTTGTGTTTTTTTGTATTTTTTTTGTGTTTTCAGGCAAATAATGAAAATTGCGATTTTGCTAATAAATGCTTAGAAAATTTCAAATAAATTCTAGATCACAAAATAAGCTTAGAACTTGATCAAATAAGGTAGGCGCTTCAATATATTTCACTTCCATAGGGTTTACAAAGGCCAGATACAATATATGAAGGAAATACGAATTTATTAAATAAAAAACCTGATTTTTCTTCAATGGCGCCAGAAGAAGATTAAGAATAAAGGTACGGCTGAAAGAAGATCAATCTCCAAGCTCGAATCTCAATGCAGGATCTCCAGTAATCAATGCACCTAAGATCCAGTCTCCTCAAACTGAAGATTAAAGCCGTTTCTCCAGAGGAAAGAAAAGTACGGCCTGACTGGTACAAATCTGTACGGCCTGCTGCAGCAATGATGACTTTAGTACGGCCCTTGGAAAATGTGCATAAACTCTGATGGATGGTCTCTGAAACAAGTCGCCCTTATTAACTGATGAATATAACTGTAAATCTCTGTCAGAATCAATAAGTAAGCCCAGTCTGTGATCCCTGTGTGAAATCACCAAGTGCAAGCTTCAGCTGGTATTGCACAGCCTCAGTCTGCCTAATCTCTGAAGAGTTTTCGTTCTCCAGAAACGATCGTCTGCCAGAAACCCTAGGGTTTGCAAACTCCAATGCTCAGAGCAAAAGACAAAAGTCGAATAATAATTTCAGAATAGTTTGATTTTGCCTTGAGTGAAAATATATACTCCTTCATAAAAATTCGACCCAACTCCTTTTAAAATAATCATTTAAATTAAATGATTTAATTCGCACTTTTCACTTAGGAGAAATAATCAATAATTAATTGGCGTCCCTTTAAGTGAATAATAATTATTCACTTTATCAAATATTAACTCAATATTATAAAGTATAAGAAATACTTTATAATTTGCCAAATTAATTAAATATTTAAATATTTCAATAAAGTGACTTTTATTATAAAGTCAAAATATTAAATATTTAATAAATCATTAAATACTCCTTATTTCTCCGTCTGATCAACAAACCGCTGAACTAGGTCGACTCTGAGCTGAATGGTTGAACCAGGTGCCCTGCCCAAAATAGCAGCTTCCGCCTGACCTAACTTTCTAAAAATAGAAAGTTCCTAAAAATGCACTCTGGAAGATTCTGCGAAGGCCCAACCTGACACAACTGCAAAACTGGAGCTACCAAACACTGAGTAACTGCCCCAAATGATCCTCTGCACACTCCTGTCAGCCTACGAGGATCGAATAATAGGCTAACCTCGTCACCAACTGCACTGACTAGGATGGGGACATGACAAGAAAAAATATTGAGGAGTTTGCCTTTGAAATTTGATCCCATTGTAATAGCTATTGAAGAGTCAAAGGATCTAACATCGTTATCAGTAAATGAACTTACGGGGTTTCTTCAAACACATGAGCAAAGGATGAATCGAACCACTGAAAAGTCTATTGAACAGGCATTTCAATCAAAGTTAAATATTTCAAAAAATAAAGAGAAATTTTTTGGTGAACTATTAGGAAAATTCAAAGAAGACACAATGAAAGTAAAGAGAGCAATAGTGGACAAAGCAGAGGCTATAATAGAAGAAGATACTACAGCAATAATGAAAAAGGTAACCAAAATTATTACAAATCACAAGTGCAATGTAATTATTGCAAAAAGTTTGGTCATTATGAAAGAGATTGTTGGAAAAAGAATAAGCCACATGTTAATTTTTCTGAAGAAAAACAAGGGCAAAATAATTTATTTTTTGCATGTGATGTTACAAAAGAAATTTTTGAAAATGTCTGGCTTCTAGATAGTGGCTGCAGTAACTATATGACAGGGAATAAGAATATATTTGTGAAGATGGAAGAGTCTCCTAAAACAAATGTGCGATTGGGAGATGACAAAGAAGTTGAAGTTATAGGTAAAGGAACAATTGCAGTCAGAAGTAATGGAATGACCCACTCCAGGTGGACACTTGCAAACTGAGATTTCTGCCCTTTGTGATTTCTTTGGTTTTCAAAGTTTATACTTTTTGAAAGATGTTTAAACGTTATAAAAGCAATTGCCAGGGAAGCAAGAAGAATTATTGACAATAATTGCAAAGAAAGCAACAGCTGGAACAAACCCTTTCATGTATATATTTATAAATGCTCTAATCTGATTACAAATGTTTGCTTAAACAATAAGGATCATACCCGGAATACAAATGCATTAATTTGAATCTTTATAACAGTAGATCTGGAAATTATAATCAGCAACTTGAAATCCCTAGATATGGACACCTAACTTCATAGAATGATTTCTCCTCAACCAAAGTGCAGCAAACGGATATTAAATGCTTAGACGTCCTCAGCTGAAAATACAGCAACACCAATTCCTAGGCATTTCAGCCTCAAACTCCAACACCATTCTCACAGAAGTTGTACGGCCTGACATAGGTGAAAGGTACAGCCTGGTAATGCAGATGGTACAGACCAGAAATCAAGTTGGCAGACAATGAATAACCAGCAACCATTTAACTTTTGATTTCTGTTGATAAACTTCTCAAACCCTGCAACAAACTCTCCAATATGCTCAAAATATGACTACTGGATGTAGCCACCTGGTATTTGCAGCCTTCAGATGATCTCTCACACCCTCAGGTAGCAGAATCATGAAGAAGCTACACTCTCCAAGACCAATAATGCAGAAAAACCCTGGTTTTTCCTTCTCCAAAGCAAAAGCCCACAAATGCACAAGTGTCGAATGAATAAAAATGATAATCAATTTGCTTTTGTTAGATGCTTATATATGCCTCATGAAATGGCACGACCCCCTAGGTAGCTTTTTGGCTGTTAAAAATGTAATTTAATATTTGCTTTTGATTGACTTTATTAAACTTCATTAAATGGGCGCCCAAACCTATGCACTTTATGATTTGACTTATAATAATTAAATGGCCCATAATATAAAGTCAAAATAAATCATTATGATATGTACTTTAAATAATAATTAAAATAACATATCTCTCTCAATAATCATTATTTTCCAATTCCGTCAAAGCCAGGAGGTCATCCACTGAAATCACTACTCTTCCAGGTGCCCTTCCAAAAATAGTAACACTAGACTCTATCAACCAAGTGACTTACTAAAATTAGTAAGTGTGTAAAAACTAAGTCCAAATCAACCCCTGAAGGCAAATCCTGAATAATACCAAACTCCGGAGAAGAAGACAACCACATATCTGCCACACGGGACCCTCTAACCAACAATATTAGCCTGTGAGGGTCAGATAATAGGCCAATCCACGATGCTAAGGTGAGCTAAAAAGAGGACATTACAACTAAACAAGGTATGGAAAAATATATACATGATGTGTTATATGTTCCAAGAATGGCACATAATTTATTGAGTGTTGGACAGCTTATTGAGAAAGAGTATTCGATTGTTTTTCAAAATAATGAATGTGTTGTCTATGATAAAACTGATAGCAATCAGATTGTAGCAAAAGTTGGTATGCTACAAAATAGAATTTTTCCTCTTGGACTTGCATATGGGGAAACTCAAGCTTTGAATGCAGTCCTAGATAATGAATCACGGCTATGACATATGAGGTATGGACACCTTCATTTTCGAGGGTTAAAACTACTTTACCAAAAGCAAATGGTAAAAGGGTTACCCCTTATTGAACGAAATGATCAAGTTTGTGAAGGTTGTATTATCGATAAGCAACACCAAGACTACTTTCCCATCATTAAAGCTTGGAGAGCAAGAGCGCCTCTTGAATTGGGGCATGCTGATATTTGTGGTCCAATGCAGACCTTATCTCTCAACAAAAATAGGTACTTTCTTATTTTTGTTGATGACTATAGTAGAAAAGTTTGGGTATACTTTATTAAAGAAAAGTCAGAAGCATTTTCTATATTTCAACATTTTAAAGCTTATGTAGAAAAACAAAGCGGTTGTTTCTTAAAGACTCTACATACAAATAGAGGAGGAGAATTTACTTCAAATGAATTTCAAGACTTTTGCAAAAGAAATGGTATTCACAGGCAACTGACTGCAAGTTATACTCCTCAGCAAAAGGAAGTAGCTAAACGGAAGAATCATACAATAGTAGAGATGGCTAGAAGCATGCTCAAGGCTAAGGATCTTTTGAATACTTTCTGGGCTGAAGCTATAGCTACATCCGTTTACTTGCTAAATAAATGTCCAACCAAAAGTGTGAAGAATATGACTCCTTATGAAGCATGGAGTGGAAGAAAACCTGGTGTAGCTCATCTTAGGGTATTTGATGTATTGCCTATGCTCATATTGCAGAGCAAAAAAGCCAAAAATTTGATAATAAAAGTGAAAAATATATTTTTATTGGGTATAGTGAGGAAACTAAGCGTTACAGGTTATATAATCCAGCAACAAAAAGCTTGATAGTTAGTCGAGATGTAATTTTTACTGAAAAGAATGCATGGAAATGGAATGAAGAACAAGAAAGACCAAGAATTGTGGAAACAGAACAAGATGTTCCATCTCACCCTCTTAGCACAAGTGGTGGATCAAATTCCACTCAAGCATCTCCATCATCAAAACCTCCTCAAAGTTCGAGTCCTCCTCCAAGGAAGGTAAAAACTCTTAAAGAAATTTATGAAAGAACTACTAGTCTTGATTCAGTTACAAATTTTGCTTCATCTCATATTCAAGTAGAACCACAACAATTTGAAGATGCAATAAAACATGAAGTTTGGATTAAAGCCATGGATGAGGAGATAGGTTCAATTAAAAGAAATGAACATGGGAGTTAACAAAACTTCTGCCATAAAAGGATGTTATTGGACTAAAATGGGTCTATAAAACAAAGTATAAGGCTGATGGATCCACTAAAAGACACAAAGCAAGATTGGTGGCCAAAGGCTTTGCACAACAACCAGGTATAGACTACAATCAAACTTATGCTCCTGTAGCAAGAGTGGATACTATAAAAACAGTTTTGGCATTAGCAGCACAATCTAAGTGCTTTATATCAATTTGATGTTAAATCAGCTTTTCTAGATGGTTTCTTAAATGAAGAAGTGTTTGTAGAGCAGCCACCAGGATATGTGGTTTCAGGACAAGAACACAAAGTTTACAAATTGAAAAAGGCTCTTTACGGTCTTAAGCAAGCACCAAGAGCTTGGTATAGCAAGATTGATGACTATTTTCAGAAGAAAGGATTCAAAAGGAGTGAAAGTGAACCTACACTTTATATCAAATCCAAAGGTACCAATGATTTACTTATAATTTGTTTATATGTTGAAGATCTCATTTAAACAAGCAATAGTGAAGTATTGATAGAAGAATTCAAGAAAGCCATGAAGAGTGAATTTGAAATGACTGATTTGGGTTTGACGCATTACTTCCTTGGAATACAAGTCAAACAATTTAATGATGGGATTTTTATTTCACAAGAAAAGTATACAATTGATCTGCTTGATAAATTTAGAATGAAGAATTGCAAACCAATGAATACACTTTTGGATGTAAATGTAAAGTTGGCCAAAGATGATGATACTGAAAAGATAGATACAAAACTATACAGAAGTTTAGTCAGCAGTCTTATGTATCTTACTACAACTAGACCTGACATCATGTATGCAGTCAGTCTAGTATCAAGATTTATGCAAAATCCAAGTAAGATTCATTTTTGTGCCGTAAAAAGGATACTCAGGTATGTTCATAGTACAAGCAGCTTTGGCATTTTGTATACACCAACAGACAACTTTAGATTGGTTGGACATATAGGCAGTGATTGGGCAGGATCTATTGATGATAGGAAAAGTACATCAGGATTTGTATTCAGCTTGGGATCAGGTGCAATTTCTTGGTGTTCAAAAAAACAATCAACAGTATCACTATCATCAACAGAAGCAGAGTACATTGCAGCAACTTCTGCAACTTGTCAAGCAATTTCGTTGAGGAGAATACTCGCAGATTTGAGACAAGAACAAGATAAACCTACAACTGTTTATTGTGACAATAATTCTACTATTGCTATAACAAAGAATCCAGTTTTTCATAGTCAAACCAAGCATATAGATATCCGCCATCATTTCATCAGAAATCTTGTAGCAGATGGACAGATTGAACTACAGTTTTGTAAAACTAGTGATCGGCTTGCAAATATGTTTACCAAACCAATTTCAAGGGAAATGTTTACTAAGATCAGAGATTTGTTAGGTGTTACTGCACTAAGCATTAAGGGGGAGAATGATAGCGGTAGTGCTTAGGAGCAACACCGACTATCTCCACTACCTTACTGGAAGCTTCTGCCCAACTGTCCTTCAGCACCGCCTTAATCATTTTGGATTATCATGTTTGCAAACTGCCATCCTCATCCACCACATACAATCTGATGTTTGACTTGCCTTGCACTGCAAGTTTTGTAACCGCCCTTCTTAACTATAAAACATGGCCTAATGTAAGCATTTCATATCACGATCAGAACAGATACAGCAGAACTCTGCAGAGCCCTGTATCTGTGTTGCTTGTGTAATCTGCATTCATACTAATAACAATATTTTTGCTGCGGCAACAAACACAGTGTGTACTCTTTTTTTGATTAAGCTCTGTTTTTTATGCTCTGTTTTTGTTACTTTCCTGCACACCTGTATTTCCTTCAGATCCAACAATTGCGGCATAACAATTCTTGTGTGTATTCAAGCATGGCACATGTCTTCAAATCTTAAGGATATGGCCCAAGCGAAAAAATATATAAAATTCTTATTGCCCTTGATTTACAATCCAGTGGGTAGTGACCCTAGCAGTATTCAGTCTAGGAGTGAACGCTGCGCTAGTGGCAACATGCAACAGATAGGTTTCAAAATTTCATGTAATCAAAACAACTGGAGAAATCCAGAACAACGGTTTTTATGATCATTGCTCCATCTAGTACACATATTGTAATTTTCTAGGAAATGCACTAAAGCTCCTTATTTTTGCAAGGCAAATTTGGCGAGGTTAATCACTGCCCTTAACAGCATGGACAACATTGTTAAAAATAGTAAACAGGGGTCATGCATTGATGTACCCCACAATACTCCGAAACAGTTACACCACAACCACGCCACATGTTTGCATGAGTTATATAGGCCTTCTTATTACAGTCAGGCAATCTGCACGTGTATCGCCCTCTTACCAGTGACCCAGTTTCCATTTTAACACTAAAACCCTTAGACCCAAGTACACTAGAGTTGTAGACCATTAACGCAATAGAAAACAAGAAAATGTGTAGTCATAAAAGAAAATTCTAATCTCTGAAAATACAGAGCAGATTGCGGATTAACCTCTATAGAGCAGCAAACCAAAATTCAACCCCCTAAAATAAGTCCTGTACAAGCCCACTACCAAAACTCAACCATTATTGTTGAACAAACACATGGACAGTACCCATTACAGATTCAATGTGTAAAACAAATTTTATACCAAAAGCTAGTGATTTATCCTTACCAAAGCAGAAGGACTGAGTAATTGATGGTGTGCTTAAGGATATAGAATTCTGGTATATTTTCCATGGGTACTCTGCCCTGCAAATGTCGTTCTCCATAGGAGGCCTTACACGGATCCCGACCCATATATTCTCCATTGGATTTTCGAGCTCAGATCCGAGTGGCCCTGCTAAATGATTGACAGAATATGAACCTTATTCATACTACCGGAGACACGGTTAACATTGGCGCTCTGGGGAAGATTTGAATTAAAGGGCAATTCAAATGTTCGAGAGCTGAGCTTTATGAAATAATAATAATGATTGTGGGGTATCTTGACTTTAAGAATGTTTTGCCAATCTTTGACAAACATCTTTTGCTAAAAGGTCCTCGTAAGCTTGGTTATTGATTGAGAGCATTATTTTAAGGTATGGAAATGGTATCTTTATTTTCTAAACAAGGTCTAGAGTGACTATTCACTTACGTTGTGAGGTATTTCTTTTTTAGCGTGAAATGCCTATATTTTAAAATTGTTTTGTGTGAAATTTTAAGTATATTGTTTTGGTATATGATTTTGATTGGTTTGGTATTTTTAGTATTTTTAATTTTTAATTTTTTTAAAACATAATTTTGGTTTAAATAATTTTTTGTTTTGTTGGTTTTTCTTTTAAGATGAAATTTGTAAATACAAATTTAATTTTCATGTTTAAAATTTAAATTTTATAACTAGTTCAAGTTAATTCAATTTTAATTAGTTTTTATGTATTGATTCTTGTGGCAAAACTTTCAAATCATGTTTCTAGGTCATATATAAAACAATATCACTCTTTTGGTCATTTGTATTAAGGAGATTTACTAGCCATCAATAATCAAGAAGTAGCACCTAGGATTTGCCTATCATTAAGACAACTTGTGTAAAGACCTTTTATAACAACATAATACAACAACAAAATGATTAAATGAGGGAGAGATAAAAAAATCTTGAATTTAATTAATAGATTACTCATCATAACTAATAAATGTAATAGATTATACTTAATAACAATATATTCATGCACGATAATAATCAACAAAACAATTTAAATGAAATATCTTGATTGATTAAGATCATGACAACTAGATAAAATCGACAACTTATGGATGTATTCACTATGGAAATTGTAAAACACATTACATACACTATCAACAATTACAAGTAAATTTACAATATTTAACATCTTACAATAGAATTTATTACATTTCAATTACAAGAATTATAATATTTAACATCTTCAGAGAGAGAGAGATAGCATCATCGAGGTACTTTTCCACCCATCCACAAAGATAAACACTTTCTTAGTCTTCTCCCAACTAGAGAAGGTCGACCCTTCACGAAGGATCCAATAGTCTAAAGCTAAAGAGTATGAAGGAATTTGGTACGACATGTATATCTAGACATTCAAACATTCATATACTAGTACTTGTGCAAGTCTAATTAAATGCATATGTCCATCTAAGAACATGATATGGTAGAGAATACAAACAATACAATTAATGTACATTGAATGAGTTTTGCAAAAATCATTTATATGTTGTACTATATTGTACATATGTGGTGGGCTAATTTAACTACTATTCTTTAGTGTCCATATTCAACACACATCCACTCTCTCATGTTTCCAATTACCATATGTCAAGAAAATAAAATTACAAGGAATTACAACAATCAAGATGCATAAATATGATGACATAATTATGACTACCTAGTGTTATGATGACATAATTATGACTACCTAGTGTATTTCATTAGATATTTATTATTAACTAGTCTTAACTAGTCTTCCTTTGATCCCCATTATGCAGATGAAAAACTTAACCAATCTAAGGTTTCTAGAAATAAACTTTCTATCATTATAGGCATAACTATATTCCTAGTAATGTTGTTAAGGAAAAGTAAGATTGTCTACAAAAGAATTAAAGATTTTCTAGATTCTTCCACAAAGTTGGAACATTTCAGATTATTGGAATAAAAATTAATAATGTAGAATTCTCTAGAAAGCTAGAAGTTTCTAAATTTTAGAAACTCCCAAGTATAAATATAAGGCTTTTCATTGCAAACAACACTATTGTAAATTGTTGGATTGGATGTAATAAAAAACTAGATCAATATAATCTTCTTCAATCATTCCACTCTATTTTTCCCTATTTGTTGTTGTTGGTTTGTTTTATAGTTATTTTTTGGTATGTTTTTATAAGGTATCAAAGCTAAAAAAATTCTAACAAAGCTAAGATATTTTTTGGATTGATATTTGTTTAGCTAGATAAGCTTTAAAGTGGTTTAATATATTTGTTTGAGGGCTAATTTTTTCTAACATGGGCTCTACAAATGAAAGGTTGTTAATATTTAATGGAAATAGTTTTGCAAATTGGAATATTGCAATTAAGAATGCTTAGAGAGAAAAGGCTCTATGGAGCATAATGAATAAAGATATTGGAGAACCTCAACAAAAGAAAGAAAAGGGGTTATATAAATGCAAGTTAGAGCAAGCTAGAGGTATTACATGTAAGGCTTTGATGTTAGAATTGTGAAAAGCACGAGCCATAGGATCAAACAGCAAACAAAGACACCTTCCATACAAGAGATCTACAAATAATATGTGCAATATTCTTCAAGAAGAAAAAGCTACAAAAGCAAGAGACTATCAAAAAGATATGAAAGCTTGAGAGATAATTACAATGAGGGTCAAGAGTACTTTATAGGAGCAACCCTAATAATTGCTCACTTCAGTTAACATAGAAAACCACTTAGTTAGATGAATAAAGAACTCATATGTTTAGCTTAAGTGCATGAAAATAAATTAGACTAATAATTAATTAAAGATTAATTAATTATTAGTTAATGCATGATTAATCTAACACCCCCCCTTAAGATGAACTTAGGGAGTAGCTAAAAACCATAAAACGAGAAAGCATGATGGGTCATGACAAACAAGGCCTGGTTAGGTACCCATGTGCAAACAAAAGATCTCTCAAAATTGGAGAAAAGGAGAAAACCATAGTGGGAGAAAACTCCTCTCCAAAAGAGAGAAAGGCAAATGAAGGACTGAAAAATCCTCCAAATCAAGGTGTGAAGGACTAAGAAGCCTCCAACCAAAATAATGTCCCGAAAAAGAGGAACATGTAGAGCATCACAAAAGCACAAAGAAGTTGTAGACTACTATCAAATGATGACTGATATGGTGTTGAAATGAAGAACCTCCTATAAAATAAATGATGATCAGGATCAAGATAACAATAATTTGCATGAGTGCCCCAATGGCACTACTTGAATCAGATGGCAAACAAAGGCAAAACATCTAGTAATCGAAGATACAAATGTCAAGATCAAGGAGACTATATTGCATGAGTGCCCCCAATAACACTACTTGAATCAGATGGAAAACAAATACAAACATCTAGAATTTGAAGATATAGGAGGTACATGAATCTGTATGAGTGATCCTAACAACACTACTCAACATGCAAGATGCAATTCGACAATTCAGGTACCAATAGTTTGAAGAACACTGATCACAAGAGAGACAATAATCTACATGAGTGTCCCCAATGACACTACTTGAATCAAATGGCAAACAAAGGTAAACATTTGGAACTTGAAGATAAAAATGATGCATGAATTTGTATGATTGACCAAAAATGACACTACTCAACATGAAAGATGCAAGTTGAATACATATGTACCTAGTAGTCTCTAATCAAATGAAAATGGAAAGTTTCCTCTAGAAAATAGGAATGCAAGAATGTCCATATGATAAATGATCCAACTAACTGCAATGCATGTAACCAGTCGTTGATGTACGTTGCATTTGAAAGTACATGGGAATAGGAACTTGATACATAGACCACTCCAACATGAAACCAAGGTAGCATTAGCACCAACAGTAGAAACCCCCCCATAATGCTAAAAAAGGAGAACCATGACAGGAACACTAAAACTATGTGAAACCAAGAAGTGCACAAAGGAGAAATAGCATGCAAATAAAAGGTTATGCAAACTAAGGCACACACGCATGAAGCAAGAATCATTGGGATTCACTAATATTGTGGAAGGGACACTCACTCAACAAAGGTGTGATGGAAAAACCAAAGGCAAACATCAACCTCCCCATGACACTTTATATGATAGTGTGAATACAAAAGGCACAATAGGATATGCAAAATCCCCAAAAAAGTATACATTAGAGTGGCACTTTATCTCAGTGCATCTACAAAAGAGAATGTATATGAAAAATATGTCTATAGTGCCCAAATAGGATAGAATATTGGAAATACATATAGAACAACCAAAAATGAGTCATCCCACACAAACAAAAAGTTTCCAAGAGCTAAGACGTCTAAGTAATTCACTAGAGTGTGAAAACATAAAAACCTGATTAAAATTTACTTGAAGAGAAATCTAGAAAAAGTGAATGGATGGTTGTGAAGAGCTCTGAAAGGCGGTTCCAACATTGTTGGAATCATGAAAAATAGAGAAACTGGTCAAAAGTTATGAGCTCAGGACTAAAAACAACACCTCTAACTTCAACAAGTTGTTGAATGCATAATCATGTGATGAGACCCACACCACTGAGAATTAGGTAAAACTAGCTTTATGATGATATCTCATTCATCAAAATTCGACATCATACACCCAAGTTATGGCCAAAAGAAAAAAACTACTACCTTAGGCCAGAGAAGGGGACTTGGAGCCCTTTGCTAGCCAACCATACAACAAACGTTAGCGAATATTCCAAGGAATGTTCCTTCAAATGAAAATAAAATCTGATCACTACCCTACCAAAAAATGATGATGTAAGCAGCCAGAAAAATCTTATGATACCAAAAAAAGCACCTAAACAATGTTCACCGATAAAAGTTTTGCGACACCAAGAAATTTTATCGGTGGGCAAAAATTTTGAAATGACTAGAAAATTTTTCCATTGTTGAAAAAGGCCAAAGAGGGCATCATTGAAAATAAGAAAATGGAAAACATGCCAATTGAGCAGTGTGTACGACCACCGATCAACATTTAAAAAAGGTTGGTCACAAAACTAATGGGGCCCATAAGGTACTACAAGTACCCCTTGAATTAAATGTGCTCCTTGCCATACATAAATCCACTGCCCTTTAGAATTTTCCCGTGCAAAAAAATGCCTCCAATAAACTATTGGAGTAAATAAGTCATTATTTGATAATTAATTAATCCTCAATTAATTATTAGAGGCCTTTTTACTTTAGTTCACTTAAGCTAAACTTAGGAGTTGCTTCTTAATCTTTAGTTTGATTCTTATTATTAAATTGGACTAAATTTAAGACAAGTTGTCTCATTGTATGAGATTTGAACACTTGTCTTTGTTTTGTCAAATCAGCATGTAGGATTTGCTTGTGCATTGCTCTTATAAGCATGTACATTCATTTGTAATATTCATCCAAGTTATTTGCATCAATAGAATTCTCAGGTTATTGAGCACAATCTTGCTTTTAGATCTTCTCTATTGTGATAGGTAATTGCATGTAGGTGTTTCATGGGAGCTATGGGTTGAATCTTCAATTTTAACATGGTATTAGAGCCTAGATCTACAACCCCCTATTCAATTTCTAGAGGGATCTGACCTTGAGATTTTTTCTAGTGCATCTTAGAGCAAAACAGGCCTCACCATCGCATCTGGAGCGGCCAAAAACCCTAAGATCGCATGTCGTTTCGCTCAAATCCGAGAAATTGCAAAAAAGGAAAAAAAAATTAGAGGCACGTAGATCCGTACATATCTGTACAGATCTGGTGCCTCGAATTTTGTGTGCAGGTACGACAGGTATTCTGAGTTTTTTTTTTAAATTGTCCATTGATAATAAAAAAGTATACAAGTTTTAAAATATTTTTACCCTATCAATAAAAAAAATTAATCAAAAACTTTGCAAAAAAAAATCAAAAAGGAAAATTCAAAATTTTTAAAGGCCTCAATAGCCTAGGGCTTGGTACAAGGTATTGTACCCTTTCAACAACCTGCTCAACTCATCGTACAAGGAGGGCCCCTCACCAAAGCCCCTTGGTGGTTTCAGCCCTCTATCGCCCCCCTACCGGCAACAATCGTCGGCTGCAAAATTCTCCCGTCATTGTTAGAAATTAGGAACCTGGCGGAAAAACAAGGAAGTCGAATAAATTCGACATAAGTCAATTTTCAAGCTACAACAGGCAAGTACAAGGAAAATCGGCAACCACAAAATACCTAGTGGCAGTGAACAACTGTAATCTTTAATGATTCTGCAGAATCTCCAACTCAACAAAAAAATTGGCGCGAAAAAAACAAGAAGCAAGGAATCTCAAAGATTTCGTCAAATATTCTGACAACTATGCTTTTTTTTCTAGTGACTGTAAAAAAAATTCTGGCAAGGGAGTTTTTTCTAACAATGTCTACCAGGCCATCAATTTTAATACAATGTTTTTGCTTACATCATCATACTAACGCCTCTCCAAGCCCCCCTCCTAGCCCCCAATTTTCCCTAAAGGAGAAGTTTTTTTTCTTTTTGGCATAACTTGGGCATACAATGTCAAAATCAAGAAAATAATATATCATTGAAAATTTGGTTCCATGAACTTTCCAGTTGTGTAGGTCTAATTATCAAATTTTGTTGCCGGTTCTTGTTATTCTCAGTCAAACTTAAATCTTCATTTTGCGTTTTCGAGCTCATAACTTTTTGCCTATATCTTTGATTTTACGATTCAAGTAGTGTTGGAAAGGTATTTCAGAGCTCTTCAGATATATTCGTGCACTTTTTCCAGAATTTTTCCCAGGTACATTTTATTCATTATTTTGTGCTTTCACACTTTGTTTAATTACTTGGACATCTTGGCACCTGGAAAGGATATGTTTGCGTTGTATGGCATATTTTGATCTGCTTTATCAATACTGAGGTTATTAGTCCCTACATTTTTCATTTGAGTGAGTATCATGGGTTTTTCTGTTCACCCTTATGTGATCAACTTGGACAAAGACAATTATGAGTCTTGGCGAGATGGCATCCTGACACATCTTAGGTGGCGGCTTGATATTTTGCCTTATTTGTATGGACTCATACCTACACCAAACACACCAGGGAGTTTATCAACATGGAACATCATCAGAGATCATATTGTAGGGGTTATATGTTCTAGTGTTGATCTTGACACTATGTATGTTGTATTGGACATTGAATTTCCCCACATACTTTGGACACAAATTTGGGAGATCCATGGAGACCCTCATTGGTGCAAGCAACCAACTACTCACAAAAATATATATAATGCAATACAGACTCAGCTACAACAAAGAACACTCACAATACAAAAATAAATGCAAACAAATTTTGAATTTTATTGCATTAAATCAATTCATGATAGTTACATCAAATGGAAAATTGATATGCCACCGTAGAGCATACAAAAATCTGCACATCTCTCCACATCATTTCCTTGTTTCCCCATCTTTGCTCATAAAATCTACTTCTATCCTTTTCTTATATGCAGCAAATTGAATTTTCTTCTCCCTTTATATTCCACACAATCTCTCCTTTTTTGTTGTTGCTTGTTTCATTTCACTCTCACAAATTTTTCCACCAACCCTTACTACCATCCATGCAACCTCGTTGTTGCATTTTCTAGACATCACTATTCTTTTTCTTTTCGCCCCCTCCCTTCTCACTCCACCAAGACTTTCCCAGCCCCTTCCCTCTTCCTAAGTAGCATCCATTCTAAATTTTACAACCACCGCTTTATTTTCCACGCCTCCCATTTCTATTAATTTTAATTTTCTTTAAGAATTATGAAAATGGGGATGCTTATTCCCCATTTCCATGCCCCACAACAAACCCAATTTTGGCCATAGCATTTCTTCCATACCAAGTCCATTTCAAACAATTAGAAAACCACCTTTAATTAGGTGTTAAAGTCTGTCAAAGATTTATAATTTTGCAATTCTTTTAAAATTAAAATCAGTCATTTGAAAATGCCTTCAATTTGCCACTAAACATGCATTTTTAAATGAATATAAAATTTTGGACAAACTCAATTCTCGAACTTCAACATGTGAGCATCAATCAACCCACCTTAATGTTTGAAAATAATGCCTTGGACCTACAATGAGAGTTAGGAGAAAATTAATTATGTAATTGCAAAACAGTGTCAAGAGTGGACCCAAGCGTCAACAGGCAAAAAATCAAAGTTCTCCAACTATAACTTCCTCAGGTCCCCTGCAGAAGGATTTTGTCCAAACCTTCAAGGATTCTAAAATTTTAAACTTTTTCAAAATTATCAGTCGAAGTTGTAAAATAATTAACTCTTCCAAAGTGTGAAAGATATGCTCATGAAACCTTCACCAACCAAGAGACACCAAAAACCACAACACACCAATGATGAGAAAATAAAAAATAAAATATTTTTGGATGATGCAAGATTGCCCATGGACCTGGATGCTCCTACATCACTCATATCTCTCCATACCTAGAGGATCTTGCTACAAATTGTCTCATCCCTCTTGCAGATGTAGATTCCATACCCTTTGATGACGATACTTTAGAGGAGCTTGAGTATATCATAGGTCTTGCATGTTCTGATGGTTTAGAGACTTACATTCATGTTTCCACTCTTCAGATTGAGACTACATCATCTAATGTTGTTCTTGATCAGCTTGGCATTGCCACATCTTTGGCCTCTATTGATTTAGTACAGCAAGACATTATACAACTTCCAGACATAGCTACTTAGGATTTGTATCTTACAAACATATCACCATTGTCTGTAGAGTTTCAAATTGTAAAACTATAGGATTACATTGAGGACATTCATCTCCTCTTTATTGATATCCACATCACCACTATTGGCCCACCATCTTCATCACCTTTACAGCTTGTTATGTATCAGTCTTCATAGGATTTTGGATCAACATCATTGCTTTTCGACATGTGGCCACGTGAACACTTTTTAGAGGCACACATCATTTGGATTTGGATTCCTAATTCACCCATCCTTTTGGATTGGCTTCTCCAATCACTAGTGGATATGTTTCTTCCTAAAGGGAGAAATGTTGTTTGTAGGTAGTGGATCATATTTTTTCTTCAAATGTTCATGATTGGCGTGTGAGCTAGGAGGATTCACGTCCTCTTTTTCTCTCTCCTACTGGGGGACATCTATTGTACTTACATGACAGAAGCAATCCTTGGGGGTTCACATTGAGTCCTCCTTCTATCCTTCTTTCACTAGTGTAATCATTTATTTTTCTCTTTTGGAAAGGATTTTTTCCCATGAGGTTTTCTCCTTTTCTCTAGTTATGAGAGATTTTAGTTGTGTGTTCATGGGTACCTCATCACACCTTGTAGTCAGGACCCATCTTTGCATTCATTTAGCCTCCTTTATCAGTTGTCTAGTTTCTCCCTAAGTTGATCTTAAGGGGGAGTGTTGGAGTAAATAAGTCATTATCAGATAATTAATTAATCATCAATTAATTATTAGAGGCTTTTTTACTTTAGTTCACTTAAGCTAAACCTAGAAGTTGCTTCTTAATCTTTAGTTTGATTCGTATTATTAGATTGGACTAAATTTAGGACAAGTTGTCCCATTGCATGAGATTTGTACACTTGTCTCTATCTCGTCAAATCCACATGTAGGATTTTCTTGTGCCTTGCTTATACAAGCATGCACATTCATTTGTAATATTCACCTAGCTTATTTGCATCAATAGAATTCTTGGGTCATTGAGCATAATCTTGCTTTCAGATCTTCTCTATTGTGATAGGTAATTGCATGCAGGTGTTTCATGGGAGCCGTGGGTTGAATTTTCTATTCTAACATAGACTTTTTATATTTTTTAAAAATTTATAAAAATAAAAATTTAAAAAATAATGTCAACTTTTATTATTCTGGCTTAAAAAAAATCAATTTTCATGTCCTGAGGACCATACAGAGGTTGTACAACCCCTGAGGCAATTTTTTTTTGCCTTAGAAGCTTCTGATGGCCAAATTGGACAAATTTATAGTCATAATTCAGCCTCATGAATCCAATGGCGAGGTCCTTAAATGCACTGAAAAATGTTGCTACCCTCTGGATCTAAAAAAGGCAACCACTTCAAACCCTCACAGATCTAACCTTAGGAGTTCAAATCAAGCCAAACAAAAGGTAAATCTGACTTTTCTAATGGCTCTGAATCTAATGGAACACTTTGTTTTGATCCTAGATGCACCAAAATTCTCCCACATCCAAAAAATTGCAAAAAAGCAAAGGGGATTCAGATCTGAAGCCTATAACCCTCGTTGAAGAAAAAAACCTCAAAAATTGAGAAGGGGTTCACTGAATTGAGGCTCTGATACCATATTAGAATTGTGAAAAACATGAGCCATGGGATCAAACAACGAAAAAATACACCTTCCACGCAAGATATCTACAAAAAATATGTGCAATATTCCTCAAGAAGAAAAAGCTACAGAAGCGAGAGACTATCAAAAATATATGAAAGCTCGAGAGATAATTACAATGAGGGTTGAGTACTTTATAGGAGCAACCCTAATCATTTCTCACTTCATTTAACATAGAAAATCACTTAGTTAACTAAATAAAGAACTCCTAAGTTTAGCTTAAGTGCATGAGAATAAATTAGACTAATAATTAATTAATTATTAGCTCATGCATCATTACTCTAACATTTGAGCCCCAATCTCAATAGAAGGTTTATTGATGTTGATAATCCAATAGAGTCATGGAAAAATTTAGACAAAGATTATAAGGATCTGGATATTGCCAATGTGTTCGGTATAAAAGAAAAATTGGTGAGCTTAGATCCTACAGATTTTGAAAAATGACTTTATACTTTAATGAGGTTACATATTTAAATACCCAATAGAAGAAAATAGGTGTTGAATATACAAAAAATATTTTTAGTTGATTGAAATGGTTGAAATTAAGCTTCCCCAACCATAAAAGGTATTTAAAGAATCAAGGAAAAGGGTTATACAATTAAATCCCAACACCTCCTGACAAAATTTTGATCAATTTTGTAAGTCGGTCTTAGATTAAGAATCTCGACTTATTAAAGAATGATATACTAAAAAGAATCATGCATATGCAACTAAGGGAAAATCTTTTCCTAAATCTGTTGATGGGAAGAAGAATTGGAAAAATTATAATAAATTTTAAAATAATGGTGGTTCTAACCATTTTTCTAGAAATGATGGCACAAAAAAGTAGTTGGGAAGAAAACCCATTATTTGCAGATATTATGGAGGTGAGAACTACATGTAAAAAATTTGGTTAAAGAAGAGGGATAATGAAAGACAAAAATACAAGCCTAAGAAAGAAAGTTTTAAGGAAGGAAAGACGAATATACATAGTTTTGTGGCCATCTTCAGGCAAGTAAAATCAAGTGTAGAGGTAATTTTTAAACCTAGAAATAAATCTAGAGTTAAGAGGGGATACTTTGCTTCAAACGCTAATAAAGAATGAATTTTAGATTCAAGAGCATATTTTCATATGATTGGGGATAAATATTTGTTATTTGAAATTTCATGAAGGAAATAATTTAGATCAAAAAATTATCGTTGGTAATAAATGAAACCGTCAATTCTAGGAACAAGTATTGTTAGTGTAACAAATTGCACTTTGCAAAAAAAATTACTAGTTTGTAAGGAAGCTAATGTAGCGGAACAACTTCCTACACTAATCTTTAGAGGAGAAAAATGCAAAACTTTATAGATCTTTAATAGTTACAAGAAATAAAACACAAAAAAACACAAATATCATGCATACCACAACACAATGATTTATGTGGAGAAAACCCTTTCGGGAGAAAAACCCCACACTCCAAAAGCTGCCCAATATATTATTCAAAAATCGAAATATTACAATATACTTGCAGAGAAAGCTTCTCACAAGAGTATCACCACTAGAGATCAAGAGACAATATGACTGCTATTAGACTCTCATAATACACTCCCATTTACTTACATCCCAGCCGCTTATAACAAGCTCTTTGGAAACTTCTAGAATTAGGGTTTTACAAGGTCATTTTTCATTTGACGTGTTAATGAAAAAACCTTGACATGTCAGTGGGAAAAAACCTTGGCGTGTCAACGAGAAAAAAACTTGATGTGTTAGTAGGAAAAAACCTCGACGTGTCAACGGGAAAACCTTGACGTATCAACAAAAAAAAGTAATTTTGGGGTGATGCCCTAAACCCCATATCTTGTTACGAGTGTACAATACTTGCATGATCAATTTCCACCTACCAACATACATCCTATCAACAATAAAACGTATATAATTACAAGGTTGAGACACATTTTCTCAACAAATATCCCACTTGTCGAACACCTTGCAAGAGCAATGTGAGGGTGTAACCATCATCTCTCTAATTACTAGGGGTCAAAAAGCCCGTAGTCTCTGAACACCATCTGAACTTCTTTGTGCTCACAAGCTTAGTTAAAGAACCAACAACATTCATCAAAGTCTCTACCTTAACCAGATTCACCCTTCCATCTTTAACCATATCTCTAACAAAAGGATATTGTACATCAATGTGCTTGGTCCTAGCATGAAATGTCAGGTTCTTGGCTAGACATATCACACTCTGACTATCACAATAAATTGTCATTGCACCTTGTTTTATTCCAATATCTAAACACAGTCTCTTAAGCCAAATGGCTTCTTTACAAGCATGGGTAGCTTCCATATACTCTATTTCAATAGTGGACAAAGCAACCACAACCTATCGCTTACTCATCCAACTAATTACACCACCAAATTAAGTAAAAACATAAGCACTGGTGGATTTTTTGCTATCAACATTACCTACCCAGTCTAAATACACATAACTATGAATATCAAGGGAAATCTTGTCTTCAATCATATTACTATGATAACATAAGGAATAATCTGAGGTACCCCACAAATATTTGAAGACTCTTTTAACTGCATCCCAATGAACTCTACCAGGATTAGACATATATCTAGAAAGAAAGCCCACTGCTTGAGTAATGTCTAGTCAAGTACAAACCACAACATACATCAAACTTCCAACAACACTCTACTAAGGCACTCTGCTCATGTCTTCCATCTTTGATGGAGATGTTGGACAATAAAAAATAGATAACTTTGTTCCAGCTGAAATAGGAACACACAATGGTCTACAATCTTGCATATCAAACCTCTATAAAATTGAGTTGACATACTTGCTTTGGCCAAGCCATAGATTTTTGTTCACTCTATCTCTTTTAATTTCCATCCCAAGAATGTGTTTGGCTGCACCAAGATATTTCATTTCAAATTTAGCAACAAGTTGAGATTTTAGTTCTAAAATACTACCTGTCCCTTTACCAATAAATAACATATCATCAACATATAATGCAATAAATAGGAAACGAGATCACCATCAATTTTATAATAAATACAATGATCTGATTTAGAACACTCAAATCCAAAACTCAACACATATGCATCAAAAATCTAGTACCACATCCTAGGACTCTATTTTAAGCCATACAAAGATTTCTTCAATTTGCAAACCAACCTACTTTTACCTTTCACCACGTAGTGCTCTAGTTGTGTCATATAAATATCCTCCTCCAAATCACCATGAAGGAGAGCAGTTTTCTCATCCATTTGCTCAACCTCTAAATCATAAGCAACAACAATACAAAGCAAAAATCTAATGGATGTCATTTTTGCAATAGGAGAAAATATCTCACCATAATCAACACCCTCACTTGAGAGTAACCCTTCGCAACCAACCTTGCTTTATACTTCTCAATACCTCCATCTGAACTAATATTTTTCTTGAAAACCCATTTACAACCAACAATTTTTTGTCCTTTAGGAAATGGTACAAGATCCCATGTATCATTCTTTTTCAAAGATGTCATTTCTTCATCCATAGCAATCTTCTAGGATTATGCATCATTTATACCTGGTGCCTCTTCTACAAATTTGGGTTCATCCATGTTAGTATGCAAAACAAAAATACATCTCCAATCATCAGGTGAATACCTTTCAGGTGGTTGTCTATGCCCTGTAGACCTATGAACAAGTTGAGTTGGAGGTTCTTCCTCCTCTTTGGAAGATCCAAAGCTAGATGAGCTCTCCTCAACTTCTTGTCTTTCCTTTGGCCTCGATTCACCTTTCTCAAGCGTAGAAGGAAATTGAATCACATCTTCCTATTTACTTTGTTTTGGCCCCAATATAATAGAAGGCTTAGTTTCTCCAAAAATAACACTTCTACTATGTATTACTTTTTGTGCAACAGGGATCCCAAAGCTTGTATCCTTTCACACCATAACTATATTTGATGAAGATACATTTCACAACCTTGTTCTTCAACTTTGTTCACTTCTCCTTTGGCACATGTACATATGTCTCGCAACCAAAAACTCTAAGATGTCTTAATGAAGGTGTTGGGACTGTAAATTTTTTAAGCTTTCACATGTTTTCACACCTCTGAGTTTCCACTGGAGTCCTTATCATAAGCACATGGGTTTGTTTTCATGTCTTTTCTGCTCACATTTTTCCATATTGCCCCATTGAATCCATCGAGTTATGCATTTTTCATGTTGTGGTCCATATCGGCATAGGTCTGTCTAGGTCTCCCCGACTCATGTTGCTTGTGCATTAACATACATTTGTTGCAAGTAATCGGCATGACTTTTTCATTATTGCAGCGACTAGCATTTACCTGCGGGTGGCTATCGACATGACATTTGTGTTGTTTCAGCAACTGGGGGTGATCTTTTCGGCGTGATACTTTCATCGGTATTGGTCTCAGTGAGTGACCTTTGGTCTCGCCGACACTACACGTGGGGTTTTTATTAGGTAGCCTTCAACGAGAGGTTTTCCTTCGTTATAATATCTTGGCAAAGTCTTCTTGTCTTACCGATTGGTGGTGGAAGGATTAACTTATCGGCATGACAATTCCTTTGTTTTGGCGACTGAGGAGGAACCTATCGGTGTGAGTTTAGTCCTTGGTGGAAGCTCTCACCAAACATGTCATGTCTTGCCGACCAGAGGAAAGGAATACTTCATATCGGCGTAAGTTAAGGTCTTCGGTGGGATGTCATGGTGATCTCCATATGTCTTATCGACTTTGTGCAAGTGTTCACTTCAGCCAGAGTCATAATTTTCGACATTGTGTCTTGGTGAACTTGTCAGGTCTTGCCAACAATACAAAATGGATTTCTTTCAGCAAAATGTTGGCTTTGTCTTGGTGACCTAAGGATAAAGGGATGTGTTATCGGTGAGATGGGGTTTTTGATAAGAGGTCTCGGCGAGTGACCTTCGGTCTCACCGATGGAAAACAAGAGGATCCTTGTCGGCATAAGAATTTCCTTGTCTTGGTGACTGGGAAATAACATTATGGAAGATTTTTGGTATAACAAAGTGCTATCTGTATGAGGTCTCCCCGATATCTTGAGGTCACAGTGAAGTAAATAAAACTAATGATGCATCAGTGAGAAGGCCAATAGGTCACAACGACATACATAAGACAGATGGACTCATCAGCAGGAGAAATCATAAGTCACGGTGATAGGTTTTAGTCATGTGGGCCTTTCGGTGAAACAAGAGAATTCTATGAAATGTCTCCCCGAGAGCGATAAGTTACAGTGACACGTGAGGTGAATAGGGGGCTTTTGACATAACAATTGAATTCTCTATATGGTCTCCCCGATATTTGAAAGTCACGGCGACTATGAATGAAGCGAAAGGAGCACATCGGTATGAGATATTCTTATGTCCCAATGACAAGTTTGATTACGAAGGCTATCAATAACATTTTGGGATTTTTTGTGAGATGTCTCACCGACATCACAGAGTCAAGGCGAAGCAGAAAGAGCAGGGGAAGCGATTAATGAGTGAATTGCCTTTGGCATAGCTGTTGCATTATCTCGCCGACTGTTTCACTGGTGAACAACAGAAATACAAATCCTGTGCCTGACATGTGAATTCATATAACTGTTGCAGGCCGACTTGATTGGAGCTTGAATTCTATGGAGGGTTGACATGATATTTCAATATGATTTATTTTCTCATGCTAGTGTATAAATAGGCATTTTGTAATTGTAAAAAAGGACCAGTTATTAGATATTTGATACACAACAAGTAGATACAGTGGAATAAAATTATCATATTAGAGACTATTGTTGCATGATTTAAGAATGGAGGCATTTATGAAAATCAGTTGATGTTGCTGCATTTTTTTGGTGTCAATTGTCTGTTGAATTCAATGAAAATACTGCTAAGTTGTCTCCAAGATGGATTCTTTCTGGTTATTTAAATTGATGTAACAAGTTTATATTCAGTTCATCAGTACACATTTGTTGTATTTGTGTGATTAATCAATTGGTTCTTTCAAGCAAAGATTAAATCCTTTTAATTGATCACAGTAATTAGAGAGATTCATTTGGATTGTTAAAGTATAGCTTAGTAGTTACAGTATTGCATGTTTATACAAGTTGTAAACATAATATATGCCAGATGATTTGAGTTTTCTCTAGAGAGTGTTGCTCATCTTGATTTCATTTGACTCCGCCTACCCAATAAGGCACTGGTCTCTGTAGTTTCATCATTAAGATTCATTTGTTCTCTTTATATCTGTTAATTAAGCATTTTAGGATTTAGATCAGAAGATTGCTATTGCTATCAAGTTTAATTTTATTTGTTCACTTCCATCTGCCATTGTGGACAAATCATTGTGCAAGAAAGATAATCATAAGTCAAGTCTGCTTCATTCAGAAAGGTACACCCACCTAGGTCTAACAGCACCTGAAGAGTAGAAGGTTGAGTTCTCTTGACCTTGTCTATTACCCTAAAATGTATCAAGAGATTGGTAGCCTCTTGAGGTATCTTGCCTGCGTTTTTGAGAGCTAACAAAGGCTTGTGACCCAACCATGCCTCTATAGGCATCTTATCAACAAGAGTCGATGTAGGATATCTGTTAATTAGGTAACATGCAGTGGTAATAGCTTCAACCCAAAATATTTGTTCTAGGCCAACACCACTCAACATACTCCTAGCCTTCTCCATCAGTGTCCTATTCATTCTTTTTACAACTCTATTTTTTCATGGAGAATACAAAGTTGTCTTTTGTCTATGAATACCACAATCTTTACAGAATCTATCAAAATCATTAGAGAAAAATTCACCGCCATTATCAGTCCTCAAACATTTTATTTTATTTCCAGTATGCAACTCAACCATTGCTTTAAATTCTTTAAATCGATTGAAAAATTCAGATTTTCTCTTTACAAAATATACCCATGTCCTACCATAATCATCAATAAATGAAACGTAATATGTGGATTTACCAATTGAAGGAACATCTACATAACCAAATACATAATAATGAATAAGATCCAATACACCACAAGATTTATGAGAAATTGAGTAAAACTGAACGCGATTTTTTTTCCATAAATGCAATGCTCATAGAAGTTGAATTCAAGATTACAATCAGAAAAACCTTTAACAAGGTTTTTATTTTTCAAGGTCCTAAGACCCTTTTCTCTAATGTGGCCAAGTCTTTGGTGCCATAACACAGTTTTCTCTATAGGTAACTTTGTCTCAAAATAGAGACACCCTTAGGTACCAAAAAACCATGACCATCTGTTGAAGGTGAAATCCTCACTTCTTCTACAAACTTTTTTTTCATAGAAGTCCTATTGTACTCAATAGTGCATGCATCAAGCTTATACAATGTCCCATATCCAACTCCTCTAGCAATCACCATAGCACCTCTAACCATCTTGTATCTTGCATTAGAAAACACTACCTGCACACCCACATCTATTAGTTTGCTCATAGATAACAAATTTTGTGCTAATCTAGGGATATGCAACACACTATTAATCTTTTTTATTCTACCATTAGGAAACCTAATTTTAACTTTACCACAATCAACAATGTCTTAATGAGAATCATCACTCAAATACACCTTACCTCCATCAAATTCTTCATATTCACAAAACCAATCTCTATTAAAGGTCATATGAAAAGATGCACCCGAGTCAATTAACCATGCATCATTACTTGCACGAGTTGCCAAAGCTTCAATGAATGTGTCACCATCTTCCTTCTTGGACTTAGAATCATAATGAAATTTCTTCCTTTTATTCTTCCTTTTCTTTGTATTCCTTACAAACATGTCCAGGCTTACCACAATTCCAATAGATAACTTTGGACTTTCCAGGAGATTTAGATCTCCCCTTGGACTTGGACTTGTTACACTTCTCATTGTTCTTGCCCTTTTCCTTAGGTCTTCCATAACATTTAGGGCCTCCCTGGCAATGATGGATACCTTCCTCCTCATCTCTTCAGAAAGAAAAGAACCCACCACATCTCCTTTAATATAACAAAAGTACTCCCAATAGCCATAATAAGAGAATCCCATGAATCAGGCAAAGAACAAAGAAAGATCTGACATTTATCCTCATCATCCATTTTGACACTAATTGATGCCAATTGAGCCACCCAATTATTGAATGCTTCTAGGTGGTCTATGATTTGTCCACCCTCTTCCATTCTCAAGGAATACAACTTCTTCCTCAAGAAAATTTTGTTCACTAAAGATTTGGCCTGATACATCTCACCAAGCTTCTTCCATAGTTTTTGTGCAGAGGTCTCTGCATGGACATTAATTAAAATAGAATCTACTAAGCACAATTTGATTAGACCCTTGGCTTTATGGTCCATAACATCATATTGAGTGGCTTGAGTAGGATCTACAAGCCTTGAAACATTCTCATCAAAAACATCCCATAGATCTCAATCTATCAATAGATCCTCCATCTTTAGCTTCCACATCTCAAAATTATTTCCAAAAAAATTCTCCACCTCTATTCTCCTTGATGAACTTGCCATCTGAAAATTCATGCAACAAGATCACAAAGTTTCTTCTACACAATCTCCCACTCAAATATGGATTAGTTCAAAAAACCCAACAACCCACAACTAAAAACTAGAGGCAAACAAGGTTGGATACCACTTGTAAGGAAGCTAAGGTAGTGGAACAACTTCCTACACTACTATTGAGAAGAGAAAAATGCAAAAAATTATAGATCTTTAATAGTTACAAGAACTTAAACAAAAATAAACACAAATATCATGCATACTACAACATAATGATTTACGTGGGGAAAACCCTTTCAGAGAAAACCCCACACTCCAAAAGCCACCCAGTATATTATTCAGAAATCAAAATATTACAATATACTTGCAGAGCAAGCTTCTCACAGGAGTATCACCACAAGAGATCAAGAGACAATACGACCACTATCATACTCTCAGAATACACCCTTATCTACTTACATCCCAACCACTTATAACAAGCTCTTTGGAACCTTCTAGAATTAGGGTTTTACAAGGTCGTTATTCATTAACGAAAAAAAATTGATGTGTGAGCGGGAAAAAACCTTGACATGTCAATGGGAAAACCTTTACGTGTTAGCAAAAATATTTTTTTGGGGCAATGCCCCGAACCCTATATCTTGTTATGAGTGTATAGTACTTGCATGATCAGTCACCACATACCAACATACATCTTATCAATAATAAATTGTATATAATTGCAAGCTTGAGACACATTTTCTCAACATGGTTAAAGGATTAGGAGTGAATCTTATTTCAATGTGTAAAATTATTGAAATGGTTATGATTTTGTTGTCACTACTAATCAAGTCATTATTAGAGAAATAAAAGACCCATGAAATATAATTGCTACTAGAAGAGTCAATCATAAAGAGAGTTTCTTTAAATTTATTGGTTTTTTTGATGATGAGCACACATTCTCCCATGCTTTTATTGCTCAAACTAGTTATACATAAAAAATTTGGCATGCTAGACTTGGAGATACAAATTATAGAAAATTATAATATATGGTTAGAATGAATATGGCTAGAGGATTGACAAAAATTTTAGCTTATGAAGGTGTATGTGAAGGATGTGTGCTAGATAAACGCCATTAAGATCCTTTTGATCCAAGCAAAACACATTGGAGAGTCAATCATCCACTACAACTCATTCATAGTGATTTATGTGAACTGGAATATCCTTCCATTTTGAGTACTATGTACCTTCTCACTTTTATTGGTGATTATAGTAGGTGGGTATAGGTTTATTTTCTTGAAAGGAAAAGTGAAGTTTTTTATGTGTTTTAAAAGTATAAGGCATTAGTTAAAAATCGAAGTGGAAAAGAATTAAACCCCTAAAGACAGATAATGGTGGTGAGTGTTACAATTATGCATTTGAATCATTCTATAAAAGTTATGGTATTAAGGTACAAAGAACAGTTCCATATACCCCTCAACAAAATGGAGTGGTTGAATTGATGAATATAACTCTTTTAGAAGTGGCTCATTGTATTTTGCATTTTAAAAGTTTGCATAATAAATTTTGGGGTTTAGTTGTCTCTTGCATTGCACATAGTGTGTATAGAATCCTGCAAAAGCTCTCACAAATGTCACCCTTGAAGAAGCATGGAGTGGAAGAAAGCGTCACATTGGGTATTTTAAAGTATTTGGGTGTTTTTCTTGGGCTCACATCGTAGAAAAAAATAGGAAAAAGCTAGAACCAAAGAATCATAAATATTTTTATGTGCTATAATTAAGAATCAAAGGCTTACATATTGTATAATTTGGTAACAAAAAGGATATTTATTAGCAAAGATGCAAATTTTGATGAACATTCACAACTTACAACCAAAAATTATTTCAATGTTTTAGATATTTTATAAAGAAATGGAAATTGTATTACTGAGGATGATAAGTGCACTACTACTAATGAGGATGATACTATTGTAAATAAAATAACTAATGCTTGTAACCAACTATTTTTTGTAGGTAGTGATGATGAAGAAAAACTTCCAACTAGATAAAAGACAAAGAGTGTTGAAGAGATATATAGACAAGGCTTGAAGATCCAAGGAAGGAATGGTAGTGCTCTCATGGAAAAAGTTTTACAAATAAATGACCTAATCTCATATGAGCAAACTTGAGGGGAAAAAAAATAGGAGAAAGCCATGAAAGAGGAATTAAATACGTTACTAAAGATAAAAGCTTGGGAACTTGTGTCCCTCCCTAAAGATAAGAATGTGATTGATTCCAAATGGGTTTAAAAAATAATTCAAAACAAACATGGAGCTATATAAAAATTTAAAACTATATTGGTTGCTAAGGGAATCAATCAAAAGGAAGGTTTTGATTATGAAGAAATGTTTTCTCCTATCATCAAAATGAATATAGTTAGAATTATTCATTCTTTGGTTGCTAGTCTTGAATGAAATATTTTGAAAGGAAATATGTATCCACCCAAGATAAATTCCATATAACCCAAATAGATAAATCTATGCAAACAACTATTCAGAATCCATATGCAAAATGTTAATGTTTGTAGTGGCCGGAGATATTTTCTCCAAAATAAAATTAAAATAAATGGTCTCCAAGACAGGTCGGCCTTTGATTTTCAAATAATATTTATGTTTTCTAGGGCTGAACTAGAGAAGAGGTCTCCTAGCATTGTATATAAGGGAAGTGAAGTCCTCTCATTTTATCATCAACTCATTCTCTCTCCAATTCACATTTCTAAGTAGAAGTTCGCACTTCAAGCTGCAGATCACCATCTTTTAGTAATAGATCAGATTTCAAGAAGAAATATATTCATTTGTATCTTTGCATCAAGGAGAGGTGTTACTATTCATTGTATTAAATTTAGCCTTGTGTAGGGCCTGATTTGTAAGCATATTTCAGCCTTTATTCTTTTAATATATACAAGATATTTTTGCTGGGTTTTTCTCCCTCCAGTAGGAGGGTTTTCCCAGGGTAAATCGCTATGTTCTTTAATCTGTGTGTTGTATTTCTGCTTATTTGCATTTCTGGTCTAAAACTAACATGGTATCAAAGTGGGTTTAACCAAAGATCCGATCAGATTTGTTTAAGCAGTCAAGAAAACCCTTTATCTAGAGCAATCTCTCAAAGAAACAAAGATGGTGAACAACGTCAAGGTTGAAGATAGGTTTGATGGAGCATCAAATTTCAACTCTTGGAAATTCAAAGTTCTCATTGCCCTAGAAGAGAATGATCTTCTAGATTCCGTGGAAAATGATGTGCCCAAGCCATCTGATGATGCTAAGAAAATTCAATGGAAGAAAAATGACACGAAGGCTAGAAAGATCATGAGACTCCGTGAAGGATCACCTAGTTCTGATCATCTCCAAGATGAAGACATCCAAAGATATGTTCAAGGCTCTACAAGGATTGTATGAGATCAACAATACTAATAGATCCCTTTCCTTAAGACAACAACTCCATCATATAAAAATGGCTAAAGGAGATTCAGTCATCTCCTTCTTCATGAAGATTTCTGAATTGAGAGATCAACTATGTACTATTGGAGACATATTTGGAGATAGAGATCTGGTTATGTTGGCATTGAATGGTCTTCCTCAATCTTGGGAGCCTTTTATTCAAAGCATCAGTGGGAGATCTAAGTTGCCCAAGTTTGATCATCTTCGAGCTAATTATATTCAAGAAGAGTCCAGGTTGGCAGCAAGAGGAAATGGGTGAAATTATCATAACGAAGAAAGTCATGTCCTTGTTGCACAAGCTTCTAGAAGAAAAGGAAGAGAAGGGAAAAGAGGAAATTTCAAGAGGAATAGAGACAAAAAATCAGATTATGTTCCAGAACCAAAGAAGAAGGATCTCTCTCACATTCAATGTTAGTAGAGAAAGAGTCTAACTTGCAAGTGATAATTGGAGATGATGCTTGTTATTCTGTAAAGGGAGCTGGGGCCACTTCTTTCCAATTAGATTCAAGTATCCCTCTTCATTTGAGTGATGTTTTGTTTGTACCAGGGATCAAAAGAAATCTTCTCCATTTCAGCTTTTTAGGACAAAGGGTACAAGATTTCCTTTTCTAAAGGGAAAGTTCTTGCTTGGCCTAAGAACTCTAGTATAAAATCAACTCGTGTAATTGGTGTTCGATAGGAGAGCCTATATAGATTATCAATTCATCCAGTTCAGGCTTTATTGCATGACTCTATTAGTTTGAGTGAGCTATGGCACAAGAGACTTGCTCATTTACACTTTAGAGCCCTTCCATCCATGGAGAAGATGATTATTGGTCTTCCTAAGCTTGGTCTGGAGCACAATGGAATTTGCAAAGGATGTGCACTTGGTAAGAATATCAAGAGTCCCTTTCATAGTAGTGACAGTAGATCAAAGGGAATTTTAGATCTTGTTCATTATGATTTATGTGGACTAATGTTTGTGGCATCTTTGAGTGAATTTTGGTACTATGTGATTTTAATTGATGATTATTCTTGAAAGACTTGGATTTACTTCTTGAAATCTAAGGAGTCTGAAGAAGTACTTGATAGATTCAAAGAATTCAAGGCTCAAGTTGAAAACATGTATGGGAAAAGGATTAAAGTTTTGAGATCAAACAATGGAGGAGAATACTCTTCTGGAGGTTTTTCATAATTTTTGCATTGAGGTAGGGATCAAGAGGGAGTTATGTGTTTTGTACAACCCTCAACAAAATGGAGTTGCCAAAAGAAAGAACAAATCCACAGTAGAGGCAACCAAGGCTATGATTCATGATCGGGATTTACAAACTTTCCTATGGGAAGAAGCTTCTAGAACCACCGTATATTTTCAAAATAGAAGCCCCCATCAAATATTGGGAAACATGACTCCTGAGGAGGCCTTCTCAGGTGTGAAACCTGAGGTTAGTCATTTAAGAATTTTTGGTTGTCCTGTTTACATTCATGTGCCCAAGGATAAAAGATCAAAACTAGAACCTTCAAGAAAGAAAGGTATATTTGTGGGTAACAGTGAGTCTTCAAAAGCCTACAAAATTTACATTCCAGGGTAGAAACAAATTGAGATTAGCAGAGATGTCTCCTTTGAAGAGGAAGTAGCCTTAAAAAGATCTAAAGGGTTGTACATGGAGATAGATAGTGAAGAGCAAGAGACTCCTTAGGA
This sequence comes from Sequoia sempervirens, assembly GCA_007258455.2. Taxonomy (NCBI): domain Eukaryota; kingdom Viridiplantae; phylum Streptophyta; class Pinopsida; order Cupressales; family Cupressaceae; genus Sequoia; species Sequoia sempervirens. Next base: position 136,994,133 of record VDFB02058242.1, on the reverse strand, counting down.
TATGGACATATCTCCTGATCATACTCCTGACATTCAGAGGGAGTCCAACGAATTGGCCGAGACTATTGATCCAGTTGATCCTATAAAACCAATTGATGGGCCTAGAGACATTGTCGTAGTTCGAAAGAGGCCTCTATGGGCTCGACAAACTATGCAAGAGGCAAAAAAGTATGCAAATCCTCGAGGCACCTTTAGGGAAAGCAAGAGAACGCAAAAGTTTCTAGGTTATGTGGCATTGATGAGTCAAATCATTGATTTTGAACCTTCCAGCTTTGAGGAGGCATCCAACCACCAGGTATGGAGAGATACAATGATAGAAGAGTATCAATCCATCATTAAGAATGATGTATGGGATGTTATTCTAAGACCTAAAGGGAAATCAATAGTGTCTTCCAAATGGCTCTACAAAATCAAGCACACAGCTGATGGTAGCAATAAGAAGCACAAAGCAATATTTGTGGCAAGAGGTTTCTCTTAGAAAGAGGGAATAGATTATGAGGAGACATTTGCTCCTGTTGCTCAATACACTTCTATCAAAACAATTATTGCTATTGCATCCGCTAAAGGATAGAAGTCACATCAAATGGACATAAAGACTACATTTCTTAATGATGTGATTAAAGAAGAAGTGTACATTGAGCAACCAGATGGTTTTGTGATTCATGGGAAGGAGTCTCATGTATGTAGATTGAAGAAGGAATTATACGATCCTAAGCAAGCACCTTGTGCATGGTATGAAAGGATTGATAAATATTTGATGAGCTTGGGATTCTCCAAGAATGGTGCAGATTCCAATCTTTACTTCAAGATAGTTGATGGTGAGGCCTTGATTTTGGTTCTTTATGTTGATGATTTATTTCTCACTGAAGTAGATAATCTCATTATCAAATGCAAGAAATAGTTAGCCTCTGAGTTTGAGATGAAGGATCTTGGTCTTATGCATTACTTCCTAGGACTAGAAGTGTGGCAAAAACTTGATGAGATTATTCTAAGTCAAGGAAAATACACTATAGACATCTTGAGGAGATTTGGGATGATGGACTGCAAGTCCATGTCTACACCTATGGAGACAAATTTGAAGAAGTTGAGTGATTCAACAACTAATTCAGATTTGGTAGATCCCACCATGTATAGACAATTGATTGGATCATTGATGTATCTAGTCAACACCAGACCAAACATTTGTTATGCAGTAAGTGCTCTAAGCCAATTCATGTGTGAGCCAAGTCAAATAAATCTAGTTGTAGCAAAGCATGTTTTGAGATACTTGCATGGCATTGTGGGATATGGTTTGAGATATACTTCTTGTGAAGAACTGAAGTTACAATGCTATTCTAACTTTGACTAGGTCGGGAGTCTAACTGATAGGAAGAGCACCTCTAGATGTTGTTTCAGCTTGGGGTCTGCTATGATTTCCTGGTGTAGCAGGAAACATATATATGTGGCTTTAAGCATTACAAAGGCTGAATATATTGCTGCATGTGTAATAGTTTGTGAGGTTCGGAAGCTCCTTGCAAGATTGTTTAGTCAAGCATTGGAGCCGACTATGATTCACTGTGATAATCAAAGTTATGTGAAGCTCTTGGTGAATCCTGTATTTCATGATAGGACAAAGCATGTGGAGATCAAGTATCACTATATCAGAGACATGGTGTTGAGGAAAGCAATTCAAATCAAGTACATTTGCATTGATGATCAGACGGTTCATATTCTCACCAAGCCTCTTTCCAGAGTGAAATTTGCACATTTTCGGGACAAGCTTGGGGTAGTGGAGAATGTTGCCCTTGCCGAGAGGGAGACTCAACATCTGTGAGCTTTGCTATAATGCATATTTGTCTGAGATAGAGAAATGTGAGGTGAAAGCCCTTGTACATCTCCAAGACAAAGATGTGTTTCTTTCCACACATGGGAGTAGCCATTGTGGATGTCATGTTGAGAGACTCCATGATGACATCACGTTGAGAGACTCTGTGATGAACCTTTGTACATCTTTGAGACAGAGATGTGTTTTCTTTCCACACATGGGAGTAGCCATTGTGGACATCATGTTGAGAGACTCCATGATGACATCACGTTGAGAGACTTTGTGATGAACCCTTGTACATCTTTGAGACTAAGATGAGTTTCTTTCCACACATGGGAGTAGCCATTGTGGACGTCATGTTGAGAGACTCCATGATGACATCATGTTGAGAGACTATGTGATGAACTCTTGTACATCTCTGAGACTGAGATGTGGTTTTCCACAAATGGGTGTAGCCATTGTGGGCATCATGTCGAGAGACTCCATGATGAAGATATCTAGAAAATACCTCCCTAGCTAAGAGGGAGTGTTAATGTTTGTAGTGACGGGAGATATTTTCTCCAAAATAAAATAAAAATAAATGGTCTCCAAGGCAGGTTGGCCTTTGATTTTCAAATAATATTTATGTTTTCTAGGGCCAACCTAGAGAAGAGGTCACCTAGAATTATATATAAGGGAGGTGAAGTCCTCTCATTTTATCATCAACTCATTCTCTCTTCAATTCACATTTCTAAGCAGAAGTTCACACTTCAAGCTGTAGATCATCATCTTTTAGTAGCATATTAGATTTCAAGAAGAAATATATTCATTTGTATCTTTGCATCAAGGAGAGGTGTTACTATTCATTGTATTAAATTTGGCCTTGTGTAGGGCTTGATTTGTAAGCAGATTTCTACCTTTATTCTTCTAATATATAAGAGATATTTTTGTTGGGTTTTTCTCCCTCAAGTAGGAGGGTTTTCCCAAGGTAAATCACTATGTTCTTAATTTGTGTGTTGTATTTTTGGTTATTTGCATTTCTGGTCTAAAACTAACACAAAAGAATAAACATATCATTAAAGATGACACAATATATACCTTGGGAAAACCCTCAAAAGGGAAAGATCCAGCCTCCAAAAGTATCCATCACTCATGCATTATTCAACAATAAATATTATAATACATCTTTAGAGTCTCCTTAAATACCCTTGAAATATAATCCCTCTACAAGCACTCCATGTGAACAAGCACACAACCACACATCCCATACATCATGCTTCAAACCCACAAATTCCAAGATTAGATGCCCTCAACCCCTTAACCAAACTGGCTAATTAGCCAACCTTAGAAAACTACCTATGTGTTTGCTTTTATAGACATAAGCTCACACAAAACCACCAAGTGGTATTACATAAAACCATGTGACTAATACCATAAGCTTACAAAACCATTAACGCCCACATTTAATTTTTGGTACTAAGTTTTCCCAATATTAAACATTTTCCCAATGTGCAACCCCATATTAAATAGTGATCACAATGTTACATACAACACATAAAGTAGCCCCAAGAATTCTACCCCATGTGATGCATGCATCCCTAGATCCCTTAGGTGCAACACAATAATAAAATATTATATTATAACATTATGAAAGGTGGACAACACACCTTTTCCTAACATATTCAGGAAATGGATGTTAAAAATGCTTTCTTAAATAGAGATTTAACTAAAGAAATATACATGAATTAACCACCTAGTTTTATAGATGACAAAAATCCTAACCAAGTTTGCAAATCAAAGGAATCACTTTACGATCTAAAACAAGCACCAAGAGCATGGAATGAAAATATTGATAGGTAATTTCAGCTTCTTGGGTTTAATAGGTTTAAATCTTATCCAAATATCTAGTGAAAAAGTTCAAGATGAGATTATTCTTTTTGTGGTTTATGTAGATTGTTTAATCATTGCTAGACCAAATATTGGGTTAATCAATGATCTCCAAAAAATCTTAAAAGGGAATTTCATATGAGTGATTTGGTAGAGCTAAATTACTTTCTTTGTTTACAAGTTTGTAGACTACATGATGAATTGTTCATTTGCCAATCAAAATATGCTTTGGATATTCTAGAAAATTTTAACATGCTTGAATGCAAGCCAACTTCTACTCCCTTTCAATTTGGAATCAATATTACTAATGAATGTGCTTCCAAGGGAGTGGATGCTACTTTATACAAATAATTTGTCAGTAGCTTGGTTTATCTAACTCATTCTAGACCAAACATTTTTTTGCAATTAATCTAGTATCTAGATTTATGCAAGCACCTAAAGAAAGTCATTAGTCGGCTATAAAAATAATATTGTGATATGTTCATGAAACAATATACTATGGTATCCACTATGGTTATAAGTCCTTGGTTTCTTTAGTTGGATTTACACATTTAGATTGGGGAGGTGATATAAATGATAGAAAATCTATTGGTAGTTATTTTTTTTAACTTGGGTTAGGCCCTATTACATGGAGTAGCAAAAATCAAACAACTACATCATTATCTTCATGTAAAGCAGAATATAGAGTAGCAAAACAAGCAAGAAAGGAAGTAGTTTGGATTTTAACTTTTATTTGAGCTTGGTTTTCCATAATATTCTGCTACTACTTTGTATTGTGACAATCAAAGTGTCATACATACATGATTTTGTTCAAGAAACTATTGTCAATCTACAATTTTGTCCTAATGAAGAATTAAAAGTTGATGTATTTACTAAGGGTGTGATTGAAGCCAAAATTTTGAAATTATGAGGAATACTTGGTATGTTAGAGGTGGAAATTAAAGGGGGATAGTCATTTAATGTTCCCCTCTCCTTTGTATCCTCTTTGTATTATTTTGGCCAATATTAAGGGGGGTATTAAGGAAAAGTAAGATTGTCTAGAAAAGATTTAAAGATTTTTCCAGAGTCTTCTAAAGAAGCTAGAGTCTTCCACAAAGTTGGAACATTCTAGATTTTTGGAATAAAAATTTAAGAATGTAGAATCCTTTAGAAAGCTAGATGTTTCTATATTTTAGGAACCCCCTTAAATATAAATACGAGGTTGTTAATTGTAAACAACACTGTTGTAAATTATTGGATTGAATGTAATAAATATCTAGACCAATATAATCTTCGTTAGTCATTTCACTTGGTTTTATACTATCTTTTGCACTGTTTGTTGTTGTCAGTTTGTTTTATAGTTATTTTTGGGCCTATTTTTACAGATGCAAGTTAATGACACATACAACATAAATCTTGTTTGGGAATATAATATACCATTATTACATTGCAATTTCCTTATTATTTCATCACTATAACCTATAGTATTAACATATAATGAGACGAATGTTATAACATCATTATAGCTTATTAAAGATGTGGTAATGTATAATTATTATTGTAGTTATATTATTATATTAATAAAAATAGTATACTAACAATAAATATGCTATTTTCCAAATGCTCATACATATATTTATGTAAAAATGCATGTGTTAATATAGACACATCTCATGTGTGTGTGTGTACAAGGAAATTGAATGCTAAATTTCAAAACAAGTATTTCCAAAAATAATAAATAGTTGTTAAGGTTAAAAACACAAATAATAGGTAGAGGAGTTATACCTTTCATATGGTTAAAACTAAATTCAATCCATTGTATTTGAGTAAGATCTCCAATAGAATTATAAATTGTATGGGCACAATAAGATGTTCAAATATTACAAAATTATAATTAGTTGGTTCCAAAATATACCTTGAAAAGCCAAGCGTAGACCTTTTGTATTGACTTTAGACCTTAGACATAAACCTAATTTACTGTATGAAGTCCATGCAAATTTTTATACAATATGAATTTGAATTGCAAGGTAACCAAAACTAAGCCTTGTCTACATGCAAACAACTAAGAAGGTGGTGGTGTTGACTCCCAGCAATTATTAGTTTAATTTTCCCTTGAATTTAAAATTTAATTCTTTGATATTTGCCAGATAATATTTGAAATGGTCTAAGATCAAAGAAGAGTAGCACAACTATAGGTATTAGATTCTTGATAGTACTAAGTTTGAAGTGAGATGTCCTACCTTGTGCTTATCCTGTTACTTGATGCCATTACCAACCCTTAATACAATAAAACCTAATAGTGATGTTTGGTTTCCAAAAGAACAATAATAAGGTCTAAATAAAGTTTATTAGATTATGATATAGTAGATAAAATGGATCAATATCAAAGAGCTAGTTAATCGTGGAAATGGCCATGTAATTAAGATTACCTAATTTATTTTTTGTGTTTATCTATGTAGGCTTGTAGCATGAATATAAACCTTACCTTCTTTCCAAAATCATACTCCAATCCCATTATATGGACCAACCTTAGAGAGGAGTAAAAGGATTAAATGATTTTTGGCCTCTTTTGTTGATATGAGCAACTATACATAGCAAACAACTTGAATTTTGAATCATTATTATCCCTAGTAGCTTCTATGAATTATGAAAGTGGGTGCTTTTGAGGATTTTGAGTAGTGTCAAATCAACTCCATTTAGTTTCTATAAATTTTAGGATTTCAAACCAAAAATAAATTTGATTTTCAATCCCAAGTTGAAGTCAAGAACTAGATAGAACATTCTCACCCTAACAATGAATCAAGTTAAATCTATGGTATCTATTGCATTATGTACCAGATCAAGAAATGTGCTTGCTAATTCTTAAAAAAATTACTTAATCATCATGATATAAATGTAAAGATTAACAAGGGATTCCATGTAAAATAACTAGTGGATTTATGCAACTCAAGGCTTCAATCAACTCTTTAAACTAACATAATTCAACTATTAAAAACTACATAATGAACTACTCGTGAAATTAAAGCCATTTGGATAGGCTTGATCCTGGAGTTAAAACCTAGGGGTACAAATTTGATCAAATTATAAAAGGTAAATGTAAACTGTGGATGTTTTTCTGCATTTTGCTCAAAACAAACAACTATTAATATTGATAGTCAAACTAAACAAAGTACATAAAACATCCCTATGAAATACTTGATCATGTCACATATGCAAATAAGATAAAAAGAATTGAAACAACTAAATAAAGCATATGAAGCATGTCAAACCCTTATCTCATAGTGGATTGGTGCTACTTTGATGTGGAAAGTAGCCCTTTCCCAATCCTTGATATGCTTGATGATGGAAAATACTTTGAAGATGTGATGAGATGTGATGAAATGCTAACTTGGATGAGTTGTGTCTCCAAAATGAGAAGAAGTGCCTTCTATAAATAGAAGAACAAGATGGAAGAATGAGCAAAATGGAGGAATGTGGGATCATTCAACATCCAATTCCCAAATGCCACTTGTCAAGATGTGAGAGGATGAAGGATGAGCACATTTTGGTGAATGTGCACAATAAATGCTATTAGGCGGATTTTGAAATTTTGAAAGTTGGCTTGTTGGAGGGAGAAGAAAGAATCTTAAATGCCAAGTGGGAGACATGTAAGAGACAATGTAAGAGGAGTTAATGCCATGTTGGAGGGGACAAGTACTTTTGGAGGGACTTTTCAAATTTGGAGGAATATTCCCTTTTGATGCCATGTTGAGGGAAATTAGAAGAATTAATAAATCAAAATAAATAATTTATTGGTGCAAGTTGCAAAATCTAGAGAATTAGGGGATTAGATTAGCATTAATCATGATTTGATTAATTTTAATGGAGGTTAGTTGATTGTGACATTCAACTTAAATATTTGAATTTATTTAAATTAAATGAGAAGATAAAGAACATTAGAGATTTAATTAAATATTTGGATTTATTCAATTAAATAAAGGAATGTTAGAAGATTAATTAAATAAACTTGATTTATTTAATTAAAAAGACAAATATGATTTAATTAAATAGAATGATATATTTAATTAGATAAAGTTGATTTATCTAATTAAATAAAGATTAATTTAATTAAAAGAGGAAATATGATGAATTTTAATCAGATAAAGATTATTTGATTAAAATGGTTAGGAGAGGGATAATTAAGGACAAAATGAAATTAGTGATTCTAGATTAGGTGCATGCATATTTTATGTGTCTACATTTTCCCCCTCTTTGAAACAATGTACCTGCTGCATTGGTTCAAATAATAAACTTACCGAGATCAAAATTTAAAAAATTTATGATTTTTTCGGATGCCCCAGCGAAAAGAAGTATACTGGTACATTGCCCCCTTGAGAGATCGAGCAAAAAATTTCATTTGAGGGTCAATCTCGCGACAAAGAGGTTCGAGATGGATGTATGGATGGTTATGATGATGATGCAAATGAGATGGTTTTAAGATGCCTAGAATAACCAATCTACATTATCCTAAACAACTTAAAATGATGATGCACTGCATGTGAGATGGATGAGATGGATGATGCCTAAATGGTTATGCAATGAATGTTTTATGTGAATGTATGGTTTATGAGATTCTTAGACTAACATATCTATATTATGCAATGATGAAAATGTAATGCATGTGAATGATGTTGATGGTTTGTGGATGTAGGATAGATGGGTTGGTGATGATGATTAAATGTCATGGTATGATGTTAGCGCAGAGAGAAGAAAGAAGAAATGAGATGATGACAAGAGGATCCAACAAGCCAAATTTATAGAGATGATGATGAGAGATGGATGATTTGCTTATTAGGAATTGAGACTTTAAAAGGGCTACTTACCTTATGTTTGATAACACACATAGGCATGATGCATCGACGTATTAATAACCAGGATGGCGTTGCACCTAGTGTGATGGACTTTGACTCGATAATTAGGTAGGAGTACTCCTATTCACACCTGGCATATAAAACTTTATTTAGAATGCAGTTTAAATATTTCAAACATCTCAGACCAAAACATAGAAAGGCAAGCCTTCCTATGTGGTCAACAAGACATCTAAAACACCCTCCCTACAAAACAAGCAAAGCACACATGACCAAGTTATATTACAAGAATATCCAACAAGCATAACAGATAAAAAGATAATGATCATTTCCCCATTCCTTTCTCTCTGAACCCCTTCATTTGGAACATCATCGAGAGGCCATCGAAATGAGTGCAATAAGATAAGTCAAAAGACAAAGATAAAGTAAACAAACAAGCTAATGTTCTTCATACCGCTAGCCAAGACTAAACTACGGTAATGCTTGATGTTGATGTCCATTGTAGGAAGGATTCATCCTAGGACATGATGTTATTAGATGATTGATTTGGGACTGATTGGATGACAAGCTATCAACACAAAGAGTTGATCAACTTGTTTATGTATTGACCTAGACTTTGAGACCTTGACGTTTGAGTTTTCACTTTTAACTTGCTAGACTTGTTTCCGGCTGTTTCACCAAAGGTTGAGGATGACAATTGATTTATTATGAGTGATGTTTATTGTGGGTGAAAGCGAGATGAGATGCATGGATTTTTTTAAATATTTGGATGTTTTTGAACATTTTGAAATGTTTTGAGGCTGCTTTTGGTATTTTCAAGATCTTTTACAAATGTTTTGATTTTCATATTTTCCAATGTTTTTGTGTTTTATAAGTTTTTATGAATGTTTTTGGATTTTGTGTTTTTTTTTTAATGTTTTTGTATTTTTGTGTCTCAAGGGCTGATTAAAGATTAGCCTTGCCTATGTTTAAGCTCAGAGATGATGTAGTTCAAATACCATGTTTTTGACATTTTTTGTTTTTATGAACGTTTTTGGATTTTGATATGATTTTGGATGTTTTTGGATTTTCTTGGTTTTTTGAATGTTTTTGGATTTTTCGCCCGATTTTGATGTTTTGGATATGGATATGTGTGATGATATCAATGCTCTGTTTGGGATTTTTTTGAAAACCAAGCTAGGGTTGACTGATTAGATTGATGGATTGATGATGATAACATTGTTGAGGATACACAACAATGCAAGGATAGTGTTAAGCAACACAAGGATTGGGATGGATATCTCGAGATGATGATGGATTGATTGGATTTGATTGATGATGATAACATTATTGAGGATACATAACAATGCAAGGATAGTGTTAAGCAACACAAGGATTGGGAAGGATATCTCAAGATGATGGATTGATTGGATTTGATTGATCAAGATTTTGAAGCTTGATTTGGAACATAATTTGTTTGAATGATTTGATGTGATATTGAAATGAAAATTAGATGTAATTGATATTGATTGTTTGGATTGATGATCGATGAAAGATAAGGCTTGATAAGGAACATCTTCTTGTCAAAACATGCCATGGGCTAGTGATTTGGATTCTTGCTCACAAGTGGTTTGACCAATTTGATTTCACGTTTGCCAATGTTCGAATCACCACATAAGTTGGAGGATATATGTGAAGATTTATTCCCGAAGCAAGATGTAAATATCTACCCCCAGTGTCTAGTAATGTATGGAATGCCATGGATGGATACCTTGATAGGTGTGTGGATGGATGGATATGGTAAGCACGCAAAGGATGCCAAGGATTATTTTGCGATAAGATAAGGTGTTTGAATGGAGGAATGCTTCATTAGATAATGCTTCATGGCTCAAATAATGCTGGGTAGGATAGGATCAATGAAAATGACCCATGTCAAGATGTTTATCATAAGCAAGTGTAAAGTGTACACCAAACTTTGTCAAGACCAAGATAATGTAGATAGATGGAAATGGGTTGGATAAATGGTTCATGGATGAATGGATTTATTATGGATGAGATGGATGGAATGTTGGATTTATTATGGATGGGATGAGATGCTTCCACCTAAACTGGCGCACGCAGATGCTTGATTCTACATATGACGCCTATTTGCCAGGTTTTCATCATGGTACCTATCCAAAGCGCCATCATAATGGTTTTCCCTAGAGGATGATTTTTTATATTTACTATTTTCAATCCTTTTTCTGATTTTTTTTTGGATTTTCATATTTTTTGATTTTTTTCAAAATTTTAAGCTCATGCTAAATCACCTTGTGGTGTTGATGTAGATACTTCTGTCATGATGTGCCATTGATATCCTACTTGAAGAAGTTGCTTTGCCAAGATATGTGCACTTGAAAACAACTTTTGAGATTCTTGATCTGCTTTGTTGATACCGGAGTTAACTTTGTCTTTATGCGCACATCGCGATAGAGTGCCTTCTGAATCCTTATGATGAAGGGTAGCTGCCAATGCATGGTTAATGTGACAATTGTATATCATGCGTGGAGGCGTGGATGGAGTGTGTTTAGGAATAGAGGATGGATTGGTTGATAGTTTGGAACCTTTGACTTTCCAAACTTGGGAAGATGAGTAATGATGGGTGGATATGAAAGTGTGCATGGAATTAGGACCAACTACTTGATATACTTTGTATGTTTCTTGAGAAGCCTGCTTTTTCCTTTGTGGACATCTTTGATGGATACTTTTCCCTTTTTTATTTTTCCCCATAGTTTCTTTGACTAATGGAGTTTGATAGGGATAATTTTTCTTTGTATTTTTTGGTATCCATGTATATTTGATTTGTCCATTATGCTTCCCAACTTCTTTTGCTTTGATAACGTTCTTCTTGCTTTGATTCAAATCTTTCTTTTGATGTTGGTCCCAATTCGCGAGGGTGATGGGTGGGTGAAGATTCATGATGTGGTTGGTTGTAGTATTGGTATTGGTTTCACCATAAGGATTCTTCGTGCTCCATATGTTGATGCTTGCTCTAGATAAAGTTGCCCCCAATATTATAGAGGTATCACTGATATGCTTAGGTCCCTTAATTGTCAAACAACCAAGACCTTGATGCTTAGGATTGCCGATAATCTACACTGGTTCTAAGATACCCTATTCATGTAGGCCTAATCCTCTGCCTTGATAATTCATCTGTTGAAACATTTTATTTGCAATAGGATATGATTTACCTTGGAAACAAGGTGCTAATCCTTATTTTCTTTGTTCTGGATCATCAAAGGTGATAGCTTCTTCATTGATAAAATAGCTTGCCCTAAAAAAGGTAAGTGATAGGATCCTCCATAAGTGATATAACTTCCTAATTTATATCCTTGGATTGATCTTGTGAAGTATCAGATTTTAATGCTTCTTCAAGAGGTGTTGATTCATTTTCCTCGTAAAAGTCTTCCATATGATTCATTTTTGATATGCCTTCACAAGATGTTCTTGATTCACAACTTCTGTAGAAGCCCTCTTCATGACCCATTTCTGATGTCTCTAGATTTTTCTGTATCTTGATCATGTGTACAAATGTTAAGAGTAGGAGACTCTTGTTCCTTGGTAATGATATAAAGAGTATGAGACTCTTGTTTTGAATAAAGATCATCTACATGTCCATCCAGGGGAAGCATCTCATGGGTAGATGGAGGAATATGTGCTATATGGATATGATCATCATTTGCGACATCTTGTATAGATAGGTGAGTGTCCATTAGATCATTGTAGTATCTTGGAGATACAAATTCTTGATCTTGAATGATTTCAGAATTGCTTTCGACATGCTTTGGATCAAGTTTTTGACATGGTTCAGTTTCAAAGGATGGATTGCTTACAAAGGGTTCTTGGATAGCTTCATTAGGAATGGGAAGTGGCTCAATATCCTCTTGATCTTTGAGTGGACTTGGATCAAATATTGAGTTGAGGATTCCTTTAGTATCTATAACCATGAGGTCAAAGGATGTCAATATTTCTTGGAAAGGACCATTGCTAGACTTTGGTGAAAGATGTCGATCATACTTTGGGGTAAATTCTTGAGATATGTCCTCTAACTCATTAGGTGATGTAGAGACATTTTTATCATGATCATTGGTCGATGGGTCGTGGATTATGTCAATAGGATCAAATAATTCTAACACTCCTTGAAATAGATCATTGCCGAATATTGTTGAGGGATTTTGATCACGACTAAAAAATGACTCTTGATGCATGTTGATTTGATCATTGGATGGGGTAGAAACATCTTCAAGGTGCTCATTGATGGATAGATCATGATCATTGTTTTCAACAATTGAGGTGGAGAGATTGTCAATGCTATCGCTAGTGGTTGAATCCTGATCATTGTCCCTAATAGTTATTATTTTTTGATCAATCAGGTCTTGGATGAGATTTTTTAGTCAAATACAATTTGATTTTGTGTGTCCCTTTATTTTGTGAAAATCACAAAGGTGATTTTCATTGTACCATGGTGGTTTCACTAAGGCCTCTTGATAGTTTTCATAGGTGGGAATTGTGATGAGTTTTTCCTACACCAACTGTTGCATAACTGATTCAATTGGCTTCCCAAGTGGTGTGTATTCTCGTTTGTTAACCTATAAGACTCGTACTTTAAATTGACCTTGTAGTGATTTATTTTGGAGATGTGGTGATTGATCTTTGAGATGTGGTGATTGATTTTCAAGACGGGGTGATTGGGTTTGTTGTTGATGTTGTTGATCTTGATATCCAACCTCTTGACATTTGAGATATTATTCTTGATGTGGTTGTGGAGACAACTCAATGCTCTGATGACATGGTTTAACCAATGGAAGAGTGTATTTATTTTGGAGTGAAGATGTCTCTTGGCTCAATAATTCAATTAGTTTGGCAAGTGAAGCAAGTTGATCTAGCAAAATTTGATCTTGATTTTGATTTTGACTCCCTTGATATAGTTGATTTGGCTTTTGTTCAAGCAAATTTGGAATGTATACTTGTGGTGTTTGTATGGGATCATGGAAAAATTAATTTTGGACAATGTTATGATTTGGGATGATGTTTAGATTTGGCATTATAGGTTGAAATTGAACATCGTTGTGGTTGAGAATCACATTGCCTTGGTTTAGGGAACTTTGATTTTGCATGGTGTTACCTTGACTTGGATCGATACATAGAGTCGTTAACATTTTGTTTGGACTTTGAACAACATTTGTATGATTTTCAAACATATCCATCCCAAAGTTTTCCAAGTGTGGATTTGAAATGTTCATGTTTGGTAAAGTTGTACTTGGTATATTCACATTTGGCATGTATGGATTTGGTGGGATAATGTTATTTTGTTGAAGACTCATGCATTGATTGTTTGGTTGATAGATTTGTAGGTTTGGACTTTGATTTAAATCTAGCATAGGGAAAGGTGTTCCAAAATTTAGATTGGGCATACTCACATTTGTTGTACCATTGAGGTTTGTAGGAGATAATGATTCCATGTATGGATTGTATAAATGTGAGTTTTGATAGTTTGGTTGACTTGGATGACTAATGATGTATGGAGCAAGTTTATATTCCATGTTCTTCTTGTGTTTTGACCTTGTTGAAATCTAAGGGATTTAGGACCAATGATGAGATGAACGATGAAAGGGGTGAATGATATGGGTGTTGAACTTTTAGGAACCTTGGAGGGATATTAGACTTTAGGACTTTTGGATTTTTGATTTGGATTGGATTTGATTTGATTTGGATAATGGACTTATAAACCCCAAGATGTTGGATGTTATCTTGGAATAAACTTTTCCACAAGGATGATAATTTAACTAGGTGTATGACGAATGATTCATCCACACACACTTAGCCAAATAAGGTGATTTTGATGTTGATTTAAAGGATTTTACCCAAAGTCTAGTATGAATAATTTTTCCAATGGTTCAAAAGTTGTTTGTGAGATGGATTTTGATTGATGTTTTGAGGATGGATGAAATGTTTGATTTTGATCCTAAATGAACCTAAGACGGACTTGTTTACTAGACCAATATATTGAAGAACATGCTTTTCTCTAAGAGTATTTCAAACCAAAAGACCAATGTTTGCATGGAAAACCATAAGACAAAAGATAGCAAGCATTCGTGTGGAGTTCAATTGATTTAATCTTGGTTAATGAATTGATTTTACCACAAACACTCTCTTGCTTAGCTTTTCAAACTACATGTCTAATTTCCTAATTTCTTTTCATCCCACAAAGTCAATTTTGTGGAAATCAAGGAAACGAAGGCAATAGTTCCCTAATGTTGACTTTAGAGAGAGCAAATTGAGATGTAAATCCAAATACTTAGAAGCCTCTAAGGATAGAATCCCTAGGGAAAGCAATAGTACTTGGATTTCGTCAAAGGTATTTGCTTCCTTTAGAGGGTTTGAAATTTGATGATCATGTTGAATGTTTGTTTTCCAATGTTTAAGATCCAAGCAAAGTGTTTTAATTCTAAGAACATGTGCTCAACCCTATTGATATTGAGACAATATTTGTTGAATCCCCACTTGGATAAATCCAGCTATGCCTACTCTTAGTGGATGATTAGATGCTTGACCACACAGGCTCCCCCTTATAGTGCACTCGCTTCTCAGGTCATCCAAGCATCAATACCCATGAAACTCCCATGGCATACTTATCTCTACTGAAAGTCGTAAAAATGTGGGGCGGCTTCATAATGACCATTCTTGCACCAACAAATAGATTAAGGATTTTGGTTTTTTAAACAAGGGGTTTTAATATAGGCATTCCATTTGTGGGGGATCATCCATGCGGCGAGAGACCATTGCTACCCTTCTCATCAGAACAATCCTTGTGATACTTGCCTTTCCTCAAGTACCCATACTTATATACCGGTTGGAAGTCGCTTGGCTTTAGCGTGTTCCCGGTTGGGTCATTCCCTTGGGTGATTACTTTTTCCCACAAGGAAGGCCCTATAAATAACACAAAAGCAAGCAAACACATTTGTAGTTCGATCGATCTTTGTTGAGAAGCAAAGAGAGAACACACGCGATATGTTCCACTCACACTCGTAAGATTTGTCAGTTTTAAACCCAAATCAAAATGTGGAGGCAATATTTTATGCAACTTAACATCACCAAAAAGACTTTTGATTCTCAAGATCGCTGTGAAGCGTGAGAGAAGCGCATACGCCTTTTTAAATGAGATTAATTTGTGAAAAAGATTACAAAACACCAAATGCACATGTTCATTTTAGACCTCAATAGTAGTGATGGATTCTTTTTATAACACCAAACTTGAGTGTGAAGTTGATTTATTCAATTTTAACCTCAAAACCCAAATTCTAGTGAGTTTCTAACATTCAATTTTAATCCAAATTTGAAAAGATCAAATCAGTGATTGATTTTAAACCCCAAAAAAATGATCTAGTTGGTCTAAAACATAAAACAAATCAGCAAATGGATGCTCTAGACCATTACAATAAGCATTAAAAAATGCTTTTTTTTTGTCAAGTTCACGTTCAATGCCCATTTTTTGAACCTAAATTTGCTTTGGATTATCTTCCTTGATGCAAAGTACTCAAGCACCCTCAATTTGTGTGCTACGCTTGGCTGTTGGCATTGCACTACAAAAGTTTTCCAACTTCAACATTGCAAAATCAAAAATATACTTGCTGATGAGGCTCGACAATTGATGATCAACAAAATGTCAAACAACATTATGTACAAATTTAGCATGGTATGGATTCAATAATCAACTTTCATATCATTAATATGTTACTCAAGGAAGTCATCATCTCCGTAATCTAAAAATATAAAATTCCATGAACATAAAAAATGAACCAAGCGTCTTGCAACTAACAATTGTCAGAGACTAACAACAAATTGTTGTGGCAATATTCAAAACATTCAGTTTGCATTCTAAAAGGATCTTCAAGAAAAAAAAATTGGCCTCTAAAAAGTAGATTAAGTCATGATGTTCGTATGATATGTTACACAAACATTCTTTTTCTGCTAACTAGTGTCACAAAGTCTAATTGAAAAAGACAATAAATGGGCGTAAAATAAAATTTAAAGTTCAATTGATGTTGTGTGAGTTACTTTGGAACAAGCAGGAAAGAGTCATCATATTGGTTTGTAGGCATGGCATGATTCCCTTCAAAGAAAAGCTCTATTTTGTGCAAAACAGGGGGGATCCAAACACCTCACAAGATGGAAGTTAAATGCACCATCAATCAATAGAGAAAATACTATAAGAACTATTTTATTTTTATTTTGTTTTCAAGTTAAAGCACACAAGAAAACTTAAGGCTAAATAATCTGAATTTACTTGGATAATCGGGGATAAATTATCAAGACAATAACTTATTCTCAAAATCAGTAAATTTTAATAATAATAGTCAACTCTTAATGATAATGGACATAAATAAGAGGCTCGACATGCTTCTTACTTCCCTATGCTTTAAACTCTCTTCAATTGATGAATGTCTCACTCAACCATTATGGCTCCTTCAAGATAAGTTACAACAGTCAATGTGATCAAGCAAGCTTTAGATAACACAATACAGGATTTGAAGACGGAGGAATGCAAAAAAGAACTCATAGACAAGTCACATGAACTGTTGACAGTATGTGCCAAAAGATGTGGTCTCATGGAATACACTTATTGCAAGATATCCACAAAATGGATCTATCGAAAGACTTTAGATTGCAATTTCAACTTGTGTGACACAAAGCATTTAATACAATGCAACAACTTCAATGGACGCACATACAAGTCATGTGAACTCTATCTCTATAGAAAGATCGCTATTTATGTCAATTTATGAGGATATTCAAAATGTTAACTGCAACGATTAATTATATTGATAAAGAGATTGGGGCCGTACCTTCTCTCTTTTTATTTGCAGTCAAAGTGATCTCTAAAATCAACACATTACCTGACATGTACTGCCATCAAATCCATAGCGATATTCTTTGGGAGGTTTAATCTCGAGAAAATAGAGTAATCATTAGTGATTATAGCATAACCCACAAGAAAATAAATAGGGAGTATACCAAAACCTTTTAAAAGGTAATGCCTACTATCTGCAAGCCACATTTTCATGTCATTTTCATGTTTGAAAAAAGTGAAATTAATACAATGAAATTGCCTTGTTCTTTTACTTTCTTGTCCTATGCTTACAAACACCTTTGTTAAAAACCCATAGTTCATCTAAAGAATAAACCTTATGAATATTCAATGGAGGAATGGATCCTAGTATAAAGTTAAATGTAATGTAAACAATTATTTCATTCCAACAAAAAAATTCTAGTGGACCATTCTACACCATTCCTTTGACAATTTGAGCATGGGTACAATGCATTTACCCTAAATATCACTGTTAATGCAAACTAAAATTTGAAAATTGTATCTTTAAAAAGTATTGCAATCATTTTGATATAAATCACTACAACTTACAAAATATAATATTAAATAGATAAGATCTTAGGGGCGGTACTCAAAACAGACGGTTGAAATCAAAGTGTGATGTGAACAAAGCTATATCTTATCCATGGCGAAGAGCTTATGGTGATATTGATGAGAAAAATGGTGATATTAATGACAAATATTGACAACTTCACTTGCAGTTCTCTCCACAAAAACAAAATCGTATTTCTTCATAAAGATTTCTTGAAGCAAAAATCCACAAAGAATTGCAAAAAAATAGGGAATTTTCAGAAAGATTTTGTTCACAGGATATGTAAACCAGGAGTTTTGATTGCAAACAACTACTGCAGTAAAGAGATGGTGCAAGACTTCCAAAAAAATAAAAAGAAACAACAAGAGTCTGGTTTTGGAGGAAATGCAAACTTCAACTCAAGGATCTTCACTAGTCTGTTCTTGCGCAGATTCAAGACAACATGAGATTTTGATAGAAAAAGGAGCTACTCTATTAATAAACCCAGTGGATACATATGCAATGGGTATTCGTATCCATTCACTATGGGTCGAATTAGTACACATGAATTCTCAGCCTTTCAAGCTTTCTCACCAACTTTCCTAGAAAGATCATGTTATTAAGATAATGATAAAATCACCATAAAATCTACCACAAGAATAAGATAATGATAAAATCACATTATCCATTGAAAGATCACATTATCCATGGAAAGATCACATTATCCATGGAAAGACCACGTTATAAAGATCACCATGAAGTTTCTATAATATCTACCACAAGAATAAGATAATGATAAAATCAATGTTCTTATAAATTTGGGCATAGGAAAAGTTCATGTTATTTAATATTCTTCATGGCAAATGATATTCATATTCAAAATCAAAATGATTCGAAAGAGTCAGTTTTCACAAAACAGTGATTCCATTACTACCCAAATAAAATTTGTATTCAAATCAAATCATGTGAAAGATCTAGCCTTCAAAACACGATGATTCAAATAAAATTTAGATTCAAAACACAAATCACTTGAAAGATTTGGCTGTCGATACAGCCCCACGGTGGGTGCCAAAATGTGGATGTTTTTCTACATTTTTCTCAAAACAAACAACTATTAATATTGTTAGTCAGACTAAACAAAGTACATAAAACATCCCTATGAAATACTTGATCATGTCACATATGCAAATAAGATAAAAAGAATCAAAACAACTAAATAAAGCATATGAAGCATGTCAAACCCTTATCTCATAGTGGATTGGTGCTACTTTGATGTGGAAAGTAGCCCTTTCACAATCCTTGATATGCTTGATGATGGAAAATACTTTGAAGATGTGATGAGATGTGATGAAATGCTAACATGGATGAGTTGTGTCTCCAAAATGAGAAGAAGTGCCTTCTATAAATAGAAGAACAAGATGGAAGAATGAGCAAAATGGAGGAATGTGGGATCATTCAACATCCAATTCCCAAATGCCACTTGTCAAGATGTGAGAGGATGAAGGATGAGCACATTTTGGTGAATGTGCACAATAAATGCTATTAGGCGAATTTTGAAATTTTAAAAGTTGGCTTGTTGGAGGGAGAAGAAAGAATCTTAAATGCCAAGTGGGAGACATGTAAGAGACAATGTAAGAGGAGTTAATGCCATGTTGGAGGGGACAAGTCCTTTTGGAGGGACTTTTCAAATTTGGAGGAATATTCCCTTTTGATGCCATGTTGAGGGAAATTAGAAGAATTAATAAATCAAAATAAATGATTTATTGGTGCAAGTTGCAAAATCTAGAGAATTAGGGGATTAGATTAGCATTAATCATGATTTGATTAATTTTAATGGAGGTTAGTTGATTGTGACATTCAACTTAAATATTTGGATTTATTTAAATTAAATGAGAAGATAAAGAACATTAGAGATTTAATTAAATATTTGGATTTATTCAATTAAATGAAGGAACTTTAGAAGATTAATTAAATAAAGTTGATTTATTTAATTAAAGAGACAAATATGATTTAATTAAATAGAATGATATATTTAATTAGATAAAGTTGATTTATCTAATTAAATAAAGATTAATTTAATTAAAAGAGGAAATATGATGAATTTTAACTAGATAAATATTATTTGATTAAAATGGTTAGGAGAGGGATAATTAAGGATGAAATGAAATTAGTGATTCCGGATTAGGTGCATGTATATTTTACATGTCTACATAAAACGATCCCCTTCTAAAGACAATCTAATCCACAAAAGAATACTAGGGTTGACATTGATTTAAAAGAAAGCCTTATTAATGTTTCATATAATAGAATAATAGTATGGTAAACACTCAATCATCTCTTATGATCTTAAAATTCAAGGCATGTTGTATTTAGTCTTGAAGCATGGAAAAATAGGGACATAGAAAATAAGGGGATGGTATAATGGACCTATCTTCCTATTTTCATTAGGAAATGAGATCCACACAAAGAATTGACTTACAACCATTAGATGAGTCAACTCAATGAGGGAATCTACTAATTTCTTTATGATTGAGGATAGGGGTATTATCCTAAACAAAACTTTTGGGAGAAAACTAAAAAATAATAAATTACCACAATTATGCAAGATAACACTTGGATCATCAATTTAAATCATAACACAGATAGAAACAACAAATTTTTGGTAGATCTAAGAAGGTCTAGATATTGTGCACTTGTCATAGAAAGCTTGTTTCAGAAGTCTATCAGGAAACTGAGAAATGAGTCCTTTTTCTGCACTTCCTTCCTGCACTTCTAAATCTTCACTCTCGAATTTGTACCTATGATAAATCTGTAAAATAAAAATGTTGTTTTGTGGTGGATAGGGGTTTGCCTCGGTCAAACCCCAAGTTTGGTAATTAAACCTTCATGAAAAGTATAGATCTAAAACATGAAAGTGTGTGCAAGCCCTAATCTTAAGTGTGTCTAAGATTATTAAGAGCTAAAATGCAAAGAAACCCTATTCAAGTTTATTAGAATAAGATCCCTAAATGAAACATGAACAATGGTGAAGAACTACTTTGGAAGATGTCAAATCACCCTAATGGATCATAAATCTAATAATACCTTCCTTTAGGCAGAAAGTAGAATGATAATAGAAGATGGAACCACTTAGGAAACAAGTCATTAGGCTTGGTTGAATGGCTTGGTGCATCTCCCAAAACCTAGAATCTATCATGGTCCTCCATAGGCATCTATCATCAATCTTTGACAATACTTGATCTTGTTGGTAAAATGAGCTTGAAGACCTGCAAAAAATAAATAGAATGTTGCTCCAATACTTCAACTTTGAATGCTTGAATGATTTATCCTTGCTCTTGAGTGTAAATCCTTGTGATCTCATGTGAATTTCTCTCTTATCTAGTGTAAAATGATTGAAAGACTTAGTTTTTATAGGCTTCCTTTTTAATTTCCCATTTATTAAATCCTAGTGGCCGACATGTAAAATTTGAATTTGGGACTCTATGAAATGCAACCAAAAACATATTTTAAATTGAGTTTATGAACTTAAAGGGGACCCATTCACCCATGGGTGAATGGGTCTTGACCTAAAGTTCCAATACTTAGATTATGTCGGGGCATTAATTCAATTAATTGCATTTATTCAATGCGGATTATATTATCAAGAAATAATTAAAATAGGCCTTGGGATGCATAATAAAGGGAATTATGGGCCTATTAATGAGGTTTAAAAATGGATAAATGCAAGGTCAACAAAATAGGTCCAAACTAAGTGTGAAATTGCACTTTCACTTAGAAAGGAGTACAATTTTCCACACTACATTTAGTCCCCACTTTAGCGGCCATATGACACTACGTGTATATGCAAGCTAAAGGAACTCAAGCAATAAGATTTATAAAAAAAGTATACTCATATGGATTCATTCACAAATAGGGAGAATGAAGCCCCCAATGTAGTTATTTGAAAAATCACAATCTTAGGAACCGCATCCTACAAAACCAATTTGTTATTTGTTCAAAAATCCTCTTATCAAACTTCTACAGAGAATTGAATTCAAGGGTAGATGTATGCCCCCCAGAATTTTGCTTGCTTTATGGAGGTGGAATCAGGGTATCCATGTAACCTCATCAAATTGCTTGGTTTGATGATGTAAATGTCTATCATAGGGTATTGAAATTACAACACCACATATTGATAGATATTGGATTAGATCGGGGACGAAATTATGAATCCAACACAATAAATAGAGTTTGCTAGCCCCCATTATGTTGATTTGAATAAAAAGCATTTTTAATAAAGACATAAAATAAAGAATGCTTAGTATATTTTAGTGAAAACAATATGCTTTTGAAAATCATTTTGAAATTTACCTTTTGATAATTTACCTTGGTGTTGAGTGATTGAATATGCCGAGCAGACAAGCGTACAAGCCTCTAAGACTGGATATTTTGCATGACGAGGTGGCATGAGGCGAGCTCCATCATACGGTGAGTGGATTCTACTATGCTTTATCTTCACATTTATGTATTTATAATATCTTTTTATGTACTTCTAGAGGTTTTTAGGACCCTAGCCAAAAAAGTCACAAAGCATCCTCTTTTGTAGCAAAGCATCCCACTTTGTTGCAAAGTGTCCAAAAATGGCTAAAGCATCCAAGACCCCCTCTCCTATCCAAAAAGGACCCAAATGTCCAAGTTGGTCACAAAGTGCCCTAGAGAAACTTGGTGTATTTTCAATTATTTAATGCACATATTTAGGAATTTTAGTGATGATTTCTTTTGATTTTTATTCTTTAGGACCCTCCCCAATCCCGTTAGCGTCTAGGAGGTAGAATGTTTTGTCGTCTCTAGGAGAAGATCACCCAACTTATAGAGGAGGAGATTGATATTTTACATGAGACTGGTTTATTTTGGATATACCTCATGCCACCCATGAAGTACCATGATGCCATGCTTATGGCATTAGTAGAGAGGTGCAACACGAATATGTGCACCTTTCACCTCCGTATAGGAGAGATGACTGTCACTCTAGAGGATTTTCACTGCATCTTGCTGTTTCCTATCCATAACGAGATCATCCATTCATCAAAGGAGCAGTCATATGAGGAGAGGCAAGAGGACATCAAGTATTTCCTAGGATTTCCCATCTAGGAGGCGATCGTCAGACCCCATGCCAAGCTAAAATGGCTATTGTACACACAATTGCCACTACTAAGGCACATCATGATTGTTACCACAATACTAGCACTAGTTCTTGATGGATGAGGCACACACTTGGATGGAAGATTAGTTCACATTATCCAAGATATGGAGCAATGACAGACTGTGTATGCATGTGGTCACAACATGCTAGCACATTTATATTATGATCTAGGGTGCTTCGTCTGCCAAGAGATAGATAGTATAGTACATTGTACACTCTTGCAGGTGTGGTGCCTTGAGCATATCACATGTACTAAACTGATAGGTTATCCGATAATGGCGGTCATGGGTTATTCATGAGCCTATAGTTATTCTTTGAGATGATCATGGCAAGATGAAGATCTATTATATTGGAGGGTCAGACTCAACTATCTGGAGGATGGCAATATACTATAGAGACCATATCTCATGATACCCCAGTGGGCAGATTCCACACACTAGCTAGTTAGGATGTAGTAGGACCAGTTTTTATTGGGACAACATGATTACATAGTGAGGCCCTTTTATTATGATCATGTTACATGCAGTAGTTGGGGCAAGTTCAAGTTCCACCTATGCCATGACCTAGGTATCTACGGTCAGCACAAAGTGCCTCTAGGCCTAGAGATAGTCATCGAATCACCATCAATGATGTGGAATTTAGTGATTCAGAGGATGAGGACCACAACATGCCCCCTGTCTTAGATGATGATGAGATATGCACCATGTTGGCCTATGAGAAATGGTGGGCTAGAGCACGACCAACTCATGTCTTTCTTATGCATCATCTCGTAGGCAATGCATGCCTCTTCCCGGTTGTGAGGATGACAAGGATGATGGGGTCATTGATGGAGATTCAAAGGATGAGGTCAAAATACCATATTTATTTCCTAATGATGATGATTATGATTATAATGAGGATGTCTAGCCAATGAGCGTTGAGTTTGATGAGGTAGATGAGGCCCTAGATGCCCCCAAGAGGAGATATTTAGCTCATGCTCAAGTCACTAGAGCATGATCAGTAGCCGCAATAGTCGTCAAGACTCATTAGCATGGGGAGGCCAATGGTAGCAAACCATCCACACTTCCTACATAGGAGGGATCCATTGTTGCACAATGAGATCTGGAAGGATGGAGACACAGGTGATGATGTGTTATGCATGTTTTTATTATGCTTTTGTGCTTATGGTTTTTTATTTATATATCATGATGTGTATTGATGTATTTTATGATTTCCATCTTGCAAGGTCCATGCGAGAGTGGTGAGATCTCTACCAGTGGGTGACTACAAAGATGGTGCCTCCTTTTCCCCCAAATGAGGATATACCAACATAGTACATGCCCCCACCTATTGTGGGGCGTCATGCAGATCTCTTCGATACTATTATGAGGTTGAGGGCAACACATAAGGGCATGATGATATGCACTGACCTATCTTCCTCTAGAGAGAAGTGAGTTATGGGAGAGATTTCAATACTATAGACTACGTATTACAAGCTCTGAGCATGTCAGGTTTCAAATGATAGTGAGATGCAGGCTATCCTATCGTCATAACTCTTGAGGCTAGAGGGAGAGGTTACCAAATTATAGGAAGATAGAGACCACATAAAGCAGAAGTGCATTGCGAACTCATATGGGAGGCTAGGCCAGTTGGAGAGGTGCATGCCTATAGACATTAGTGAGATCCATGAGTAGATAATGGTCACATTCTACTATCTCATGATGGATGCCACCACTAGGACCTGAGGGGTCTATCAGCCATAGTGTTACTATGCGGCGACTGATCATGCAAATACTATACACTCGTAACATATCCTCACTGGGGTTCGGGGGTGACAGCCCCCAATAGCAAGGGTTCGGGGGTGTTGTGCCCCCAATTTTTTTTCTCTATAACACGTCAAGGTTTTCTTGCTGACACATCAAATAAAAAAAATGACTTTGTAAAACCCTAATTCTGGAAGCTTCCAAAAAGCTTGTTATAAGCGACTGGGATGTAAGTTGTGGTGTGTATAATTCATGAGATTGTAATATGTTTTTGCACTAGATAATAAAATCATTGCATAGTTGAGTTTCTGTGGATGTAGCCCATATTGGGTGAACCACGTTGAATTTTTGTATTGATCTCTTTTGTGCTATTCTTCATTGTTATTTCTGGTTTATTGAATCTGCATATAATTGTTAATGTTTATTGCTCTGATCTTCCTGAATCCTAGGAATTGGTATCAGAGCCATGTGTATTTCAGTTGATTGGCAGGAAACTTCTAGATTTGAGTGGGAGTAATGGAAGAAGGAAAATTAAAGGTTGAGAAGTTCAATGACCAAAATTATCAATTATAGAAGATGCAGATGGAAGATTATTTGTATCAAAAGGATCTATGGCGGCCATTGCAAGGAAAAAAAAGAAAGAGGCTACTATGTTCGATGAAGAATGGGATATTCTGGATAGAAAGGCATTGGGAACCATTCAGTTATGCCTGACACCATCTGTGGCATTCAATATAACAGAAGCAAAGACAATAGTGGATCTAATGGAACATTTGGCTAAATTATATGAAAAACCCTCAGCCTCAAATAAGGTATTTCTCATGAAGCGTTTGTTTAATCTAAAAATGATTGAAGGTGGATCTGTGACAAATCATTTAAATAAGTTTAATATGATTACCATTCAATTAACTTCTATAAAAGTGAATTTTGATGTAGAGGTGAGGGCTCTCTTGGTTTTATGTTATTTACCAGAAAGCTGGAATAGCTTGGTAATGGTTGTAAGTAACTTTTTCTTTGGTTCAAATACATTGAAATTTGATGATGTTGTTGGTGTTATCCTTAGTGAGGAAATGTGATGGTAAAGCACAGGTGAGACTTCAACATCGGGTAATGCTTTGACTGTAGAGAATAGGGGAAGAATAAAGGAGAGAGGAAAAATCCCAACAAATTTTGGGAAGTCACAAGGGAATTCGAAGAAAGGCATATCTAAATCCAAAGGAAAAATGGATTGTTGGTACTATGGAAAGCCAGGACACTTGAAGAAGGATTGTTGGTCTCAAAAAGGAAAACAAGGAGACATACAACATGATGATAGTAAGGAAGCTAATGTTGCAAGTAATAAATTGCAGGATGCTTTAATTTTGTGTTTAGATAATGTTAATGATTCCTGGGTAATGCAAGACAAAAAAAACTTCCCACAACACACAACTAGATTACAAAAATTTTGTAACCAATCAACCTTAATTCAAAAATCTCATTTGTCTATGTCAATCAATATTGATGAATTCAAACATCATCAATCCAATAAAATAATTGAATGTATACAATTTCAAATTCAAAAATAACACCAAACCAAAAAACTAAGTCAGTAGGTTACAAACACTGAATGCAAATACTCTTGCTCATACATTCCATGCTAATTTAAATTTGCACTTTAACCACTCTCAAATGTGGCTCACCTTCATTCTCATACTCCATCATTTACTTACGACCCCTTTGTAATCTCTCCATTCTAACTCATCTTCTTTGTTAATCCCTTTACGCAACCTCCCTCCTTCTTCATATGAGGCGTTTCACCCTCTTTCCTATGCATTTATTTTTATTATTTATTTATTTATTTCCATCTGAAAGTGTCCAACCTGACTTCTCACGACTGTTGTCACCATTTAAAAATCTGCAAAGATTTTAATCTTTCATGATTAACGTGGCCTCCTTATTCCAATTCACTATTTCTATATTCTTCTCCTCATCTGGCATTGATCTAATTCTCTTTTGATTTCTATTTGGTGTGTGGCCTTCACTTATTTTATCTGCCATTAGTCAAAATAATGTAGTGAATATGCTCTAGAATGGGTTTTCACTATTGCCTTCAACACTGCCTACCCTCCCTGGCATGGTTGAGTGAGGGGTCTTTCCACATTTTTTGAACTCCTTTGCAACCCCTCTATCTTCCTTAGCAACATCGACTCTTCACATTCCCCAATTATTTTGTTTTCTTTTCTAGCTCAAAAGAGGGTTGCTAAAAATAAATAATGTTTATCTTTATGCCCAAAATATGAATCGTCAAAATAAAACATAAAAGGCTTTTAAATATAATTAAATCTACCTCTTCAAAATAATATCTAGCATTGATATAATTTTGGGTTTGATTAAAATATACCCTAGTTGGAATGCTAGGTGACAATGTTGAACCACTGCAACTAGATTTGCATTCAACCGTGACAATCGACTACAACACCAAAAATGCCAAATTAAACAAGAATCAAACCAAAATGGATGAAAATCAAACCAAATTATTTTTGGGTGATGTAGATAGCTCATTTTCCTAGGATGCTCTTGCATTACTGGGTAACAAATTCAGGGGCTTCATTTCATGCCACACCCCATAGGAAATATTTTATAGATTATGTTTAAGGTGATTTTGGACAGGTATATTTGGGTGATAATAAACCCTGTTAGATTGTTGGAAAAGGAAAGATAAAAATCAAGCTACAGAATGGAAATGAATGGTTGCTACAGGAGGTAAGGCATGTTCCAAATTTGAAAAGAAATTTAATTTCTACAGGACAACTAGGTAGTGAAGGTTGCATAGTTACCTTTTTAGACAAAGTCTGGAAGGTCACTAAAGGTGCATTAGTAGTAGCTAAAGGTGAAAAGGTAGGCACATTGTATTTGTGTACTGGTAATACTTATTCTACATTAGCTGCTATATAAATAGTTGCTATTGAGACAGTTAGAGCACTTGTTGCAGGGACAAACAAAATTGTGGCACCATAGACTTGGGCACATGAGTGAGAAAGGGATGAAGATCCTTCACTCCAGAAAGTTGCTACTAGGTCAGAAGTAGATTGACAAGTGGAGTTCTGTGAAAATTGTGTTTATGGAAAATATAAAAGAGTCTAATTTCTCAAAGTTGGGAAAGAGAAGAAGAGTGATAAATTAGAGCTTGTGCATTAAAATGTATGGGGACTAGCTCAGGTATCTTCTCTTGGTGGCTCTTGTTATTATGTTACTTTTATTGATGATGCAATTAGGAAAACATGGGTGTATTTCCTAAAACAAAAATCAAAAGTATTTGAAACTTGGAAATTTTTGGTTGAGAATGAGACAGAAAAAAGTTGAAGTGTCTCAGATTTGATAATGGAGGTGAGTATTGCAAAAAATAATTTGAAAATTATTGTTCATACAATGGAATCCGTAGGTAGAAAACGGTTCCTAGAACCCCACAAGAAAATAGTGTATTTGAGAGGATGAATATGACCATTATGGAGTGTGCAGGGAGCATGAGATTGTATGTTGGACTACCCTTACAATTTTGGGCAGATGTTGTACATACCACTATTTATTTAATAAACAGGGGACCTTCAAATACTTTGGATGGTGGCATTCTAGAGGAGGCATGGACAAGTTAAAAGGTAAACTATTCATTTCTAAAAACTTATGGTTATGAAGCTTTTGTCCATGTTGATATTGAAAATAGAACCAAGCTTGAGGCTAAGTCTAAAAAATGTACCTTCATTGGATATGGAGTAGATGAATTTGGTTATCGGTTATGGGATTATGAAAATCATAAAATCATTAGGAGCAAAGATGTTATATTCAATGAGAAGGTCATGTATAAGGATCAACTACAGGAAAAGAAGCATGAATAGGCCAGAAAGGAATATGTGGTGCTGGATGAGATTCCATAAAATAATATGCCAGTGGTACGTGATGCTCAACAACAACAAGTTATCCCATAGACTCCTGCAAGTGTTAGATGTTCTACAAGGATAACTAGACCTATAGAAAGATTTTCTCCATCATCATATTCTATATTATTAACTGATTCTGGTGAACCTAAAGGTTATGAAGAAGTAATGCAGGTAGAAACCAAAAAGCAGTGGGAGCTAGGCATGAAAGAGGAAATAGATTCCTTGCTACAGAATTAGACTTGGGACGTAGTCTAATTGCCTATAGGTAAAAGAGCATTGCCAAACAAATGGGTTTACAGGTTGAAGGAAGAAGATGGAGGTAAGAAAAGATATAAGGCCAGACTCATGGTAAAAAGGTTTTGTAAAGAAAAAAGGTATAGATTTTGATGAAATATTTTCTCCGGTTGTAAAGATGACTTGTATTATAACTATTCTAAGTCTTGTGGTTGCAAAAGACTTACATCTTGAACATGTAGATGTGAAAACAACATTTCTCCATGGGGATTTGGAAGAGGAAATATACATGCAACAACCATAGGGATATGAGATCAAGGGTAAGGAGGAATTTGTGTGTGTAAGGAAAGATTAGGTGTGGAACAAACTCTCCTAACGTCAAAACCTCAGGGAAAAATGTAGAGGTGACTTTAAATTTTACAATTACAGTTCAATTAAGATACTCATGAAAGAAATAATAGAAACAAAGAAATGAACATACATAATTTGGACACCAGATTTACGTGGGAAAACCCTTACGAGAGAAAAACCCACCACACCAAGAAAATCCTCTTTGTATTACAGTAAGAAAAATTACATACAGAGTACATACTTCACTTTCTTATGTCAATTTACAACAACAACATTTCCTTGATCAACCTTGTACAAAACATTCCAGTTACAATGCTCTTTGAATTTAATTCATACACATTGATCACACATCAAACTGTTCACCAAACCAATCATCGTCATCAGTTACATAGTATATCCATGTCATTCATGGTCTGTTGTTCTTCCTCACAGGAATGGTCGCAACAGTCCAACTGCTAGCGGTTCACATTCTGCTTCTCTGATTGGTCGAAAAAAACCCACGTAGGATAGACATTCGGTCAAGGTGTTCAAACAACATTGCATGTTGGTGAGACACTAGGCCATGTCTCCCCCATGCCATAATGCCTGATTGTCATTATTGGCTAAAGTCACCACCATTGACAAGACCACTGCTATTGGTGAAACATCATACCGAACACAAATCCAGCTTGTACAAAACTATCGGTAAGAGTTTCACTATTGCTAAGAGTCTCATAGAACTTTATGTCATACCGATGTTCATTGTGCAAGGTTGTCGACGAGACAAGTGCTATCGGCAAGAGCATATATTAAAAACATACCCATCGGCGAGACAAACAATATCGTTAAGACTTCACACTAATGTTCAACACATGTAGCTCTATCGGCAGGACCGTCGCTATTGCCAAGAGGTCATAACGATCATAGAACAGTCAGTGAGAGAAAAGCTATCGCCAAGAGTTCATACCAAAAGCTAAACTGTCGACGAGAGAAACACCATCGGCAGGAGATCATACCGAGTGCAAACCTTTCAGCGAGACCACAACCATCGCTTAGACTCTTATTGAGCCTTCATGTCGCCCTGATGAATTTGAGTGTATAATTGTCGGCGAGACATATCTTGTCGGAATAAGTCATTCTGAGTGTTCATGGCTCTCCCCGAAGACTTCTGTCGCCACGAGTCTCCCCGATAACCATTAGAAACCAACCTTTCGGCAAGAGATCTCCCCATGCAGAAAGAGTTAGATCTTTCACAGCGATCAACATGTCTTGCTGATGACTCCCGTCGGAAAGATAGAAATGACGTCTCGACGACCTGAGCATTTCAAATGATTAGAACATAGTTGCTAGTCAGTAAGACTTCCAGAGGGTCTCACCGACTTTTCTCTTTCAGGAGTTTCATGCCAGCAAGCTTGAGGCACATTTTCTAACAGTGTGCAGGTTAAAGAAGACTTTGCATGGCCTAAAGCAAGCACCTCGACAATGGTATTTGAAATTTGATAGTTTTATGGCTGAACAAGGTTACAAAAGATGTCATTCTAATTATTATGTTTATTTTAAGAAATTGGATAATGACAACTATATTATCCTGTTGCTTTATGTTGATGACACACTTGTTATTGGGTCTAACATGCAACATATTAATAAACTTAAGTAGAAATTAGAAAATTCATTTGCTATGAAGGATTTGGGTGTAGCAAAACAAATCCTTGGTATGAGGATCACACGGGATAGGACAAACAAAAAAATATTTTTGTCTCAAAGTGAGTATGTAGAGAGGTGTTGAAAAGGTTAACATGAATGCAAAAGCAGTTAGTACACCTTTGCCTAGTCATTTTAAGTTGACTAAGGAGATGTGTCCAAAGAAACAAGAGGAGGAAGAAAAAATATCTAAGATACCATATGCATTAGCAGTTGATAGCTTGATGTATGCAATGGTATGCATAAGGCCAAATATTGCACATGCTGTGGGAGTTGTGAGCAGGTATATGAGCAATACATAAATATAACATTAGAATGCAGTAAAATGGATTCTCCGATATTTGAGAGGTACTACTTCAAAGAAACTATGTTTTGGAGGAACAAATTCTGCTCTAAAAGGACATGTTGACTCTGCTCTAGTGGGTGATAGTGATAGCAGGAGGAGTACTACAGGGTATGTTTTTACTGTAGGAGGTACTGCAATCAATTGAATTTCAAGACTACAAAATGTTGTTGTGCTTTCAATGACTGAAGCTGAGTATGTTGCTACTACAGAAGCCAACAAGGAGACATGATTTGGATACAATGTTTTCTAGAGGAATTGGGACAACAACAAGAAGATATCCCTTTGTACACTAATAGCCAGAGTGCCATTCATCTTGCTAAGAACTCAACTTTGCATTCAAATACTAAGCACATACAACTTAGATACCATTTCATTTGGTTAGTTTTGGAGGAGGGACAATTGAAGCTGGAGAAAATTCACACAAGTGAGAATCCTGCAGATATGTTCACAAAGGAAATTACACGAGAGAAATTGATTTCATCATTAGTTTCTGTTGGCCTTCACGACTGATAATGGTGGACATAAGAAACCAACCAAACCTATAATCTAGTGGGAGTTGCAAGTGCAGCGGTGTCACCCAGGATCAGTCTTCAAGTGGGATATTGTTGATATGTGGTGACTGATCATGCAAATATCGTACACTCATAACGTATCCTTGCTAGGGTTCGGGGGGGAAGCCCCCAATTTTTTTTTTCCTATTAACACGTCAAGGTTTTCTCGCTGACATGTCAAATGAAAAAAAATGACTTTACAAAACCCTAATTTTGGAAGCTTCCAAAAAGATTGTTATAAGTGACTAGGATGTAAGTTGCGGTGTGTGTAATTTGTGAGATTGTAATATGTTTTGTACTGGATAATAAAATCATTGGGTGGTTGAGTTTCTATGGATGTAGCCCATATTGGGTGAACCACGTTAAATTTTTGTGTTGATCTCTATTGTGCTATTCTTCACTGTTATTTCTAGGTTATTTAATTTGCATATAATTGTTAATGTTTATTGCTTTGATTTGCCTGAATCCTAACAAATAGGCCATGCCAGTATTGTATTATTGATGATATTTAGTTGAACCTTATATATATAATATATGAGCATTCATGTTTTGTTTTGTGAGTTTATGCTGAATTAGATGTCAATGTGATTTATTAAATAGTCCTAATAAGAATATTTAATAAATGTCTCCATGATCTAATTTTATGTGATCTAATTGAAACAATTTTAGTTTACATTAGATACTACATTGTGATTGAGTATGTCATGTTAAATTAAATGCATCTTTGATCTAATTTCAGAACATTACATGCATATAAGGATCTAACTTAACACAACACACAAGATGAATTTGAATAGTATGTAAACTAAAGTAATAATCCAAACTTATTGAACAATTACTCTATAATCCAAGACACACAAATATTTTTTTGTCAAAGAATGAAGCAGTGTGAGATAAAATAGAACACTATCTACTTAATCTAACAACATTGCTTTAATGTACATACTATTCAAGGGAGATGTTGTGTATAGTATTGATTCAAATGCGTGGCATTGATAGGCTCTTTGAGAGGTGTACCATATATTTCCATTAATGTATATGCTCCAGACCCATAACTTTTGTCAATTATGTAAGGTCCTAGCCAATTTGGGCTGAAATTTCCTATTTTATTCAGGGTAACATTGATGTTACATTGATTCTCAAATAACATCAAATCACCTTTATTAAATACATGAGGAATGACATGATCATTATAACTACATTGCATTCATTTAGAATAATCTTGGAGATGCTTGAGAGTGTTAATATGTTGTTCATTGAGCATTTCAAGTTGATCCAATCATTGCTCTTTATATGTAGTGTCATCAATAAGCCCTCTAAGAGCAATTCTCAATGAAGGAATTTCTAACTCTAAGGGCATTATTGCCTCAACGCCATAAACAAGGTTATAGGGAGTGTTTCTTGTAGATGTTCTAATACTTGTACGATAGGCCCACAACACATAAGTTAATTGAGTGTTCCAATCTTTGTTATTTTTACTTACCATTTTCCTTAGGATTTGTGCAATAGTTTTGTTGGTTGATTCTGCTTAACCATTTGATTACATGGATAATATGGTGTTGAGAAATGATGTTGAATATGAAATATTTCCAAAAAATTCTTCACATCATTATTTTTAAACGGGGTTCCATTTTTTGAAACTAATGTGGAAGGAAGACCAAAGCGAGCAATAATATGTTCCAATATGAAATGACATATTGTGTTAGTGGTTGTGGAACAAAGAGGGATAGCTTCTACACATTTCATGAAATAATATGTTGTAGTAATTATAAGCACATGTCCAGTGGAAGAAGGTGGTGATATTTTTCCAATAAGATCCAAACCCCAATTTGAGAATGGCCAAATAGGAACTTGGGCATGAAGCTTGAAAGCAGGAGCATGAATCAAATTATTATGCTCTACATTTATGACATTTCTTAATGTGAGCAAAATAGTCTTGTTCCATATGTCTCCAATAATATCCTAATACAAATTAACTTTTGTACTAACGATCTTCCTCTTAAATGTCCCCCACAAGCACCTACATGAGTTTCCTCAAGGGATATAGGGATCTTTGATTGTTTAAGATATCTAAGAAAAATACCATCCAATGTTCATCTATATAGAATGTATGCAAGGATTATGTATCTAGATGCAAGTTTTCAAAGATGAGCTCTGGTGTTTTTAGTTGTTGGATTAGGAAAGGTACCTTCTTTTAAGTAGTTGAATATTGGTGTGTACCATTCACTAGAGTTTTCAATATCGGTTAATAACATTTCTTTGATCTCATCATCTATTGATGGTTTTGTAATCGTATGGACCATAAATATGAAGTCGATAGAAGGATCTCCAAGAGATACAAGGGAAGTAGTGCTTTCCATTGCATCTACATGCCAATTATCCTTTTGTGGAATGTTGTCATTGATATATGATTCAAAGAGTTATAATAAAGTCATGTAAGGTCCTTATACTTGGATAACTTGTCATGTTTCGCTTGATATGAACCATTTATTTTCTTAATGACCATTTAAGAATCACCAAATATCCTAATGTGTTGAACACCAAGGGCTAAAGCTGCGCATATTCTAGCAATTAAAGCTTCATACTCTATGATGTTATTTGTGCATAGGAATTTTAATCGGTAGGATAAGGGAATAGGATTTTCAGAAGGAAAAATTATTATAACCCCTACTTTGGAGCCAGTTCTACACTTATAACCATCAAAGTACAATTCCCATGTTTCTTTTTCAACCATCAACACACTTTCATCTGGAAATGAGTCCATATCAGGTAACACTAATGGAGAAGGAGCATCAACTAAATGGTCGGTTAAGGTTTATCCTTTAATTACCTTTTGAGAGACAAATTTAAGATCAAAATCAGTTAACAACATTACCCATTTAGCTAAGCACCTTGATAAATCATTTTTAGGAAAAAGATATTTTAAAGGATTAAACTTTATTATCACATGAATTTTTACATTTAATAAGTAGTGTCTCAATTTACTAGTAGCAAATATAAGAGCCAAATATTGTTTTTCTATTGTTGTATATCAAGTTTCATAGTCAATAATAGTTTGGCTGATGTAATAAACAAGATGTTCTTTACCATTATCTTGTTGATCCAAGAATGCTGCTAAAGCATGTGTTGATGCTGCTGTATAAAGGATAAATGGTTTTTCTTGCATAGCGAGATGTAAAACAAGAGGAGTAATGATGTATTCTTTCAAACATTCAAAAGATTATTTACAATTCTCATTCCACTTAAATTTTGATTCCTTTTAAAGAAGTTGTGTGAAGGGTAATGTCTGATCTGCTAAGGATGCCACAAAATGGTGGATAGCTTGAATCCTTCCTTGTAAAGTACGTACCTAAGAAATGTTTTTCAGAGGTGGCATGTTAATGCTAGCATAAAAGTTCTTCATTTCCACCACAATGCCTCTGTGGGATACTATAAAACCTAAAAGCTTTCCAATATCCACACCAAAGACACATTTTTTTGGATTCAAACTCATGTTATACTTGCGCATTCTTTCAAATTTTTTTTGAAGGATTTTAACATTGTCTTGACAAAGGACTTGGCTAGAATATCTTCAAGATAATATTCCAAAATCTTATGTATGTAATCATGAAATATTAACATCATGGCTCTTTGATATGTTGCAACCACATTCTTTAATCCAAAAGGCATAACAACCCAATAGAATGTTCCCCACTGTGTAGTAAATGTCATCTTACATATTGATCTTGAGGGTTGATAAAGATTTGATTATATCCAAAAAACCATCCATGAATGACAACAAAGCATGGCCTGCAATTGATCATGTCAATATTAGAAAGGGGGGAATCATATTTTAAAGATGCTTTATTAAGGTCCCAAAAATCCATACACATCCTAATATGATTATCAGGTTTTACAACTACAAAAATATTTGAGATCCATGGAGAATAGTCAATAGGATGAATAAATACAGCTTCGAGGAGTTTCTCAATCTCATCTTTAACCAATACAACTATCTTAGGATTCATCTTAAGTATCTTTTGTCTTATTGGTTTAACATCTTGTGCAAGGACTATTTTATGCATAACTATTATAGCATCAATACTTGACATATCCAAATAAGTCCAAGCAAAGAGTTCATGAAATTCATGTAATAATGTTGCATGGTCTTCTTGTTCATCCTCATCAAGGAACTTTCCTATTTGAATCACTCTCTTCATTAGATGTGTCCATCGATATGTTGATTGTATCTCCCATAGGTAGTGTGCTTTGTATTGGAACTTTGAGAATGTGTTCTTATTTGTCTTGTTCAATGCCACTTGTTTTCTTTTCGTCATCAACTTGTTCAGTACTAACCACAACACAACTGAATCCTTATTTGTGATGGAAAGTTAGTGATTTATCATAAACTACTAACATTTATTTCAAGGCTTCATCATCTATAAAGTATTCCAATGATGCATCACTTGTTGTATCAATCAATTAAGGATGATTTAAAGTGAGAGTTGTCTTAGAATAACCACACAAAATAGTGTTGACATTAAGTGAAGGTCTTTTTGTTGCTTTCGCTATCATAGAAGGGAAATATCCAAGACCATTTTTTGTTTCTTGTGTGTTAGGCTCTATAGGAACACAAATTCCTTGTTCTTTCACACCACATCCTTTTCCACTATAACCAAGTTGTTTCAAGAGCTCATAACCTCTTCCATAAAGCTTTTCCATTTCTTTCGGATTTGGTGGATGTTCATAATATTCATCAAAGTTTTTTGTGTAATTTGTTTCTTCTTCTACAATGGTTGAAGTGGATACTTTCAAAGGTTCTTATGAATTTTTTGCTGACATTACCATTGGTTCTTTTCCCCTTTTAGAATTTTTTGTTATGATGTTGTATTCTCCCATGAATGTAGGTGTAAAATCCAAGGAACCCCAATCATCCTCCAATAAATTTGTGACTTCCTTAGTTTTTTCTTTTTTTTCTTCCTCTTGCACAAGTTCTACTATTGAAGTTGATATCAATGTTTTCAAAGGACTTTCCTTGTCTTTCTCAGTGTGCAAACAACTTTCTAGTTCAAGGTCGGCCTTGATTGTGTACACTTTGTTGTTGTATACATACTTCAATATACAATGAAGGGTTGAAGGCACCACATGCATTTCATGAAACCATGGTCTTCCCAAAAGAATATTATATGAAAGATCTTATGGCATAACATGGACAGGAGTTTGTAATGTAGCCTTTCCAACTTGTATAGGTAATGTTCAATCACACCAAGTGGTTATTTCCCTATGTTATCAAACCCATGAATGGATAAAGAATAAAGTTCAATCTTGGTCTTATCCATTCCAAGCTTATCCAAAAGGTTTATGCTACACACGTTAAGGGTTGGGACATTGTCAACAAGGGTTCACTTTATCCCACACCTATTAATGACAACCGCTATCATGAAAGCTTCATGTTGTTTTTGCACTTCCAAAGGAGGTAGCTCACTTTGGTGAAAAACAATGTCTATATTAACTCAATTCATTCCTTAAATTAGGGATACTACATCATTTGGATTTGCACTAGGAGGAACCACAACTTGTTGCAAAGCTGTTTGAAGCATGCTATGGTAATTAGGTGAAGCTTGAATAAGGTCCCATAAGGATATCTTAGCAGGAGTATTTTTAAGTTGTTCAACAAGGTCATACTCATTTCCTTTATGTAAAGGAAAATGAGGAGCAATAGGAAAAATAGGTTGGAGCAATGGTAATGAAGTGGGAATGGTTTGTGGTTGCCTATTATTCCTTGTATTATATGTGTGAGCAACAATATTGTAACTTGGTTGCTGCAAAACATTGTTACTATCGAGTTGTCTTGTAAAGTTTAAGATAGCTTCTAGGGATAATGGTTGCTTTTTAGGTGGTCCTATGATAAGCATAGGAATATTTGAACTTGAGGTTGATATGAGGGTGGGTAGATTGTGATTTGTGGTGTGATTACATTAACTTCTCTTTGTTTTGGTTTGTTATAGCAAGCCTTAGTGGATGAACCTTGTGAGATGAAATCCTCAAGGGATTCATCTAACATGTCAAATTCATAACTAATAAAGGGATTGAGGGATTTGTTAACTTGGAAAAAGAGATTTGACATGATCAAATTACTATGCTTTCTCTAAGGGTTTCATTAGCTTGTGCTTGTCTTGTTTGATGTTTTTGGTTTTTGTTTTTGTTTTCTAATGATTGAAAAATGTAAACTAATTTATCTAAGCTATAAAATGATGTTGAAAATAAAGGAAAAGTACACAAATATAATACTATCCACAACAAAAACATGCAAGAAATCTTTCCAAAATTGTTGCAAGATTTAATTAAAGAAGCAATTACTTGAACACACAAAACAAACTATTTCTGAAAAATCAATGCTCAAATTTGAGAACAGAAACATAAAGGAAAAATAGAAGTTGAAGATCACTCAGAAACTTGCCTGAAAAACCTGTACAGGGACTCATTCACCCATGGGTGAATGGGTCCTTAGGGTTTTTAAAAATTTATTTTTTCAAAATCTGAGTTATTGTGTGTGATTTTTGTTTTTGATTACAAACTGAGAGTTCTGTAATAAGTTTTTCTAGATTAGGGTATCAAATGCAATTAAAAATGAGGTCAAATGATGAACAAAGTCACTATTTTTAGAATGCAATTTGAACCTAAATCTGAACTTAAATGATAGAATAATGATCTTGATGCAAGATGAATGCAAACCTAATGATTTTTTTTTTTCTGATTTTCTTATGAATTTAAGAGATGCAAACATGCAAAATTAAACCCTAAATGAAATGTTCACTAATGAAAATTTAAAGAACCCAAAATGTAATGAAACTAATGCAAAAATAATGCAAAATTAGTGCAAAACTTAAATTTAGGGCTGAAATAGACTCTAATTTTCAAAATTTTGTTGTACATAGTCAGGTTCACCAAAATGAAATGTAGAAAAATAGGGACATATGAAATAAGGGGATGGTATAATGGACCTATCTTCTTATTTTCATTAGGAAATGAGATCCACACAAAGAAATGAATTACAACCCTTAAGTGAGTCAACTCAATGAGGGAATTTACTAATTTCCTTATGATTGAGGACAGGGGTATCAACCTAAACAACACTTTTGGGAGAAAAAATAAAAATAGTAAATCACCACAATTATGCAAGCTAACACTTAGATCTTCAATTTAAAGAATAACATAGATAAAAACAACAAAGTTTTGGTAGATCTAAGAAGGTTTGGATATTGTAAACCTGTCATAAAAATCTTGTTTCGAAAGGCTGTTAGGGACTCATTCGCCCATGGGCGAATGGGTCTAGGTCTCCCTTTCTAAAAAATAAAAAATTGAGATTTGAGTCCTTTGTTTGCACTTCCTTCCTACACTTCTAAATATTCACTATCGGATCTGTACCTGTGATAAATCTACAAAATAAAAATGTTGTTTTGTGGTGGATATGGGTTTACCTTGGTCAAACCCCAAGTTTGGTAATTAAACCTTCATGAAAATTACAGATATGAAACATGAAAGTGCATGTAAGCCCTAATATTAAGTGTGTCTAATATTTGTAAGAGCTAAAATGCAAAGAAACCCTATTCAAGTGTATTAGAATAAAATCCCTAAATGAAACATGAACAATGGTGAAGAATTACTTTGGAAGATGTCAAATCACTCTAATAGATCATAAATTTGACAATACCTTCCTTTAGGTAGAAAGTAGAATGATAATAGAAGATGAAACCACTTAGGAAACAAGTCATTAGGTTTGGTTGAATGGCTTGGTGCATCTCCCAAAACCTAGAATCCATCATGATCCTCCATAGGCATCTATCGCCAATCTTTGACAATACTTGATCTTGTTGGAAAAATGAGCTTGAAGACCTACAAAAAACAAATAGAATGTTGCTCCAAGAATTCAACTTTGAATGTTTGATTTATTTCTCCTTGATCTTGAGTGTAAATCCTTGTGATATCATGTGAATTCGTCTCTTGTTTGGTGTAAAATGATTGAAAGACTTAGTTTTTATAGGCTTCCTTTTTAATTTCTCGTTTATTAAATCTCGATGGCTCACGCACATAAAATTTGAATTTGGTACTATGAAATTCTTCCAAAAACATATTTTAAATTGATTTTAGGAACTTAAAGGGGTCCCCATTCACTCATGGGTGAATGGGTCATGACCTTAAGTTCCAAGACTTAGATTATGTCGGGGCAGTAAATCAATTAATTGCATTTATTCAATGCAGATTTATATTGTCAGGAAATAATTAAAAGAGGCCTTGGGATGCATAATAAAGGGCATTAGGGCCTATTAATGAGTTTCAAAAATGCACAAATGTAAGGTCACCAAAATAGGTCCAAACTAAGTGTGAAATTGTAATTTCACTTAGAAAGGAGTATAATTTTCTATGCTACAAGTCTCTTGAATTTGAGCACTTCCACAGTGACATAAAATAGATTAATTTTTGTTGTATCATCAATGCTTATTTTAAATATGAAAATCTATTTATATGTTATACCCATACAATGCATTGTGCATAGTGGATGCACATACATATATCATAGGTTTTGTTTCTATATACAATACACAATGTATGCACACATCCATGCAAGTTCAAGCAATAATATTTATGAAGACACATAGTCAATGCGCTGTAGGGAGTGGGTACTATATACATAAAAGTCATATTGAATAAAATATTTGGCCCATGATAGAAAAATAATGTGCACAATTTTATGTTCTTGTAAAGACATCAGTCTCCAAAAATCAACACCAAACTAGGAAAGTATTTATAAGTAAATATAGAAGAGGCATTAGGTATGTGATTTAAACTTTCCAATACATATCTAGTTAGAACAAACACATCACAATAAGTTCGAAATGCTTCAATCCTGGGAATTGACTCATACCTATAAATTCTAGGAGATGATCAAAGGGAAAATTGGATGATCTTGGTCACCCTCTTCTCTTGTTTCCTTCTTTCTTCTCCCCCTATTTGTTGAGGTAATGAAAATTTCTTGCTAGTGAAGCTAAATATGAGAATATATAATTTATATAATTTATCTAAAAGGGAAGAGGGCTAACTGGATGATAATTTAGTCATGAGAGCATAGAGTCCGTTGGCTATGATTTGCAGATTATTGTAATCAAAAGCCCATGCGATGGCAGTTGTAATTTTGTAATTTCATTTTCATTTCAGGGATACTAGAAAACCTTTGCTTCTTTCTTGCATTTTTTGTGCATTCTCTATTGTTGTTGTGAATTTGAGATTGTAAGGGGAGTACCCTTCATCATATAATATTATCTAACCCTACCTAACTAAAAATAGAGTTAGGATTGATGAAATATAGAAGACAAGTAACAAACAAACAAGAAACTAAAAAATATATAAAACAATGAAAGGATATTGAATTAGAGAAGTTAAAATTTTATACCTAGGATATGATTGAATGCATTCTAAAGTGGGTTGATAATGTCATCATGATAACACAACAAAATTTTGGTAAAATCTAATGACTAGACACTTGTGTAAATTTTGTGGCAATGTACTTTGCTCCAAATGATCTATAAATTTTGGGTGATTTGAGTACTATTGTTCTAATCACTTTTTCTACTACATAATTAGGTAGATAATCATAGAAAATGAGATAAATTAGGAATAAAATTATAATTGGAAACACACATGCAAAGAGAGAAAAATAGGAAAATAAAAGGCATACATCTATTAAATATAAATATTGATAGTAGATCTATAATGCAAAAAGCTATCATAGGTTATTAAAGAAATTTTGGGGTTTTTTGATACAAGGAAATTTCCACCATGCATGTGTAGGATGCCCTTGGGTGTATCGGTGTCCACAACTTAGAATTATGCCAAACTTTCAATAACTGTTGCACTAATTGGTGTCCACGCCTTAGAATTATGCCAAACTTTCACTAACTGTTGCAAATGCTCTACAATTATCTTCTTGATGTTGATTAGTCTATTCAAACTATCTAGACTACTAGGTAATTGACATGAAATCATGAATTCACTATAGAAGCCTTAAAATAAAATTATTAAAGGGGTGTTTGGTTTTATTAGTCCCCTTGTGGGTATTCAAACAAGA
This sequence comes from Sequoia sempervirens, assembly GCA_007258455.2. Taxonomy (NCBI): domain Eukaryota; kingdom Viridiplantae; phylum Streptophyta; class Pinopsida; order Cupressales; family Cupressaceae; genus Sequoia; species Sequoia sempervirens. The sequence goes on along the minus strand of VDFB02058242.1, from coordinate 136,952,116 downwards.
TCCACATCAACATGGTAATGAAAAATATAAATTAAATCTAAAATTAGAAAACATGTAAATTAAAACATACAAATGAAACCATATAATTTGATGCAAAATGGAAATGCAAATTAGGAGGTAGAAGGAGATAATAGGAGAATGAAAATAGGGATCAAATAAAAAAATAGGTGGGAAATATTTTAGGTATGGAAAGGGATGAAGGGAAAAGGAGAATGAGGAAAAGAAGATAAAATAGGGTAAAACCTAATAGGAATGAAAGGAAAAAGTGGGTAACATAGTGCTACAAAGGGAATGGCAAGACTTGGGGAGGAATTTTTTGGAAGTTTGTGTTGTCTAATGTTGATGTTAATAGATATTTGTTGTTGCATTGATGTCAACTTATGGAGATTATTTGATTGGTTGCATTATGTTGACATTAGTAGTTTCATCGATGTCAACCTCTAGTGTTACTTTGATTAGCATATGTTTGTGGATGTTCAACCTCTTGTATGGTTGAGATACAGAGAAGGTGTTGCAGATGTTGAGATGGTGATTGTGGTGCTTGGTTTCCAAGTGATTTTGAGAAAATTTGATTAAAAGAGAATTCAGTGTGGAAGAGTGGCGTTTAGTGTTTTACTCTTCATTTCTTCATGGTTGAAGATCTGCTTATGTGGTTTAGATATGTTGATCAGAGTTTTTTAGAGGTCTTATATCCAAAGTTTCATATTTTGGATCGTTCGGTAGAAGTTGTGTTCACTAGTGTGTGAACTATGATGTAGTGCTATTTGGGAGAAATGGTTTTGCTTCGTGTTTCTTTGTATTGTGGTTTTTGGTCTTGTAGATCTGGAGGTATGATTATAACTTGTTCACATCTATCTTCAATGTGAGTTGTTTGAGTTTTGGTAGTTTTCAAGGTTGGATTCACGAGCTAGAGTGTGTGGAAGGTTAATTGGGTGTACAAAATGATTATGTTCTTCAAGTGTATGTTGTTGCAAAGGATTTGTTGGATTTCAGGGTGTTAATGGAATATTTGTGTTTAAGTGTTGTGCATGGTTCATGAGTCATCTTTGGAGTTGAGGAAGCGTGCACTTAAATTTTTAATGGTGTTAACACAAGTTTCACTAACCTTGGGTGTTTACACTATTTGCGAATATGCTTTGGTGTTTGTGGAAGTGTCTAGCATGGCATGTATATATGGATTTTGGTTAGAATTAAGGTTTTTTGTGGTCCACCTTCATTCCTCTCCACCATGGGAATGATTTGGTGTCGATCTAATTTGAATTTTCACACTTGACGTGCATAATCAACCTTGTAGATTGTTTTCAAGGTTGAGGATGGTATATATGTGTGATTAATTGGAGGATAAGTGTGTGATGTGTGTCGTCCAAACTATTGATATGTGAAGTATTAAAATACAAAATGTAGTGCAAGCTTTAGTGCCTAATACTACTGAAAGTAGTGATCATAAGGTGTATACATTCTTCAAAGAGAGTGTGAATGATCTGGTGATGTAGTGGTGGATCTTTTCTGCTGCTCTGAGATGGATTTCTCATTGTAACAATATTATTTCTTCTTCTTTCTAATCTAGCATTGAACCCTTCTTTCTTTTGGATAGTGATCCTATTGTATTTGGTGCTGAAATTACTTTATATTGTGAGCTAATCCTCACCATGGTTTTTCCCTTCTTGGGAAACTTCCACATAAATTTGGTGTTCTTATGTGTTTGGATGTGTTTGCATTACTATTTCTCATGTTTATATTCTGGTAATGCATGATAAGGGTTTAATGGTTGTTAAGGGTTTAAGAGACTAATGTAGATCTAATATTTTAATGTATAATTGATTCACCTCCCACTCTCAGTTATCTTGTGCATTCAATATTAGAGCAAGGTTCCTTAGAAGAAAGCTTAACCACTTGAGGTAGACCAGGTGGAACACAAGAAAGAGGCTCCTTTGTTTGATGGATTTGATTATGCATTTTGGAAGACCAAGATGCAAGGTTTCCTTATTTTCATAGGGTTTAGAGTTTGGAAGTTAGTTGAAGATGGATATACAATGCTTACAAATGGACTGTCAATTGATGATGAGATCAAGGCTTATGAGAACAATGTCAAAGAAAGACATGCTCTCTTGAGTGGTCTTTCTAATTTATAACTTGTGAAAGTTATGAGATACAAATCTACTAAAAAAATGGAAGAAACTAGAAAGTTTTTATGAAGGAGATGTAAGGTCAAGAAAGCAAAGATGCAAAATCTGACGACTAAGTTTGAAACCCTAAGGATGACAAAAGATGAAGATATTATAGGCTACATGCATAGAGTGGATGAAGTTGTCAACTCCATCAGAGGCCTTCGTGTAAAACTTGAAGAAGATGAGGTGGTAAATAAGGTATTAAGAACTCTTCCTAAATCTTATAGTCATAAGGTTTATGCTATTAAAGAAGCTCAAAGTTTAGATAATTATTTTAGAGATTAGTTGTTTGGAGATTTAACTACTTTTGAATTAAGAGAGTTTGGTCCAAGTAATTCAAGAAAAGAGTCCACCTTTAAAGTTGGAAAAGTAGAGAAGAATGAGGAATCTGATTAGGATGAGTTTGATGAGTTAGAAGAAAACTTTGTGAGGAGATTGAAAAAGGACACTGGAAAATACAAAGGTAATTTACCTTTCAAATGTTTCAATTGTGGAAAGATAGGCCATTATGCTTCAAGATGTCCAGTCAAAGCTTCAAATGAAAAATTTAAGGAGAATAGAGGTAAATCAATTAAGATAAGTTATTATGTTAAAAAAGATGCCATTATATCTGATGATGAATTTGATTACCCAGATGATGAAAATGATGAATGCTTGTTCGTGGCTCTAAATGTTGGAACTAATTCTGCTAACTCTAAGAGATATATGAAGGAAGTTGCTCTAGAAGTGGGTCATAATGAAACTATGGTGACTTATTTTCAAGCAATAGATGACAATTTTTTTGGGATTATTGACAACAGATGCTCAAATCACATGAGAGGTGATAAAAGTAAGTTTATTAAACTTAAGAAGTTTGAAAGTGGTCTTGTTAAGTTTGGTGATGATACATCTACTAAGATATGTGGAAAAGGTTTAATCAATTTTGATGGAAAGCATAATATAGATGATGTTATTTATGTTAAGGGTCTTTGACATAATCTTCTAAGTGTGGGATAAATGTGTAGTAAAGGATATAATCTTGTATTTCAGGATGGTGGTTGTGAGATCAAGAAAGGCTCTAGAACTTTGGTTACTACAGGAAGAAGAAAATATGGAAATGTTTATTAGCTTAAGTGTACTAATGGTATGTGCTTTATGACTTAAATCAATGAAAGTTGGCTATGGCATAGAAGAATGTGTCACATCAATTTTGATAGTATAGTGAAGATTAGCTTTGCTCAAGCCGTGAGAGATTTTCCAAAGATTACAAAGCCTATAAATGCAGCTTGCAAGGAATGTCAGGTTGGGAAGTAAATAAGAAAAAAGGTTTAATATCAAAGAATACTCTACTATAGGACCTTTCGAGTTGGTGCATATAGATCTTTGTGGATCTACAAAAAAATAAGTTTTCAAGGTGACAATTATTTCATGTTATTGATTGATGATTGCTCTAGAATGACTTGGTAGCCTTTCTCAAAGAAAAATTAGAATCTCTAGATAAGTTTATGGCATTTAAATCTATGGTTAAAAATGAAATGGATATGAAAATCAAATATTTGAGATCTGATAGAGGTGGAGAATTCATCTCCAATGAGTTTAAATTTTTTTGTGAAGATCATGGAATAAAGAGACATTTGTTAGCTCCTAGGATTCCTTAGCAGAATGGAGTGGTGGAAAGGAAGAATGAGACTATTCAGGAAGAAGCAAGAACAATTATGAAGGAAGCAAATCTATCGAATGTCTACTCGAGAGAATCAATTCATACTACAATCTACATAATTAACAGAGTGCAAGAAATGATAAATAGTTCAAAGACTCCCTATGAGTTATGATATGGAAGAAATCCTACCATCAAAATATCTTAGAGTGTTTGGAAGCAAGTGCTATATCGAAAGAGACGAAGAAAACTTAGGAAAGTTTGATGCAAGGTATGATGAGGCTAAAAAGGATTGTTGAAAGTGCAAGTGTCAAAGTGGATGAAGACTTACAAAAAAGTTCAGTGCTGATAAAAGGGTATGAATTAGATGACTCCTCTTGCAGAGAAGAAGAGAAAGGTGATGGTAAAGAAAAATAAGTGCAGGTTGAAGAGGAAGAAGCTCTAGAAAGGATCCTTAAGACCCATAAGTATATGCAGAAGAATCATTCTGAAGATGAAATGATTGGTGACAAAAATAGAGGTGTATTGATAAGAAGAAAGGCTACTATGATAAAAGAATGCGTAAATCTATGTTTACTTTCCAAAGTTGAACCTAAAACAATGATTGAGGCATGTAAAGATGAATTTTGGATCAAGGCTATGTGTTAGCGAATGGATTGGCACTTTAATTATAAGGTCTAAAAATTAACTCTATTGCCCAAGGTGCTTTGGGCCAACAGTGCTAATAGCTCTAGAAAGGTCACAATTGCATTTGTGACTTTCCTCTAAATTTTAGAGGTACAACTCCCTTGTGTGGTTTGATTTATTTTGGGTATGATTTTAACCAGAAAGCAGAAAAGGAAACTAGCACTAACTAATAAAAAAATTCGAGCAGACTGGAGAGACCACAAACCCTCAAGCATAAAGACTTAAATAATTAATGATCATTAGAAAAGCGCATCAAAAATCTATTATGGCTGAAATAAGTGAATACAATGCTAAAAAAGATGTTCTACACACATCGCCCACACAACACAGATTGGTAGGGTAAACATCATACTCAAGACTCACAATTCATAGACTATAAGTTATTGCAAATGTGAATAAATTCAAAAAAATTGAAATTAGAAATTGTTCCTCTCCCTCTATTACAACACATGTACTTTGAGAAAATCCAAACCTTTTTCAGAATCGTTTCCATCCAACATATGGGGAAATAGTTTCTCTCAATCTTGGCGGTTATCAAAACAGTTGCCAAGTATAGCGGTAGTTTCTTGCTAGCTCATCAACCACCTTGGAAACCAATGAATGTAGGTGCATTGATGATCAAGAATAGTTATAAATATATTTTCCAATAATACAATCTTTGACAGTCGCCCAAATGTTTCTTGCTCAGAATCTCACCCCGTGGCAGTTAGATTTACAATTGGTGCAGTTCTTAGGTGTTGAATTAAATGACCAATCCATACTAACATAGGCTCACACGTGTAGACTATCAAGACTAAGGGATAACTTGGAAATTTAAATAAATTATTGTCACATGAACATTTAACTTATGCCAACTCACAGTCCTTTCAGTTTCAAAGTCCTGATGAGATCCAACTCAGATATGCCTCTCTTAATTCCTATAAATTCATTGAAAATAGTCATATTTAGCCAACCCAAATGACATCCTGAAAGTGGCAAGTGCATAGAGCGATGGTGTTTCAATGAATGAATTTATTGCAATTGAAGAAGTAAAGTGTAGCCCTTTCTTCAGGCTGCTATCAGATCAATTGAGGGAGGTGTTTGTCATTCAAAGTGAAGTAGAGAAAGAAGTACTACATGATATCCTGGGAGAGAGATTCTTGAACCAGGTTCATGTGCATAACCATGAACTCTTGGAGCATTTCATTTATAATGTGGTTTGTACTTCTGGGCGATTCGATTGGGGGATGAGGGTAGTAGAATGTTAGATTCAACCTGAATACCTACAAAAAGAAAATGTGGCCATCAGAGGGCTCAATCATTTTCCTAGGATTGGACACATGGGAGATGCTATTTGCATTGCGACTGCAACCCAACACGAGGTCACATAAGAAGTAGTGAATCTCCTTCACATGGGGCTAGTGTGAAATGACATGGGACTATTTTCCCAATTCCTGTAATCACATGAGAACCTACTGTCACCAACCCAAATTGAGTATCTCTAGGAGGTGGTGGAGGGAATTTGTGTGTTGATGTTTGTTTTATGTACTTGAAAAAGAATGTTGTTCTAAAAACCCCCCAATTTTGTAATACAAATACGAAATTTTGTAAACACCAATTATATAATATCATATGAACTTTTTGGTATCTTGGTGTTCTTTTCTTCTTGAGTATTTATATGTTTCAATTACATTTTGTAGCTAGTAATGGTATTCACTTGTATTGATTTCTCTGCATATGAGCGCTTTGTAGTTACACTCTTTTAACTAACCATTGATTTGCATTATTAGCGCTCATAAATGGTAATTCTAAAAAGTTCTCCAGAATCCATCATAGTTAAGAAAACCCGCACTTTTACTGCCTTTGCCACTTTTTGAGATTAAAGCCCTTTGATTCGATGAAATAAGGAGTTCATGAAACCTTGGCGGGGATCCTCAATGGTTTCCGAACTTATCAAAAACCCCACCAATACTTGAAATTCCTTCAAATTTCCCTTGCCAGTGGACTTTTGAAAGAGTTATAGAACATTAAGTACAAACTACCAACACTTAGAACTCTAAGACTCAAAGCTTCACAAAGCATTTCAGTATTTCAAAAAGATAAAAACTTAGCAACTTACTGCCCACACAAGATAATGAATGAATTTAAAAGGGAAAGCAACAGAAGAGAGAGTTAGGATAACCTGAGCGACACCCACCAAGGTTAGTAAAATCTGAAGAAATACCACCAAGACTTAGACTTAGCAAGATTTTGAGTAGGGGTGAATATTTTTAAGGATAATGACCAAAATCAGAGTAACCCTATGAAAGAAAAATTGATGCAAATTGAGAAGAATCAGACTTGGGAACTTGTCCCAAGGTCAACAAACAATAATGCCATTGGAACTAAGTGGGTTTTTTGAAATAAGATGAATGAGAATTTGGAGAATTTTTAGGAACAAAGCTTGAGGCTTGTGTGTAAAGGCTACTCACAAGTAGAAGGAATAGACTTTGAGGAGATATTTACTTTGGTGGAAAGGATGGAGGCTATTAGAATGTTTTTGGCTTTTGCAACACATAAGGATTTCAAAGTTTATCAAATGGATGTGAAGTCTCCATTCTTGAATGATGAGTTGGAAGAAGAGGGTTACATTGAACAATCAGAAGGATTTTAGTTATTAGATAATCCTAACATGGTTTGTAGATTGAAGAAGGCATTATATGAACTCAAGCAAGCTCCTAGAGCTTGGAACACAAGATTGGATAGGTAGTTGTTGCAGCAAGGATTAAATAAATCTACCATAGATAGAAATATTTATTTTAAAGTTGATAAAGATCAAATCTTGATTGTGGTTGTGTATGTTGATAATATAATATTTGGAGGAAATGAAAGTATGTGTAAGAGATTTGCAAAAGAAATGCATAAAGAGTTTGATATGTCTATGTTTGGGGAGATGAATTTGTTCCTTGGGATTCAAATCAATCAGATAGAGGAAGGAATATTCATATCACAATTAAAGTATGTCAAGGAAATGTTGAAGAAGTTTGGAATGGAAGACTCTAAACTGGTATGTACTCCCATGGTTATTGGTTGCAAGCTGAGTAAGAATAAAAAATCTCCTAAGGCTGATTAGAGCAAGTATAGATCAATGATTGGTGGACTGCTATACCTAATTTATACTAGAGTGAATCTCATGCATGCAGTTTGTCTTGTGGCTAGATTTCAAGAAGATCCTAAAGAGTCACATGTGGCAATAGTAAAAGAATATTTAGATACTTAAAAGGAATTTTGGAACATGGCTTGTGGTATCGAAAGGATATTGATTTCTCTCTAAGTACTTATATAGATGTAGATTGGACAAGTTGTGTGGATGATAGAAGAAGTAAAGTGGTGGTTATTTATTTCTTGGAAGCAGGTTGGTTTCATGGCTAAGCAATAAGTAGGATTATGTGTCATTATCTACTACAGAAGCAAAATATTTTGCAGCACCATCATGCTACACATTGGTGTTGTGGAAGAAGCAAACATTGAAGGATATCCGAGTGTCATATGATGAACCAATTCCTATCTTATATGATAACACAAGTGCTATCAATATTTCAAAGAATCCAATAATGCATTCAAAGAAAAAGCATATCTCAATCTGGTATCAATTTTTGAGAGAAAAAGTTTTAGAGAATGAGGTGAAGCTAGAGTATGTGCCTACTAAAAATCAAGTTGCAAATATCTTCACAAAGTCTCTTCCTAAGGATACATTTGAGTATCTCTGGGAAAAGTTAGGGTTTATTGCCCTCCTTTCAATTATATGCATAAGGTTATGCATCAGTCCATTGGATTTCAATATTCACTCCTTGTTTTGGATTGATGTTGGTGGCTACCTCTTAGGGGGAGTAGGTAGTGGCATTTTTGGTCGTTGTAGTTAGGGGGAGTAAGTGTTATCATTGTGTGGGAAGAGAGTAAGCATGCAGATGTTTTCCCTTGTTGAAGTTATGCCAAATATATGAGCAAAAAAAGGAAAAAATTAGGTTGCAAAGGTTATTGGTTGATGCAACATGTTGTGTACTCCTAAGGGGGAGTGTGCAAAGAAGTGAATTGAAAGTTGTAGAGAAGATGTATGTCTAATTGATGTCAAAGGGGAAGCTAAGAAAATAAAAATTTGTATTACCCTTTACCATTGATGTCAAAGAGGGAGAGAAAGAGTTAATTGAAAAACCATATGTAGAAAGGGGGGGAAAGAGAAAGTGTTGGAAATAATATATGCTTGTGTAAGAGGGAGTAGTGTGCAGTAATGTGCCGTATATGTGTTGGTGATCAGAGATATTGTTATTGATGGTTTTTCATATCATGTGTTGCCATCAATGACAAAGGGGGAGATTGTTGGAAGTTTATGTTGTCATTGATGTCAAAAGATATTTGTTGTTGTATTGATGTCAACCTATGGAGATCTACTTTGATTGGTTGCATTATGTTGTCATTAACTAGTCTCATTAATGTTAACCTCTAGTGTTGCTTTGATGAGCACATGTTTGTGGATGTTCAACCTCCTGTGTAGTTGAGATGCTAAGAAGGTGTTGCAGATGTTGAGATGGTGATTGTGGTGCTTGGTTTCCAAGTGATTTTGAGAAAATTTGATTAAAGGAGAGTTTAATGTGGTAGAGTGTTCAGTGTTTTGCACTGAATTTCTTCATGATTGAAGATCTGCTTGTGTGGTTTGGATATGTTGATCAGAGGTGTTTAGAGGTGTCATATCTAGAGTTTCATGTTCTGGATTGTTCGGCATAAGAAGTTGTGTTCAGTGCCAATGTGTGAACTGTGATGCAGTGCTATTTGGGAGAAATGGTTTTGCTCTATGTTTCTCCACTTTGTGGTTTTTGGACTTGCAAATTTGGAGGTGTGCTTACTTATCTTTAGTCTAAGTTGTTTGAGTTTTGTTACTCCACAAGGATGGATTCATGAGTTAGAGTGTGTGGAAGTTTAACTAGGTGTACAAAATGATTATGTTCTTCAAGTGTATGTTGTTATGAAGGATTTGTTGGATTTCAAGGTGTTGATGGAATATTCTAGATTGTGTTTAAGTGTTGTGTGTGGTTCATGAGTCACCTTTTGGAGTTGAGGAAGCGTGCAATTAAATGTTTAATGGTGTTAACACAGGTTTGGCCGACCTTGGGTGTTTACACTAATTGCAGATATGCTTCGGTGTTTGTGGAAGCATGGCATGACATGTATATGTGGATTTGGGTTAGAATTAAGGTTTGTTGTGGTCTGCCTTGATTCCTCTCCATTGCAGGAATGTTCTGGTGCCGACCTAATTTGAATTTGCATGCTTCAGGTGCATAGCTAACCTTATAGATTGTTTTCAAGGTTGAGGATGGTATATATGTCTAATGAATTGATGGAGGATGAGTGTGTGATGTGTGTGGTCCAAAGTGTTGAGATATGAAGTACACAAGTGTGAAATGCAATGTGAGATTTAATGCTTGAGACTACTGGAAATAATGAGTAGAAGGTGCCTACATTCTTCAAAGAGAGTGCGAATGGTCTGGTGATGCATGTTTCAAGGTGTTTCCCTTGATCTCCTCGACGTGGGCCAACACAGTGCTCAGTCTTCGTGACATGATTTAACTACCTCTTGTGGATCTCAGATCTTGTATAAATCTAGTGATTGTATCAGGCATTAACAAGTTGATCTTTTGGTGCAATGATATCCTCTTGTGCAATAACTGGTATTAGAGCTGAGGTCACAGGTTTGAACCCCTCACTTGCGTTGGGGACATTGTTGCAAGGTGTTGCCCTTGGTCTCCTCGGCGTGGGCTAGCGCAACACTCAAGCTTCGTGACATGGTTTAACAACCTCCTGTGGATCTTGGATCTTGTATAAATCTAGTGGCTGTATCGGGCATTAATAGGTTGATCTTTTGGTGCAATGACAACCGCCTGTGCAACAATGCAGTGGTGGATCTTTTCTATTGCTCTGAGATGGACTTCTCATTGCAACAATCTTCTTTCTTCTTCTTTCTAATATGGCAGTGAGCCCTTCGGTAGTGAGCCTATTGTATTTGGTGTTGCAGTTAATTTATATTATAATCTAATCCTCACCTTGTTTTTTTCCTTCTTAGGTTTTCCACATAAATATGGTGTTCTCATGTGTTTGGATGTGTTTGTATTAACATTTCTCATGTTTATATTCTGCTAATGCATGATAAGGGTTTAATGGTTGTTAAGGGTTCAAGAGACTAATGCAGATCTAATATTTTAATGTACAACTAATTCAACCCCCCTCTCAGTTGTCTTGTGCATTCAACATAATTTTTTTGTGGTGGTATCCATGAGCCTTAAAAATGCTATTGCAAAGTTCCAATATGTTTCTATGTAATTGTTTTTTAAAGTTATATTGCCCCAAGAATTCTAATGCAAGATGATAGCTCACTCAAAAATAAAGAGAGAAAAGTGATAGATTCTACTAATAAAATGATAGAACTTAGAAGAGTTACATGCTTATATATTTTTAAATTTCAATCAATTGAAAGGATGATCAAAAGATATTAGGAATCAACAAGTGTGTCAAATTTAATTCTAGGGGTGAATGAAGATAAGGGTATGTTTTCTACCATGGGTTTAATTAATTATGATAATGTCTAATTATCTATTGAGGCTTAATTTTGTAAGGGAAGTAATGGGAAGCAAGGGCCATGAAATCATGGTGATTTTAAGCTTAATTTATCCATGAAATATGATATTTTAGAAAGAGAAGGGGAAATGTTCACTACACATGAGGATAGCTAAAAACACTAAATAATGGGTTAAAAAATGATAACTAATATATGTAAGGATTAATAAGTCTTAGAGGAAGGGGTGAAAACACATGGGTAAAAGAAGATAAAAGGAATAAGGATGAACTTGCGCTAAGCTAAAAAGGTCTAAAAACACATAGAAAAGAGACACAATAAAATAAGTGCAAAATATAAAAAAATGAATTAAAAATCATGTAATTTCAATTATTACACATTTTTGTATCTTATTTTTGATGATGAATGAAGCAAACATCAAATCCATATCATTAGGATGAGACATATGAAATGTTTTAGCTAGGGGAATAATTTGTTTATCATGATTGATTTGTATTGTTTGCATTATTTTATTTGAATTTTAATCCATATCATTCATACCATATATATCGTCATTCATTTCTTATAAATTTTTACACATTTCGAAACTTGTTTTAGGACCTTTTTTGCGGTCTTCTGAAAAATGAGTGTTAAATTTGCTTTTTTAGTAAAACATGTTATTTCCTTCATACTCAATAATTTGTTTCCATATCCTATTCATCTATTGAATAAGGATGGTTCTCAAGAGGGCTTCTTTGGTTTTCTTGATGTAATTTCATGCATATAATCTAAAATCACCATTTGAAACACTTTCATCCATGTAATAGAAATGAGTTGACATGTTTCTAGTTTGTTCTAAGATTTTTAGGTTCCAGTATTATTCTAGTAGATTTTAAAGCCTAAGCCATACTAGAACCTATTGTACTACACATGATAAGGGATTGATTTTGGGGGGCAATTTTTGAGTGTGTATAGGACAACACTATCCATCATCTATGGGCCTCTTTCAAAATTCCTTCTCTTTCCAAACCACTTGTGCATTTCACCAAGGAAAAACCTCTTAGAAGAAATTTTAGTGAAATATTTCCTCCCCAATTATTATTTACCCACTTTTTAACTCTAATATGGGTTGTCAAAGCCTATTGAATTTTCCAAAAAATACCAATTATAATAAGTCCTCAATGTAAGATTCCACAATTTTGTTCTTTATGAAAATCCTAATTTCTTGAGGGCCATATTTGTTTCTAAATATTCCTAATTTCTCTTGGTCTAATCTCCTTTATCCAAGATGGACTCTATTGACACCAAATGCAACCCCAAATTCATTAGCTTCACATTTGATTAGATTACACTCACCAAAATTTATCTAACACTAGTTGTGGTCAAACCCTTGTTTTTAGCTACTAGGTTATTGACATGATGAGTGGCAAAAATAACTAGCATCCGTATTTGTGGAAAATTCTTGGCTTCTACTACAAGATTTCTCCCTTCTTGATAATCAATGACATGGATTTCTTCTAGCTGGTCTACTAGAGATTCATTCTCTTCTTTTACTTGCTCTTTCCATCCCAACACCTTTTATTGTGGTTGTGTCTCTACATCTAGATCCTTTGTTGCCCTACGATGAATCTTTTGAAAGAGAAAATTCAAATCTTTAGATTGCACCTCCTTTGATCATTCAATAGATCTCCATTCTTCTTCTTCATATTTTCTATCTCTCACACTTATTGCCACTTTCACACATTTTCTACTCCATTTCTCCCAACAAAGCATAATAAACTAAATATCACAATCAGTTTTAATAATTTCAATTATCAATCACAACTCATTTATTTAAGCCTAACTCTTATTTTTAAGAATTAAAAAGAAAAAAAATCTACTATTAAAAAAATCTTAATAATTAACTCTCTCTAAAAGTTATTAAAAGGCAGGAATCCCCCATACAAGAAATTTAATCTTTATAATGAACTCTTTGTAAAGGTTTTCTCGCCAACTGAATTGTGACCCTGTTATTGGCAGCAAGATTTTGACTTTTACAATAAAAATTAAAGTTAGAAACATGAAGAAGAGGCCATGGTGCGTCGAGAACAAACTTTATGAGCTTCCTTTCTGCGGGTATTTATGGAATAAGAATAACTTTCTGTCACAATTTTTGACTATTGTGGGTTGTGGTAGCGTTATTATACCAAAAAGATCTTTACAACTGTAAGATGTTCTCTCCCTGAACAATGTTGTTCGTTCATTTTGCTCAACAGTTCCAATTCAATTTGGTGTTGCACATGTAATTCTTATTCTTCATCTTTCATCTAAAGCCCAAAGCAAGGCTACAACTACAACGTACATTCAGAATCACTTCTGATTCTTTCACTTTTTCTTTTGGGTGGCTCAATTTATTTGTTTATAAATTGCCTCTTGTAGTTAGTTTTTACAAGACTTAGGGCTGTGAGGTGGTCAGTTGCAGACACAGTTTCAAGTTCTTGAGAGTAAGCGATTGAGCAAGATAATCTAAGTCTAGAAGCAATGGTCAGTAGATTTGTTGTTGATCTAATTGTACTGTATTTGTTCTTGCTTGTTTTTTTCTGATGTTTTTGATTAGAAAAACGCTTTTGAATAGAGCTATAAATTGAAAGAGAGTTTTGAAAAGATGTTGAAACCTTTCTTTTATGATGTTATGATGTTAACTTGAGAGAATACTCTGTGACTTTCAGTTTCAGAATATTTCATTTTATGTTTTAGCATATAGAATAAAATCATATTATCTAAGTTATACGAGAAGATAATCTTTTCAAAATTGAGAGTGATGTTAACCATCACTAAGTTCTAGTGTCAGAATTGCTCATTATATATTCTTGGTATATTATAGTTAAAAAGTTACATTATTTAGGAAGTATCATTTTTTCAAATATTTTAAAGATCTCCCTTTTGGCTCTCAGAAAGTCAGATAAGCCTGCTAAGAAACTTGAAAGTTTTCTTACTTTTTTCTGCAGATGTGATTTCCACCAGAGAATAGAAATAATGGATTTCAAGTTAAATACACATATTGTTACAAAATTCCTATAACTATAGGTTGTTCAAATTAATTCTAAAGGTAATATCTTGTGGGTTGTTTCTTGTTCTTTCTGCAGAGCCATAAACCCCTCTCAGTTGGTCCATGGGGAGGTAATGGTGGAACTCAATGGGACGATGGAGCGTACTCAGGCGTTAGGCAGATAATACTAGTCCATGCAGATGCTATAGATTCTATTAAGATTGAGTATGACAGAGACGGTGCTGCAGTTTGGTCTGAAAGGCATGGTGGAAATGGAGGAAGAAATACTGAAAAGGCAAATCTAACTAGACTTAAAAAGAAAACTTAGACAAGAACCCATTAAAAACTACACAAATTAAAAGATTGCTGTACATTATAGACAAATCAATAGCAAACTTAATTTGCAACAAGCCACCAGGAAAATAATCTATAGTTATTGCAGCTTATTTTATTCTTTGATTATATGGGTATTCCATGTTTTAATCAAGATGGATGCTGTGATTATGAGCAGATTCAGCTGGATTATCCCAAAGAGGTACTCACTTCCATGAGTGGGCATTATGGTCCCATGTCACAAGGTTCTCCATCTGTGATAAGGTCACTGACATTTGAGAGCAATTTTAAGAAATATGGACCATATGGAGTGCAGCATGGGGCTTACTTTTCCTTCCCAATGGACGGAGGCAAGATAATAGGATTTCATGGTCAGAGTGGTTGGTATCTAGATGCAATTGGAGTTTATCTTTCCCATTTACATCCCTTAATAGATAATATGTCACCTGATCTATCCATTATCCCTCTAAGTTCACAGCTTACGCCCTCTGACAGTATTAGATCATTAGATGGGAACCAAAACAAAACATATAACATACTTCTTGCACTTGGAGATAGCAAGGATGATGTAAAGCTTCATTGCTCCAGGTTGGGTAGCATGACTCCAACATCTTTCAACAGTGTTTCACCTTCCTTTAATACCAGAGGACTTGAAAAAAGCTTGAGCTCAAAGGTACGGGCTTCAATACTTTTCTAAATTCATTATTTATATGTCCCATGTGTGTTGTCTATTTTGATCAGGTTTAAGTTTTGATTTGTTTAGGTGGCTCATCTGAAATTACACTATCTTCTCCCATAAGCCACCTATTAGTATGATTTCAGATGAACCAATTAAACAAATCAAAGCTTAAAATACGCTGTTTAAACAAAACCCTATATTTCTCCTTATAACTAAATTACAATTGGATTGTACAGTTATTACCAATATATAGTAGCTTAGAGAAAAACAATGCAATAGGATCACCAGTGGTGTATGGGCCTTGGGGTGGTAATGGTGGGAGTGTCTTCGATGATGGGATTTACACTGGCGTTAGACAGATTGTTCTAACTCGAGGGGCAGGCATTGCTTCTATCAAGGTTGAGTATGATAGAAATGGTCACTCCATATGGGGAAACAGACATGGAGGAAATTCAACTGGCATCAAAACTGATAAGGTAATTATTATTTTAAGTTCTTGTGTATTGGTTTTCAAAGATTTGATAACTATTATCATTATTTGGATAAGCCTAAAACAGTTCACATTTTGTTTTGAACGTAAAACATTTGTGAAACACGTAGCACAGGACTTGATGGTAGAGTTGTAATTATTGAGATAAAGAAGATAGCTATTGTTGTAATCTTGGTGTAGTTGAAGTTACGTTGGATTAACATTAATGAGAACACAATAAAATGTTTCTATGTTAGGATGTTCTGTTAATGTTATTTCATTTCACTTTGTTTAAGCTATTCTTTTTATTTTAAGGATGATTAAATTTGAAAGGTTCAATTATCTGGGTTATATGCAGGTAGTATTTGATTACCCTTTTGAGATATTGATCCACATTACTGGTTACTATGGCACTGTTCTGCTAATGGGTCCCACTGCCATTAAATCTCTAACATTTCACACAACTCGTGGAAAGCATGGACCCTATGGAGAAGAGCAAGGAACTTTCTTCAACTCAAAGCTTGCAGAAGGAATGATAGTTGGGTTCCATGGAAGGAAAGGATGGGCAGTAGATGCAATTGGGGTGCATGTCCTTGAAGGCCAGGTTGCTGATAGGTTGTATCCAGCTGGGAAGCCATTTATCTTGGATGATTTTGGCAATTTATCAACCCCATCTTTAAATGGGGAGAATGATAATCTCCAATGGTCAAATAAAATGGTTCCAGTTGGTGGACCTCGATTTGAACAGGTGAAGAATTCTCTCTTTATGAACATTTAAATATCTTTCTTATCAAAATGAGAAGTACTTTAATATATAGGTGGTAAATTGGTAAATGCTAGCACCCTCTATGCTTTTGTTAGTCGTTAATGGTATAATTTTAATTAAACATGAAACATGTGGATATTATTGGACATTTTTCTTCAAAATATTAGACTCTCTACACGTTGAATTTTGTTTAACTTACAAAAAATATAGACATAATAATGGTTAGAAATGATATAAATATTTTATAAATTAGCAAACACTTGAGTAGTGTGAATGGTGTAGGTCAAGTGCAATTTTATATGTTAAATTTTAATAGTTAAATTTTTAGTTTTACTCATTTCATAAATGTTTGCATAACAATAATATTTTAGGGAATCATTGAAGATGTTGGAGGTTGGTAAGCTAATATTGACAATCAATTTTTTTTGAATTTTTTTATATTTTGAATTTTAAAAATAGTTTTTTAATGAATAAATATTTATATTATCATTTATAAAACAGTGTTACACCTATTCACATATTCTGTGGATTGGTTCTTGTTATCTCCTCTGATCATGCAAATAAAAAAGAAGATGATAGTAAGAAAAATGATACTGATGGGTGCTGATGGGTAGGACTATCCCATGGACATTCCGGACCCTGCTGATGTATGAGATAAACCAGATGTCTGAGATCCTCCTTCTCTTCTCTCTGCTACTACTCTCACCACTTAACGACTTGTTTTAAAAATATTGTCCATGGAAAATAACATTATTTAAGTGGATGCAGGTGATTCATGGAGTGGTAAGAGAGGCAGTTCCTCTAGGACCAGGTCCATGGGGAGGAGACGGAGGAAAACCATGGGATGATGGCGTATTTTCTGGCATAAGACAGATTATCGTCTTCCGAGAAGAGGTTATAAATTCAATTCAAGTTGAATATGACAGAAATGGGCAATCTGTTTGGTCCATGCGCCATGGAGGCAGCGGAGGAGAGACAACTAATAGAGTACCAATCAATCCAACCCATATCACCATTTTTAGTTGATTTTCTTTTTCTTTTTTACATCATGATGATTAGCAATTGAACTCGTTCTTTCTTCGTTGTTTTGCAGATAAAATTTGATTATCCGAATGAGGTTCTGACATGTGTGAGTGGATATTACAGTTGCTATAGGCAAGAAGGAGATCCCAAAGTTATTAAATCTTTAACATTTTATTCTAGCAGAGGGAAATATGGGCCGTTTGGAGAAGAATTTGGTAAATTCTTTACGTCTGCACAGACAGGAGGGAAGATAGTTGGATTCCATGGAAAGAGTGGACTGTATTTGGATGCCGTTGGAGTTCATATGCAGCACTGGTTGGGTAATGAACAAAAGTCTACCAAAAACAAAATTAGTAGATTCTTTAGTTCTACCAATTCTAATGGAAACAAATAAAGGTTGTTCTATGTTTGTGGGTATTTCAATAGTCCTTGGTAAAAGTTTATCTTGGTTGGGAGTTTGCCTATATTTTGAGATCATAGAAAAAGTACACAATTTGTGTTTTGTTAAATTGAGTTAGTATAAATTTATTTAGATTTGTTTATTTGTTATATTATTAAAGTGAGTGGTGATTATTTTTAGCAAATGCATTGTTTTATTCGTAATTTAATGTGTATTGTTTTTACAATGTATTGTTGGTATTATCTTTATTACATTTTTATCATTTATTGAATTAATCATGTTGTAGAACTCTTCAAAGGTAAATGAGTTAGTTATAGAATTGGTTTCAACAGCACAATTCATATTTTTTTCTTTGTTTCTTCTAAATATGCATCTAAAAATATCTATATATAAAATAATATTTATTCATAAATATGTAGATGAAATCTAGAAATGAGACTACGTATTCTTTATAATATCATTTCTATCATTGATCATAGTTGTTTATCATATTACTAATGGTAAGGTGAGTTAGATGGAAATAGTGCTCTTCATAGTATAACACATTTCACAAATTTGATGATTATTCCAAGGTGTTTTCAAAGTTTTTCCAATGTCCAATTTAACTATGTTGGTTGTAAGCACTAATTCTTCTTTTAATAATATTCATTTTTAAAATTAGAATTGTGAAAAAAGCTTTGATCATTTGAAGACAAGAAATATGTATTAATCTATCTCTTTCTCTCTATTAACATTTCTAATCACATTTTGAAAATGATTCATTTTTAATTAAATATCTCTAATTATTTTCTTAAAATCCACTTGTGAACACAATACTAAGTCCACTATCATTATGCAATTGATCAATAATGAATGTTACAAAGAAACATAACTACAAAATAATACATAAAACTGGGCATTATGTTTACAAATTCGTAACATATTAATGTTGATGAAGATGTTACTCACACAACATACCAATAGATTTATCAAACAAAAAATAGCCTAACTATCTTGAAAGAGTCGATAATTTGGTTAGGAATCAACTATCCCAAGGCTCAAGAATATCAAGTCTTGACTCACTAGGTTCACTCAGGGTTTGTTGTTTAATTGTTGTTTTTTGATCTGCATGGGCATCCAATGGTTGAATGACAATCTGAATCAACATAAAAAAGTTTAATTTTATGTTGATTTGATTTTTTTTTCATCAAAAGGCAGTATGCCAATATATATATATATATATGAGATATACAATATTTGATATTTTCTTGGCTCTCTTTAGCCATAATCCATCTACAAAGAACCACACTATTACAAAATTTTACTTGGCTCTTATTAGCCACATTTTGAACCGTTTGACCTTCCCCATTACAAAATATACTTGGCTCTTAATAGCTACATTATGATCCCTTTGTTCATCCCCATTACGTTTTTTTCTTCTATAAACTATGACTGTTATCATAATTTAAACCTGACACTTCCAAATCATATCATTACTATCATTCGTATACAAGGTCACCATTATGGAAGATTATCATAAGTATTGTACTTAACACTACCCAAAACCTCCTAAAAAAAGAAACCCCGCACCTTTGTTCCTCCATTTGCTCTACTTGAATATCATTTTCATCTTGAATGTGGAATTTGTTGATTTGATTTTAATAATTTTTTATTGAATAAGATTATAATATTAAGCTATAAATATTTATTAAATAAATTGTCTTAATTATTATGCAAATGGTGTAGTGGAAGGTGGTGAAGAGTGTAGTTTCCAAATTTAAAATTTAGGAGGAAAAACCATGGCGTGGATTTTTTGGAGTTGCAACTTGTGACAACTCATTAATGTTCCTAAAATGTAGCAGTGGAGAACCTGGGCACCCATATAATTGAGTGATTGTATTTTTCTAATTTGGGTCCCTATTTTTTAGAAGTGGGAATTATCCAAGTTGTCACCTAAACTTGGCAATTTCCAAGAAGTGGATTTGAAGATGCTTTTGAAAAATTTAATATTTTCTTTTAATACATTTAAGATGATTTTTCCATATTGGTTGTGGTAGATGGGAGTGACAACAAAAGGAGGCCATGGTTGATTTGTTGAAGGGAGAGACTTGACAATTTTGGAGGTTGTCATTTTCTAGATTTTTGGAAGAGAAGGGGAGGTGTGGATTTTCTTTGGAGAGGAGAAAATTACATTTTGTTGTAGGTTTTGGGAGATGTTGCAGCAAAAAATGGATTATGATATCCATGATTGAATATTAACAAAGTTGGTTGTGGAAGAAGGCAAATTGAATAGTTAATTTCATAGTGCAGGAAGGTGATTTGAAGAAGAGGAGCATGTAGCTTTTCTTTGGTGTTGTTTGTTGTTCATATAGAAAATTCAAGTTTGTTTTGTAATGATTTTATTAAGCCTATATGGCTCCACAAACTCATGTAATTTTTTTTTTGAAGTTGTGAAATTGTGTTGCAAGTTAAATAGAGAAGATTAATTATGTTGTTGCAATTTTTTTACCTCGTGTTTGATGTTGCTTAAGATGTTGTGAGTATGTGGAGGAGGGTTGGATGCCCTTTCATCAGTGGTATCAGAGCTAGTGTTCTTGAGTGTGTAGGTAGAAGTGCCGATTGGAGGTGGTTTGCACCATGACTTGTGGTGGTGTGTGAGATTCACGTGTAAACAAATCACCAAACATGAGACAATTTACATGTGAAGAACTTGAGGATTTGAAGATTTGTGTTGAGGCTTTGTGAGGCCTTGAAAATGTCAAAGAAGAAAGGCAAGAAGTTTGTCATAATTTTGTATGTAGGTGAACAAGATGGAGAAAATATTACATAAGTATGCTTTGAGGAAGGCATAGAGAAAGAGAGTGTGAAGGAAGAGAAATGTGCAACAGAGTTGAGAGGAAAAGATAAGGTGCGACAATTGAAGAGAAAAATGATGTTCCAACAATAGATGAGTGTCCTTTGGAGGACTTAATGGAATTGGGAAATGAAATTGCAGCTAGGAGTGAAGGTGAGAAGATGGATGTTGCAGTGAAGAATGGGAAAAAGATGTTAGAACAATGAACAAGAATAGGGTAAATTTTAATTTTGAATTTAGTTGTGATGATTTTGTTGGTGCTCCAAATCGAACCAGACCAATGAATCCTAAAGTATTAGCCAATGTCTTATGCTCAAAATCAGAGGGGATTTGGTCAACTAACAAGATTTAGTCAAAGAATGAGATCTTCTGCACTTTTGGCTCTGCAGGACCAAGGTGGGTCAACCTATAGAATGCCCAAAACTTAATTCACTTACACACATACATTGCTTTTTATAGAAGATAATTCCCAATGAAAATACACCAAGGAAAGCATTGAAATCCTCAAATTTGGCTACATTCTCAGTAACTCAACACTTAGCAATTGGGAGAAAAAACATTAAACCTCAACTGAACAACAAGGATTAAGAATGATTTTGAATTTATAAAATGTTTCTGAGATGCACTAAGCTACAAGATAAATCAGTGCCTAATTCTTGGCCATGGAGTTAAACACATAAAATGAATTCATCAGCAAACATACTTCAACCAGTGGATTTAAATTGTTAATGCTTTGCATGAATTGTTAATGTCTTACATTAACAGATCCTCTTTTGTTATCAATCGAATTCTCCTTATCAAATCCAACCTACACACTTGAAATCACTATTATCTGCTCAAAGTATTTAACCATTTCTTTGAAATAAACCCATAAACAAATAACACAATCTCATGAAATTTGAGATAACAAACTCAAAGATACTTGGTATTATTGAATTCATATGATTTAACTATACAAGTATGGAGACAATTTGAAGATATTCATGAATGTGCAAACACAGTTTTGAAGACATTCATGATATATTAGAACAAACTAGCTGATATTTTCTCACAAAATTAACAATTACAGCTTCCAAACTCAGATTATGACTCAAAACTTGACATTTTCTATCTACCCAGCCTTGTACAAGAATTGAGACTCTCAAAACTCAACCTCAAAACCCTTTACAATTGAGAAGAGAAGAAAAGAAATAGAAAACAAAAGCAACCCCTAAAACTGATCCGTTGAAGATATCTAGCAGCCTATTTCCCATTGATTAACAATTTGCAAAGCTTCTCTCATCTCTCCTTAGCAACAAACTTTGCCTCCAAAATTTGCCTTTCCAATTTGTTGTCAAGCAACTGAAAATTTCACCATGTGAGGAAATTTCACTTCATTCACTCAGCTATGGAAAATACATTTTCCTTGCTTGTGAAAGCTTCTTTTCTGCTCATTGTTTGTTGCACACTATTTTATTTTAGCAAAGTAAAATAATCTCCATTTGCACTTTATGTTTTGAATCTTTCATTTAAAATATTCCTCTCGATGAATAATTATTCACTTCAAGTATTAAAGTTTTTCAACTTTAATAATAGCCTTCGCTCCAAAAGTTCCACGTGCCATTTAACTTCCCACATGCCTCCTTAAATATTGCATTGTATATTTAAATTCTAGTTTTTCCCTTTACAAGAAAAGAAGGCATTAAAATATTTTCTTTGGGTAAAAATTTTGCCTGTGCAGCTCATTTTCCCTTCTAGAAAGCTTTTAATATTTACCACTTAAAGTCTAAATACTTTATTACAATGGAGGACTTTTAAAAACATACCATCGAGCTTTACAATGGCAATGTCTATGTAGGTGACAATTTGCACCTTTGACCTTATTTATTAATTAATTAAAAATAAAGAGTGCCTTCACTTTTTATTTTTAATTAATTAATAAATAGAGTCAAAGGTGCAAATTGTCACGTGCATAGACAATTCCCTTTATAAATTCCATGCCCGTGCACTCAATTGTTCTTGGGCAACATTAATTTTTTTTAAATGTTTTACTTTTTAAAAAGAAAATGAAACACTTTTAAAAAATTTATTAGGCCCCTTTAAAGCCTTTTACCCATGCGTGTAGAGACTTCACTGGGGCCCACCACTACCACGTGTCCAATTTTCGCCAACCCTGTGGGCCTTAAAACGTGAGCACTTTGAAACCGTGAGCTAGCGGGAAAGGGCCAAGATTTGGTTGCATTTTGCTTTTCTTTCTCCACCGTTGATTTTTATTTCCCTGTTCATTGCTCTAATCTTGCTATTTGTCGTGCTTTGCGACTTCTCACGGGCATTCATGGTGGCTGTTCATTATTCATTTGTTTGAAAGTTTCCATAGTCCATTCAACGTTTTCAGCTTTGAATCCTTCCTCCACTCGCAAACAGCTTGAGCTTGTAATGGCGGCCATTCTCTCAACTTTCTCCTGTTCATTGCACACATTGAAAGGTTTACGGAGCTTTTTCAATGTATCTTCTTGTATTTGCACATCACAACAGTGTTTGGCTTCATCTGGTAGCACCTCCCATTCCTCAATGCTTTGATGAGGGTGCGTACCCTGCTCTTTCCTCCATGCTGCGGGGTCAAACCACAATAGTGGTTTACAAATTTTATGAGGAAGGGAATTTCATTTTTTTCCTTTCCCCAAAATCAATGGGTTCGTTCGAACTCAATGGTTCAGTTGAACCACATTATATGTTCAACCAAAAATATATGTTCGGTCGAACCATTGGTTCGACTGAACCCCCAAACCCTAAACAAAAAAAAAATATTTTAAGGGGTTCGGTCGAACATGGGTTTGACTGAACCCCCTCAAATAAGACATATAAAAAACATGAATTTGTCACTGTCATTTTTGCTTTTTTCTGCTTTCCCTATGCTTGTGCGTGCGGCGAACGACGAATGTGATCAACAAACGAAGAACAAACTCGAATTCATCTCTCTGGCGAACACAAACTCAACTTCATCTCTCCAAAGTTCATCAACCCAACTTGCATATTGAGCACCAGGTTTGTTAAATTCAAATTTCGTAGAGTTCAAAATGCATTTCTTTGTTAAATTTTGAAACCCTAAATGCAATTTTTTTCAAATTTGTTGAATTGAAACTATATTTGTTTGAAAGTTTCTAAAGTCTTTTCAACATGTACACTATTTCTATGATACATTTCTACTTTGTCAAAAAATTAACATGCCCTGTCTATGCTTCCACAATTTGCATACATTTATACCAGGGCACCTCCAATTTATTTGAGGCATTATATCAAACAGTTCATGGTAATTTTTGATGGAGTATGATAGAAATAGTGTTTCCATTGTATGCACCCTATATCAAACAATTCATTAACAAATTTATTTGAGGCATTATATCAAACAGTTGATGGTAATTTTTGATGGAGTATGATAGAAATATTGTTTCCATTGTATGCACCCTATATCAAACAGTTCATTTACAAATTTATTTGAGGCATTATATCAAAAACACTATTGGACATTTATTTGAGGAATTATATCAAAAACACTATTTCTATCATACTCTGTCAAAAACACTATTAAAATTGTATGTGCATACATTTTGCATTGGCTTTCTTATAAAAATTAGAAATGTTTAATGTATGACCATTTTTCAACTTACAATACCCCAACTTAAAATGTGCTCTGAAACTAAAATATTGTGCATTAAATCCTTCCCTACAAACCTTACACTTATCTTTTACCAATACCTTTGTTTAATGTTTTTGTCATCACATTATCATTGTTGAGTATTGCATCTACACAATTTTCTCTTTACTTTGTTCATGAAGAAAATGATAGTGTACTTCAATACATGCTTAGTTATCAAATGAAACCTTAAATTTTGTGTCCCTCACTATGCCACTTTGATTTTCATAATTTTTCAACCACATTAATTATTTTATGGCTTTGCAAATTCCTATATATTCTAACTTTGCACTTTGAAAGAAACCATTATTTTTTCTTAATTATTCATGAAACTACACCTTCATGTACAATGAAGTAGCATTCTAATGTTGATATTTGGTGATCAATATCCCCTATCCAATCTACATTGCAACATCTAATTAGCTTAATATTTTTCTAAACTCCCATTGAATTTAATCTAATGATCAATAGTTCCTTAATTTTTTTTTAAAAATATTTTAATAAATGCCCAATTCTAAGCTCTAGAATTATTTGAAAATTAGAACTCAAGTTATACTTAAAGCCAATACAATGTCAGGTTTTCTAGAGACTAACACATGTACGTACATCAAAACTCAAGCTATATGGTGCCAAGGAATAATAGTTATATATGATAGTTTATTCTTTAAATTATGTCTTAACACACATTTGTTTTGAAGGTTTCTAACCATCATTGCACTTGAATGACTATAAATACTTTTAAATGTCCTCAAGTCATCTTGGTCATGCAAGTTGAAATGTTTATATGATCCTTGACTCCAATTCCTTAAGCCAATTCTTTTTGTTTCAATATTTGTGTTTTGTGTCTTTGGTCTTTTATTTTCATCACTTCAATGTTCTCAAATTATTTTTATGTTTTATGCTCTAGGGATTCCTCAAGTTGGAGTCGAGCCAAATCTAGATATTGGATCAAACGAATCATTGAAGAACACATGGACCTTGAATTTAGGGAGGAGACCCAAGTTCAAACAATGCTTGTTGGAGAGGGGTCAAGATCACTTCCTTCTACTGGTATGGATGAGCATATAAAACTAGCACAAATTTCTCTCACTTATAGCATCATGTTTTATCAGTTTGTTTGCTTGCATACATAAACTTCACTTATATAACATCATCTCTCACTTTTGTTTGCAAAATATTTTGTGACATGTAGGAAGGGCTCAACAAGTAGGAAGTTTTCATGCTCAAGTTGAGCCAAATCTAGACATTGGATCAAATGAATCCGGTCAAGAATGTATGGTCCTTGAAGATAGGGAGGAGGCACAAGTTCAAACAATGCATGTTGGAGAGGGGTCAGGATCACTTCCTCCTACTTGTATGGATGAGCATATAAAACTAGCTGAGAAGGTGAGGAAACAAATTTCTCATAGAAATTTAGATCATTTACTTGAAATGGATATGGAGAAATTGAAATATTATGCCAACCAACCTTATAATAACAGAAATAGGTCAATGACTAAATCTGTAAATGGAATGATCAATCATCATTTCAATCATCTTGATACACTTGAAAAAACCCAATTGTTATCACGTTTACTTCTTAGTGATGAGCTCAAAGAGTCATTACAATTGTTGGGTGTACATTTGGCATCAAATAAGAAGAAACACATGGGATTACAAAAGGATATTGTTCAAAATGTTAAAAAGGGTTTAGATTCCATTGGGAAAGGATCTCGAATAGTGGATAAGGCCACTATAAGAAGGGTGATGTTGACATCTATTGTACATCAAGATATAACAAGAAAAAGAAAAATGTCTGCACTTTCAACTGAAATTGGTTATAGTAGAACCACATTGATAAAATATGAGAAAAAGAGATTTTTTTTGGATGAGAGTTTAGAAGGCAATTGGGAAATTATGTGTAGAGCTCCCCGTTCGACAAGATTGAAGATGTTGTTAGGAACTTGGTCTCAGGTTTTTGGCATGATTAGACTCGTCCATCATCAAATACTAGAGATGTTATGAGACACAGGATTGGACCTAGTATTTATGAA
The DNA here is from genome assembly GCA_007258455.2 of Sequoia sempervirens. Taxonomy (NCBI): domain Eukaryota; kingdom Viridiplantae; phylum Streptophyta; class Pinopsida; order Cupressales; family Cupressaceae; genus Sequoia; species Sequoia sempervirens. The sequence goes on along the minus strand of VDFB02058242.1, from coordinate 136,925,826 downwards.
AATCATATCAAACATTGGATAGACATAACACAATTTGAGATGTATATGAACTTTTGTAATGCATATCCTCATATAAAGATTGGGAAAACAATGTTTCAAAGGTTAAAGCCATATTATGTGAAGATAAAAAAGTTTTTGAAACTTTTTGTTGTCGTTATCATATTGAATTTGATCTCTACTATTAGGTGTTTCAAAAGATGAGAGAAGAAAGATGTGGGTTTCAAAAATGCACCTCCTAAATAGGCAAGTTTGTTCATAAAGTCTATATTATGTGATCATGAAAATGGACCTCAAATAAACTGCATAAAAGAAATTTGTGAGACATGTGGAAATTTGGCTAAATTTCCTTCAAGAATTGAGGATACTGACCTAACAAAGACAGTAAATCGCAAGAGGTAAGTATTATTTTTAGAGTGTTTATTTGTTTCAATTTCTCATAGATTGTTATTTGGATTCTCTTTGATGTAATGTTTCATTGATCAAGTGTGGTTTATTAGTTATTCACATATTTCTTGACACGGTACAAGTATGTAAAGTTGCAAAACAAATTTTGGGAAAGAATCCACAAGGTTGAACTATGTAGAAGAGGAGATTCCCATTGGAAAATTTATGGAAGATTTTTGAAAATTGATACACCATACATACATCATTCCTTTTTTGATAAAAGCAACACAACAATTCCAAACATTGAGAGATCTTTCCCACATGGAACAATTCTATCAGTAGTTGACTTTGCAGAAAATTACTCCTTTGTACATCAAAGGGAGATTCAATCAGAGTATTACTTTTCAAAGCAGATCACTATTATGGTTCATGTATGTTATCGACATGCACAATCAGAATTGGATGGTGTTGAGAGTACATATGAAGAACGAGCCATTAAGAAAGAATATCACTTTTATATTAGTGATGATAAAGAGAATGACACACTTTTTGTCCAACATTGCTTTTACAATATTTTTTGAGAATTTGAGAAGAGGGGTGTAAAATTTGAAAATCATTTTGTATGGTCAGATGGATGTGCGGCACAATTCAAATCTTCATGACCATTCTATGCACTTTGTAGATATCATAAAATCTACAAAATACCACATGTTTGGAGTTTTTTTGAGAGTGGGCATGGAAAGGGTGAGCATGATGGAGCAGGAGCTTGCATCAAACGAGCTTGAAGAAAACATCAAATGAGTTATCCAGAAGATTGTCTAGATAATGCACATGATGTTGTTGCATGGTGCAAGAAACACTTTGCATCAAATGTGGTCGACACATCTTCAAGAACAAACCGACACATTCCACATAGAGTGTTTTAGGAGATATCGGGTATGTATAAATTACATTAAATAAAAAATTTGAATTTATTTAAATTTAATATATATATATAAATATTTGTTCACATAAGTTTTTTGTTGTACATATGTATCTAGGTGTGGATAGAATATTGATGCATGGATGCAAGAGGGTAGAAAAAACAAGATCTTTGCATTGTGTTAGGAGTTCAGATAGTCACCATGGATGGATATTAGACACAAGGGATTACTCTTGTTTTTGCACTGAGTGCATTGAGGGAAACTCTGATTATGCATGCAACAATCAAGAACTTGGATATGTTGGTAAATGGGATATGGTGCCACTAGTTGTTTCAGAAACATATGATGAAAATGAGGAAGAAAGATTTGAAGACATTCCTTTGATTTCAATTGATTATGACCATATTTCAGGATTGGTTAGAAAAGGTACACATGTAAGTTTTCAATAATTTAAATATTATATATATCTAGTTAATGATCTTTAGAGACATTTCTAAATTTTTTAGATTTTTTTGTGTAAATTTGGTGTACAGGAGATGTTTTTGCAGTCATAGCTAGAAACATCGAAAGGTGTTAGCTATTATTTATTGTGTTGCACAGAAGAGAGGAATAAGCTAACAGAACCTGAAACAAGTGATGGAATGTCATTTCCCACAGGTGAGTTTGAATTTAAAAATTTTATATACATTGTATTCACATGTGCACATTACATTATAAACATTAAATATATATTGTACAAACCTTGAGCACGAAAATGTTGCACATGTTCATATGTCTTACCTTAGGTTCATGTTTACCATGCAAGTTCTGTTGTAGTGCAAGGGACATATCTAAAACAAGTCAAAGTTGTTCAACAAGGATTCATTTTGTTGACTATCAACATGATAACAAGGTATATCCAATAATTGCCACTCTACATCTTCATGCGGTTCCACATGCACGTGGCTGAAAATGGAGACTAGATAATGATGATCATAAAAAAATTCGTGTTGAAGATGGGCTGAACTAGAATCTTTGACTTAGATTATATCCATGGTTTTCAAGTTCACTTGTAACCCTATACATGTTCAAATGAGAACTTATAGTAACTTGTACATAGTTGTAAATCATTTTTTGTAAATTACAATTATATGTACATATTTGTTCCATGGAAAATTCTTAAGTTCAAGAATCTTTGATAGCATCATCTCTCACTTTTTTTGGTTGCATGTAAACCCATATATATCCTTTCAATCCTTATTTGAAACGTAGTGATTTTTCTTTTAAAATCATTTTGTCTAAATTACAATTATATGTACATATTTGTTCCATGGAAAAATTTTAAGTTCAAGAATCTTTGATAGCATCATCTCTCACTTTTTTTGGCTACATGTAAATGCACATATATGCTTTCAATCCTTATTTGAAATGTAGTTAAGTTTTTAAAAATATTTTTCCCTAAATTATAATTATATATAACTTATATTTGTTTCATGGAATTCTTAAGTTCAAGAATCTTATATACACTTAAATATAACTTATATAAATTGTTCCATCGAATTGTTCCATGGGAAACTATGTAAATTTTAAAATTAAGTATTATTTAATTATAAAATTATAAAATTATTATCTCTCTCAAGTCTCTCCCTCCCACCTCCTCTCCCTCTCTCCCCTCTACCCTAAACCCTTAAACTCTACCCTTTATGTAACGCCCAGCCACGCAACCCTAGGGGAAGTTGCAATTTGCTACACAAACAAACTATTATTTTTTTTGAATAAGAACAATTAACATGCAAGTTCACTAACCAATTGTCAACAACCCCTAAGGTTACGAGATTGAGTTTCCTTTGAAACCTAAACAAGAAACATGAAATGAAAACATAACATTTAATTACTTAAGAAAATAAGAATGCATACATTCCATACAAGATAAATACATCAAAGGATAAGGGATACCACTTGATTTCATATAACAATAAATTACAATAAGATTACAACACTCATTCCCCGAATGAGATTAATCTGATAAGTATAATTACAAATTACAACATCCACCTCGATAACAAAAGAGGGGTAATGAAATACAATATACAACTGAAAATAATAAAGCATGAAATGAAAATGGATCCCACAAGCTCTCCAACTGGAAATCTTGTCCACACAAATAAGAAGACAACCCAACAGATTAAGGTGCATGTTCCACCCAACCGTGTGATACCCGAAGGCTCACCCCCCGTGCTAGGAGATAGTAACCAGGAATTCCTAAACAAGACCATCTACTTCTATACATGGGCTAATACATAACTAAACTGAAAAGGATACAAGTACAACAACACTTAACACAAAGGTTATAATGCTTCCAGAGAACAAGGATCATTTACGTAGTCCAACAAATTGAATTTTGGTTGACATAGAGAGAGTTTCACACGACATTTCCTATGAGTTACCCTGGCTCAACTGTCTTAGGCAACTAAACCCCCATCTTGGGTTATCCTGGCTCAACTCTACCAGCCGCTGGACCCTCATACCAACTGCGCTTCTCGTCTCATCTCAAGCCTTAAAAACAAATGAGTAATGAGAGAGGCATTAATTATCTTAATTAGTCTGAGAGTTTTTCATTAATTATTTTTAAGTTATCACTTACTTAAACCCTATGTGAGTTACCCTAGCACCCCTTTGTGTGCCGAACCCCCACAAAGAGCCACTCTCCTATCGACAACACGCACAATACAAAACCACAATCCAAAGGGTAAACTAGATAAGACGACCTCTCCAATCCAAGGAGGCAACATACAAAGGAAACTCACTCCAAACACTAGAGGCAACAAAGGTCAAAACCCTCTCCAAACACTAGAGGCAACAAGGTCAAAAACCTCTCCAAACACTGGAGGAAAAAAATATAAAACCCACTCCTTCCAAATGAGGCACAAACCATCCCCGTTCATGAAAACCAGGTGAAACAACATGATGCAACTATACACACTTGCCAAGGCAAAACAGAGGTTGACAACATACTACGATAACCCTAATTAATTAAAAAAAAACTCATCTGGAAGAATTACATAAGCAATTGACTCAGTTGCCCAACATCGAGAATGAATAAAAACCTCATTTAAAAAGTATTTCCGACAACTCAATAAACTAATGTTAGGGTTTCCTAAACCCAAGCCAAGCATTGGTATAGTACATGAAATCAATTTAAATAATTAGCATTATTTATTCATACTAAAAATAAATCAACTCACATTGGCAATATTAAGAAATTTAAAATCTAGTCATTTAATTCATTTTTCCTCAACTATACATAATATTCAAAATAAATTTTTAAATAAAGACATTTGATTATAAAATCAACTTTTAAAATAAATCATTTGATTATTAAAAAAAATCAACTTTTAAATACAACATTTGATTATAACATCCACTTTTAAATATACATCTTAAAATAATCTATATTAAATCCAACTAATTCAAATTAATCCCTTAATAATTAACATATATATATTCCATATATATATATAATATATTTAAATAATTAAAGAAATCATTTATTTAAATTAAAATATACTATATATATAAATATTATAATATAATATATACATATTATAAAATATATATATAATATAAACTAATATTAATAAATAATAAAAACAAATTTAAATGAGATTTAAACAATAATAAAAAAAATAACAAAACAAATTTTAAAAACAAACCCAAGCCCTAATTAGGGCGCGCAGGCCCCACTCCATGGGAAGCGACCTATGTGCTATGCACACAACCCACCTCCCCCATGGGTCGCGGCCTGTGTGCTAAGCACACAGTGCGCCTCCCCCATGGGCCGCGGCCTGTGTGCAGAGCACACAATCTGCCTCCCCCATGGGCCGCGGCCTGTGTGCAGAGCACACAATCCGCCTCCCCTGGGGCTGGGCGGCGGTGGCACTGGCTTCCCCTTCCTCCCCATAAACAAACAACAATTAATTTTTTAATTTTATTAACATTCTAAATATAAAAAATAAACTCCCCATCATATGAACTTCACTTAGTAAAAAAAATAGGGTTTATTTACCAGAAAAAAATAAAAACACAGTATATTTATAAATATACTTGTGTGTATATATATATATATATAAAGGGATTTATATATATATATACACAGGTATATTTATAAATATGTATACCCAAAATCTCCTTTTCAGCCAAATTGTGCAAATGCACAACATAATTTTGCAATAAAACAATGAATTTGGTAACACAACATGGTTTAAATTTCAGTTTGACAAACAAATTTCTCTTGGTTTTCTTTCTATTTTTCCATTGTTTGATTCTTGTTTTGTTTTCTTTCCAAAATTTCAACAAAAGTTTAAAAGTATTGAACCAATTGACATGGGTTTTCCATTGAAACTCAAAAAACATAACCAGATTTAAACTCTTTTCAAAATGAAACAAAAAAACAAAGAAGAACCTGATTTTTCCTCCAAAGTTTGAAGAACTCCAAAATGGTGCTTTCAAATCCTGTTTTTGATTCCAGCTCAACCAAGGAATCCACTTTGCTTCTTCAAAAATTTCAAGAACCAAATCCAACAACCAAGCCACAACCAATCTTTTTCTCCCCAAATTCCAAATTGAAAATTATATGAAATAGCAATTGCTCAAAAATAGAGTTTCCCCAATTTTTGGTCAAACCCCTAAAAATATCCCACCCACTAAATTCATTGCAAAACTTGGAGATATTTCCATTTTTTAAATTTAAAACAATTTTACTTTCAAATTGAAATTTCATGCATTTTTGAAAATTTCTTTTAAACAAAAGCATTCAAATTTTGCAAGGAATTTATTTTATCAAAAATTTCAAAAAGTGAAATTAAAAAAACACATTTTCATTTTTATTTTAATTTAAATCTTAATATCCAACATGATTTCCATTTTTATTTTAATTTAAATCTAAATATCCCATAAAGCCAAAACAACTAACTTAAATCATTTTATCCCCATTAATCTAATTAGTCAATAAACTAAATCTAATTTTATTAATTAAATCAAATTAATCAATAAAATAAATAACAATTCAACATTGCAACTAGATATAATCAATCATCATTTTTAACTTCAAAAGCCATTTAATAACCTTTAACTTGCAATTTAATTAAAAAGCCAAGGTGAAAAAGGACAACGTAAAATAACTAAACCCGACGACAACCCGACGACACACTATGACTAGGGTGATGACTTGGCATGGAAAACCTAGCTACTATCTCCCAATCAAATACCGTTGGCCAATGGACACACTCAACCTGTGAAATCAGTTGTAGTCGATGTCTTGTACTTGTTAACCTATGAACAAAGAGTATGTCGAACATGCATATATACATAATATGATCAAACACACCGTGAAGGGGAAATCTTAGAATCGTAGGGCGCTCACCAGTGAGTGGTACAATTTCATCCCCTTCACCAATACAAAATTACTAACTGACGATTCTAACATCAATAATATGATCAAACACATAAAACATAATTAATTAAATATTTTCTAAGCTAATTCAAAACATGCCATAATGATAACATCAGAGTAAAATACCATCACATTAAAATATTACATACGCATCGCTTAACAGTTTGCGATCAAATAATAACCAAGTACCAAAGTCACAACATAAACAAAGATAAAACACTGCCGATCAAAAGATCCAAAATGGAGGGGTGTTACATCCTCCCCCCCTAGGGTCAAGCTTACTCTTGGAAGCCTGCAAATACCCCTAGTACAAACTCAATAAAATCACACATAATCAATGGTTCAAAAATTGAACCACTCCATACCTCAACATAAAACAACATCAACCCGTGCTATAATCAACCCAACCAAGTACACTGCCAATCTACACAAATCAACATGGCGAAGCAACCACCAACCAAATATCCAAAACACATAACCAAGGATTAACATACATAATACACATATGCACCAATACACATCACCGGGAATCATCACAAGGCCACACATAGTGCGATATCATTACAATGTTTACTCAAGACAAGGTATGCAACATTATCACTTCAACATTCATTTATCATTTATCATTTTGAATCCAAGTACAATAATTTAACCTCTCATGATTTCTTAAGACTTAACAATAAAGTTTTGGACTATAGGCCTCACCAACAAGATGCACCTATTATGCAATTATCATTAACATGCAATTGTTTCACTAATCCCTTTTCTCTAAACTTTTACTTACTGCAAAATGATTTTCTATTCATATTATACATTTTCCATTATTATGAATGCAACTTGGGGACTTAGGTCCTTTACCCAAGGTTTGACCTAATAAAACAAACCTTCATGAATACATAAACATTTTCTCATAAGATACAACATACCATGGGTTTCAATACACCACACACTCAAGGACAGGCATCTTCGTTAACCCAAAGGGAAAAGAGAGAAGACAAGGGATATTTATAGTTCTAACATAGGCACAAATGCAATCATGGTTTCATCATCACACAATCACTTTCACACAAATGCATCAACCATATGAGAGTATGCACAAATCTCTATGAACTAACAACATGATCATTCATTTTCTATTACCATATTTCATAATTTCAAAACAATATAACATGCCAAAGCAACTCCTAAACCACATAGGGTCAATCAGGCATCATTTGCACAATGAGGTAAAGCACAAGAATACATGCAAGGGGTGGAAATAACAATAAAACTGGTTGTCGTCCACCACACACAACACACCAAATTCACACACTGCACAATTGTCCATAATGCATTCTTCCAATAGGAAGGATATCGGTGCATTGTACACTACATCGAGGATCCTATCCTTTCCACTAGTTTCCTGCACCATTGGACCTACACCACGTAACAACAACTTCTAGGTAAATAAGTGAGATCAACCCAAAAGGAAATCATAAACTAATGAACAAAGCACGTAGGTCAATGCCATGGCTCATAGTGCCCAGAGTATAACCTACACAACTAACAACTTAATGGGTTCCACATTATCCCAGAGTACCTAATGTTTAAACCTAGGCTCTGATACCATGTGTAATGCCTCGCCACACAACCCTAGGGGAAGTTGCAATTTTCTACACAAACGAACTAATTTTTTTTTTGAATAAGAATAATTAACATGCAAGTTCACTAACCAATTGCCAACAACCCCTAAAGTTACGAGATTGAGTTTACTTTGAAACCCAAACAAGAAACATGAAATGAAAACATAACATTTAATTACTTAAGAAAATAAGAATGCATACATTCCATACAGGATAAAATACATCAAAGGATAAGGGATACCACTTGATTTCATATACCAATAAATTACAATAAGATTACAACAATCATTCCCCGAATGAGATAAATCCGATAAGTATAATTACAAATTACAACATCCACCTTGATAACAAAAGAGGGGTAATGAAATACAATATACAACTGAAAAGAATAAAGCATGAAATGAAACTGGATCCCACAACCTCTCCAACTGGAAATCTCGTCCACACAAACAAGGAGACAACCCAATGGATTAAGGTGCATGTTCTACCCAACTGTGTGATACCCGAAGGCTCACCCCCCGTGCTAGGAGATAGTAACCAGGAATTCCTAAACAAGACCATCTACTTCTAGACACGGGCTAATACATAACTAAACTGAAAAGGATACAAGTATAACAACACTTAAGACAAAGGTTACAATGCTTCTAGAGAACAAGGATCATTTATGTAGTCCAACAAATTGACTTCTGGTTGACATAGAGAGAGTGTCACACGACATTTCCTATGAGTTACCCTGGCTCAACTGTCTTAGGTAACCAAACCACTATCTTGGGTTATCCTGGCTCAACTCTACCAGCTGTCGGACCCTCATACCAACTGCGCTTCTCGTCTCATCTCAAACCTTAAAAGCGAATGAGTTATGAGAGAGGCATTAATTATCTTAATTAGTCTGATAGTTTTTCATTAATTCTTTTTAAGTTTTCACTTACTTAAACCCTATGTGAGTTACCCTGGTGCCCCTTTATGTGCCGGAACCCCACAAAGAGCCACTCTCCAATCAACAACATGCACGGTACAAAACCACAATCCAAAGGGTAAACTAGATAAGACGACCTCTCCAATCCAAGGAGGCAACGGAAAAAGGAAACTCACTCCAAACACTAGAGGAAACAAAGGTCAAAACCCTCTCCAAACACTGGAGGCAACAAGGTCAAAACCCTCTCCAAACACTGGAGGAAAAAAATAATACAAAACCCACGCCTTCCAAAGGAGGCACAAACCATCCCCGTTCGTGAAAACCGGGTGAAACAACATGATGCAACTATACACACTTCCCAAGGAAAAATAGAGGTTGACAACATACTATGACAACCCCAATTAATTAAAAAAAAACTCATCTGGAAGACTTACATAAGCAATTGACTCAGCTGCCCAACATCGAGAATGAACAAAAAACTCGTTTAAAAAGCATTTCCGGCAACTCAATAAACTAATGTTAGGGTTTCCTAAACCCAAGCCAAGCATTGGTATAGTACATGAAATCAATTTAAATAATTAGCATTATTCATTCATACTAAAAATAAATCAACTCGCATTGGCAATATTAAGAAATTTAAAATCTAGTCATTTAATTCATTTTCCCTCAACTATACATAATATTCAAAATAAATTTTTAAATAAAGACATTTGATTATAAAATCAACTTTTAAAATAAATCATTTGATTATTAAAAAAAATCAACTTTTAAATACAACATTTGATTATAACATCCACTTTTAAATATACATCTTAAAATAATCTATATTAAATCCAACTAATTCAAATTAATCCCTTAATAATTAACATTTATATATTCCATATATATATTCCATATATATATTTAAATAATTAAAGAAATTATTTATTTAAATTAAAATATACTATATATATAATATAAACATATTATATATTTATAATATATAAATATTATAATATATAATATATACATATTATAAAATATATATAATATAAACTAATATTAATAAATAATAAAAAAGAATTTAAACAATAATAAGAAAAACAACAAAATGAATTTTAAAAACAAACCCAAGCGCTAATTAGGGTGCGCAGGCCCCACTCCATGGGCGGCGACCTGTGTGTGGAGCACAAAGCTCGCCTCCCCCATGGGCTGTGGCCTGTGTGCGGAGCACACAGTCCGCCTCCCATGGGGCTGGGCGGCGGTGGGGCTGGCTTCCCCTGCCTCCCCACAAACAAACAACAATTAATTTTTTTATTTTATTAACATTCTAAATATAAAAAATAAACTCCCCATCATATGAACTTCACTCAGTCAAAAAAATAGGGTTTATTTACCAGAAAAAATAAAAACACAGTATATTTATAAATATACTTGTGTGTGTATATATATAAATAAAGGGATATATATATATATACACAGGTATATTTATAAATATATATACCCAAAATCTCCTTTCCAACCAAATTGCGCAAATGCACAACATAATTTTGCAATAAAACAATGAATTTGTTAACACAACATGGTTTAAATTTCAGTTTGACAAACAAATTTATCTTGGTTTTCTTTCTATTTTTCCATTGTTTGATTCTTGTTTTGTTTTCTTTCCAAAATTTCAACAGAAGTTTAAAAGTATTGAACCAATTGACATGGGTTTTCCATTGAAACTCAAACAGCATAACCATATTTAAACTCTTTTCAAAATGAAACAAAAAATCAAAGAAGAACTTGATTTTTCCTCCAAAGTTTGAAGAACTCCAAAATGGTGCTTTCAAATCCTGTTTTTGATTCCAGCTCAACCAAGGAATCCACTTTGCTTCTTCAAAAATTTCAAGAACCAAATCCAACAACCAAGCCACAACCAATCTTTTTCTCCCCAAATTCCAAATTGAAAATTATATGAAATAGCAATTGCTCAAAAATAGAGTTTCTCCAATTTTTGGTCAAACCCCTAAAAATATCCCACCCACTAAATTCATTGCAAAACTTGGAGATATTTCCATTTTTTAAATTTAAAACAATTTTACTTTCAAATTGAAATTTCATGCATTTTTGAAAATTTCTTTTAAACAAAAGCATTCAAATTTTGCAAGGAATTTATTTTATCAAAAATTTCAAAAAGTGAAATTAAAAAAACACATTTTCATTTTTATTTTAATTTAAATCTTAATATCCAACATGATTTCCATTTTTATTTTAATTTAAATCTAAATATCCCGTAAATCTAAAACAACTAACTTAAATCATTTTATCCCCATTAATCTAATTAGTCAATAAACTAAATCTAATTTTATTAATTAAATCAAATTAATCAATAAAATAAATAACAATTCAACATTGAAACTAGATACAATCAATCATCATTTTTAACTTTAAAATCCATTTAATAACCTTTAACTTGCAATTTAATTAAAAAGCCAAGGTGAAAAAGGACAACGTAAAATAATTGAACCTGACGACAACCCGACGACACACTATGACTAGGGTGATGACTTGGCACGAAAAACCTAGCTACTATCTCCCTATCAAATACCGTTGGCCAATGGACACGCTCAACTAGTGAAATCAGGTGGAGTCGATGTCTTGTACCTGTCAACCTGCGAACAAAGAGTATGTCGAACATGCATATATACATAATATGATCAAACACACCGTGAAGTGGAAATCTCAGAATCGTAGGGTGCTCGCAAGTGAGTGGTACAATTTCGTCCCCTTCACCAATACAAAATTACTAACTGATGATTCTAACATCAATAATATGATCAAATGCATAAAACATCATTAATTAAATATTTGCTAAGCTAATTCAAAACTTGCCATAATGATAACATCAGAGTAAAATACCATCACATTAAAATATTACATACGCATCGCTTAACAGTTTGCGATCAAATAATAACCAAGTACCAAAGTCACAACATAAACAAAGATAAAACACTGCCAATCAAAAGATCCAAAATGGAGGAGTATTACACTTTATCTCTCTCCCATTCCCCCCTCTCTCTCAAGTCTCTCCTCTCCTCTCCCCTCTACCCTTAACCTTAAACCCTAAACCATCACACTACCTTTATCTCTCTCCCTCCCCCCTCTCTGACCTCTCACCTCTCTCTCCCCTCTACCCCTAAACCTTTAAACCCCTACATCTCTCCCCTCCCCCTCCCTCTCAGTATCTCCTCTACCTCCCTCTCTCCCTCCCTTATGTATAAACCCTAAACCTTGTACACCCCCTACCCTTTATCTCTCTCCCAATCCCCCCTCTCTCTCAAGTCTCTCCCTCCTACACCCTCTCCCCCTCTCCCCTCTACCCTTAACCCTTAAACCATAAAGCCTTTTACTCCCTACCCTCTATCTCTCTCCCACACCTCCCATCTCTCTCTTCCAGGAGTCTCTCCTCATAACTCCTCCCTCCCAAGGCTCCTCTACGCCTTTACCAGCTGGGACCCCTACCCTTTATCTCTCTCCCCACTCCCCCCCTTCTCTCTCTCAGTCTCTCCCTCCTACCCCTCCCTCTCTCCCTCTACCCTTAACATGTTCCCCTAAGCCTTGTACACCCCTTTATGCACTCACCCCTCTCTCAAGTCTCCCTCCTACTTCTCCCCTCTCCCCAGGTTACCCTTAGCATAGAGCCCTAAACCGTTTCTCCCTACCTCTATCTCTCTCCCACTCTACTCTCTTGAGAAGTCTCCCTCTACCCCACTCTCCCTCTCGAAACCTCTGCATAACCCTTAAACCTAGGACCCCTACCTTTATCTCTCTCACTCCCCCCTTCTCTCAGTCTCTCCCTCCTGCACCCTCTGCGCCCTCTACCCTTAACCTCGGCCTAAGCCCGCCCTTTTGCTTATCTCTCTCCCTCTCCCCCTCTCTCAAGTCTCTCCTCCTACCCCTCTCCCCCACCACCACTTAACAAAACCCTAAACTTTGCTCCCTACCCTCTATCTCTCTCCTCCCCTCTCTCTCTTGAAAGTCTCCTCCCCTCTACCTCTCCCTCCTCTAGCTCCTCCGCACAACCCCTTAAACCCCTACCCTTCATCTCTCCCACTCCACCTCTCTCAAATTATACCACCCCTCTCTCCCCTCTACCCTTAACCCTTAAGCCCTACCCTTTATCTCTCTCTAACTCCCCCCCTCTCTCTCTCAAGTCTCTCCCTCCTACCCCCTCTCCCTCTCTCCCCTCTACCCTTAACCCTTAAACCCTAAAACCTTGTACACCCCCTACCCTTTATCTCTCTCCCACTCCCCCCCGCTCTCTCTCAAGTCTCTTCACTCCCACCCCTCTCCTCTCTCCCTCTGCCTCAAACCCTTAAACCCATAGGCCTTTGTCTCTCTCCCCTCCCCTCTCTCTCTCAGAGTCTCCCTCCTGCCTCCTCTCCACTCTCTCCCTCTGCCCTCCAACCTTAAACCCCTAAACCCTTGGCCACCCCTACCTTTATCTCTCCTACTCCCCCCCCCTCCTCTCTCTCAAGTCTCTCCTCCTACCCCTCCCCTCTCCTCTACCCTTAACCCTTAAACCCTAAACCCTTCTCCCTACCCTCTCTCCCCTCCCCCCCTCTCTCTTAAGTCTCTCCCTCCACCACTCTCCTCTAGCTCCTCTACCCTTAACACTTCCAACCCTAAATTTCTACTATCTCTCTCCCTCCCCCTTCTCTCTCTCAAGTCTCTCCCTCCTACCCCCTCTCCCTCTCTCCCCTTAATCCTTAAACCCTAAACCCTTTTACCCCCTACCCTTTATCTCTCTCCCACTCCCCCCTTTCTCTCTCTCAAGTATCTCCCTCCTACCCCCACTCTACCTTTCTCTCCCACTCCATATCTCTCTCTGAAGTCATAATTTAAAAATAATATAATTTATATTTATATTAATATTAAAAATTAATTTTTAATAGAGGGGGTTCGACCAAACATCTTTAGAATGTTCGATCGAACCCCATTCAAATCTATTTTTTTATTGTATGTTAAATTGGTTCGGTCGAACCCACATTCGACTGAACATTATTTTTTTGTTCGACCGAACACACTTATTTTCACCCACATCCTCTCAGGCACCAAAATTGCTCAAAATTTTGCACTTCGAAGCTCTATTTGAGAATGAAAATGGAGGAGATTTCAAAAACCCAACTGGTATCAGGTTGGCCTAAAAACGAGCTATCCAACGAATATAATTTTAATATGTTTTGATTATATTATCTATTTTTTTTAAAGTTTTATTAAATATAGGTTTTTCACCGAAAAAAACTCTCTATTCTACACATGTGGAAAAATAGAGGATTATCAATTTTTTTTTAAAAATATGAGTGCACCAAATATTGGAGTCCTTGATCCAACAAAAAAAAAAGAATTTTGATATATACAGTAAAAGTTATGCGTTATACGGTCGTGTTATGTCTGAATTGTAATTGATTTGACTTTGAAACTTGATTAAAGAAAAAATATTCAATAAAAAACTATCTAACCAAGTGGAAGCACTAGATATCGAGAGTTACAAATCTAAATTGAAAGAATTGAATTTTATCTTTCAAGGAAAAAAGTTATGTGTTATACGGTGTGCATCACTTTTTAAAAATGTTGTTTTTTGAAAAAAACCAATTTTCGTGGGAGATGGAAAAATAAGTACAATCTGATTCCAAAAATTTTGAAAAAAATATTTTTAGAATCTATAGACAAAATGTGTTAAGACTCTAGTTTACATTATCTTCAAATTCCTCACGGTTTAACCACTATAGGTGCTTGAATGTGAAGATTTAGTTAAAAAAAAAATTAGTGTCTAGTTTGGCTAAAAATTGTAAACCACTATTGTGGGATCACCCTGGGCAGCCTATTGGAATTTTTTGTGGTCTTTTCAACAGATACATTTTGTGTGTTCTGTATGCTGGAGCATCTTCCATTCTCTTTGCTGCGCTATCTTTCTGATAGCGCTCTATGCTCTGTGGAATGTCCACGCCTTGCATTTTATCTGTTCAAACAGTGTGAATTTTATCTCTTGTATGTCCATCAATGGAGAACTATCACTGGTTGGGAATTTTAATTTTTCCGAGAAGCCTCCATGAGTGATGAACTTTGAAGCTTTTCAAAATTTGTTTTGAGAGTGTCCAACCAATGGGATGAAAGAATTAATATTCCTTTTGCTTCCTATTCAAATATTGAAAAGATTTATGCCCTAAAATCATTTTTGAAATGTTTTAAATATAAACATTTAAAACACTAGAACTAGGCAAAAATTTAATTCCCCCTATAAGTCAAACGAAGAAATTTCATTGCGAGAAAATCGAAGCACCTGAAGCCATGAAATTTTGCGCTGAGGCATAATCAATTATTTAGAGAAAACCCATTTCCTCTAATTTTTCCCAGCCATTAAAATTTAGATACCTTCTTTGTAAACTGACCCTCGGGACGTGTTAGCCGCGACAAAAATACATTAAAATAATATATCATATGACCTCCGATCTTGATGAAAATGGAGTTGTATAGGTTTTAGACCAAAAAAAGAAATGGGTTGTGATTAGAATTGAAAAATTTGAAAATTTTTGCAACCCTATTTTTGGCCCTGTCGCAATCAGAAAGCTCATCAAAACTTATCCTGGAGGTGCAAAACTGAATAGGTGTGTAGAAATTTGACCCAAGAATGGAGTGAAAAAGATGTCTCGACAAAAGGAGTCATGAGGTGAAATATATTAATCAACAAAGTTGCATACTCAGACTTTTCTGCAACTGTGTTTGTTCAAAAACCAATTAAAACTGATCAAATCACCTCTTTGGAAAAATATTAAATCAACTCCTAGTGAGCTGCCACTAGACATAATAGCTCATTTTTGTGCAATGAACAGACGCTCAAGAGGGTTTTTCTTGAATCATCAATCATCAAAAGATACTGAAAGTCAAAGTTGACCTCTTAGAAAGGTTTCAGGAAATGCAAGTGCAAAGCTGAACAAATTGCGTTTGGTTTTGACCTGCTAAAAATAGCAAATCAAATCATAAATCTTTGAAACCTGACATGTGAGCTCATTTTGGTATGGAGAATGTAGAAAAACAATCATTTTGACTTGACGATCATCTGGTTGCAAAAATGCAAGCACAAACGAGAGAAAACTTTGCAAAACTGAAAGTTTGCAAACATTAGAAAAGTGCTAAAACCCTCTAGCTTCACTTTTCAAAACTCTGACAAAAATTATCATAGGAGGCTGAAAATTGGCATGCAAACTCACATAGGTCACATGAGTGAGTCCACAAAAGGGTATTGCACAAAAATCAGTAGGCATCAAATTGTGACCCTCCAAAGTAGGTCACTTAGGCAAATTCTTCAAGTGCACTTCTGAGAGTGTAGAGACAATTTTTTTGAAATGGACACTTCAAATTTGCAAAATTTGAGAGTGCCAACAGATTCTATAACTTCTTTGGTGAGAGTAGAAGAGGATGTCGAGTAAGAAGAGAGCATGCAGATGGGAATTTTTAATTTTTGTGGAGTGGTAATTGTAGATTTGTCTAAGGATGCAGTAGATTTGGATTATTGTTTGGACAACACATTTTTGCATGTAGAAGTTGTAGAGGATGTTGTAGGTGAAATTTGGTGGAGGCGGTCAATTAGTAGTGGGATGGATCCCACGAATGAGGAGTAAAAAGGAAAGAGTCATTGGAGGAGGAGGACAGTACAGGTGGATACAAGTCCACAAGAGAGAAGAATGGAGTGTAGGGTTGTTGGGGGAGGGTGGTGAATGTTCTGGTGAGATGTTGGAAGAAGAGAAAGAAGGAATTATTTGAGGTACAAATTTCAGTGATGGAGTTTGCTGAAGATTTCTTGCAATATGAAAGGGTGGTACTACCACTCAACTCTATTTTGTGAATCCATATTCACAATTTTTTTCTAGGTACCTTGGTTGTTTGATGCAGGAGCATCCAATGGTTGAATGACAATCTTGTATCAATAATTTTTTTTTAATTTTGTGTTGATTTGATTTTAATAATGTTTTGTTGAATAATAGTACAATATTAAAAGCCAAAAATATTTAGTGAATAAATTGGCTTAATTATTGTGCAAATGCTGTAGTGGAAGGTGGTGAAGAGTATAGTTTCCAAATTTGAAATTCGAGAGGGAAAATAATGGCATGTATTTTTTGGAGTTGTAACTTGTGAAAAATCATTAATGTTCCTAAAATGTAGTGGAGGAGAATTTGGGCACCCATATTGAGTGATTGTCTTTTTCTAGTTTGGGTCCCTATTTTTTAGGAGTGGGAATCCAAGTTGTCACCTAAACTTGGCAATTTTCAAGAAGTGGATTTGAAGATGCTTTTTGAGCATTTAATATTTTCTTTTAATATATTTAAGATGATTTTTCCATGCTAGGCATGGTAGATGGGAGTGACAACAAAAGGAGGTTGTGGTTGATTTGTTGGAGGGAGAGACTTGACAATTTTGGAGTGTCATTTTATAGATTTTTGGAAGAGAAGGGGAGACATGGATTTTATTGGGAGAGGAGAAAATGAAATTTTGTTGTAGGTTTTGGGAGGTGTTATAGTAGAAAATGGATTATGATATTCATGATTGAAGATTAGCAAAGTTGGTTGTGGAAGAAGGCAGATTGAAGAGTTAATTTCATAGTGTAGGAAGGTGATTTGAAGAAGATGAGTTTGGAGCTTTTATTTGATGTTGTTTTCTGTTCATATAGAAGATTTAAGTCAGTTTTGCAATGATTTTCTTCAGCCTATATGGCTGCACAAACTCATGTAATCAAATTTTGTTGAAGTTGTGAAACTGTGTTGCAAGTTAAATAGAGAAGATTAATTATGTTATTGCAATTTTTTTTTCCTCATGTTTGATGTTGCATAAGATTTTGTGAGTTTGTGAATGAGGTTTGGATGCCCTTACACCATTTTCACATTGGAGGCTTGCATGTATTTGATGATATATTCCTACACTTCAAAATTAATTCTATTAATCTTGACAATTTATGCATCCATCACTTTCCACATTATTTTACACTACTTCATCCAAAAGAAATTACAAAAGATTAAGAGAAGAGAGAAAAGAGCCTAATAAATTCAATTGTTTTAGATATTGCACAAGTACACATTGAAAGACAAGTAAAAAAAAGCATAAAACTATTTACATTTCACTATGATATCTCACAACTACATACAAAATAGTGCGAGAGTTTAAAGATTTTAACTATTCACCAATGAGATAGCTTCAAAATGTACCAAAAAATGGTGCAAAAATTTGATTATTTCATCAATATGAACAATTTATAGTCATTTAGGATTTACGATCAGGAATGACCTTGATTTTTCTTTAGAACTACAAACCTCTATGGTATACACAAGTCTTTACTAAAAATGAACATAAAACATGAAATAGAAGTTAAATTGGTGATGTTCCAATTCAAGCTCTATCATCTCAATAATTTGTGATCCTAGCTAAGAGATAATCTGCTACCTTTTATAGAATTAAGGCATATGTTCATTACAAAATTTTTCATGGCGAGATAGAAATAAACGAATCAACATTAGATATGTGGCAAAAAAAAATCTTCTACACATGGGCTGTCAACCACTAGTTTTAGAACAATTGGTCAAATTTATCTCTCATTGACTTAGTTGTTGCTGAATATTCACTAACACTTCAAAATTTTAGATAGTAGTTATGTATCTTTGTGGTCAATAAAATATTGGTAGCAATCCTTTCATTCAGGTTTCACTACCAAGAATTTGGTTGACTCTTTGTCTTTATATCTTTGTCCTTTGTCCTTTCTATCATTTATGCTCAAAACTGATCTTTTTCTAGCATGCTCTAAAATACCTGCAACTTACTATATGAGTTCCTACACCGTGTTATTAGTCCACATCTAGATATGTAATTAGATATTCACCTTCCCATTCACTTCTTCTAGCATCCCTTAGGATTTCTGCATCGCTTGATTAATCACTCTCCACATCTATAGCTAGAACAATTTTCATCAACATCATCTTATTCGACATTATTTTATATCAACCTTTAAAACATACAAATTCATTTGTCAGTGGGCTTAATCCCATAATACAAAACAATACCAATCGAATAATCCTTGCATTTAAATTTACCATTTGTTACAATTGGCCTATAAATCACCTTTTAATCTACTTTAAAGCTCTTACAGGACCCTTTTTAGGAACTTCAATCATTATCAAAATTTTAGGGATTCTTACCAGACATGAAATTCAAATGATGTCTAGTATCAATTTCTGCAACAAGAAATTTTCTTGTAGAGTTGGTTTTATTTACTTTACACATACCAATAGCCAAGCATACTATCGAGTTCATTAATCATGATTATTTACTATTTACATGCCTTAATTAAGATTAACTTTCTAGATAAAATTATTCTTTTTGCACTAACATCTAGATTAAGAACAAAAGTCCTTCATTTGGTTCAATAAGCATTTCAATCTTCAATTATAATTAATTGTTCCCAATTTAAGTAAATCTTGGGTCCAATTAATTATGAAGGATTGACTTGTTCAAGCGGACCTTATCGAGTAATGATCAACATATTTCAAGTTTTACAGGTATTGTTATTGATACAAAACATCATGCTGCATTGGATACATGACCTAAGGTGCAACATCCAGTTCCACAAGACTCAAATTTCCTAAAAAAAAATACTTTTAAATCCTAACCAATTTTAAATTGTTTCAAAACTCAACTAGTGTCATTTTGAGCATACTTTCAATTTTCATTTAAATTAGTTATTAAAAGGACACCTACATTTTAAAGTCTTTATTATCTCATGATGATATAAGCAATAAATTCTTGAGGTATAGGTCCCCATGTTTCTTAAGTAAAATGGGGCGTGTTGTGAGACCACTACACAACAACTAGCAACCAATAAAATAAAAATTTAAATATTTATAGGAAATAAGAGCACATTAAACATAAATTTACAATCCCATTAAAACAATTCATCTCCACATTTCACATAGAATTTGATATTTAAAATAGGAGACACAAATCCTAAAGGAACATATAAGTGTGTACAATCTTGATTCATCCCTTTTTTGGAGTAGTTTAAGAAATAATTAACATTCGTATTAAGCTATGTAGTTTGGTTTAACATTTTAAGCCAACCTTGGATAGAGCCCTGTTTCTAGTCAAGCATTCATAGCCTTGACAATATTATCTCTATAATTCCCCCAAGCATAGCTCTATTGCTAGCCATACATCCATAGCCTTGGTAGAGATATTTGGATGTCCTAAAAAGCTGAATTTCTCTATTCTTTTGATAATAGATTTGAAAGCTCTTTTTTTAACTTGTTGGGATTTGAGCCTACTATTAGGTTGGGAATTATAATGACAGCAAAGGAAAACCTTTAGATTTTTCACTTAATACAAATATCAATTAATCCCAACAAATCCAATAATTCTTAAAATATTTAAACATATATTTCCTCATTATACTTTGTGTGAATCCTATTAAACACTTTATTCTATAAGAAACATTAGATAAACTAGTTTAATAAAGTTTTCATCATATTTTTAATCTACTATTATGTCCTAGATTCTAAAAATCTTATTTTACTACATTACCATTAATTCAACCTCTTCGGTCGATATTTGCTTACTCGCAAATGACAACATGAATAAATTTATTTGATGAAACACACATGGATCTATTGCACTTTAAAAAATATATATCCTTTAAAATGAAATTTATGATCTACTTCCTACAAATTCAAGGCTTGTCACATCTTGAAAATATCAGAAGCAACTCATCCCTCTTTTATACCAACCTTTTGAGCTTATGACGACATGGAGTTCTTTCTTAAATTTGTCTGTACCACTAAAAACTTAAAGGGAATCATAATTAATTCATTCCAAATATCTTCAAATTAATTATTGATTGAAAACTCCCATATGATTAACTCTCTTTTTGAAGTACTATTGGAATAATTTGCTCACTCCTCACTTTCTTTTAATTAATTAACCACATAGCTTTCTTGATGCATTTTAATTATTCACCTAACATAATTAATTATTGATTTAGAAAATTTAATCATTTCAATACATTTCTTGGAAAAAAACAAGGTTTAAAATGAAGGAAAAAGGGGTCCTAGGTCCTCAATGCAAAGAACCTAGGATTCAATGGGCCTTTTTTCAAATTTCATTAGGATGTAGATCACAAGGTGGAAAAATTGACTTTTAGCCCTAATGGTGAGCCAATAAAACTTGAATCTACATATAATGGGGGATTATAATGGATTAGAAATATTTTAGAATGATTAAATTAATGATCCTATATGCCCTAATACATAAAATGAAAGATCTCGACAATTGATAGACAAAAACATCAGTTTGCAAGTGGGTTTGGGAAGTTTAGAGGAAAAAAAATCTGCTCAGAAAAATTGGTTTTGATGTGCCTAAAAGGACTCATTCACCCAATGGTGAATGGGTCTTGATCAAATTTTGGGGTCCTCTAGTGCTAGATCTAAGCTTCTATTTTCCACCTATAAATTTGTTAGAATGTCAGAAATGAATTCTGCAACTTAATTTTCATAGGTTGAAAAGAATGATGACAACAAATGCAACAATGCAGAATTGCTCCTCAAGATCTCTTCAATCCTTCTTCAACCTATAATCTGCACATACACAAAGAAAGAAAAATGTTTGTGCTATATAGAGGTTTTCCTTAGTCAAACTTCATGAATAGTATTCCCACTGTCACAATGGCAATGCCAATGATAAAAACCTTAATGAAAAGGAAGAAAATGATGAATGAACAATTTTCTGCAACTCACCACCCTTCAATGTCTTCCTTGAAGGATTGAAGACATACACGCCACTTCAAGGGAATTGGATCTTGCTTGCTTGATTTTCTTGAATGCTCGATGAATGAAGACCTACAACACTTGTTATCCTTCACAAAACAACATGAATACACACAAGATTTTACATGATGTTAGGATCTTGATTGCCACTACAAATGGCTGATAATGTTGCTCTTGAATGCTTAATTATACTCTTGACAATAATGCTTGCCCATAAGTTCTCCTCAAAATTATTTCTTAGCTTTCAAATGATAAAATGACTATGTATTTATAGGTGTTTATCCAATTTCTCAAAAAATTAGATTCTAAAAGCTGACACTTACAATTTGAATTTTGATCATTAAAATGCTACCAAAGAAATATTTTAATTTGGGTCTTAGCTCATAAAGGGGACCAACAAATGTGTCCTGGCCTATACATCAAGGAAACACATGATCCAAGGCAATTTGAATATTAAATGCATTTATTTAATGTTGGTTCCTCTTTCAAAAAATGGTAAGAATAAGGCTTTGGAACTGATAATTTGGAAAATTAGAATCTTAACTAAGGGATCCAAACATAGTGTGAAACTGTAAAGGTATACAATTTTCTACACTAAATTTAGCCCCCACTTTAGTGAGAGTATGTACTTATGCTCAAAATCACACTAAATCAGAAAAATGTATGTCAAGGGAGGTCCAATTGTACAACCATTGGAAATATAAGATGGAAAAGGATCAAGGAGAGTGATCAAGCCCCCAAGATTTATGATCTCATTGAAAACCAACATAGGTACAAATAACGCATACATGTGTAGCAACAATACAAGGTACACATTTTTAACGATGTTGAATGGGAAACATTTTTTTGAATCCCCTATGCTAGGCGGAAACCCTAATGGTGTAGAGGTCGCGTCGCTCGTGGTGGCTCCTGTCTCGGTGCCTCCAGTGGTGGCCCCTGCATCGAAGATTAATGGTAAGGCTATGGGTGGATGCAGGTCAGGTTTGGATGCAGCCCCTGTTTCAAAGGGAAATGCTCAGGTTGGACGTGGGTCTGGGTTGGATGCGGCCAGAACTATGGGAGTTGGTGCTGTGACAGCAGCTAGAATGGTGGGTGTTGGTGTTTCGTTGGCAGCCAGAACAACTGGAGCGACTGGGCTTTCTGGGCGTTCTGGCTTAGCCATGGGGGCCAAAATGTCCTTCAAGCAGGGGCGGAGTTTTATCCCTATGAGAAATGCTATTACGGTGAAACTAAAGGATGAAGTAATAGGAGAAATAAACGATGGAGAAGTAGAGCTCTCTGAGTGTGGGATTATCTGCAGGTTTTGGGTTTTCTGGCCAAGCCTTCCTCAGCTACACTCATGGATTTCCAAGGAGTGGGAACCTCTTTTGTTTGGTAAAATTCACATCTTCCCTTTGGCCAAGGGATTCTTTGTTGTTAAATTTGATAATATCCAGGACAAAAATACTATCTTATGTGATAATTTTTTTAGTTGGGGGGATCAATATCTGCTGATGATCAAACCCTGGCATTCAAATTTTAATCTTGTTTCTGAAACCTTTAATAAAATCCCGATCTAGGTGCACCTTCCTAATCTCCCCCTCCATCTCTGGAATGATTCTCTTCTGGAATCAGTGGGAGAGGCTCTTGGGGATTTTTTGTTCGTTGACGAAGGATCTTTAGATATCTTTCATTCCACATTTGCTCGAATACTTGTAGAAATTGATGTTACAAATGGACTTCCTGTTGAGGTTTCATTAGAATGCTCCAAGGGGACTTGGGTCCAATCACTAGATTATGAAGGAATACCTTTCTGTTGTAGAAGATGCTTTAAAACTGGACATACTGCTGCTCAATGTGGATTTGAGAAAAAAATACATAAGGCAACTTGGTGGATTGGCGCTTCTCAACGCCATTATACAGTTGAGAAGAAATCTGATAAAATAATGAGCTTTTCAGAGGTGGTTGCCTCTGAGTCACAGACTTGTGGAGCTTCCCCTAAGGATGCTCCTTCGAGGGGGGGCTAATACTTCCACTCATATTGAGCTAAGGTCAAGGTCTCTGAATGATGGAGATGCTTCTACTCCTACTCAAGGAAGCTTGTTAGAAAAATCCTTGTCTACACAAATGAGCAATGAAGATACCCCCAAGGCTGCAAAGGATCAAACCCAGGAAAGTAGCGTGCTAGCTTGGCAGGCTAAGGTGGCACAAGTGGAAGAAGGCTAGATTACAGTAACAGGGAAAAAATCAAAACCCTTCGGGCCTTCCTTCGATATGATGCTTCGTTCCCACAAGAGAAATTCTAAGTCTAAAACTTGATGCTCTTGGTTTGGGAGCTGGGTTTTTGGGTGCTATAGGCTGTCCTTTCGGCAACCTGGCTTTTTTTTTTTTTCTGAATTGTAAAGGGTTACAGATCCCTTCAAAATATTCTTATCCCTAATATCAAAAACAATACAAGGTACACAAACATTCAATGTCAAATTTATTGTGAAAAAGAAAAAAAGATGGAATAGTAAGTTGTATTATGCTGTGCATCCATAAAATATCACAAGGGCTAGTTAAGTCCGATATTCACTAGGTGAGCCTCCAATGCAAATATGAGAAAGACACAATAGGTCTATAAGGTGTGCACTCATAAAAAAAGGTGGGAAGGACGCACTAGGTCTACAAGTGTGTTATACCCACAAAAGCTAGCATAAATGGGAAGGATGCACTAGGTCTACAGGAATGTAGCCTTTTGTCAAACCATACGAAAAGCTATACTCCCTAATAACTTTGATAAGGTGCCACAAAAATGATCGTTGATTCACAAGGCTAGCAAGCTGCATTATGCTAGAAACTCATGGAATATAACTGCTTCACAAGGCTAGAAAGCTAGATTATGCTAGACACTCATGGAATATAACTTCTTCACAAGGCTAGAAAGCCAAATTATACTAGACACATATGGAATATAACTATTTCACAAGGCTAGCAAGATGCATTATTCTAGACACTCATGGAATATATGGTGCCATTGGCAAGCAAGTTGTATTATGCTCAGTGGCCATGATTATGGCAAGGTTTAAATGCAAAAAAGGTAAACAATCAAGATAATCAAAAGTGTTTTACTTATTCATGGAAGGACACACCTTAGGGAACATCACACTTGGTATCACCACTAAGAGAGGACTAGTCGAGGAATAAAAGATTCACGCCTTAGGGAATGCAAACCATATCATTACCACCAAGAGGAATATCATATGCCAAGAATGGTCACACTCTTATGGGACATTAAGCTTGACATTACCACAAAAATGATAATTTGCATGAATCAAGAAGGCCATACTTTGTTTGAAAAGGTCACACTTCCTAGGAGATGTATGCTATCATCACTAAGAAGGGACTATTTTTCATGTAAATAATGATCGAGGGACTATATGCCCCCCTTAAAATGTTAGTGTACTCGCTACACTAATGTTTTAAGGAGATAGATAGGGATCTCAATAAGAAATACACCTAAGAGAAGGCTACCTAACCACTTTCCCATCAAGTGTAGGACAAAAGGTGATCCCAAAATGGATGGTGATATGCCGCTCCTTGCAAAATAAAATATGATTGCATAAAGCCAAGTTTATACCTCCATGTATGGTAGTGAATATGTTATGATACTACAAATACCACATGGAAAGGAGAAAAAAATAATACTATTTATTATTTGAAAGACAATAACCAAGACCTCTTGTTATTTCTTGCATGTTAGGCTCTATAGGGACACATATACCTTGTCCTTTCACACCACACCCTTTCCCATTATAGCCAAACCATTTCAAAAGTTCATAACCTCTTCCATAAAGTGCTTTCATTTCGTTCAAAGAAGGTGGTTTTTCATGATCATCTTCATCATAAGTGGATGTATAACTTGTGTTTTCCTCTTTTTCCTCTTCTTTGCTAAAAGTTGTGGAAGTAGAGCTGCTTTTGATGACTTAGTGGTAGATTGTGTTGATACCATTATTGCTTCTTTCTCTTTTTCTGATTTGTGTGTAATCTTGTATTCTCCCATGGATGTAGGTGTAAAATCTAATGAACCCCAGTCATCATCTAACAACTTAGTCACTGATGAAAGACACTTATCTTTATCCTCAAATTGTAAAGGTTCCACTTTTGTAGTTTGTATCAATGTTCTAAGAGGATGGGTAACTGCAGAAAGTTCAGTCCATGAAACGTAGAAGTTTTTTCCTTAGCCAAAAATTGAAATCGACTTTGCAAAAACAAGATCCTGATTTTAATAAATGGGATCCCGAGCCTAAATACAAAACGGGATCCCGCATTTTAAAAATTGGGATCTCGTTTCCTATAGGATCTCGAACCAACGAAAAAGGAACGAGATCTCGATTACTACGAAACGGGACCCTGATTTATGAAAATCGGGATCCCGTTTTGTTGAAATCAGGATCCCATTTTATAATGTTATTTATTTTGTTAAAAACAAGTAGAGTTCATTTTGCAACAGACCTGATCCTGAGTACAGGCGACAACGACCTCCACAAACAGCTCCAGGTACCCGCCCACAACCTTTTTTTTGCATTTTTCCATTTTTTATTGAAATTGTGAAGAAAATAAGTGAATTTAGCATGTTTTTTTAATTTATTTCACATTTTGAGCATTTTTTTCCTGTTATAGTAGAAATGAGTAATTGTAAAAATAGATGAAAAAACAAAATGAAACCTGAATATTTTTTAATAGAAATGAAAAAATGAACCTTGAATTGTGTTTTACAAACAAAATTTAACTTTTGAAACCTAAATTGTTCGATTAAATAAAAAAAAAGAATTTGAAAACCCTAATTGAAATGAAACAAAAAAGCATTTCAAAACCCTAGAAATTGAAATGAAATAAAAAATTGCATTTAGAAACCCTAATTAATCTTTTTGAAACCACAATTCAAATCAAACGAAAAAATTGAATTTGAAAACCCTAGTTTGAACTGAAACGAAAAAATTGGATTAAAAACCCTAATTGCTTAGAAATTGAAACCCTAAATTGAATTGGAACAATTTTTTTTTTAAAACCCTAAATTGAAATCGAACAAATCATTTTGATTTTGAAAACTAGGTAATTTCGAGCTCAAAAAAAATCATTTGCATTGCTTAAATGTTTTAAATTTTATTTGCATTGTATGGAAAAATGATATGTTAAACTTTAGTTTCAATGTTAAATTATAATTAGATTAGAAAACAATATGTTAAAGAATAGTTAAAATTCATAAAGTTTATCAATGTTTGTTTGCAAATTTAGTTAGCAAATTCGTAAATCCAAGCACGTACAATCAATTCCAATTGACACTAACTTGCAAGTCTAAATTATTCCAAGGGCCACCCAAACTTCAGCCTAAGTTTGCTAAACCATAGACCCTGAACTGTAAAATCTAAACCCTCAACACTAAAGCATTTGAATTTTGTCTTAGGACCTTAAAATGAAATTTGGTTGCCTTAAAAAACCCTCTATTGTCACCATTCAGTAGAGCTTTTTGTAATGTTTTGACTTATTTGAAAACATAATATAAAACCTTTTGGTTTCTACAAGTTTATGAAGAGTGGATGATCATTCTCTATGACACTTAGACATGATCATTAGGGATCTAAATCATTGGAAGAAATTTTTTTTCTATTATATCCACAAGATAGGAGAGCGCGAGTGAGAGTGCTATGGGTAAAGTTTCTTTCATTGGACATACCTAAAATTATGTAGGTTCAATGTCAAGAATGGGTCTATTTGGTAGAATTATGAAAACTATTATTAATATATAGAATACAATAAAAGTATAATTATAGCAATTCCAATTGGAAACACTTGGGTATATATCATATGAAATTTAAATCTAGTAAGGTGTCTATTAAATAGGAGAGTTGATAATACATGGAAAGAGGTTTGTATGGGAATATATGTATTAAGAAACACATATCATGAACTCTATAGGATTTTTAAGATGTGATCCTAGATAATAATCCACCCATCCTCAATCATAATGGATTCTTTAGCAATTAAGAGAGATTCAATAACCACAAAATTACCTATATTTTGATACTATATAGATTTATGTGGAAGGATAGAAATGCATCAATAAGGAGACCAAGATGGAACCATTTAACACCTAAGGTGCACCTATTACATGGGAAAGGGAGGAGGTACATGATGATAGGTTGGAGGAACTAGGGTATTATTACAATAGAGAGAGGAGGAGGATTCATATTATTCTCCTATAAATAAGATGTTAATTTAGAAGATTAAAAGAACTAGATAATAACAAAGGAAATAATTCTATAGAGGGAGTGAGTGGGATTGTTGGAAATATACAAGGAGAGAGGTGAAGGTCCCAACACCTACATAGACTCCTACACAAAATACACCAATCTAGGCACTTCCTAGGAGGATCAAGATCCATGTGAGTAGCCTCTTTTTATTTTTGTATCTTCTACATATGTATATTTATTCCTTTATTATGTGATTAAAATTATGTATGATAAAACTTATTAATAAGTGATTACAAGTATAATTATTAAAATATTTCATATTTATTTTGATATCCTCTAATGTAGGAGGAAATTTTTAATTGTTTTGATAGATGTATGTTATTTTTGTGATATGTATAGATTGATTCATTTTTAACATGATAGTTTTTTTATTAGAGGGGTAAACACTTTTGACCCAGAGCTAGATGGAACCAATGAGGTCACAATATGACTAAATTTGGACCTCACTAGACATCTAGATCCCCTTAAGCCATCCTATCACCCTAAATCATAAATCTATTTCTTAAGGGGTCCCAATATGAAATTTCTTAAGGGGATCAAAGTTCTTAAAATGTGGTGAAGTTTCCCAAGGCAACCAAATTTAACAATAATAAGATCGTGCAAGATTATATTATGAATGAGATTTCATGATCTAGGTTGGTCAGTTGAAACAAGAATAGATCTCAATCAACTATTCCACAAGAAAATGTTCTTCACTAACTTGCAAGTTCATTATATTCCAAGGGGTACCAAAACTTCACCATAAGTTATGTAAACCCTAAACCCTAAACTATAAAATCTAAACCCTAAACACTAAACCATTCATTTGTCCTACCTGACCTTAAAGTGAAATTTGGTTTTCTTAGGAAAATACACCAAATTTCATTCCCTTATGCCATGTAATTTTTTCATAGGATCTTACTACATATATCCCCTTAAGTTATCCTATTACCCTAAACCCTAAACTCTAAACTCTAAACCCTAAACCCTAAAGCCATCATTTTTTCTTAGGCTCTTAATGAAATTTGGTTGCCTTAGGCAACTCCACCAAATTTCATTCCCTTATGCCATGTAATTTTGTCCTAGGATCTTACTACATGTAGATCCCCTTAAGCTATCCTATTACCATAAACCCTAAACCCTAAAGCCATCATTTTTTTCTTTAAAGGCTCTTAATGAAATTTGGTTGCCTTGGGAAACTTCACCAAATTTTATTCACTTGAGCCATGTCATTTTATCCTAGGACCTCACTAGACGTAGACCCCCTTCAGCCATCATGTCACCCTAAATCATAATTCAATTTCTTAAGGGGTCCCAATATGACATTTATTAAAGGGATCAAAGAAGTTTTTAAAATTTGGTGATCAAAGTTGCCCAAGGCAACCAAATTTAACAATAATAAGATCATGCAAGATTATATAATATTAATAGTTAATTGTATTTTCATTCAAGGAACATGTGCCTTAGACATAAATGAATCTTACATATTTTATCATTTGTATTCAATTATTTAAGTCCATTTATATTGAATGGTTTAAAGGTATTTCCTAAACATGTATCTTACATCTTGAAATTACAAATCTAATGTAGGTTCACTCATATCTTAAAGATCACATGGATCCATTCAATAATATTCACAATCCACGTCCACGCCATCCATCTCCACCACCTTCACCTCCACCTCGTAACCCCCTACCTCCACCACCTGAAATCAATGAACATGCTCATTTGCAAGGACAAATCAATGCCAATGTTAGAACCATCCAAGGTCAAATCAACATTATTCAAAATGAAGAATGTGTCACACCTCCTGTGAGGATGTTTGCATCTAGGATGCAAACCCTTGTTGATGCTATTAGGGCTATGGATGGGATCTTAGATGAGCATCGACAATGGCTAGAGGAGAGGAGAACTTCCGATTCTGAAAAGGAAAACACAAATAAATGAAGAGATGTAGTAGAGAGCCACAATAGTTTCTAAATTAAGACAACGATCTTAAATAGTTATGAATTTATAAATTTGGCACTGAACGATGGATATTTTGTGTGATGAATTTATAAATTTGGTTGGATGGATATTTTTAGTGACTTGAATTTATGATTTTGGTTCTAGATGGATATTTTTAGTGACATGGATTTATGAATTTGGTGGAATTTATGAACTTATAATGAATAATATATAATAGTATATATTTTATGACTATCTACTAGATCATTATTTCTCTTGCTGAAAAATTGTAATATATGTGTGTGTGTGTGTGTATGTTAGACATAAAATGAGCTTTTGTGAATGCTTCAAGTTTATTGTTTAGTATGTATGTGCATGTATTAAAAATTTGCATATATAGTTCTTAAATTTTGAAATTTTTATGTATGTACATAGTTTAGTTTAATGATCTATACGCATGCAAATTATGCATCATATTTTTTATTTTAAATGTACATGTACATGTTAAATTTTGAATTTTGTATGGAAATGCTCAAGTTCAATCAATGCATATATATGTGCATTTCAATTAAATATATGATCTTAATATATATGTTGCTCATCCTATTTCAATTAAATATATGATTTTAATATATGTATGCACATCCTAATTTGTATGATTTAATGCATGTGCACATTTATATCTCATATCATGGATGATTTTAACATTGGTGATATCATCAATCCACCACCTCAGCCACAACCACAACCACATCCACCTCCCCCTCCCCCTCCACCTACCCCTCCACCTAATATGCCACATCCAACACCTATCGCATCTGACAAGGCTTGCTTGAGAGAACGTATAAATGATAAAGTTGCATCCTTACAAAATCAAATCAATGCTATGTAGAGTCAAGCATTGATTCCACCACATGTGAGACGTTTTGCATATGCAATGCAAAAAGTTGTTGATGCCATCAAGATGATCGATTCTAATCTTGATAGGCATCAACGAGAGAGAGAAAAAATGAGATAATTTTATTCCAACAGTCTCTCTTACAAAGAAATATTAGACCTTAAAATAATGAAAGCCCATCTAGCCCCCTACTTTCTTGACCTCGTTACACAACAACCCATTCCACCCAACAAATCTAGAATATCCATGAGGTGGTGCATACATCTGCAGATGAGTGCACATTTTTGGGATCGATGGTATATGGTTTTTGATAGTCCCCCACATGATAATTGGGAGTGCCCATTGTATTTTTTGAGAAAATTGTATGTAGAGTTTGTTTTGGCGAAAAAGCCCAATTATTTTGATTTTAGAGCATTTTAGGGTGTTGGTGGCGGCATGCCACAACAGAGGTTAGGGGAAAGGGTTGATCCCCAATGCCTCGTGCATGCGCAACCCCTTGTTGTTGCTCCTGGTCCTCCCATTCCCACACCTATACAAAAAAATCTCATATTATGTATATATTTAATTTAAAATTCCTGGAGAAGAGCCTAGTGCACAACCTCAAAATACGGTATAATTAAAATACGGTATAATTAATTGTAGAGTTGTACATCTAATTTCAAATTTCTTTGTCTTGTTTATGTAGATTGATTTAGAGAATTTAGAGGTTGCTTTAGGTGCACCAGAGCATCCAGACGCAGATATGACAGTAATTTAATTTTATGATGGATTATAAATTAAATTGTCATTAAATCATTTTTCATTGTCTTACATCTGATTTCATCTTTCTCTTGTACAGAGTGTTTCAGGTCATCCACATAGTCTGCATGGTGTGAAGAGGTCTCTTGATTATAGAGACAATACATGACCTAGAAACATGTGATTTTATGTGTTATATTTTTTTATTTTATGGACTATATTTTTGGTTTCTCATGTACTGTGTTGGACTTTATATTTCATGGCTCAAGTACTTAGTTGGACTTTCGTTCATGAGTTGTACTTTGGACTTTATTTCATTGGCTTAATATATTGGTTTCATGCACTTAATATGTTACATAAATTATGGACTTTATTATTGTTTGAAATTTTAATTTACACATGTATATTTATGCATTTTAAGTTCATAGTCAAGACATTAATATAGGACATTAATGTGAAATTTAGTGATCTCATACATGATATTAATATAGGACATTTTAATATTTATACTTTACAAATTTAGTGATTTCACATGATATACATGATATGTACATTCAATAAATAGCGATAATTACTCAATGAACTTATTCAATTCGCGTCAATAAATAATTAGTCAATAAATCATAATTTGCATACAAAAGCAATCTATTTATATACTAGAAAGGATAAAATTTTAAGAAATAAACAATACCATAGAAGATTAGAGAATAAAAGCATTAATAAATTCTATAAATAATATCTAACACTAATTTATAAGTTGTCAAAACAAATAATGATGTCTTAAGGGGATGTCTTAATGGGTTATAATACATCTTAAGGGGATGTCTTAAGGGGTATTAAGGGGATGTCTAAAGGGGTCATAATAGAACATCTTAAGGGGATGTCTTAAGGGGTTATAATACGTCTTAAGGGGATGTCTAAAATAATAGAACATCTTAAGGGATGTTTTAAGGGTCTTAAGGGTTGTCTAAATAGAACATCTTAAGGGGATGTCTAAAGGGGTCATAATAGAGAGTCTTAAGGGATGTTTTAAGGGGTCTTAAGGGGATGTCTAAAGGGGTCATACTAGAACGCCTTTTAAGGGGTGTCTTAAGGGGTCTTAAGGGGATGTCTAAAGGGGTCATAATAGAACGTCTTAAGGGGATGTATTAAGGGGTCATAATAGGTCTAAAGGGGATGTCTTAAGGGGTCATAATAGAATTTCTTAAGGGATGTATTAAGGGGTCATAATACAACGTCTTAAGGATATAATTGATTTAAAAATAATGTATGCATGATATTTAGTGATTATACAATTAGACATAAAGTTTCAAAGTAGGAAAATATGCACATTTAAAAACAAAATATATAGAATATTGATTTGATACATAGAAGTACATAGAGTATGTTTAATTCGTAAGTATGTATGTACATATATGTCATCTCAAAACAATGTTTACAAAATTTGGATATGCCATCTCAAGAACATCTCAAAATTGTGCCTAGAATGTAGTAGGTCTTCACACCACCTGATATCAAAAAGGTACAAGCAATATCAATGAAATCATCAAAACATACATATTTTAATTTATATAAAACTATCTATATGTACAACTCAAGTACCTGCATTTAAAAGTATTCCACACATGTTTGTAGGTTGAATCTGGCATCCTCTCCTTTTTGTTTCAAAGTATGAGATCAATGCAATGATGGCTTAAGGATACAAAAAATGACAATAAATCAATTTTAACTATTAATGTACAAGCAATATCAATATGTAATCAAAACATGTATTTAAATATAATTTAACTAATAATTACTTGTTTTTACCAAGTATTCCATGTTGTCTAGGTTGAATCTACATGGATTAGATCCTTTTTGTGATTATGCCTTAAGGATGTATAAAAGGACAATTGAAATAAATTTCAACTAATAACACACTTGACCAATGTCAAAACATGTATTTAATGTATTTAAAAGGACAAAATAAAACTAAAACTATATTTACTTGCATTTACTTATTCCATTGTACCATTTGTATCCTCTCTTTTTGCAATGCATTTATGATTACCTCATGCTCTTCCATAGAAATTGACCATAACACTTTTTTTGAAGGTCTTCCACGATATTGCTCTAGTTTTATATTTGTTGCCACCACCAAATATGAATAATGCATAATATTTTTGTGTTTCATAGTATTCGAATGCAGGTAGACCATTCTTTCTTCTCAGGTATTTTCTTAGCCAAGTGCAATCAACCACCACCGATCCTATCGGAAAACATGTTCAAAAACCATCATCAACTAAGTTCTCAAAATTTTCTTAAGGGGATCAAAGACTTGTTCTAAAAAATTGCTTAAGGGGATCTAAAACTTGTTATCAAAATTTGCTTAAGGGGATCACTGTACCTGTTGGATCATGAAAGCCATCATCATCTTCTCAAGGTGTTATTAACTTATGTTTAGTTTCCACACAATGAGCCAACCAATATTCTATTTTCTCTTCATTCCCCTCAGGTGCAATAACAACATACATGTCTTGCCAACAAAATTCGATTTAATAACTTGTGAATATCCATATAAATAATTTAGTATTACAAAATAACTTAATAAAGTGAAATAAAATGAATTAAAATTACCTTCTTGTACAAATTTTGAAACACGGTCATAATCTTCAGATGCAAACACTTGATCATTTTCTTTAATAGTTCTTTCATATTGATTATGTGCTTCTGTAGGTGTCAACGATCTTTGATCCCACTATTCAACCCATTATGTATTTTCACAGGCTTCCTAATCTCCTGAGATACAAAAATGGAAAAAATATGCAAGATCCCTTGTCCAAATAGTCCATGTGCTTGCTGTCGCACTCCTAAATGAATGCATTTAGTAGATCCACTGATTGTCTCACAATCAACTCTAGGTATAATGTTCTCTTCTTCCACCAACCAAAAGAATCGATGAACTGCAGAGTAATCACTCAAACTAGGTGCATATAATATTCTATTACACCAATCCACAATCTCACATGCATCTTTAAATTTTACCGAATCCTCAAATTTTAATTTTTCTCTAGAAAGAATTCTTTTGACACATGCACCAACTCCATCATGTTCTCCTTTACCATCCCCAGCTTCAAAAAAAATCCATATATGTTGGACATTAAGTTCCTTGTGAACCCTACTTAACCAATAGAACATTCGAGCATTCTTGAACTACCCCATACAATTATCTAACCATATGAGGTGTTCTTTCATCTGGATTCCTCTTTCTCTTAAATTTCTATAAAATATACTGAAATAGTATTGAACAAAATCTAGCAAGTATAACCGATTATCACTCAAATAAAAATGATACTCCCTCAAAAATTTTCTATCATCCTCAGTGCTATCATTTGCATGCCTATAAACAATATGGACAAACATAGCTACTTGCACTGAATTATAATATTGAGATTGAATTTCCTCTTGCAGAGCAAGAGTATAATTCTCCGCAAAATCAAGCACTGAAAGTATAGTACCAATTGGAAATGTGTTTCTACATGCACGAAATTGGCCATCAAGCCATTGAGCATGTTCAGAGTGCATGAAATATTTTGGTACAATTTTATTCTTAAATTCACTCATGAATGCATGCACACTAACTTTTTCTGTAACTAAATCACAACGCTTTCCTATTTTTCCATCTTTTAAAGAATAGTGAACATTCCTAAATCTTTTGACATCTACTAATTGTTTTCCAAAATCATGATCAACACTTTCATGCAAACAAATTCTTAAAAATGAAAGATTTCCACAATTAATGCATTGTCCAAAAATACAAGAACTTAAATAAAATAATTTATTATTAGATTTTTCACAAAACAAACCTAAAATAAGCTCTATTATTGCTTCAGGTTGAATATCAATAACACACTCCTATATAATCATGTTAGTATGCAAGGTACAATGTATATATCAAAAAACATCATAAAAATAATGAAATTGAACATGTATTTTACAACAAGATATTTGTTGCTTATTAATTTTTACATACTAGGGTTTACATTTTCAAAATACCTTTGACTTATTTTAATATTACTAGGTAACACTGAATCGCTACAAAATTTTCTATAAAATTTAGTTTGTGTTGTATATAATAGGTGTTTTGGGTGAGGATAGCGAACTTTGGACCCCACCCTTAATTTTAAAACATCTCTAGCATTAGATGAAACCCTAGTATTATCATGCCAATATTTTTTGATCAAAGATTTAATTTCAACATTCAATTTTATATTAGACCTTGGTAGTCATCCACTGAAACTCCAACATTGATTGATAGGATCATTTTCTATACTTTCTCTTCTTTTTGCCGCTCTTAGCAATGATTTAGGATGTATTTTTAAAACTTCACTAATATTGCTTACCATTCTTTTATTCAAAGTTGCTTTATTAACCATAGCAATTGTTATAGCTCTTCTTGTTGCGTTTTTATCTTTAGATCGACTATTTTTCCCAATAGACATACTGTGTTTTAATGATTGATCTTTTCTTTTTGGTTTAACATA
This sequence comes from Sequoia sempervirens, assembly GCA_007258455.2. Classification (NCBI taxonomy): domain Eukaryota; kingdom Viridiplantae; phylum Streptophyta; class Pinopsida; order Cupressales; family Cupressaceae; genus Sequoia; species Sequoia sempervirens. The sequence goes on along the minus strand of VDFB02058242.1, from coordinate 136,889,369 downwards.
AAAGCCTAACCTTTTCATTACTTTCCTCATTTTTTGCATTCTCATTAATTGCATCATTAGTTGACATTGAAATGCAAATTTTTTATGATAAAAGAATTTGGTGTATATTCTATTCGCATGTGTTCTTATTTTCCTCCAAGAAATTTGACTAGGAAGATTATCGAAAACACCACTTCCAATTTAAAAAAAAATATATTCATTAAATTCAACATCACATTCTAGATTTTCATCTTCATTTTCATCTTCATCTTCATTTTCATTTACATTTTCATCTTCATTTTCATCAACAAAACAATTTTCATTTTCATTTTCATTTTCATCAAAAATATAGGTTTTGTTTTCATTTTCAAGAAAATGATCATTCTGATTTTCATTTGCAACAAAAAATATATATATTTTTTTCAACAAATTCTATAAAAGTTTCATCTCTCTGAATATCATCAATGTCAACATCATTAAGTCCAACATCTTGTAAAACTTCTACATACAAATTTACCATTTTACTAACATGTGGATTTGAAGATGTACCTGGATTTGTGCATATTGAAACATTCACCATAGCATTCAAAGAGGGGTTTGAAGACATAGTAGGACTTGTTTGTATAATCATATTCTTCTCCAAATTGACTCCTTGCAAATTAGCTTCATCTACAACCATGGTATCCTCAATGTTTTCATCTTCAATAGTTGTGGAACTGGTTTCTCCACCATCATTCATTGATTTCATTCTCATTCTTCTTTGTCTTTGTCTTTGTCTCTCCTCTCTATTTGCTTCAACTTCTCGAGGAGTCAATGTCTTCCTTCTCTTATTACGAGCTTTATCTCCCATGATTATAAATTTTTCAAGCACAAATGAATGTTAATAGTGAAATTCTTTAAAATATTCAATCCAAATTGGAAGTTGAATACCTATTAGGAAAAAATTCTTCTTGTGTTCCTCAAAACAAGTAGAAAACTAGCACAATTCCACTTTAAAAATTGTTTTCTTCATGCCTCCTTTGAAAAATTCAATCCATATTGCAAGTTGAAGACCTTTTGTTCTTCCAAACAAGCACAAAAATAACACAATTCCACTTCAAAAATGGTGTAGATGATGCCTCATTTGAAAAAATAAACTAAAAATCAAGTTCACCACCTGTGAATACAATAGCTCATGAAAAATAGTTTAATTTTATTGCTCTCGGCCGTTCATGTGAAGTTGTAGACTTCACAGTATTTTTTGGTAGTAAATTTCAATAAAAGAAACGGGATCCCGTTCCCCGATATTCAATGTGGGGACCTTTGGAAGGGAAACAAGATCCCATTTCCCTTCCAACGGTTTGAATATTATAAACTAAAGAATGGGATCCCAATTATAAAACAGGATCCCACTTTTAATAAACGGGATTTCGTTTTATAAAGCGCGATCTCATTTTTAAAATTTTTAATTTCTATTAGCTTTGTGGTCGGGTTTTTGCCTAGGATTTTGGTTTGGGAAAAGCATTGGAAATCCGAACCTAGGCCTTCAATTTGGTTTGACCTGCAAGTTGAAGGTCCTAACAATGTTAGAGAAAAATACCGACTTTGGACACATGGCTGATGACTTTTTTTGTAGAATTTTTTGACGAAATTAAAACCATTTTAGATGAGACAATGTAGATTCTAAATATGTAATTTTTTACAATTGGATTATTTTTTCTATTTTTCAATTAATTTCTAATAAAATTGGTCCATAAACTTTAAATATCAGGGTTTTTTACTATTTTAATAACTTTTGATCAACATAACATTTTGACAAACGGATTGCACGAGAACAAACTTCAAAAAATTCTTTCAATTTAAAAAAAAATAAAAAATGACAAGTTTAGGTCATCTTATGCATGTCGTACACGACGATTTTTCAAAATGACAAATCTGCCTAATAAAAATTTAACAAAAAAAATATTCAATAAAAAATTACAAAAAAATCAAGAACAAGCTTCAGTGAGTCACAAATCATTTCCCAAAAGGATTTAGGAAAATATGATAATTTAAGTCAAAATATGGATGTCGTACATGTGCATGGTATGGTAAAAAAAAAGTGACTTTTAAACAGTGGTTTTTAGAAACGCCTATTGAAACTCAATTTGTACAATCTGGGTATTGAAATAAATTACATATTTGGAAACTAGACTCTGAGCACTACATTTTATGATTAGTGAATTTTTTAAATATTTCATCTCTAAGTGCTTCAAATTTTAAGGTCAAATGTGTCAAATTCTTAAAATCAGGAAAAACATTTCCACTTTTTGGCCAAAAAGTGAAATCAACTTCTTGCACACACTCAAATTCTTCATTCCTGTTTCAGTTTGTAAGCAATTCTTGGATTTTGGATTAGCTCTTTTATCATGTAAACCTTATTGTTGTAAGTGTATCTCAACAGGCGATGTAATGTTAAAGGGATTGCATTTATTTCATGAATCCATGGTCTACTCGAGAAGATTATATGAGAGATCACGAGGCATGAAATGGATAGGATTTTGTAACATAACCTTACCAACCTTTATGGGAATTGTTATCACACCAAGCGATTGCTTTCCAAAATTAGCAAAACCATGGATAGATAGAGTCTGGTTGAATTTTAGTCTTGTTCGCTCCTATTTTATCCAAAATATTTGTACTACAAACATTGAGTGCCAAACCATTATCAACTAGAGTACGCCTAATCCAAAACCTTTTAACAATAGCTCTATCATCAAATAATCATTTTGTTTTTATGTTTCCAAAGGAGGTGATTCAATTTGATGAAAGACAATGTCCAAATTAGGTGAGTTCATATTCTCAATAAAAGCTTCCACATCATTTGGCTACGCACTAGGAGGGATGATAACTTTTTGCAAGGAATTTTGAAGCATACTATGGTACAAGTTGGTGATGATTGGATCGAATCCCAAAGGGAGATCTTAGCAGGAGTGTTATAAAGTTGGTCAATAAGATCAAATTATTTACCACTACGCTGTAGGATGTTAGGTGTGGGTGGGAGATATGGTTAAGGAAATGGAAAGGATGTTGGAGTTTGTCTTGGTTGCTTACTGTTTCTAGTGCTATATGTGTGAGAAATACTATGATAACTTGGTTGTTGTGATAAATGATTAGTAGTAAGTTGTTTTGCAAAACTTAGGGTATGGCCATGAGGTTTAGGAGACCTCCTATAATGAGAATTGGCTTAGGAGGTGACTTAGGAGGTCCAATAATTAGAGGACTCTTGGGAGGTCCAAAAGGGGTTTTAGGAGGTCTAATACTCAAAGGAGATCTAATGGCCAATTGTGCATTCATGACCTTAGCGGATTTGAATTCTTGTTGATGATCTTCTATTGAGGGGGAATCTAAGGTGACCTTAGCATGTTCATCTAAGAAAGAAATCTTGCCATCTTTATGCCCAAAAATATGACAAGGGAGCAAACCCGAGACACATAAATACACTCACGAAATGGAGAATAATATTTTCTATTAAAATATGGAACTCTTACATCCAGAGGATCACAAATCCTCGAGCTCTGTGATACATGCAAATTACAGAAGTCTCAGAAAGAAAAGTATAGAATTACAGAAATTACCCAGATCCCCCTTTCGCAGCATGTGAACTTCTTTCCCCAAAAAGTTTTCCTCAAAAATAAGAAACAAGCCCATAAATAGACCCATTTCGGTTTGGAACCAAAAACAACCTTCGAGATAATATTTTGGCGGTTTGGAACCAAAATTACAATTTGAAATTCAAGTTTAAATTCATAGTAAAAAATTAGCACATTTCTAAAATATGCACCAACTTCTGGCAGCCATAACTTTTAATCCGATCGTCGGATCTTCAATGATAATACCTTTTCGGAAAGCTCTCGAAAAGATGATTTTCTACAAATTAGGCCTTTGGTAGACTACTTTGGCATTTCCGCAAATTTTCAGGCCCATCCGGGATCGTTTTAGTGCCTCAAACTGAGCTCGGAAGGTTTTTCAGGGCAAAAAGCAGAAACTAGAACTTGAATAACTTTCAAGTCGTGAATGATCTTGACTTGATTCTTTCACTAGACTGTGTATTTTCCATCTTGAACCTTCCCATAAATTTTTGTCGTCCCACGACTTCAAATTCAAACATGCTAAAAATAGCAGTTGAGCAGAAAAAGCAGAAAAACAGTTCTGAAAGTTGGAAACTCTTATTTGACGAAAAGGGTATCTAGAAATGCAAAAACATCTACAAGAAGAAAACAACATGAACAAAATGGAAATCCTCTTTTTGGGTGATGCAAGATTACCCTCACACCACTGGATGCTCCTGCATCAAAATATCTTCCCAAGTAGGAGAGGTAAGGGGAGAGACAAAAAAGATTCTCCTGATTCTCAAGGATTGTATCTTCTAACACCAAGATACCTTCGTCACAAATAGGAGAGGTTTCAGGAGAACAACTATGATTGTCATGATTGTCAATGATTGCATCCTCTTGTATCAAAAAAACCTCACAAATGGGAGAGATATTGGGAGATGAATGAAGACTAGGTAAAGTGATATTAAGGAATGTGTCAATGATTTCATCTTCTTGTGTCATAAATATCTTCCCAAATGGTAGAAGTATTAGAAGAGGTACAAACAAGATTTTCATGACACTCAATGATTGGTTCTTATAACACTAAGGTACCTTCTTCACAAGGAGGAGAGGCATTGGGAGAAGAAAAATTATGATTGTCATGATTATCCATGATTGCATTCTTTTGCACTATAACATTCTCATAAATGGAAGACATATTAGGAGGGTAACTAACATGCTTGTCAATGGATTCATTTATTTTCCTTAGATTATGTTCATAAGTAGGGAGATTACGATCATACAAGCCATGTGATACCCTATGAAAATCATAGGCTTGAAAAGGAAACATGCTTCTACTTCTCTTATGAATTTTGCAATGTGTTGTAAAAACCTAAGATCATGAATTACAAAAATGAAAGCTATTATGCCCAAATTATGCAATGCTTTAGAAAATGTAAACAATTGTCCTACAAATTTGATGATTTTCAATAATAAAATGCAACATTTTTTTTCCAAATATATAAAAAATCAAGCAAAACAACACCTTTCTTGCATATGCAATAACATTTTTCCATAATTTCAAATCCGACAATTGTAGGCAGAAATGGACTGATTACAAAGACAAAAGATTGTGCAAAAATTGTTTGAAACACCTATACAAGGATAGGGTTTCCCAAGGGTGAATGAATCTTTGTATAAGGTTCCAAAAACTAAAAATTTGAAGTTTTATGTTGCTTTTTAATGTTTCTTTTTTGAGTTGCAAACAAGTTAATCAATGACTGTTTTTCCAGTTTTTGCTCAATGTAGGACAAGGTAATGCCAAATGCAAGTGTGAAATGAAGGTGAATTTTTTTTGACAAATTTTTAGTGCAAATTTTAGATCAAAAATGCAATAATTGACTGATTTTAAGATGCCACAAGCTAAAAATGATGATTTTGATGCAATTTTTGAAATAAAACTATACAATTCTTTACTTGTTTTTGAGCTAAAATGAAAGATGCAATTTACATGAAATGAACAATTTCAGAGTTTTAACCACTTAAAAAATGGAAATTTAATGTAAATATAATCTAAATATGACTCTAATGCAATCTCTAATGCAATTTGTGGTGCAAAATTTATGATGCAAAGATGAAACCCTAAATGAGAAATACAAAGCGATGCAAGGAAAAATCTAGATCTAGGGTATAAAAACTCCCAATTTCAAAAAGTTAATAGTGTTAAAATTTTAGGTTCACCAAAATGAAACAATAGAAAAATGGATCCTAGGTCCTAAATGCAAAGAACCTAGGATTCAATGGTTTCCTTTTTTCAAATTTTATTAGGATGTAGATATTGACTTTCAACCCTAATGGTGAGCCAATTAGACTCGAATCTACATTTAATGGGGGATTAGAAGGGATTGGAAACATTTTAGAATGATTAAACTAATGATCCTATATTCCCTAATACATAAAATGAAAGATCCCAACAACTGGCAGATAGAAACAATAGTTTGCAAGTGGATCTGGGAAGTGTAGAGGACATCAAACCTACTTAGAAAAAGTGGTTTTGATGTTCCTATAAGGACTCATTCTACCAATGGAAAATGGGTCTTTGTACAGGGGTCTTGATCAAATTTTTGGGTCCTCTGGTGTTGGATCTAATATTTTTTTTTTCCATCTGTAAGTTTGTTGGAATGCCAAAAATGAATTCTGCAACTTAGTTTCTGTAGGTTGTCATGAATGATGACAACAAATGCAACAATGTAAAATTACTCTTCAAGATCTCTTCAATCCTTCATCAACCTATAATTTGCACATACACAAAGAGAGAAAAATGTTTATGCCATATAGGGGCTTGCCTTAGTCAAACCTCATGAATAGTGTTCCCACTTTCACAATGACAATGTCAATGATAAAAACCTTAATGGAAAGGAAGGAACTGATGAATGAACAATTTATTGCAACTCACCACAATTCAATGGCTTCCTTGAAGGATTGAAGAAACACACATCACTTCAAGGGAATTGGATCTTCCTTGATTTATTTTATTGAATTCTTGAATGCATGAAGACCTGCAACACTTGTTAGCCTTCAAAAGACAACATGAATACACATAAACTTTGACATGATGTTAGGATCTTGATTGGTGCTATAAATGGCTGATTTAATGCTACTCTTGAATGCTCAATTATGCTCTTGAAAATAATGCTTGATAACAAGTTTTCCAAATTATTTCTTAGCTTTAAAATGATAAAAGACTAGTGTTTATCCAATTTCCCAAAAATTAGATTCCAAAAGCCGACACTTACAATTTGAATTTTGATTATTAAAATGCCATAAAAAATATATTTTAATTTGGGTCTTGGCTTATAAAGGGGTCCTGGCCTATACATCAAGGACACACATGATCCAAGGCAATTTAACTATTAAATGAATTTATTTAATGTTGGTTCCCCTTTCGTAAGATTAAGGCTTTTGAATGCATAATTTGGAAAATTAGAAGCTTAACTAAGTCCAATAAATTAAGGGACCCAAACATAGTGTGGAATTGTAAAGGTATACAACTTTCTACATTAAAATCTCACACGAACATTTTATCTTAATTGACATGAAATATTTAATAGTTTATTTAAGGCTTTCATTTGATTCAAAATTTTAAACATCAAAATTGAGGTACCTAGATATTTGTGGATCTTTAACCATATTATGTGATATCTTGTGCATTAAATTCTCCTACAATTGGATTGTGCTTCACCATGGTGCAATGTTGCACCAGAGCCTTTATAAACTGGCCTAACATTGCTAATGAAATTCATTATTGGTCTTAATTAAAGTTTTATTTTAAATTCTGGTATGGATACACCAATCTGTTTAACAAGACCTAGGCATCAATCAAGCTACCTCTGTGTAATAACTAGTCATAAACTTATGAAAGTCTTCAATATCTAGACAAGATGAACTAGGATTTCCTTGAAAATGGTTATATGATATAATTTTATTGATGACGGGGATAAATATCAAGTAAACACCAATATTTCTTCTCAATTTGTGGCATCCCTTCTAGACATTGGAGTGCCACAAGTTGATTTAATATCATTGGCTACACTCATGGTTCAACAAGAATACATAGGAGGTTTAGAGGACGTCCTAGCCACAACACAACTTGGGGTAGGAATTCCTGCTCTAAGGGATATCCCTCACTTCCTAAATGAAGGCATAGTTGTAACCTAGCTCCCATTCATGGAGAATTTACATAGTGTCACTTTGATGTAGTATCACCAACTAGTAGCCATGAGGTATGAATTTCTTAGGAATGAGGTTTCATAGTGTGATTGAGAAAGATACAAGGAAGTCATTTTTTAATTTTGGTGACATATATAAATATTATCCCTTGCTCTTAGCATGATTTGGCAGTTTTCCTTGTGTATCTTCTATCAAACAATTTTTTGTACGTATTACCACTTTGATGTGTAAATATGGATGTGCATGTTTGGAATCAGATTTTGAGAAACATAATGTATGGAGTTTTTCCTTACTAGCATTTGAAGACCAAGATTTATGGAAAATGAGAAATTTAACCTAACCCTAAACCTAAGCTAACCTACATTATATTCATATATTTACATGAGACTATGCTATAATTATTACTAATAATTTTAAGAATAAAAGTTTTTTTTACTTTAAAGAGTATTTCTACAACTTTAATAGTTCTTAACTTGGAAAATATTTTTTTGAATTATGATATGTATGTGATGATTTAGGTATTATGATGCATTTATCGATAATTAAAAACTATCACTTTAAATAATAATAATTAAATATTGTTACATTAAGTTGTGGATGGAGCAAAACTTGGAGTGAAAAAATATGCGAAGGTAGCAGAACATTGGCAGATGGAGAAGGGGAGCCACAAATTGGTAGATAGGTGGCCGTTGAAGCAACAAAGGACCCATGGAAGTAGGTTTTGAAACACATGGCAATCGACATCAGCCACATAATCTAGTGCAACATCCGATGTGAAGGTATGGGTGGTCAGGGAACCCTAAACCAGGAAGGCCCCCGTATTAGCTGAGGGCTAGGAATGACTCAGCTTGGGCTCTCTGAAGAAACCAGACTCGAGCCAATTTTAGGAGGAGAAATGACAAAGAGGGAGAAAAATGAGCAATCAAAACATGGATCCCGAAGATGAATCTACAAGATGGAAAGCCCTTTTCTCCACCGAATCAAAGGAGTAAAATAATGAAGATCTCAACCAGTTACATGCAACTGCGATGGGACTACCTAAATACTATAGATTGTTCATCGAATGGACCAGGAGTGATGCATCAAAGCAAGAAATCATCGACTAGTTTGATGACCACTTCGAAGGTTAGGTAAGAGAAAAAAACCTAACTAAAGATTTTATTTTGTTAAAATGTGTAGAATGGGGGATCAAAGAGAAAATTTGATTTGGGGAACTACTCTTTTACAAGGGTTTTTATTTTTAAAAAATAGATTGGGAACCAAAATTTAATCCCAAGCAACACAAACTGAAAAAATTTCATCACTGGATTAGTTTGGAGAATTTACCCCCCAAAGACTGGAGTGAAGAAACATTAGGAAAAAATGGTGAAGCCTTAGGAACTTTTATTGGCTATGAAGAATAATTTTTCCTTGGAAAGTCAGGAACAACCAATATTTTGGTAGATATAAGTACTGATCTTAGATTCATGGAAAATTTAGAAATTCTCACGAATAAGGGAGATTGGTTCCAAAAATTTACAGTCGACACAAAAGGAGGTAGGTGTATTTTGAGTAAAGGATACATAACAACTTGCTCAAAAGGGGCAAGAAAAGAAATCAACACTACTCTGAATGGAGGATGGTATTGAGAAAGACATATTCGAAGACAAAACCAAGAGAGTGCAAAGGGGGACAACAATACAAGAGAACAGTCAAGGGAGGAGGAAGTGGGGGCTATGAATGATTCGAAGCAGTCGAGTCCGAATGATGGAGAGAAAACAATCCCTAGTGGAAGCCTGTATTTCCTTGAAGAGTTAAGAGATCTATTGAGAGAGACAGAGATATTGGAGGGAGACATCAGTGAAAACATGCTAGAAATCATGGAACAAGGGATAAATGAGGAGCGTAATATGAGAGATGTAGATATCAATCAATTTGATACTATAATCTCTCCAAAAAAATTAGATGTAGAGGTGGTCTTGTGGCAGGGAACTGAATCCACCAATATGGGGAAAGACATCAATGATTTTTTTTGCAGATAGCCATGGGAGATGGAGATGAAGACTAGAATAAGACAACTCAGGATACCCCAATACCCTACAACAATGCAAAAGATGACCTAGAAGAGGTCATCAATGGATCCATCCTCCCAATGAACCATCAATTGTTGCTAGAAGTTGTAGAAGAATTTGAGGAAGAACAAGAGGAATCGGTCTCCCCCTTGAAATTAGGGATCAAGCAATAATCAACCAAAAAGTCTAAACCAAATTGTGGAAAGGGGAAGACTAGGGGAAGAAAGTCATTGCAGGAATTGAGATCCATAGATGGGGATGCTGAAGGACAATAGAAGCTTACTATGATGCTAAAGATAGTGAAGGGAGCGCCCCTTCTTAGATTGCCGTGAGGTTACTATTATGGAATGTTAGGGGTCTAAACGCCCCTAACAAATTGTGCTTGGTTAAAAGAATACTTTCTTTGACCAAGGAATATATAATCTTAGCATAGGAGATGAAACTAAGCAATGAAGAATTAGAATCCCCCAAGAAGAAGATTGTGGGTTGGAATGGTGTTTGGGTATAGGAAAGTGGGGCATCTGGTGGTATAGCAATTTTCTAGAAACCAAATACTATGTAGATTGAAATCTTAGTAGGAAATCCATGTTGGAAAGGTTGTTGGGTGTGAAGCATCCATTCCAAGCTTAGATTCAGACTCATAAATGTGTATGGGCCAAACTTGTGCATTAGAAAATGAAGCCTGTGGCAAGAGATTGAAGTATTTTTGAAGACAATACAAGTGAAGAACTTCATACTAGCTGGTGACTTCAATGCAATTTTGGAGGATAGGGATAAATTGGGAGGAATTCGAAAGGAAAATCAATCCCAAAAGGACTTCAAAGATTGGATCATAAGAAATCAATTGCTCAATTTAGATTTCAGAAATGACATCTACACATGGACAAACAAGAGAGTGGGCCCTTGCATGATAACAAAGAAACTAGACAGGTTTTTATTTTGGGAAGGCATAGACAACTTTCCATTCATATTCGAATCCAATATCTCCCCTAGTGGAGGCTCAAACCACCTCCCAATAAAACTAGACATACAAGAGGACCGGAGCCCTACATGATCTCCTTTCAAATTTGTGAAAATGTGGCTCAAGGACCAAAGTTTCTCGGGTTTGGTGGAAGAATGGTGGACTGGATTTCAAGTAACAAGGTCAAAGATGTATTTTTTAGTTATGAAATTGAAATGGCTAAAACAAAAGATCAAGGAATGGAATTGGAATTTCTTCAAAAACATCTTTGAAACAAAAGAAAACATAGAAGAAGACATTCATAGTGTGGAAGAGAACATAATGCAAAATGGAATGAACCTCAGCATAGTTATCTCAAAGAAAAAGAGCTCTTGGGGAAGTACGAAGACATCCTGGCCAAAGAGGATTTTTTTTGGAAATAGAAGTCAAGAGAGGTGTGGCTCAAAGGAGACAAAAACACCAAGTTCTTCCATAACAGTACAAAACAATAAAGGAGTGTGAATTGGATCACAAATTTAAAATGAGTGGATGGATCCATAGTGGAGGAACCAAGGGAATTGGCCGAAGAAGTGGTAGGATTCTTTAATAATATGCTAAAAAAAACAAAGGTTCTAATCTTCATCACCAACAAGATCTATTAAGAAGCATTCCAAAGTTAGTAACAGAGTCACAAAACAAGATGCTGAATGAAAAATTCACAAAGGAAGAAATAAAGGTGGCCCTCTTCTAGTTGCACCCAGATAAGGCTCCTAGTTCAGATGGTCTGCTAGTTGGTTTCTTTCAAAAGTTTTGGGGTTTGATGGGTGATGAGTTGGTGGATGCGATAGAGGCCTCATGGAACTCGGGTTGCTTACTCAAGGAAGTCAACAATACATTCATAGCCCTAGTCCCTAAGAAAGAGGTTATTAAATCATTAGATGTCTACAGATGAATTACACTATGTAACACAATATACAAAGTAATGAAAAAGGCCATGACAAACAAATTAATTCTTATTCTTCCTCTGATGATTGCTAAAGAAAAAATGATCCTTGTTCTAGGGAGGACAATCTTAGAAAAAATTATCATTGCAAAAGAGGTGATTCATTTGATACAATAGACCAAATAGGCCAACATGATAATCAAACTGGACATCAGGAAAGTATATGACATGGTGGACTGGAGATTTTTGTTTAAAGTCCTGGAGGCATTTGGGTTCAATAAGCGCTGGCTAAACTGGATTTTCACTTGCATTTCCACACCCAGATTTTCATTCCTAGTAAATGGGTCACTAGAGGTCTTTTTTGAAGTGTCAAGGGGGTTGTGACAAGGAGATCCCATATCTCCCTATTTATACATCCTAATGGTGGAAGCTATAAGAAGGAAAATAGCCCTTGGCATCAACATGATGCAAATTGAAGGAATACGTGTAACAAGCGAACTTCAGGCAATATCTCATTAGCAATTTGCTGATGACACAACTCTAATGGGAGCAACCAAGAGGGAGGATGCAATGCACTTGAACACAATTCTTAGGGAGTACGCAAAATCTTCAGGCCAAATAGTGAATGAGAGAAAATATGAAATATTCTTCTTTAACACAACAATGCAAAAGGAGCAGGAGATATTAAGGATTATAGGCTTTAAAAAAGGGGAATTTCCTTGCACCTAGCTAGGTGTCCCATTGGTGAAAGGAACTAGGTCAATTGGTCTTTGGGATCCACTCAATCTCAAAATGTGTGTGAAACTGAACTAATGGAAATAAAAATGGCTAACATGGGCTAGGAGGATAATGTTGATAAAATTAGTATTATCGGCCCTGCCAATCTACCTTATGTTAGTCTTATGTATTCCGAGTGGGAGTGCTTTCAACTTAACAAAGTTATACATGATTTTTTTTTGGGAAAGGAAATGAAGAGAAGAGGAAAATTTCCTTGATCACTTGGAAAAAAACTATGTAGATCCAAAGAAGATGGTGGGATTGGTTCAAACATTTAGATCCGAAAAACAAAGCTTTGGAGGAAAAAATCATATGGAAAATGCATTGTGAACCACAAAGTAGGTGGGTGAAAATTCTCCACTATAAGTACCTAAAGGATGATAGTAATGAGGATATTCTAACAATTTCCAATCCTCCGACTGGCTCTCGGATTTGGAATTTCATGCAAAAATGCAAGAAAGTAGTCTACGTCTACCTTTCATGGGATGTACAAGATGGAAGTAGAGCTTTATTTTGGGAGGACTCATGGGCTGGACTCCCAAGCCTGGATAGTGTGATTGAGGTGGGAGAAGTCAAGTGCGCACTAAAAAACCTATGGGGTGATTAGGTCAAGGACTATATAGTTCCAAATGAGAACAACTCAGTGCTAGACTGGAAATGGAGAGACTTCCCTAGATTTGATCTACCACAAAGAGAAGTACTACTCCTCACAAAAGTGCTGAAAAATAGAGCTTTGAATTTGCGAAATGGCAGTGACATGTTGATCTAGGCGGGATCCAAATCTGGCAATTATAATGCAAGAGATAGTTGTGGAATGCTGTATAAAGGAAGAGTTATGACTGTGGAAAATTTACCCCTACACATATGCTGGAGTAATGTTTACCTCCCCAAGGTAGGAATGTTTGCATGGGAAGCATCACAAAATAAAATCTTAACAGTAGAAAGGTTTCTTCACTTAGGATTTCAAGGCCCATCGAGATGTGTTATGTGTGAAGAGGATGAAGAAACATCCAACCACCTTCTTCTAGGATGTCTGTATGCACAAGAGTATTGTTATTGGTTGTGTGAGAGGCTTGGTTGGGTGTGTGCCATGTTGAGAGATTTGTTGAGTTGGTTATGTTCATGGCCGCTTTTGAAGATAAAATCAGTATACAGGGATGTTTGGACACTTGGCCCATCAATTGTCATATGGGAACTTTGGAAAGAAAGAAATAGGAGGCTATTTCAAGATAAGAAAATGTGATCTACCTCTCTTATCAAAAAAATTAAGGCTGTTATAGTGGAAAAAATGAATGCCAAATTGGAACAAAGAGTGGCCAAGAAGAAGGTTTTCTCGAAGTGGGATACAAAATTGCATACAATTTGGCCCTCTCTCTGGATCCTGACTTGGGTTGGAAGTGGTGGCGCTGGCACTTAGCAAGATCGAGCCTCAATAACATGGTCCCTTGACCACATGGGTGGTATAAACTAAACTTTGATAGTGCATCCAAAGGGAACCCAAGGCCATCTGGTGCAGGTTGCATCATCAGGGATTGGAAAGGAAAAAAAATTTAACCTCGGCAGAGCAGTTGCTCGAAGGAACAAACAATGAGACAAAAATTTTAGCTATCATCCATGGAATGAAACTTTGCAGAGAATTAGGGATGGCCAGGATAGCAATTGAAGGGGACTCAACATTAGTCATTAATTCCCTTAGAAGTGGAAATGCCCCCAACTGGAAACTTTGTGCTCTCCTAACCAAGGGATTAGAGTTGATGCAGAACTTTGAGCACTTCATAGTAAACCACATATACAGGGAGGGAAATAGTTAGGCAGATGCATTGGCCAATGTGGCAGTTAATGGAAAATAAGGATTTCTACCTTGTGCCAATTTGGTGGCATAGTCACCTCATATTGCCAAATCAGGTGCATAGGAATTTCCATTTGAGGGGGCGACGCCAACCAAGACATCAATCTTTCCGCCAGGATGATCCATCTGTATGGGTGCAATAATTTTTGATGGATGGAGAGTAGACTAATTTGACGTGAAGGTGATCACTTGTATTGAAATAAGGAAAAAATTAGTTGCATGACAGATGTATTTGTAGACTGTGATTTGAACATTAAATAACCACACTACTTGGTCATTGAAGTGATTAGGCGATGGATTAGTTGACATTGGACAATGAGTTTTGGCATGGGAGATAAGTGAGAAAGGACTAATTAATGATAACATGATATGATCAAAATGTTTCTTCAAGCAAACACCTGGATCACATAGTATTGTCACCCATAGTGGATTTATTACCACCTTTGGATGTCCATATGGAGATGATAGATAGTGGGAATGGGTACGTAGGGAATTAATACAACCAAGTTGGCTAGCTATGGTGTTCAATGACAATTTCCACCTTATATTTAGTGAGGAGGATGGCAATAGTTATCAAAGAAAATGGACACTCCGGTCAGATTAAGGAGCTCCAAAAAATAGTCAGCCTTTGTAGGCTTCATCATTGACTAGAGGCTAAAGAAAATATGCCTCAAAAAAAATATCATGTGCCTTGAAGCGGTGTAGATGGTGCTCAGGAAGAATTTTTATTTGTCTGGCAGTTGAACGAGGGAAAACAAAGACATCTCCTCACATTTTCTTTCCTCTCTCTTGGACTTGAACCTCCCTAAGCTCCTCTATTTTCTACTACTAAGAATGGTGTTTAAAGAAGAAATTTTGGTCAACGATGTAGATTTAGTTGTGGTGGTGCAACAAGGTGTTGGGATTCCCTAGCCAGACAACATTGACGAGATGTTCTTGCAAGGTGTAGAGGTGGAGTGGTACCCCTTCATCCTCAACATGGATACCAAAGGATTGGAGTGACACATGCGTTGGGTAACCATCAACTAAAAATTTATTTGCAGAAGACTAGGATTGAACAAGGCCGTAGGCATCCAGTGGTGTTGTGATTTCATGGAGCTGGGGGAATCAACAAGGTTCTACAATGAAGGGGACTGAAGATCGGGGCTGAATGGCAACAATTTTTCTTGGGCTCTAAGGTTGACATAGATATAGTATGATGGTCACTTTTTTATATTTTGAGATAGATAATGTTTTGGGGGTATATTTAAATAGTTTGTATGTGACTCTAGGGGAGATAGAGCATGATAATCTGACTTCGCCCTATAATTTTGAGGGCTGAAACATTATAAATCTTATTTTGATATTAATATAATTCATGTAATCTTGGCTGCGTATTACGAATAAAAAAAAAGCTATTACTTTAAATGAATTAACTTGTCACCTTTTAAACTTTCCAATTTGTAACTTTTACATTCTATCTTTTCAAAATTTGAATCATAATCTTAAATTTTTTCACTAAAATAGAAAAATACAACCTAGTTAATTTTCATTTCTATGGAAATTGATTCATATCTTAGCAATTTTTTGTCGAAGCAATTCCTTTTTTTTTGCACTAGCTCATTAATTTGGAAATTTGAAGTGTATTCCTTTTTCGATGTCTTTTTGTACTCTATTGTCAAAAATTTTACTCCCTTCATTTCAAATTTTAATATTGTGCGAAATATCTCCTTTGCTCCTACCATATTCCAAAACATTAATTATTAATTGATCACTAATCATGACTATTTTAACACCTACCACTTATAATTTAATGAGATTGATATTATCAAGGGGAAAAGAAAATGATTCATATTCAATTTGTTATGAGGAATTTATAAAATAAAATTCATCATTATTTGAATTATTTTTGGAAATCCTCTTTGTATTCAAAGGTTTTCAAATTTAGGGAATTTTAGGTATTCTTCTTTAATCACCTATCTATCAACATATGTTAAACCATTATCTCCCCTATTTTTTAAGTAAGAGGAATAACAAGTATTTGTTCTTTTTATATTTGGTTCACTAGATACAAGGAACAACAATTCCCCTAGTTTCTAAAGTTTAGTCTTTGGGACCTCTTCCATGACTACAGGATCCATAAGCACTAATGGAACACATTGTTCTCCTTGTACCTCTATGGCATAATCCTATATGAATTCACCTATATCAATAAAACTTAAACTTGCATTTTCACAACAATCTAACAATTGGTTATCAATATTATCAATATTTGATATAAATAATTTTACCTTACTTGCTTTGTCTTTCTTGACTACTATTTTAGGTGTATTTTCAACATTAATTTTACATTTTTATACTTCAAAGAGAGAAATAAACCTTCTCATTACAAAATCCATTCTTACTAGGAAAATTACACAACTAATCTCATTATGTTCCAAAGTTATATAAATTCTACACCCTTTTGATAATCCAAATTCAATTAAGCTTTGGGGAATCAACCTTCTACTCAACATTCTTTAAACTAATGGAATATCCATATTAAAGGTATAATTTTATGCGATTTGATATATTTTGACACTTCCATAATGACCTAAGATTAGGAACTTTTGTACCTTTTTTTAAAGAAAACTTTAGTTGTAAATGAGATATACCATCTCTAAATGAAACTTTGAAAATATTATTATGCATAAGAATATGATAAGAAAATTTTGAATTTATTTTCACTTCAGACCCTTATTCTAGCACCACTTATGTTGATGATGATTTTACTAACACAACATACAAATATATTTGTCAAACAATGAAACCTATATATCTTGTAAGAGTTGCTAATTCTATTAGGAATCAACTATCCCAAGGCTTGAGAATGTCAAGTCTTGACTCACGAGGTTTTCTCAAGATTTGTTGTTTAATTACTATTTTCATATGAGGGACTTACAAGTATTTGATAATATATTCCTACACCTCAAAATTAATTCTATTAATCTTGACAATTTATGCATCCATCACTTTCCACATTACTTCACACTACTTAATCCAAAATAAATTATAAAATATTAAGAGAAGAGAGTAAAAATAACCTAATAAATTTAATTGCTTCAAATATTGCACATGTACACACTGAAAGATAAAGAAAAAAAGTAAAAAACTATTTGTATTTGATGGATAGGGGTCATTGCTGTCACAATTCCCTAATCATTTAATCTTTAATTGTCAACCCGGGGGTGTCTAAAGCTATCTACAGTAAGAGTTGGATTGGTTTTGTGGGGGAGGGGGTTTGTTGTTTGGTCCGCTTTGTTAGGAGTGATTCAGAGTTGTTCCTTCCTTATCGGTAGTGGTTCTACACTATTCTATGTTATTCTTCTAACTTCTTTCCTACTTAACTTATTCTAAGGCTTCAAAATGAATTATTTCAGAACATAAAATGTGTAGAGATAGGCCATATTCCAAGCTAAATCAGATTGTGAGGAATGGATGATTAGACTTAATCTAACTTGCAGGAAAACAAGAATCTAGCATTTACTTGAATTCAAAATCTAATTAATCAACAAAATTGAAATCTAATTCAAAAGAAAACTACTCCATTCCTCATTCATCCAATCTAACAAGTAATAATTCCTGCTATGTGCATATCCCATTGAGAACATAACCATTTATCAATGATAAACTAACTATTTTATCTGTAATCTAATTAACTGGAAAGTGAACTGAATTAAAGCAAAAGGGATTCTAATTAATTAACACAATAATCAAAACAAAGGTTTCAATAATGTAGATTTAGATTTAAGATTTATTCTAACTTTAAAATGATGAAACAATTCCAACTTAGAACAAGAATGAAGATGAAATATCTAACTAATAGGATCACCTTCCTTTAGAAGAGCAGGACCTGCTTTGCCTTTGGAGGGACCTTAAAAAATGAAATGATCAACTTCTTCTTTTATTCCATCGAATTTTCCCAAAGAGGGATGAAGTACAAAATATTCAACGAAGAACTGAGAAAAGTAATTTATTGAAAATAAAAAACTAATACAATCTATTGCCTAACTAATTTGAGACTGGATGTATATATCCTCTCTTATTTGAAAAGTGGGGAAAAGTGGGAAATCAAACTAATCTCCAAATTATTAAAGAAATTATGGAGTGCAGAGAGTAAATCATGACAATCTCATGATCATCTTTAGTTGATGATGAATAAAACAACAGAGGTGGAACACTGACTATTTTTTAGCTGATAGGTATCTTGGTCGAAGCTTGCTGAGTCATGACAGGTTAGCTACCAATCTCATTTGAATGAAAAATAGTTAGCACTTCATTTGATCAATAAATGCTCTTCCAGTCATGAGTTAAATACACATAATAATTAAACAATCACAACATTAAATTCCATTTAATCATTTATTCAAAGGAAATAAGCATTTATATAAAAACATTCAAATTCTAAGTCTTTATACATAATTAATTTCATAAATGAAGTATATAAAAGATAATATCATCAATTTCCAGCCAAATATAAAGTATTAAGTATCAAAATTATAAAATATATGAGGTCTTTGTAAGCCCTCATCATTCTCCCCCTCTTGTTCTAAACTGTTCCCTCATGGTTACATAACAATTACATCAGGTATGTTCTTATTTAGAGTTTCAATCCATAAGGCACAATCAAAGACACCTCCCCTCTATTGGTCTATTGTCCTGTGTTTATTGGAAAAGCCATGATTTTGTTCCAATTTTTCATACCAAGACTTTAAGGCTTCATCTGGAATCCTCTCTGGTGCATTGATTTGTGGAGTAGGCATGATGATGATTAGAATTCTTAATCTCATCCCAATCCATAATTCTTTCTATTGTTTTATCAAATTGATAACATATCTTACCCTGGTCAAACTCCATCTGATATTATTTGGGCTGATGGGCTCTCTTCTCCTTAACTGTATAGGAATGGTGTTGTGCCTTTTGTTGCATGCTTCATGAGCTTTTGGAGTTAATGCACCTTCCTCATCCTGGAAACGTGCAATAATTTTTGATAAATTAGAGATAAAATGGGAACATCATTGAGTCTGGCCACTGATCTGAATTTTGCAATGTATTCAGCTACATTTGGTCTTTCTCCTCTCATGGGTAGACCAAATTTTTCTGTGCTTCCCTATATTCTCCCATTCTTTTTCGCCATTCAATTTGATTTTGCAACAAAGAAAGAAACAAATGACCTTATTTGAAGTTCTCCAACATAAATGTTAATAAGAGAATCATTTATATCTCCCATAATGAAAGCATGCTGGTAATATTCACACATTTGATTCTGGATGCTGGGATGACTCTTAAAACAAGATTGAAGAAAATCAGTATCAATTCTGAAATCTATAGGCCTCTTCAACACAAGTTGGTTTAATTTCCATTTCAAAAACAACTCTCTAAGAAATAAACAATACATTCTTGAGGGTCTCCTAGTGGATACCATTGCAAAAGCGATGTCAACCACCTCAACCACCCTCTTTTCTGCTTCATCTCTTTCTTTGGTAACTTTTTTGACTTCATTCTAAAGTTGTATATTGAGTTGTTTGTATTCCATGGTAGTGAGGGAAATATACCTCGACCTTGTTGATTTTTCTTGCGGCCTTTCCACTGGTGGAGGTAACAAAAGTAACCTAGAAGACGATGACATTATCTATTTTGGTTCTTCCTTTTCAGGAGCTACTTGTTTCCTTTTATCCATTTCTTCCTTTAACCTATGAATTTCACTATCTTTCTGTGCACATTGCTCATTTAATTTTTTTAGGGTTTCCTTAACACTTTCCAGTTGTGTGAACAACTGGGTTGTGTCTTGTTGCAATTGTGACTTCAATTTTTTCTACCTTTGTTTTAGATTTTGAAATTTCTTCATCTTTTTGCTTCAATTTCATTTCGAGTATCACATTCTGCATTTTATATCTTGTATTTCTCTTTCCAACCTAGATAATTTAAGTGCAATTTGAAATTGTTCTTCTTCTTCTTTCCTTTGGTTTAAATTATCATCAAGCTCCTCCTCCTGTTCCAAAGGTTTTTTTCCCTCTCTATGGATACATATCTCCTCTATTTGTTCGTTGAGTTGGGTTGGAGAACTAGTGGTAACACTATGAATTTTGGGCTCATCTTCTTTTTCACCTACAATAGTCGAGACAACCAGGGTTTCGATAGGAGATTCTTGAGCAGAAAATTTTCCTTCTTTTTGAAAAGTATGGCTTGGAATAAAAGTTTCTCCAACAGGGGAATTAGAAAATAATTTTGGGGAGTTGTTTCTTGGTGATTGAGAACCTTCCTTTCCTTCTTCAGGTTCTTCTACCTCAGATTCCTCAACTTGAATTATAGGAGGAGATTTTTGAGCTTTCCTCTTTCTTCCTCTTCTTAACTTCTCTTTCCCCTTAGGTTTT
Organism: Sequoia sempervirens; assembly: GCA_007258455.2. Taxonomy (NCBI): domain Eukaryota; kingdom Viridiplantae; phylum Streptophyta; class Pinopsida; order Cupressales; family Cupressaceae; genus Sequoia; species Sequoia sempervirens. The sequence goes on along the minus strand of VDFB02058242.1, from coordinate 136,868,654 downwards.
TCAAGTTTTTTACCATGTTTCCTCTTTTTCAATTTTTTTCTTCTTCTTAATTCCCTTTTTCTTTTTACTGCTTTCTTCTTCAGTTTTATGCTCTTTTGAGGTTTCTATTTCTTTTTATTTTCTTTTCCTTGAAGGTTCTACCTCCTCAGTATCTTTTTTTCGAGGCCTCCCTGTAGTTTTATCCCTAATTTTCTTTGAGCTCTTTTCCTTTTCTACTTTTAAAGTTCTATTCATAGGGGTTTTCTTTTTCTTTTTCTTCAGAATCCTCATCCTTAGTATTCATCAAAAATTGTCTCCATCTTTCATCACCATTTGGTTTTGCATACAATGATGCTTAACAATTAAATGTATTAATCCATGATGTGTTATCCTACTCTCCTTTTCTTTACATTTCATTTCCATATCATTGATTTGTGAAAACAAGAATGTAGGTAGATTTACCCTTACCTTTGGCTTAGCTTCCCGATGACGAACATGAATCAACAACTAAAGAGCTGGCCCTAAAATTGTAGCAAATTGGCCTTCGCAAGTAAAGTATTTCATTAAGTAGAGGACAATTGATGAATAGGGTTCCTGGAGGGTTCCTCGCTCAATTCCTTTATTCTTCCCTTTGTGGATTTAGAAATTCAACAAAGGCTTTGGGTCGACATGGAATATTTCCAGAAGTTCCTTTAAATCATGTTGACCTCGTTTCAGAATTTCTCCTTCCGCAAGAATTCTAGATAATGCACTAATTATGACTGTAGACACCTCAATAGCTTCTCCTCTTACCACTATGAAATTTATGTGGAAATTCCTAAAAAAATCCTGAATCACATCCCACTCATACCCTTCATATTTGAGAATGAATTCTAACCAATCGGTCCGTTGCAACCATCTTTTGGTTTCACTATCTATTATAGCATCATTTGGCTCAACCATTCTCTTGTAACCCATTTTTACAGACTGAGAACTTGAGAAATTCAGGAACAACTTCAGTTAGGAGAAAATGTAGAAAAATGCGATATTGCAGAAATGCCAATGGTTTTTTTATCTTTGCTAAATGTATTTGAAATATCTCATGATTGCTTCTACTTGGACATTAAGTATCCTTTATCCTCCATAATGTTTAGTTGTTATGAAGTATGCTTTGCACACCTACAACTTCATTCCAATGATTTTTTTTTGAAATTTGCTAACAAAAGGTGGTGAAAGTACATTCATTGATCTTGTCGTACAACTCAATTTTTCCAAAATAACTACTTCATAATCATTTCTTGAAAACTGAGCAAGTAATGCCACCTCATATTCTAATCGCTTAATAAATTACACTTGGTGTTTAACATGATGAGATGATCTCTATAAAAACTTTATGATAAATAATTAATGAATTTAAACTTTTGAAAATAAATACATCATATAAACACCTACCTCCCAATCGTGTGAAATGACATCGATGTTGACAGCTGATATATTTAATGATAGAGTAAGCTGCAATAGCCTTCACTATTTTAAAAAGGATTAGAATTTTTCAGAGTTCACCAGATTGTATAATGTACTCAATCACAGTTGATAAATGTAATGCTTTTACTTGCTTACCCCTTTAAAATTAAAAATGGTAGCATGCTGGGCTCAACCTTTGTGGGAGCCCACTTTTCTCACATGCTATAATGTCAAATCATGAAAATTTGGAATATCAAATGAACCTATACCTGCATAGTGAACAAACAAGTTAGCAAAATAATAAAGGTAAAAGCTTCCAACATTGTATTAATTTCTCTACTCTTGAATGTTTGTGAATTGTATCAACTGGTCATTAATAACTTAGAGCTATCGGAAGTCTTCCTCCCAAATTTTCTTTAAAATATCAAGAACAACCGATTAGGAGCAATTATGAGCTATCGAGAGCTGAATTAATTTGAACATTTAATCAACGCTTTCATTAAAGAATTGATTTCTAATGCAATTTGGATCCATCAAGATCTTCCTGATTTTGTGAGGAACCATCAGAACCTATCCAAACCTGTACCTACAAGAGACAAGAAGATTAGGATTTTTTTTTTTGAATAATTTTTCGGAAGGTAAACTACTATTTCTGGTTTTTGATTTACCCTCTTTATTCATGGCAATTGAACAGTATTAAGAACAAGAAACTTCACCTAAAGAAGAAAAATATTCCTTGGTAAAATTTTCTATCCTTGATTGAAGTTCAGTTGTAAACTCTTCCTTTGATGTTGGTTTATGATAAAGCCTAAGCCTATGTCCATTTACTAGCATTGTCTTCCTTTCTCCATCAATAGGTGTTAATTGGAAAAGTCCATTATCAAAGACTTCTTTAATCTCATATGGTCCAAGCCATCTAGTATGCAACTTCCCTTTGAATTATTGAAACCATGAATCAAACAATAATGCCCAATCTCCTACAGTAAAGTGTTTACTACGAATATTCTTGTCATGCCACTATCTCCTTTGATTTTGAATGATCTCCATTTGATGAAAAACTTCCATTGTCATTTCATCTAACCTATTCAATTGAAACACTCTATTTTTTTGTGCTTTAGTTAGATTTATACCCACATTTAAAGCTATTCTAAGTGTTTCAAGTTCAAATTCTATAGGAAGAATAGGCATCTTTGCATAAACTAATTCATATGGAGAAAAACCTGTGGTTGTTTTCCAAATTTTATTGTATACCCATACAACCTCTGTCAATTTATTAGACCAATCACTCTTTCAAGATGAAACTGTCTTTGTGAGTATATTCTCCAGTCCTCTATTAGTCACCTCCACCTTCCCATTTGCTTGAGGATGGTATGGTGATGAATTTCTATGCTGAACTTGATATTTATAAAGAAATGCCTGCAACGTTAAAGACACAAATTGTGGTCCTTGATTTGATACAAGTGTTCTAGGTGCTCCATACCTTTGTAGAATGTTTTTGTATAAGAAATCTACAACTCTTTCTTCTTTAGCAGTTGGTAACGCTTTGGCCTTCGCCCATTTAGTAAAATAATTAGTACATACAAGGATGTAATGATTTCCTTTTGATGGTTGATCTATGGAACCAAAAAATTTGATTCCCCATTTTTCAAATATCTCCAAAGAAACTTGTTTTTGAAGCAAAATTTCTGTAAAACTTGTAGGCCTTGCCATTCACTGATATTGATCACAATGCCTAATGTAGTGAGTCACATCCTTAGTCATTGTTGGCCAGAAATAGCCTGCTCCCAGATGTACTATCCTTACTATGGAAGAATGTCCTGCACATGGCTCATCATGACATGCCTTCAAGATATCATAAACATGTATTTCTTGTACAAATCTTCTAATGACATGATCTTGACACATTTTAAACAACAAACCATTAATCCATTCAAATCTAGAACATTCTCTAATTAGTCTCTTTTGCTGCTTAGATGAACAATAAGGACATCTCCCAGTTGCACAAGATAATTAGCAATATCAACAAACCAAGGTGATTGAATAGATATGGAAAATAGATGTTCATCAGGAAATGCATCTTCCACTGGTTCATTATTTCCCTATAAAACCATTCTAGACAAAAATTCAACCACTACATTATCTTTACCTAGCTTATCAACTATTGTTATATCAAATTATTGTAATAACAATAACCATCGAATGATGCACCCTCTCACCACAACTTTATTCATCAGGTATCGAATAGCTATGTGATTTGTATGTACAAAAGTTTTATAACTAGTAATATAATGTCTAAAATTATTAATGGCATACACGACTACTAAGAATTCCTTTTCAGTAGTGGTGCAATTTTGTTTAGCCGGGTTAAGATTTTTACTTATATAATAAATGGCATGCATCACTCTTGATTCATCCTTTTATCCAAGAACTACTCCAATTTAAAAATTAGATGCATCTGTATTTATATGAAAAGGTTCACCCCATATTGACCTAGCTATGACAGGTGAGGTTGTTAAGGATTTTTTTATATCATCAAAGGATTGTTGACACATTGCGGTCCAAAGAAATTCTAAATTTTTATTTAATAAATTAAAAAAAGGACCTACAATCTTATTAAACCATTCTATAAACCTCCTATGATAGCCAACATGTCCTAAAAAGATTTTCACTTCAGTTTGGCTTCTAGGTACTGGTATCTGTAGAATAACTTCAATTTTCTTAGGGTCTACCTTGATTCCTTCTTTTAACACATGATTTCCTAACACAATTCTTTTAGTCATTATTAATAGACTTTTCTCATGGCTCAATGATAACCTTTGTTCTTTGCACCTATTCAAAAATTTATTTAGATTATTCAAAGATTCTTCATAAGTTTCACCATGGACTGTAAAATCATCCATATATAACTCTACACATGTTGCTGTTAAATATGCTAAAATGGCAAGAACAATATGTTGAAAAGTTTCAGGTGCATTACATAATCCAAAAGGAAAGACTCTATAAGCACAGGTACCCAATGGGAAAGTAAATGTTGTCTTATCCCAATCTTCTAGAGCTACCTGAATTTGATTATACCCACTAAAACCATCAAGAAAAGAAAAGTAAATACTGACTGATAAGTTATCCAATACTTGATCTATAAAAGGCAGTGGAAAATAGTCTCTCTTAGTAGCCTTGTTCAATTCTCTATAATCCACACATACTCTCCATTTACCATTTTTCTTAGGCACTATGAACAGTGGAGAAACCCATTGATTGTTTGAAATAGGATAATTGAATCCTACCTGGAGAAATTTCTTTATTTCCAACTTCAAAAATTCTCTTAATGCAGGGTTAATCCTTCTCTAAACTTGTCTTACAAGTTTAACATCTTCAGTGTAAATTTGGTGTGTATGAATATCAGGATGGATCCCTCTCATGTCCTTATAATCCCAAGCAAATGCTTCAGTATTATTTTCTAAAATCTCCTTTAGATCTTCTTCTTGCTTAGTTGATAAGGAAACATTCATAAGTAAGGGCCTATCTACTTGCACTAAGATTTGCTTAGTCTTGTTTTGAAGAGTAGAGGGGTCTCCAATCAAAGTATTTAAAGGAAAGGGATGTGGAAAAAGTTGATGAAGTAATTGGTTATGATTTGAATCAGAATTATTGATATTAGTTAAAGGGAAGCAATCCTGAATATCAATAACATCATGAACTTCAAGGTTTCCCTCTTCCTCATTCATACATTATTCATACTCTTCCACATGCTCTGTCAATGTTATCATGGAAAGTTCTCAGACCTCATCATCTTCTGAATTAAAATCACCACTCCAACTCTAGTTTTTAGATGATAAAGAGGCTTTTGTTGGTGGGTAAAGGGATAATTCTTTTTGTCTAACTCCATTAGAAATGGTCATGCTTCTAGACCTACAATCAATAAGGGTAGTGGCTGTTTCCAACCAAGGTCTTTCCAAAATGATTGGATAGCCTATCTTTCTTTGCTTACTTTTCAAAATAAGGAAATAAATAGGATATTCCCATGTGTCAATAGTAACAATGAAATCTTCAAGGATCCCTTCCAATTTTACAATTGATTGATATTATAGTTGTAAAACTGTGGTTGTTGGTTGGAAATTTTTAATTCCCAATTTGTCAGCTGTTTTAGTTGTAATAACATTAATAGGAACTCCTAAGTCAATGAGGACATTTGGAATTTCAATGCCATTAATATTAAGGGTAATCATTGGACTTCTTGGGTCACCATACTTTTGAGGGATCAACTTCCCTAACAAAACATCAGATAGTTTTCCTCCAATTTTTATTGTGGAAGGTAACTTCTTTTTCCTTCCAGGTGTTTTGACATACAAAGACTTAACCACTTGGTTAATTTATGGGATATCATGAATAGATCTCAAGAGTGGAATTTCAATGTTAATCTTCTTAAGTTCTATGATAATTTGGGAATCTACCAAATCATCTTGTTTCTCCTCAGCTTGCTTTCCAACCACTGATTCTTGCTGAAATCATGCAAGAAATGGTGCTTGTTTATCAGAAGAAATATCTTCATTCTTCTGCAATGTATCCTTTATAAAATCCTGTTGCTATTCATCCTTACTCAAATTGGGTTTTGATGGTACTAATCGAGTCCTCAATTGAATATCATTCAAATCAATGTTGTTTAAACTAATCGTATTGGGATCAATGTTGTAAGCTGGCTGCTGAGGTTTAACATTTTTAGGATTGGGAATTGGCTGAGACGAAATTTGAGGTTGGTTTACTGCTTCATAATTTGAAGGTTGAGAAGAACCAGGGAAAAGTAATTGATTTTGATTCCAAGGTCTTCTTGGTACCTAATTTTTCCATTGAGGATTATTACCTTGGTTAGGCTGCCATTGAGGTTGATTAGGATTCCACTGATATTGATTAGGTTTCCATTCTAGCTGGTTTGATTGAGGATTAGTCCATTCATGTTGTCCCCAAGGTGGTCCCTAGGACGTTTCCATAGAAGGAGGTGGAATTGTAATTTGTTGGGAATTCTAATGAGACTATGGATTCTACTGACTAGAAGGATTTCATTGATTATTCCATTGATTCAAAACCCAATTGGAATTATTTCTAGGATTAGACTATCCTCCAAAATTAGGGTTAAACTGCCTCTATCCCATGTAGTTGAGTTCTTCCTCTCTAGGTGAAGATTGAGAAGGTTTCTCCAAATGGTTTTTAATCTCTGGGAGGAGATTACATTTACTAGTAGAATTATTTTTCTCACAAATGTCACACAAATCTACCTGATTGAGAGGACATTCCCTTAATGGATGTTTGTCTCTACATTTAGGACAATATATAGCCAATGGTTCTACTATTATTTTGTTAGGTTGAGAACTAAGGTGAAGAAGGATATCAATTTTTAAATTTTCTATTTCCTCCATGACCTTAGAAACATCAACAGAGGAACCCCTGTTCTTCTTTCTAGAACTTGGTCTTGTTCTTGAATAGTTCCAGCAAATCTCAACTATTTCTTCAAAAGTGAGTTTATTGATGTCTCATTTTCCTATTAAGTTCAAGGAATCTCTTGAATAATAATCATTCCCTTTTAAGAAAATGGAATTACTAATTTCTTGATCGAACCCATTCCCACATCTTTTCAAAAAAAATTGGTATCTTTCCACATAATCTTCTAAACTCCCCTCTTCTAATTGTTTCATTTTAAACAATTCCTCTTTCCTATCCCTAGCCTGACAATAATCCTGGTATTTGTCTAAAAAAACCATTTCCATTTATTCCCAAGTGTTAATGGAATTAGCATTCAATCCCATGAACCAACGCAAGGCTGATTCCTTCAGAGTGGATGGAAATAGTTTTTGTGTGTGTGAATTTGTGGGAGAGTTAGTAAATCAACACAAACGTCAATGAGACGTATTATATCAAATATTTGAATCAAAGAAATAATCTATTTGCAAATAAACCAAATCTCTAAAAACGTTCCATTGTTCTCTATTCTAAAGGATTTATTAAATCATATTGGCTCTCATATTTGATGTGTGCACTATGATTGTTAAAATGACAACTTGAGAAATGAGATGCTATATAATGCAAGAAATCTAAGTTCCTACATGAAGTATAGACTATGTGATAAAAGCCATGATGCTATGATAATGGAGATATTGACAAATGGTTAAAAATTCTAGATTATGTGATACAAATGCTGCATAAAAAGCTAAAATTATTCTGCATATGCTCAAATATTAACCAATGATATGATAAACTAAAATGCAATTACAAACTAAGACATGATTCTAAGTTAGAATAGTAAAACAATGCAACTTGCTAAATGCTAAATGATCAAATTCTAAATGCTCCAATGCTCCAAAGCTATTCCTGCATAGTAAGTTTGCTAAAAGATGTGATGATAAATGTTGTAGCAAAGGATTGTATTTATAGGATTTTCAAGGCATCTTGTGATGTGACATCAATCAACAGTGGAGATTCAAACATGAGAAATGAACGGTGGAGATGGAAGAATCTTGGAGGATGTTCCCTTGAACAAAGGCAACATGCCAAATGGATGAAGGAATAAAGTGTGTGAGAAATAAGCCATGTGTTAAATGTTTGTTGAAGATAAATGTAATTTAAATATTAGTCATATTTAATTACATGTGACATTTGATGACATGGCCAAAAAGTGCTGTAGACATGTGACTAATTTTGAATTTTGAAATTATTCAAAATTTAGCGAGGAGATATTTAATTAAATAAAAACAAACTATAGTCATTTGTTTATTTATTTAAATTTAGAAGAATGTGGTTTAGGGTGAAGAATTTAGAAAAGGGTGAACTATATAAATAAATTGAGAATTTATTTATAAGTAGATGAAATAAAGGGATTATTAATTAAATAACTAGTATTTAATTAATTAATTGTCTTGACCGATTTTAGGTGTATACATTTTTCCCCTCTTTGAAGTAATGTGTTTACACGTTGCTTCAAAGAAAAAATTCCTACTAATGTTGACAATTTTTTTTTCGATGCCCCAAACGCTGATTTTCAAGTGATGATGGATATATGCCCCCTCAGGAGATAAATCAGAGAATTTTTGAATTTTTAGGATTTTTTGAAATTTTTGATGATTTTTTGATGATTTTTTGATGATCTCAAAATTTTATGATTTAGAAACGATTTATCTCCTGAAAATGATGTTAAAGTCACTAGGTGATGAAATAATCAATTAAGCCCCTTTTGAAAATAAAATAAAACAACCCCATAAAAATGCCACTTAATTAACCTTAAAAAGGTTAAAAAGAGTGATTAGAAGTTCATTTGAGCATTTGCAATATGGAGATTTGAGAGTGATTGAGCAATCTTGCAATTTGGAGCAGAATGGTGATCCCCTACCACACACACTGATTCGAGCAGGTGCGATGACACAACTGCCCGACAGTGTACAGACCTCCAGTATGTACCTCAAAAACCTCCCTCGTAATTTGTACAATTTATTTTCCTGCTCATTTTCACATTTTGAATTCAGATTTTTCTATTTTGGTGCATTGAAAACCTGATGTAGCGCATAGAACGACTATTCTAGCACATAGAAAATTTTAGCGCATAGGGTTAGGGATTTAGTGCATATGATAAATGAATTAGCACATTGATAGATGTAGCATGTACGGTGCCTAAAGTAGTGCATTGAAGAACTGTTGTAGCGCATAGGTGCATTTAGCGCTTAGGTGATCTGATTTAGCACATAGATGTTTTTATGTAGCACATAGAATGATTCAACACATAGGGACTTTGTTCCGACACATAGATCAAATGAAATGGTGCATTGGATACTTCTGCACATTGGATCTCTATTTTAGCGCATTGATGAACTTTTCTGGCGCATAGAGTTTTTTTGCACATTGAAAGTCTGTTTTAGCGCATTGGTGAAATTTAGACCAGATTGATGATTTTCTTGATTAGACTCCTTGATTTCAATGATGTTTGATCATGTCAGCCTTTAATTTGATGATGATTGATGATGTTGATAGATTAGATGTCCATTGATATCATGATAGGTGACATTCAATGATAGGATGATGATAATTAACCTCATGATAGGAAAGGATAAATGATAGTTTGATTGATTGATTGACTTCATGATAGGTGAGGTTAAATTGATTGATGAACCTCATGATAGGCGAGGTTGAATTGATTGATGAACCTCATGATAGGAGAGGTTAAATTGATTGATGAAACTCATGATAGGTGAGGCTGAAATTGATTGATGAACCTCATTATAGGCGAGGTTAAAATTGATTGATGAACCTCATGATAGGTGAGGTTGAAATTGATTGATGAACCTCATGATAGGCGAGGTTAAAATTGATTGATGAACCTCATGATAGGCAAGGTTAAAATTGATTGATGAACCTTATGATAGGTGAGGTTGAATGATAGATTGATGAACCTCATGATAGGCGAGGTTGAATGATAGATTGATGCTCACGAGATTCTATCAAAGTCTCACCAAAGTTGATTAGATTGATAAATTGATTGATTTGTTGATTGATGTCGATTGATTGATTAGCTGATTTGCAATATTTTGTGATGATAGGAGCCTTTGATGCATCGATAGATTAGAGAGCATTTCCCTAGGACATGGGATTTGATTCCTCGCCTGATGCCGTCTGAGACAACCATTATTACCTGATGCAAATTTTCCTCTCTTATAGATATGCCCTAGATTAGGATTAACAGGGGTTTACTGAAAACTTTAGCAGAGAGGTGGCATAGTGAGCATAACACCTCTCATTTTCCCATTGGTGAGATCACAGTTACTCCAAAGGACATATATCGGATTCTATGGATACCTATTGTTGGGGAGCTGGTCTTATATGATGCTTAGGAGCAGGGTGGGACTGATGCACTAAGGAGAGTATTTGAGGATGATCAAATATGTGGTTACAAGATTCCTTGGAGGGATATGGTTGATGCTTATGCCACATTTCTGTCTGTTCTAGCTGGATTCATTGGAGGGTTCCTTTGTCCTGATCGCAGGTCAAAGGGGCTCTTGGTTGGATGGGGATGGATTCTGGAGAGCATGATTGCTTAGGGCACTCGATATGCATGGGGATGCTACATGCTCATGTATTTCTACCATGATTTACACTAAGTGATCTATCTTCATGGGGCTAGCTTATTAGTTGGAGTTACATTGCTTCAAGTCTGGGCTTGGGAGCATATAGTGGTCACATGGCCAGTTGTAGACAGATAGCGACCAACCATGAGGCCATAGGTTCATATCTATGTAGGTCCACTTGCTCAGCCTAGGTTGGGAAATTTGGAGTATCGGAGGAGAGTGCTAGATGATCTTGAGCCTAGATGGTATGGTGACCCTATCTAGATTGTGAGCAGTGGATAGAGGATGATATCAAGATTCCTTTTTTGTGTCAGTCCCTGTATTTGATTGGCTGAACTCATTTCATTATTGAGAGATTCTTGCTGATGAGGGTACTAAGGTAGTATGGTAGAATTCAAGGTATGCCCCAGGGCATGGCCCATTATGCATGGTGACAGATGGATGCTACAGAGTGGGGACCTGTGTTGTCATATGATGCAACCGTGCAACACTTCCAGGGATTACATGCCATCATTTGGGAGGTTCATCCAGAGATCACCGATGCTCCGATATCAAAGGAGTATGCTCAGTACATGTTCTTACATCCCTTCCCATGGATCACCATCCTAGATGAGCCAACACCATTTCTAGAGGAGGAGGGGAGCATAGTAAGTCATGGGAATAGGTGGAGGAGAGAGGAGGAGGAGAAGGAGGATGATAGCAGTGATGACAAGGATGGTGATGGAGATGGAGACAACAAGGATGATGATGGGGGTGATGGGGGAGGAGATGAGGGTGGAGGAGGACTAGGGTCGGATGTTGGAGAGATGAGAGTGCCTCGCAAGAGGCGATCATTGGTAGCCCCATACATAGATTAGACTACCCTCGTAGCAGCAACATACACGGATAACTGCTTTACAGGTATAGGTTTAGACACTGCAGGGTTAGCTTGAGCAGGTTCGGGCTTTACTAGTATAGGCCCAAGGGCATATTACAATATTGATAGTAGAGAGGGATGCGGCTAGACAATAGGTACAGGCTCAGCTCACATAGGTCCAGGCCCAGACTCAGGTATAGGGACAGATGCAGGGGAAGATTGCTACATTGACTGCTAAGAGGGATACTCTGAGACGGTGGGTCGATCAAGCTGAGGGCACTATTGAGAGGCTACAACAAGCTGTAGTAGTTACTAGTGCATCAAATTATTTCAGAGAGATCCGGCGTACCGCATAGGAGGCAAAGTTTTACCGAGTGAGATATCATGATGCGGTTCCTCCCGAGTGGCAGGAGAGATATGCCTAGTCTTGGTCTGGTAGATCCCATTCGCAAACCACTAGAAGAGGTGTTACACAACCACTTCCTAGAGATCAAAGAGATCCTGGTGTAGGTCCGTTAGGTGGAGGCACTGGTTCTATGATGCCAACACCGTTTGGGGGGAGCACGACATAGCTCCGATTTATGATTTTTTGATGTATCTTGGACATGTATACATTGATGTATTTGAGACATTGATGATGTACCTATTGATTTGAGACATTTGTGATACACTATCATTTTTGATATGTATCTCTTTATACCTTCGTATATCCTTGTACATTTGACATTATGATTTTGAGGTAACATGATATGCGGCGATGATTATGATCTATGTGTCTTTATGATTTATGTGATGATGATCATGATGATTATGATGGATGCATTTGATTTCTATGTTATGATGCGATGTGGTGTTCTATATGATGATGATATGATATGTTATGGATGTAAATGATGATGCAACTAATGTGTTATGATTCTATGATGTTTTATGAATGATGTCTATATGATGTATGGGATGGATCCTATTATGCTAATGAAATGTGATGCATTTGATGTTTTTGTTCTTTTCTAATGCAAATAAATGATGCAATGAATGGATGAATGATGGATGAAATGATGATGTTTTATGTTTATATGATGATGATTATGATGATCATGATGATTATGTAATGATAATGTGATAATGCATGATTGTGATTCTATGTGCTTATGTGATATGGATTTAATTATGAAAATGATGTTCTATGTTCTATGTGATGATTATGCTGATCCAAGTAGTCCTTTTTCAGTCTTGGATTTGAGTAATAACAAATTCATCTTCACTACTATTTTTAGATGTTCATAACAATGGCATTATATCCTTGTTGATCAATCATGTTTTTCAACAACTTTTTCTTCTTGGAAATCTTACTGTGTTCTTTCAATCATCTTATGTGAATCCAAGATCCATTTTATTAAAGGGATAAATGATTTTAGTGATGCATCAAGTTCAATTATAGATGCATCAAGTTCAATTATGCCCCTATTAATATATATATGTTTTTCTTCTTACTCTGCTAGATATGTCTTTCAATCTTCTTAATAGACCAATTTCTTAATCCATTAATAATTGATGAAATGATTTGGATCATGCAAGTGAGATGCAATGCACTTTTTTTTGTGTTTTCTGATGAAAATATTATAATGTGATGCATGGATGGATGAGTGATGTGAGAATGCTTTCTAATATATGCAAATGATGATGCAATTGATGTCTTTTTTAATGTATGCAAATGGTGATGCAATTGATGTGCAACTATATGAGAATGATGTGTTTTTGGTTAATGTCAAATGTACTAAACCCATAGAGATAATCATCATTGTGAAATTGTTTCAGCCTTGAAAATATCATAGATATAGATGCAAACTGACATGGATGCAACCTAACTTAATCATGCAGATCTAATATGTACATATTGTCATTGTAATAACCAATTTTTTGTGCTTTTTATCATCATTGAGCCTTTAAAATGTTGAAAGTGAGTAAAAGCATCAATGGCATAATGTAGACCATGATGACCTGAGTACTACTTCCATTATTTTTGATATTGCAAGTTAACACAAGCATCTAGGTATAATTAAATTGAGATGACCTGAGCATTGCTTGTGTAAACAAACAAGAGTTAACTGTTTTCCTATGCAAATACATAATGTCATCAATGATAATTTGTAGAGCATGTCCCATGAAAATTTTCATAGTAATAGTGATCAAATCATAGACAACAGACAAAGAAAAATCATACCCCTTCTTGGCTCCTCTAGTTCAATACATCATCGAGGTGCTCCAAAGATATGATAACAAAAATAAAAGTACAATAGTTGAACAAACATGCCGACATGATAATGCCATGATTCAGAAGAACATCATCCATTTAAAGTTTGCTTTGATTTGATTGATTTGGCTGGTTGATGTTTGGTATGGATGGTTGATGTGTTCATGATTGAGATTGATGTTCAAATGTTGGGTTGCACTATGATCATTTTGTTTCTTGTGTTGTCCTACTACTGTTTGTCTATTGGTTTAAGCTCAAAGTTTGTTTTCCCCCAGTGAGTTTAGGATTTTTCCCCCAGTCTAGGGTGAGACACAACCGTGATGCCAGGATATGTACATGGAGATTTATGATGATAGGAAAATTGATGGTGAAAGAGAATGGTCGACATGTTCAAATAGATGGAAAAGCTAACCTATCACAAATAGCACCTGTTGCCAGGTTTTCACTAGTTTTTATTGCACTTTTTAAAATTTTATGATTTTTTTGACCATTTTTTTTTGTTACCAAGATGCCCGTTTTCCAAGTTTTCATCAAGGAAACCATTTTTTAGGAAATTTTATGATGTTTTTGTATTTTATTAGGACTTTTAGTGATGCACTGGATGAGTCAGGTATAGTATTTCTTGAGATGCAGGCTATTGAGGGGTTCATCAAACAAATCCCATTTAAGTGTAGACAACTGATATGCTCCTGATCTGAAGGCTAATATGATGCTTTGATCCTGTGTGAATGACTTTGCTGGATGAAAGGACCTGATTGGAATAAATAGTATGAGTGGCAAGTATGGAGGGTGATAAATATGATAGATAAAAGAGGCTATGATAGGATCCCTAATGTGGACACTACGTGGGCCATTAGGCTTTAGATGAAAAGGAGCTTGGGAAATTGATGAGTTATAGTACTTGAAGGGGTCGTAATCAAAGGCACATTAAAAGACATCACCAATGGAAGTGTAATGATATGATGGGTAGGTGAAGATGGATGAGTGGAATGGGATATGTGGTATGAGTGACATGGAGGGAGACCGCGGATCAACAATTTCTTTCTTTGATTTTCTTCTTTGATAGATGCCCCTAGTGATTGGTGGGGAAGAGGCATATTTGGAGATCTACTTTCGCATGCTTTTATTTTTGATTTTTCTGATAGATTTTTATGTTGGCTAGGAGACTTGTCTGGATCTTTTTTTATTTTTTCAAAAGATTTTTGTTTTGGCTAAAGGACTTTACTTGATCTTTCTTTCTTTGCATGCTTTCTTTTGATTCTGGATCTCTATTTGATAAAGGAATTTTTACCTTTGATTCTTGACTTGTCTCCCTTATATTTTCTTTGAGTGATATTTGTTGATCCATGTCTATGAGGTGGATGGATGTGGATGAGATGGATGAAGTGAGATTGGTAGTGGTGATTCCATCAATAGAATCTTTGATACTATCCTTTTTGGTAGTGTTAACATCAAAAGAAGCTTGCACATCCTTAGTGATTTGGAAATATGGTTTAGTAAAGGCCACAATAGGAGATTCATACCCTAGCCCATGGCAGGTGGGATGGAAAGATGATGGTTGGATATCCTCATCGAGGTCATGATCAAAGAGTGGGTTATCATGGATGTCTTGGTCAAATAGGGGGTTGTCACGGGTATCAAAAGTTTGAGTGGGAGCAGATATGGGAAGGGTAGGTGTATCATCAGGATCACAAAAGGTTTCAATCCCAACATGGTCATCTTCTTGCATGCCTTCTGTATTTGTCTTAGCATCATTGTTGGAATTCTAATCCTTCTCGATGGCGGTAGTAGCATCTTTTGCTAACAAATTATCCAAATAGTATTCTCCACATCCTAGATCATGGATTTGGACCTTGGGGTTTGATAGTGCAGTAACTGTGGTAGACGCTTTTAAGGATTCAGGATCAACATGTGTTTAGGAAGAAGATATTCTACAATTGCTAGGGGTTTCAGCGTTAGGACTTAGATTATGGCCATACATGAAAGAATTAGGATCTCCTTGTATTGTGATTTCAACTCCCTCATGAGAAAACTTCAAACATTAATGGTATCTAGAGGATATTGCTTGCATTTCATGCATCCATAGTCTTCCAAGGAGGATATTATAGGTCAAGGGGAGATCAGGGACTTGGAAAACCACATATTTCACCACAGGGCCAACTCTGATTGGTAGAGTAACTGATCCTTTAGATAAGCGCTCTTCTGCATCATATCCCTTCATGGTAATCTTTTTACTGGAGTCTATTACATTTTTTGAATATCCCAATGCATGTATAAAATTTAAAGAGAAGATATTTAAACCAGCTCCTCCATCTATTAGAACACGTTTGGCCATAAATTTATGGATCAAAACCTCAATATGAAGTGGAGCATTATGCAGATGGGTGAGTGATGAATCATCATTTTTAGTAAATGATATGAAATGAGGTGCGGCTGAGTGTCCCACCATAGCTTGGGATTGACAAAAATTCAAATCAGCTAGTACAATGTCTTGTTTATCATGAATTTGATTGTGAACTGCAGAAATGTTAAGAATGGTAGTGTCATAGACATAGTT
The DNA here is from genome assembly GCA_007258455.2 of Sequoia sempervirens. Taxonomy (NCBI): domain Eukaryota; kingdom Viridiplantae; phylum Streptophyta; class Pinopsida; order Cupressales; family Cupressaceae; genus Sequoia; species Sequoia sempervirens. The sequence continues at coordinate 136,852,464 of VDFB02058242.1, read as the reverse complement.
TACATTCTTTCCTTTGCTGTTTGATGAAGAAGATTCCCCTTTTTCATAGTTTGGTAGAGGGTTCTTGAATTCTCCATGATCATTGTTCATTTGGGGTCCTTCCAAAATTATGGTCTTGTTATCAATCAAGTCTTGTATCAATTTTTTTAGTTGTATACAGTCATTTTTCTTATGTCCTTTGTTTCGATGAAAATCGCAGTAATGTGCATCATTCCACCAGGATGGTTTAACTTGTGGGTTATAATCTCATGCCTTTGGTAATGTTATGACTTTAGCTTCAAGAAGATATTTTAATGCTAATTCCAATGATTTTCCTAAAGGTGTGAACCTTCTTCAATTTGAGGATGTTTGATATGGTGGTGGTTTAGTTTCAACATTGTTTTGATTATTGTTTTGGTTGGTGTTTTGGTTCTTGTTTTGATTGCTGGTTAGATTGTTGTTTTGATTTGTCTTGGTGGAAACTGCTATCAAGTTAAATACTAGTTTGGCATTTTGTGTTTTCGCTGAACCCTCATTGTTACCAACATTCTTGTTTCGTTGCCAAAAAATTGGTTTATTGTTGTTGTAATTGTTGGAGGAGTTTGATGAGTTGTTTTCATTGTAAAGTTTTATAACTCCTTTTTTGATCAAGGATTCTTTGATTTTCATCCCATTTTCAATCAATTTCTCAAAAGTAGGTGGACATTGTAATTCCAATCTATAACTCATTTCATCATTTAGACTTTCAATAAAAATCTCCATCGTTTCTTTTTTTGGTATGGGACGAGAATATCTTGCAAAATTCTTCTCCACCTTTGCAAAAATACAAGTAATGATTCACCCTTCTTTTGTTTGGTATTGACAAAGTCTTTCATTGTGAATTTGTGTTGAATGTTATGGAGTATTGAGTGATGAATTTTTTAACCAACTCTTCAAAGGTTTTGATTGGTGGTGCAAGTTTAGAGAACCATTCAAGGCATTGTCCACCTAGGCTACGTGGAAATAATCTCATCAAGTAAGTTTCTTCATGTGCAAACTCAAGACTCATGGTTCTAAATTCCCTCACATGATCTATTGGATCTGTCTTACCATTGTATTTGTCATACTTTGGGAATTCACAATGTTTAGAAAAAGGGATCATGTTGATGGATTGATCAAAAGGATATGGACAAATTTCTTGTAGTAAGTATCATTTTGAGGTTCCCCTTTGCATGTCAAGCATTTGTTGTTGGAGGTTTTTCATTTGAAGAATTAATGTAGTCACTTGTTCTGAATCATTTTCAAGCTTTTTAGGAGATTCTTTCAATTGATTAACATCAAATTCATCAAGAAATTTGACACCTTGTTTAGCCAACATTAGGAGGTATAGGTGTGTGGTTCATGGATGGCTTGTATAGGTGTGATAAGATCTTGACATGGGGATGATGGGGTGTTTTGATCTTGACTTGGAAAAGGACCACGAGGTGTTGAAGATGGAGTAGCTTGATCTTTATTAGGTGTGGAATCATCATGAAGTGGTATGGAAGGCATATCTTTATCTTGATGAGGAAAGGAATCATGAGATTTTTTGGAAAGCATATCTTGATAATCATATGGTAGGACATCATTAGATAGGATGGAAGAACTATCATGCTCCTGGGATGCAATGGAATGATGAGATGGTATGGATTCATTAGATGTGGTGGAAGGAGGAATTGGAAGAATAGTTTTATCTTGAGATGGAAAGGAATCATTGTGGATGCAAAGTGAAAGGAGGGGATCAACATATCTTGTATAGGTGTGATAAGATCTTGACATGGGGATGATGGGGTGTTTTGATCTTGACTTGGAAAAGGACCACGAGGTGTAGGAGATGGAGTAGCTTGATCTTTATTAGGTGTGGAATCATCATGAAGTGGTATGGAAGGCATATCTTTATCTTGATGAGGAAAGGAATCGTGAGATTTTTTGGAAAGCATATCTTGATAATCAGATGGTAGGATATCATTAGATAGGATGGAAGAACTATCATGCTCCTGGGATGCAATGGAATGATGAGATGGTATGGAATCATTAGATGTGGTGGAAGGAGGAATTGGAAGAATAGTTTTCTCTTGAGATGGAAAGGAATCATTGTGGATGAAAAGTGAAAGGAGGGGATCATCATAGAATTATTGAGAGATGGGGTCTTGGTAAAATATTGGAAGAACTTGTGGAATTTTGATATCATTGGATGAAGTGGAAAGAATGCTTTGATCTTGATGTGTAAAGGAGTCTATGCTAGCATGGTTTGGACTGAGAGATTGACATGAATCATTGGATGTAGAAGATATGATAGAAGAAGGTGGTTGGATGGAATCATTAACTTGGGTGAAAGAATCATGAGGTATATTTTGACTTATGGGAGATGAAGATAGATGCATGACATGGTAAGATTGTTCAATATCCTTTGTGTTTGAAGACTTTGATTTGGGTTTCTCATTTAAATTTTTCAAGAAGTCAAAGAAATTGAACTTGGATGATGTAGTTGTTGGTGGAGAAGGTGTCATGTCTGTATTTGTATCAGATGGATAAGAATAGATGTCTGACAAAAAATATCTTTTTGTGGTTGTTTCCCTTTGCATATCCTAGATTTGTTGTTGAAGGTTTTTCATTTGATGAGCTAAAGCATTCAATTTATCCTCATCTATTTCAGGTTGATGAATCTGTGAAGGGGGTATTCTTCAGTCTCAATCATGATGGTTTTATTTTCTGGTTCAAACATACAAACATATGGTGAATTTAACTCTCTGGTTTGATGTTAACTGGATGCGCTAAAACAGAGCTTGGATGCACTAAAAGACTTCATAGATGCGCTAAAACAGAGGATGAATGTGCCAAAAGACTACATGCATGCTCTACAAGACATACCACATGCGCTAAAAGACTGCATGTATGCGCCACTAAACAAACTAGATGCGCTAGAAAATGTACCAAATGTGTTAAAACAATGAATGATTGCGCTAAAAGATTGCATGTATGCACTAGAACAAATGGTGAATGTGCTAAATGATGACTCAGATGCACTAGAAAACATACTATATGCATTAGAAAAATCCAGGGATGTGCTAGATTGTCCCTAAATATGTGATTTTGACTGGTATTCTAGAAATGAATGTGCTAAAATAGGGTATGGATGTAAAATACTGCACAGACACGCTAAAATAAAGAATGAATGCGCTGAATTGGAATATTTTAGTGTTTTTGATAGTCTATTTAGTTGTTTTGCTTCGAATCTGAGTGTTTCCAAAGTGTAATTTGTTGAACAATGGATTTTGCTTGGTTTCCACTTTGCAAACTATGAGAATTGAGTGTTTAAATGGATGATTTTCTTGAATTATGACCTCAAACACAACAACAAGATGTCAAACAAGTGTTTCCACCTAGGAACTAAACATTGAGTGTGTATTCAAGAATCTGGTCTAATTCCTTTGATTTCCATAGGTATAAAACAAGAGAGGACAATACAAACAATTTTCTACTCTCAAGGGTCACTTGAAATACCATAGCCCACATCTTAAAACCATGTTAGCTCACACAACCCTGTCACCCCCTAGAGGGCACCCGTGTTTTTTCCTTTCCTAGGTCTTAACCAAAGCTGAATCCTCTACTTTTGGCTAGTAATCCCTGATGGTTATATGGTGAGTATCTTGGGGGAATATTCTTCCCTCCCCTTGCATTGTGATATAGAAAGTGTTCAAAGACTGACTCGGTTGGCTTCTACACTATAGTTAGTAATAAGGGTTTCCGTTCGGTGTGACAAATGATAAAATCCCTTAGGAGACCTCTCAACCTTTAGAACAAAGGCTTTGGGGATGGTTATCTTGCACACTACTGTCAAATTGTGGACTTTCCCCGAATTCACTTTTGATTATAGTGGGTCGGAAAACTTGGCTTTAGTTGTTCCCACTTAGGTCATTCTCGTAGGGTGAGTATTTTTTCCCACTACGACAAGCCTTCTAAAGGTGTTAATAAAACATAAAATAGTGAGTCTGGCATTCTGGTCACCCAATTAAGGGGAGAGCATAGGCCTATCAATTTCAATCATAGTAGACAAGGGGTTCAATTAACCTTTTAATTAAGCTAGATGCCTATCTTAATCAAAAGAAAACAATAATATTTCTAGCCCCTGCAAACACCATTAGCAGTTTCAACAAATGTCTTTGACAAACGTATTTAGTACAATGGATATCAAATGCTTTTTCTTTCACTTCAATGCTACATTTTCCTCTTAAAACTTGCAATAAATACTCAAAATGTTAGATGAGATCAAGAAATAAGAAGACATAAGGGTTAGATGAATGATTACGAATAAAACCCTAAAACTTAGACCAAGTTACAATATGATTTGACTTTAGGTGTAAAATTGAAAATTTTAACTCTAAAAAAATTAAGAAACACCTAAACCATTGCATAGATTATGAAATTCTACCCCATTTAAAAAAAAGCTTCAAAAAAGACCTCTGTATGACCAAGATACGACCATTTTAAGATTGACTATAAAAGCACTAAAACAGTGACCCAATGCACTAAAAGAACTTTATATGCACTAAAAGACTTCATGGATGCACTAAAACAATCCTTAGATGCACCAAAAGAACTCTTTATGTGCTAAAAGACTTCATGGATGTGCTAAAACAGTACTCAGATGCACTAAAAAAACATCAGATGCACTAAAAGAAGTGTCTGATGCACTAAAATAGTCATTAGATGCGCTAAAACAACATCAGATGCACTAAAAGAAGTGTCAGATGCGCCAAGAGACTCCTTGAATGCGCCAAAGTATGACACAGATGCACCAAAAGATGTTATGGATGCATTGTGCAATAGTCATCCAATGTGCTAAAAGACTTTTTGAATGCGCCATAATAGTCATCCAATGCACTAAAAGACTTTTTGTATGTGCCAAAAGAAATCACGGTTGTGCTAAAAAAAGTTCACGTCTAGAATTTGCAAAATAAATTTTCCAGAAAACGTTAAAAATGGGGATAAGCCTCACGGTGGGCACCATTTTATGTGTGTGAATTTGTGGGAGAGTTAGTAAATCAACACAAACATCAATGAGACACATTATATTAAAGATTCAAATCAAAGAACTAATCTATTTGGAAATAAACCAAATCTCTAAAAATGTTCCATTGTTCTCTATTCTCAAGGATTTATTAAATCACATTGGCTCTTAGATTTTATGTGTGCACTATGATTGTTAAAATGACAACTTGAGAAATGAGATGCTATATAATGTAAGAAATCTAAGTTCCTACATGAAGTATAAACTATGTGATAAAAGCCATGATGCTATGATAATGGAGATATTGACAAATGGATAACAATGCTAGATTATGTGACACAAATGCTGCATAAAAAGCTAAAATGATTCTACATATGCTCAAATATTAACCATTGATATGATAAAATAAAATGAAATTACAAACTAAGACATGATTCTAAGTTAGAATAGTAAAACAATGAAACTTGCTAAATGCTAAATGATCAAATTCTAAATGCTCCAATGCTCCAAAGCTATTCTTGCCCAATAAGTTTTCTAAAAGATATGATGATAAATGCTGTAGCAAAGGGTTGTATTTATAGGATTTTCAAGGCATCTTGGGATATGGCAGCAATCAACGGTGGAGATTCAAACATGAGAGATGAACGGTGGAGATGGAAGAATCTTGGAGGATGTTCCCTTTACCAAAGGAAACATGCCAAATGGATGAAGGAATAAAGTGTGTGAGAAATAAGCCATATGTTAAAAGTTTGTTGAAGATAAATGTAATTTAAATATTAGTCATATTTAATTACATGTGACATTTGATGACATGGCCAAAAAGTGCTGTAGACATGTGACTAATTTTGAATTTTGAAATTATTCAAAATTTAGTGAGGAGATATTTAATTAAATAAAAAAAAACTATAGTCATTTGTTTATTTAATTAAATTCAAAAGAATGTGGTTTAGGGTGAAGAATTTAGAAAAGGGTGAACTATATAAATAAATTGAGAATTTATTTATAAGTAGATGAAATAAAGGGATTATTAATTAAATAACTAGTATTTAATTAATTAATTGTCTTGACAGATTTTAGGTGTATACAATTTTAACTTGTGATTGTCAGAAGTGTAATCATAAGTTTGACACAATACTTTGAACTCAAACAAGAATTGGTCAAGGTCCTTCAAAGTTTTCTCATGAAATGTAGGTAAAAAATAGGGTAAAATATTCTTCATAGGCGGTTCATTAGCCTACCTATTAATAGAAATAGGGAAAGAGAACGTTCTGTTAGGAACCTCTTCTTCCCTTTCATGCCTTTCTCCTTCTCCTTCGTCTTCGATGTTTTCTATGTGGTTGGAGACTATTCGAGTGGATGATGATGAACTCATACTGTATGCTTGAGATCCTTCAGGAGAAGGTATTATATCTCTTCTTATGAATCTTCCAAACTGATCTCTTTGCCTATTCATCAACTATCAAAGATATTCTTACTAACACTTAAGGCTGAAAATTTATTTTTAAGGCTAGATCACTCCCTAGCAACGGTGCCAAAAATGATGGATAGGGGTTGTTTCTGTCATAATTCCCTAATCATTTAATCTTTAATTGTCAACCCAGGGGTGTTAAAGATATATGTGGTAAGAGTTGGATTGGTTTTTGGGGGGGTTTTTTGTTTGGTCCACTTTGTTAGGAGTGGTTTGGAGTTGTTCCTTCCTTATCGGCAGTGGCTCTACGCTATTCTTCTAAATTCTTTCTTACTTAACTTATTCTAAAGCTTCAAAATGAATTATTTTAGAACAAAAAATGTGTAGAGATGGGCCATATTCCAAGCTGAATCAGATCGTGAGGAATGGATGATTAGACTTAATCTAACTTGTAGGAAAATGAGAATCCAACATTTACATGAATTCAAAATCTAATTAATCAACAAAATTGAAATTTAATTCACAAGAAAACTACTCCATTCCCGATTCATCCAATTTGACAAGTAATAATTCCTGCTCTGTGCATATCATATTGAGAACATAACCATTTATCAATGATAAACTGACTATTTTATCTGCAATCTAATTAACTTGGAAGTGAGATAAATTAAAGTAGAAAGGAGTCTAATTAATTAACACAATAATTGAAACAAAGGTTTCAATAATGAAAATTTAGATTTAAGATATATTCTAACTTTAAACTGATGAAACAATTCCAACTTAGAACAAGAATGAAGATGAAATATTTAACTAACAGGATCACCTTCCTTTGAAAGAGTGGGCCTTGCTTTGCCTCTAGAGGGATCTTAACAACATAAATGATCAACTTCTTTTATTCCATCGAATTTTCCCAAATAGGGGCGAAGTAAAAAATATTCAATGAAGAACTAAGAAATGTAATTTACTAAAAATAAAAAACTAATTCAATGTATTGCCTAACTAATTTGAGACCAGATATATATCCTCTCTTATTTGAAAAGTGGGGAAAAGAGGGAAATCAAACTAATCTCCAAATTATTAAAGACATTTTGGAGCACAGGGAGTACAATCATGAAAGTATCATGATATCTTTAGTTGATGCCAAACAAAACTACAGAGGTGGAACGCTGATTGTTGTTTAGCTGACAGGTATCTTGGTCGAAGCTTGCTGAGTCATGACAGGTTAGCCGCCAATCTCATTTGAATGAAAAACGGTTAGCACTTCATCTGATCAATAAATGCTCTTCCAGTCATGAGTTAAATACACATAATAATTAAACAATCACAATATTAAATTCCATTTAATCATTTATTCAAAAGAAATAAGCATTTATATAAAAGCATTCAAATTCTAAGTCTTTATGCATAATTAAGTTCATAAATGAAGTATATAAAAGATAATATCATCAATTTCCAGCCAAATATAAATTATTAAGTATCAAAATTATAAAATATATGAGGTCTCTGTAAGCCCTCATTAGTATTTCACTCAAACATCTCATAGCTACATAAAAATAGTGCAAGTGTTTAAATAATTTAACCATTCACCAATGAGATAGCTTCAAAATGCACCCAAAAAATGGTGCAACAAATTGATTATTTCACTAGGATGATTTTTTTTTGTCTTGCAAGATTTGTGATTAGGAATGAGCTTGATTTTTCTTTAGCACTAAAAACATCTAGAATATGCACAAGTCTTTATTAAAAATAAACAAAAAACATGAAATAGAAGTTAAATTGGTGATGTTCCAATTCAAGCTCTATCATCTCAACAATTTCTAATTGTAACTAAAATATAACTCATTACCTTTTATAGAACTAAGGAATAGGTTTGTTACAAAATCACACATGGTGAGAAAGAAATAAGTGAATTAGAATCAGACACACGAAAACAAAAATATATTTTACACATGGGCTGTCAGTTGCTAATCAGAAGAATTGGTCAAAATTATCTCCCATTGACTTATCTACTGTTGAATATTCACTAACACTTCAAAATTCTAGATAGTATTCATGTATCCTTTTAGTAGACAAAACCTTGGTAGCAATCCTTTGATTCAGGTTTCAATACCATGAATTTGGTCGAATCTTTACCTTTATATCTTTAGCTTTTGTCCTTTATGTCATCTATGCTCAAAATTGATCCTATTCCAACATGCTCTAAAATACCTGCAACTTACTATATGAGTTCCTACATTGGATTATTAACCCACATATGGATTTGAAACCAAATCTTTACCTTCCTATGTGCTTCTTCTATCATCCCTTAGGATTTCTACATCTCTTGATAAATCACTCTCCACATCTGTATCCATAACACTTTTCATCAACATCATCTTACTCAAGATTCTTTCATATCAACCTTAAAAACATACAAATTCATTTTCTATTGGGATTAATCCCATAATAAAAAATAACACCAATCAAATAATCCTCACATTTAAATTTATAATTTGTTACAAATCGGGGCCTCTAAATCACATTTCAATCTACTTTAAAGCTCTTACGAGACCCTTTTTAGGGGCTTCAATCATTATCAAAATTTTGGATATTCTTACCAAATATAGAAATTGAATGATGTCCGGTATCGAGTTTTACAACAAGAAATTTACCTGTAGAGTTGGTTTTATTTACTTTATACATATCATTATCCAAGTATAAGTTATCAAGTTTGTTAATCATCATTATTTGTTACTTATGCCTTAATTAAGATTAGCTTTACTAATAAAATTATCCTTCTACATCGACATCTAGATTAAGAACAAAATTCCTTCATCTAGTCTAGTAAGCATTGCAATCTTCAGTTAAAAAATTTATTGTTCCCAATTTAAGAAACTTTTAGGTTCAACTAATTATGAAGGAATTCAAAAGTGGACCTCATTGAGTGGTGATAAAATTCTTTGAATTTTTATTGGCATTGTTATTGATAGAAAACATGATGCCTCACTGGATATAGGACCTAAGGTGCAACATCCAGTTCCAAAAGACTCAAATTTCCCAAAAAACATTGCAATCCTAACCAATTTTAAATTGTTTCAAAATGCAACTAGTGTTGTTTTGAGCATACTTTAAATTTTCACCAAAATGAGTTATTAAAAGGACACCTAAATTCTAAAGCCTTTATTACCTCATGATTACATAAGCTATAGCTTCTTAAGGTATGGGTTCCCATGTTGCTTAAGTGAAATGGGTTGTGTTGTGAGACCATTAGACATAATACATTTATTATTATTTCAAGTATCCTAAATCCCCCTTATTATCCCTACCTCTATAAACTTATATTTTCTCTTATCTTTTGAAATGAATCATTCTAGATCAATAATTACCTCAAATAAATTTCTTATGCTATACTCATTATCAATCAATATTTAATATTTTCAAATTTAATAAGATATTAATATGAACTAAAATATATTATTATTTATACCTTGTAAATAATCATGATAGATCTAATCCACCAAAATGATGATAGATATTGAGAAGAAATCATAAAGGGTTTGGATTGCATACCTAATTCACCACTCTTAAAAAATCCTAATAAATTTTGTTGAATAGTGCCTATCCATAAAGAAAAATCAACATGAAAATACATATTTCACATGTTTAAATATTTTGCTTAATTTCTATTTATCACTCTCAAAATTATTTTCCTACTACTTTTTGGTTATTCTATTCCCTTTTATCAATTATTTTCTTAACATTGGTAACTATCATCCACCTTTCTCTGGTAATAACCACCAAAGTTTAGTATTTATTTATAAACATCCTTCATTTCCACTTTGTGATGCAAAAGCATCCCAGGTTGTAAAGCAATCTTGTTTCAACCAAAAACATTTATTTTCTTGTAGTTTAGTCTGTACCTATCTCAGTAGTTTCTTCTGCATTTTATTGCTGTATCATTCTTTAGCTCGTGGAGTAGGATATTGGTTCTAAATGAGGTCATCTATAACGTATATAGATTTCAAGATATTTGCATTCAATTTCAAAAATTTATCGCTCTCAACATTTCACTATCAATTCTTAGATAGAGCATTCATGGCCTAGATAGCTCAGTTTAGTTGTGCAAACCTTTTTCGAAATGTGTAGAGCTTGATAGAACATCATTCAAGCATTTTAGGTCTAAGGGGAACTTTTTTGGAGATCCAAAATACATTTCCATCTCTCGATTGGTTATCTTTTCATGTTCTTGGTTGACGTACACATTTGATCTTGCATTGGGTTTGTAAACCCTTGAGGCTAATGCAGGTCATAATTGGAGCTTGAGAATCACATTTAAGATCATTTGTAATCCTTTGGAAAGTAGATAATCAATAGTTCATAAGTTGGGAGTTATATAATTAGATTCAACCTTCAAGGATATGGATTGTAATAAGGCCTTGTTCCAATTGTAATATCTTGTAATACCCTTGCAACAGGCCTGTGAGCCCTAGTCATTTCACATATTAGGCATATGATGCATGTAAGACTATAATTTGTTGAATCACTGATAATTCATGCTTATCGAGTAATTCTTAAATTATTTCCATTGTCTAGGATGCATGGTTGGATAGTCCTTTTTGGAACCTCCATTCATGACTGCACCAAGTGGTATTAGACTGAGTTTGTGAATCTTGAGAAGGAATTCCTTGTGGTGAACAAATCGTTGACCCAAGGTAGCTTGCAAATGTTTTCAACTAAGCACTGATAGTGAGGTAGTCGAGACCTTGTAGCCAAATAATTGAATTGAGACAGTTGCACCAAATCCAAGGAGAGAGATTCCACAAGGGAGAGTGCCTGTTATGGTGAATGTTGCTAGATGAATGGATGAAATTTTGGAAATGATGAGAGCAAGGGGAGTCTAGTTGGATGCTATAGAAGAGGATAGAAGGAGAGGTCTAAACCCTAGACATGTGGATGCAAGTGATGATGATAAATTATATCATGCTACAAATTAGAATAAAGAAACCCTAGAAGAAGAAGAAGATTCAAATAAGGTAAGTATGTTGAAAGCTATTTCCAAGATTGGTAAGAGACCTAGAATTGAAATTCAAAATTACACAAGAAATTTAAACCCTAAGGAATTGATTGATTGGATCAATGATATGGATGAATAATTTAAATATAAAGAAATTGAAGATGCAAAAAGAGTGAGATTTGAAGAAAACTAAGTTAAAAGGACATGCTACTATATGGTGGAAAGAAGTTCAATTAGATAGGAATAGAAGAGGAAAGGAGAAAATCACAAAATGGGATAGAATGGTGACAAAGTTGAAGAATCAATTTATACCTACTGATTATGATCTTGAATGGTTGAAAAGGTTTCAAAACTTGAGGCAAAAGGAGAAGTCTATGAAGGAATATACTGAAGAATTATACAAGATGATCATTAGGGATGGACATAGTGAAGCAAGAAAGGAAAAGGTTGCATGGTACATCAACAGACTAAGAACAAACATCCAAGAAGAATTGTGCCTAGTGAAGATGACAATAGCTGAAGAAGCATACCAATTTATTCTCAAGGTAGAAGAAAATTTGAACAAGAAGTTTAGAAAAAGACATAAAAGTGCAAGAGGAAGATTCCAGAGAAGTGAATCATAATATGGAGAGAGGATACCATATGTAGGGAAAAACAAGGATGGGAAACCCTATCGTAGTGAAGAGAAGGACAAAAATTCATACTGCAAAGGAAGAGAGGATAAAAATTTCTATAGCAGTGACATAGGGTATAATTCCTACCGCAATGATGGATATAGGAGAGATGAAGATATGAGAAGAGACCATTTAGAGGAACCTGTTTCAAGTGTGGAGGTGAAGGACATAGAGAATATGAATGTCATCAAGGAAGCACCAATAAGAGGATTGAGAATACCAAAAGATAATCATATGTGGATGAATAACTAGTTGGATCCCCTAGTTCGATTGGGAAACCATAGAAATACAAGTCATTAGTAACAAGGAGAGATTTGATGCATGAAGAAGTGACTGGGGAATCACCACAAAGAAAGAATTTGTTTAGGAGAAGATGTAAATATAGAGGAAAGATATATAAAGTTATCATTGATAGTGGTAATATTGATAATTTAGCTTTAGAAGAAATGGTAACCAAGTTGAATTTGAAGATATTGAAACATCCAAAGCCCTATAAGATAACATAGATTCAGGAAGAACATAAGATCTTGGTAAGTGAGAAATGTTTGGTGAAATTTCATATAGGGTCATATAATGATGAAGTTTTGTGTGATATTATACACATGGATGCATGCCATTTATTATTAGGAAGACCATGGAAATATGATAAGAAAACAATTCATGATGGAAGGAAGAATACCTAAACTAGACTTCAAATGGCAAGAGAACTATATTGATACCTTTGGGAGAAGAGGACAAAAAGGAGGCTTGTGTCACTACCAGACTATGTTTGGTAGATGGAAGGGAGTTATTGGAAGGATTAAGGCATGAAAAAATGGTTTTTGCATTGATTCCAAAGGAGTGTAGTGATCCAAAAATAGAGAATTCCACCACCAAGGGAGAAGATCCACCATAGAAAAAAGTAGCAAAACTGTTGACAGAGTATGAATATATCATATATGATAATGTACCAAATGGACTTCCACCAGTTTGGAGCATTATTCATCATATAGATCTAATACCAGGAGCAAGTTTACCTAACAAAGTGGTACATAGGATGAAACCTACAAAAAATGTGGAGTTGAACAAACAAATACAAGAGTTTTTGAAGAAGGGATTGATTAGAGAAACCTTAAGCCCATGTGTGGTACTCACGGTATTGGAACCAAAGAAAGATGGAGAGTGGAGAATGTGTATAAATTCAAGAGAAATTGATAGGATCACTGTCAAGTATCAATTCCCATTGCCAAGAATGAATGACATTATGGATTTTTTGAGTGGATAAAAGTATTTCATAAATATTGACCTAAAGAGTGGGTATCATCAAATCATAATCAGAGAAGGAGATGAATGGAAGACTGCATTCAAGAATAGTGAAGAATAGTATGAGTGGTTAGTGATACCTTTTGGATTTACCAATGCACCTATCACTTTCATGAGGTTGATGAATGAGGTACTAAATAAATTCTTGGGTAAGTTTATTATTGTCTATTTGGATGATATTATAATTTTTAATAAGACTAGAGAAGAACATTTATGACACATTAGACAAGTATTGCAGAGGTTGAGAGAAGAGAAGTTGCTAGTAAACATCAAGAAGTGTAGCTTTATGAAGACAGAGTTGGTATATTTGGGTTTTGTCATTTCTACTGAAGGATTGAAGATGTAACCTGAGAAGGTTAAAGCAATTGTTGAATGGCCTACACCAATGAACATTAGAGAGGTAAGATCATTCTATGGATTGGAAAGTTTCTACCAGAAATTCATTAGGGGATTTAGTAGCATTTACACACCCATGAAATAAACAATGAGAGGATTTATGAAAGAATTTAAGTGGACATACAAAGACCAAAGAAGCTTTGAATTGTTGAAGAAAAAGGTGACAGAGAAACCCGTGTTCATGTTACCTGATTTTGACAAAGTGTTTCAAGTTGATTATGATGCCAGTGTAAATGAAAATGGAGCAGTGTTGAGTGAAGAAGGAAGACTGATAAATTATTTTAGTGAGAATTTGAATGATGCTAGGAGTAGATATTTAGTTTATGATTAGGATTTCTATGCCATAATTCAAGCCTTGAAGAAGTGGAGACATTATTTGTTGCCTAAGGAGTTGTATACTGATCATTGAGATTTATAAAATTTGAACAGTTAGGGTAATTTGAACCAAAGACATATGGAATGGATTGAGTTCTTATAGAGTTACACATTTATGTTGAATCATAGGAGCGGTAAGTCAAATAAATCTATAGATGTATTGAGAAAGAGAATGAATTTGCTGACAATAATGAAGATAGAAGTACTGGGTTTTGAAGAACTAAAACATATGTATGAGGATGATCTAGATTTTGTTGAAGCATGGAAGGCATGCAAGGAAAAAATAGTGAAAAATAGGATTCAATGGTTGGATTATTTCATTCATGAAGATATGTTGTTTGAGGGAAATCAATTATGTATTCCAAGGAGTTCAATAAGGGAGAATTTAATCAATGAAAAGAATAGTGGAGGACTAGCAGGACATTTTGGAGTTGATAAGATAGTAGCTTTAGTGATTGAACACTATTTTTGGCCACATATATATAAGGATGTCAGGAAGTATGTTTAAAGTTGTAGAATTTATCAAGTAGCAAAAGGGACTTGTCAAAATACCAGATTGTATAAACCTTTGACAATATCAGAGAGACCTTGGGAATATATAAGTATAGATTTCATATTGGGATTACCAAGGACACAAAGAAGCTATGATTATATAATGATAATAGTGGAAAAAAATTCTTAGATGAAAAATTTCATTCCTTGTAAGAAGACTAATGATGATGTGCATTTTTATAGTCTATTTTTCAAGGAGATTATGATATTTCATGTATTACCAAAGAGCATAGTTTCAAACAAGGACACCAAGTTCATTGGATACTTTTGGAGGACATTGTGGAAGAAGATGAAGACAAACCTGAAGTTTAGTTTAGCATGTAACCCATAGATAGATGGAAAAATAGAGGTAGTAAACATGAGTTTGGGTAACTTATTGAGATGTATGGTTGGAGATAAGGTAGAAAATTGGGACATTGTTCTACCATAAATAGAGTTTACATACAATAATTCAATAAATTGACATTGAAGACACCATTTGATATTGTGACATGAGTACATCCTAGAGGAGTTGTAGATCACAAAGACATCGGTATGGAGGATAAGAGGAGTTTAGAACTAGAAGAATTTTTAGGATTCATGGAAACATTGCATAGTTAGGTACGGGAACACTTGGAGGACATGAACAATAAGTACAAGCAACAGACATATGAGAAAATGAGACAAATAATTTACTGTTGGGGATGAAGTTATGGTATATGTAAGGAAGGAAAGGTTTCTAGTAGGAACATACAATAAGTTTAAGATGAGGAAGTTTGGACCATGTAAGATTCTCAAGAAGTTTGATTCAAGAAATAAATATGAAGTAGATTACCAAAAGCATTAGGTATATCACCTATTTTCAATGTTATAGAAATCTATGAGTATCATGAAGGACAGAAAAGTGGGAGTGACAAAGAAGTAGAATTGGAAGAGTAGTTACCACATCAACCACTAGAAAAAATTGAGCAGATCTTGAACATCAGAATTGGAAGGAGCACTAGGTACATGCAGTATAAGGATTACCTTGTAAAGTGGAAAGGTAGAATAGTGGAGGATTCATCATGGATTTATTTGGTGGAGGTGGACCACTTTGGTTTTCCTCTAGTCCCTAGAAAGTGAGGGACTCACTTTTCTTCCAACCCCAGGTGTCTGATGCAGGAGCATCCTTGGTTGTAAAGCAATCATGTATCAACCAAAAACATTTCTTTTCTTGCAGTTTAGTCTGTAGTTGTCTCAACATTTTCTTCCACATTTTACCACTGTATCATTCCTCAGCTTACAAAGTAGGATATTGGTTCTACATGAGGTCATCTACAACATATCCAAATTTAAGGAGACTTTCATTCATTTGCAAAAAAATACCACTCTTAGGATTTCACTGTTAGTTTTCAGACAAAGCATTCAGGGCCTAGTTGGTTCAGTTTAGTTATGTAGATATTTTTTGAAATGTGTAGAGCCTAATGTAACATCATTCAAGCATTTTAGGTCCAAGGGGAACTTTCTTGGAGATCCAAAATACATTTCCATCTCCTAATGGGTTATCTTTTCATGTTCTTGACTGACCTACACGTTTGATCTTGCATTGGGTTTGTAAACCCTTGAGGTTGACATGGATCATAAATGGAGCTTGAGAATAATATTTAAGATAATTTGTAATCCTCTAGAAAGTAGTTAATTGATAGTTCATAATTTGGGAGTTAGATAATTAGATTCATCCTTTAGGGCTGTGGATTGCAATAAGGCCTTGTACCAATTGTAATATCTTGTAATGGCCTTGCGATAGGCCTATGGGCCCTAGTCATTCCACATATCAGGAATATGATGCATGTAAGACTATAATTTGTTGAATAAATGATAATTCATGTTTATCGAGCATTTCTTGTGTTATTTTTGCTGTGTTGAACTCTAAGCTACATGGTTGGACAGTCCTTTCTGGAACCTCCATTCGTGATTGCACCACTTTTCTATTGCATAAATAAAAAATGTATATGATGTTCCAAGAAAAATTCTCATTCCATACATGTAGGGTTATGATGACACTCATCCTTGCTACAAATTCCTAAAATATAACTAAACTACAACTAGTATGTGGAGAGGGTAGGTTTTTTTACTAAAAGTAGCCCAAACAACCTCTATAGAGGTTTTAAAACTATTAATAAAAGATAAATATTTAGCTATAGGTAAAGGAACTAGGTTGCAAGTGCAATTGTCAGTTCCTAGAAAAAATGAATTATACTACAATAACTAGTCCTATGCTACAAGGGTGGGGTAATAGAACACCAATTTATAGAATACCTAGATACTCATACACAAAATATTAAATTCTAGAGCAACTAAACTCATTAAAGTTTACCATTCATAGGAAAAAAACATATATATATATATATATATTTAAAGATAATTTTTATTTCTTTAATCTCATAATATCATTCATCTACATACATTCACTCCCATTTATAATATTGGTCCAAAAATTAAGGATTTTTCTTTCTTTCTCGTTGTTTTTCTATTACATTCACTTCTATTCCTCTTTACCTTTTTATTCTTCCTCTTTATTTTTGGTTTCTCTTTTTCCTAACTCTTAATCTATCTTCTTCTTTATGTTTTTCTCTCCCCCTTCATTATTTCTTTTCTTTCTTCCCCAACCAATGCCTCCCTCCCCCCAAATTTGGAAATTTCTACAAAATCTCACCTAAAATGGGCAGAGTGCTCAAAATCCCACCATAAATGCACACCAACTCATTCCTAGGTTCAAAATTCCCACTCAAATTGCTCCTCTATTTTCCCATATTGTAGGTCATTAATACATGAAAGAGTAGGTATTTTTCACAACACCAAATATAAAAATCAAGTTTTAAATCACAATGTATGTAATGGTGGGTAGAAGAAATACAATACAATAAAATAAAGCCCCCCAAAAATATGTGATTCCCTTGCATCGAAATTCCATGGTATAAAAATTTGTGACCACTTCTCACTACTTAAAACTATATATTATTACAAGTTAAAATTTTGTTATTGTTGGTTATAAATTAGTTGCAAAATTTGTATTATTATTGTATGTTACTTTCTCTATTACTAGGAGATGAGCTGGGATAACTCAATCTCTATTGGGCTTAACCAGGTGACATCCTCCACTATTATATTCTTCTATTTCATTAGATATTCATTGTATTCTCTTTCCATAATCTTCCTAACCACTCTAGAGTCTAAAATGCATTCAATATCCTCTCGTTCTCTCTCAGGTAGTTGTTCCATCTATTTTCTTGGTGGTGATTCCTCTTTCTCTTTTTTTTTGGCAATATCTCTCTTTCATAGTAAGTATACAAATAAAAAAATTAAAAAATGGAGAGATTTCTAGGCATATAGGTAGTTCTAACTCATTAGTATTTGGTGAAAAATTCTTGATAATTTTACATGGTCCAATCTTCTTCCACTCGAGATTTTTATAGGTATAGATTGAAAATATTTTCATACATAGATGTGCAAGAACCATATCTTCTATTTCAAAATGATTTTCTCTCCTCTTTGATTCTTATTTCTCTTTATATTTTTGGCTACTCCAATTGAGTCTTCCCCTTAATTGCTAGTAAATAATTGCAAATATTTGACAAACTCTTCTCCTACAACACTTCAGAACCCTTGAAATTTGCAAGCTCCATTAATTCTAAAATACCGCTAATTCTATATCTAAAAACAATTTGGAATAAAATATTACCTACACTTTTGTTGACTAAATCATTGTAATAAAATTCATCTTGTAATAATGTCAATTCCCATTGCTCAATCTTGTTGACTAGATATGGAAGATTTTATAACACTACTATGTATTGTAAACACGCTTTCCTTAAATGCAATTCATATATGTAATGCGAAAGAAAATTTTCACATTTTCCTTATTGAAATTGTTACATTTCAAATTAAAATGGTCATAATTTCCTCTTAATTATTGTTCACATAAAATGAATGTTATATGAAGTCAAAAAAAATATTATGGATTTTTAGCATGTGAATACTTTTTATCTGGTTAATTCCTTCAATATATCTAGTTTTGAAAGTTGAGTATGTAACACCCTCACAAATTTATTGAAGAAGGATTATTTTCAATAGAACGAATTTGCTAATGCAATATTAGAAATGTTGAAGTAGGTTATGTGCACAACTCCAATGCTTTCCACTCCAAATTTTATCAAGGACTTTATTGTGGAATGTGATGTTTTAGGAAATGGTATAGGATTAGTTCATGCTTGAGGGTCAACCCATTGATTTGAAGAGTCATCAATTAAAGGGTAAGAATAAACTCAAACCTATTTATGACAAGGAAATGCTAGCTATTCTTCAAGCAATAAAACAATAGAGGCCTTATCTAATGGGTAGAAACTTCAAGGTTAAGATAGATCATGATAGCATAAAATATTTTTTGGAACAAATATTATATTTTGAAGAGAAACATAAATAGGTCACTAAGATGTTTGGATATGATTTTGATATTGTATATAAGAAAGATAAGGAAAATATTATGGTAGATGCACTATTGAGGAAGGATGAATATTTATTGTGTGCCATATCAATATTACAAAAGATTGGGTAGTAGAAGCCAAAGAAAAGTGGTTGAATGATGTTTCTACAAGTAATCTCATTCAACAATTACTGAGTGACCCTATTAGTTTAGATAAGTTTTGTTGGAAGGGAGATACTTTGCGGTATAAAGAGTGGTTGTATCTTTGCATGAATTCCTCTCTCAAACAAAATATTCTCGTAGAGATTCATGAGTATCTAATTGGTGGTCATTTAGAATTTTTAAAGACATATCATTTGATTAAGAATAAATTCTTTTGGAAAGGGATAAAAGGGTATGTTCAAAAGTTTATAGAAGACTATTTGGTTTTCCAAAGAAATAAAGGGGAGACAATTAAGAAATTTGGTCTCTTGTAACCCTTGCTTATTCCCAACTAATGTTTTGCACTATGTTATCATTAGTGTTGTCATTGATATCAGACTTTGATACAAATATGTTGAGAAGGTGTGTATGGTGTTGAGCAGGTGTTGTAAACGCAACAAGGTTACTTGGTTTCCAAGTGCTTTTGAGAAAATTTGCATAAAGATGGTACAAGGTGATTGGGAAATGTTCTGTATTTTTCTCTGTATTTCTTCATTCTTGAAGATGTGCTTGTGTGATTTGAAAGTAATGATCAAAGGTCTTCAAAGCTGTTATATCTAGAGTTTCAAGTTCTAGATCATGTGACAATAGAAGATATGTCTGATAGTGTGTTGGACTATCTTTGGCTTGTGAAGAGGGTCATATGGGAGAAATAAAATTTCTCCACATTTCTTTGCATTGAAGTTTCTTGTCTTGCGGATTTGGGAATGTGTTAATATTTCCTATACCTACCTTCCCTTGGATTTATAGTGTTCAACTATTCTGTGAGCCTGGTTCATGAGTTGTATCTCGGTGGCAGTTTGACTGGTTATACAAGATGATAGTATTCTTAGTTTCATGTGTTTGCACCAGTGTTTTTGAATATTTATTAATTTTGGAATATTCTATGGTTTTGTGTAATGTTGCTACATAGTTTACAAGATTTTTTAAGTCTTGGTGAAGTGTGAATTTGGTTGCTTGATAGTGTTAATGTTGACTTGGTATGTTAGTGCTATTTATAGATGATCTTCGTGGTTTGTGGAAGCCTAGTGTAGCATGTCAATGTAGATTATTGTCTTGGTTAACCCTTGATGTGGTCCACCCTCACTTCTTTCCACCACGAAGGTGTTTGGTGCTGACCTATTTGGTGGTTGCACGTTTGAGGTGCATATGTTTCACTGGAGCTGACCTAGAGAAGGTTATTCGAGGTTGAAAAAGGTATACACACAAGGTCAAAAGTTTGGAGATGTGTGAGGTGTGGAATGGTGTATGCGTGATCATGTGTTGAGATCTGAGTGCAAGCAAGAATTCCCAAGACTATCGAAAGTAGTGAGTAGAAGGTGTGTCTATAGTTTAGTGTGCCAAAATTTGCTGGAGGCAATGAGTTGAAGTTACAAATGGTAAAGAGACATTTTGGTGGTTTATCTAGTTGCTCTAAGTTAGTGAACCTCCTTGTAACTATTTCTTTGTAATTCTAAAGAAGTGATCTTTTTGGGTAGTGAGCCCTTGATAGCGAGCCTTTCTCTTTTTAGATAGTGAGTCCTTTGGGTAGTGAGCCCTAGGCAGTGAGCCTCTTGTAATCAATTTTGGTTTTCATATAGTGAGTTAATCCTCATCATGGTTTTTACCTTATATGGTTTTCCATGTAATAATTTGGTGTTCTATTGTGAATGATTATGGATGTGTTGCTATTTGATTTGTTTACTTTCATGCTAATACTTAATGAGGTTTTGAAGGTTTTAATGCATAAATGATTCACCCCCCTCTCAGTTGTCTTGTGTGTCTAACAATTGGTATTAGAGCTGAGGTTCCTTGGAAGAAGCTTAACCACTTGAGGTAGATCCATATGGCACAAATGAATGGTGTCAAAGCCCCTATGTTTGATGGAAAAAATTATGCCTTCTGGAAAGACAAGATGGAAGCCTTTCTCATCACATTAGGGTTTGGCATATGGAAATAAATAGAAAATGGATATACTATGCCTAATACTCCTCTGAAAAGTGAAGATGAAATCAAGGAGTATGAGAACAATGGAAAAGCAAGGAATGCTATTTTGAGTGGGCTTTCAGATTCAAAACTTGTGAAGATGATAAGCTAAAAAACTACTAAAGAGGTCTCGGAGAAGTTAAAAAGAATTTATGAGAGACATGATAAGGTCAAGAAAGTAAAGATGAATAATTTTCAAGGATAACTTTGAAACCCTAAGGATGTTAGAGGATGAAGATATTGCATGCTACATGCATAGGGTGGATGAAATTTTCAATTGCATCAATGATATTGGTGGAAAGCTAGAGGAGAATGAAGTTGTGTAAAGGTATTGAGAACTCTTCTTAAATATAGTGCTAAAGTTTTTTCTATTGAGGAAGCTCAAAATCTAGATCAATCCACTAGAGATCAATTGTTTGGTGCTTTAACTACTTTTGAATTAAGAGAGTTTAACAAAGATGCTCCAAGGAAAGAAATTTCTTTTAAAGCTATCAAGAAAGAGATGAATGATGAATCTAATCTAGATGATTTTGATGAAGTGGAAGCTAATTTTGTAAGAATATTGAAAAAGGGCACTAGCAGGTATAGAGATAAGTTACCTTTCAAGTGTTTCAATTGTGGAAAGATAGGTCACTATGCTTCAAAATGTCCATATAAAGTTTCAAATGACAAACATAAAGATCATAAAGGTAAATCCTTCAAGAAGAGTTATTATGTTAAAGAAGATAGTGATGATGAGAAATCAGACTACCTGGATAATGAAAGTGATGAATACTTGTTCATGGCTTTGAATGTTGGAACTAATTCTACTAACCTTGAGAGAAGTGCGAAGGAAATTACTTCAAAATAGGTCACAATATTGAAGAAACTATGTTGACTGCCTTTCATGTAAGAGAGGAGAGAAACTACTGGATAATTGAAAATAGATGTTCAAATCACATGATAGGTGATAAGATTAAGTTTGTTAGCCTTAAGAAATATAATGGTGGTTGTGTTAGGTTTGGTGATGACACATATGCTAAGATTTGTGGAAAAGGTTCAATTAGTTTTGATGGAAAGCATAAGACAAATGATGTTCTTTATGTCAAGGGTCTCCAACATAATCTTCTTAGTGTAGAAAAAATGTGTAGCAAAGGATACAATTTGGTGTTTTAGGATGATGGTTGTGAAATTAGAAAAGGAAGATCCAAAATATTATTTGCAGTAGGAACAAGGACAAAAGGAAATGTTTATCAGCTCAAAGGTGCTAGTGGTGAGTGATTTATGACTCAAATCAATGAAAGTTGGCTATGGCATAGAAGAATGGTTCATATCAATTTTGATATCCTGGTAAAGATCAACTCTACTCATGCTATGAGAGACTTTCCAAGAATTATAAAGCCTATCAATGCAATTTGTAAAAGAGTGTCGGTTTGGAAAATAGACAAGGAATAGGTTTAAAAATAAGGAACATTATACTACAAGAACTTTAGAGTTGGTGCATATAGACCTATGCGGACCTACCAGAAAAAGAAGCCCTCAAGGTGAAAAAGAAGCCCTCAAGGTGACAGGTATTTTATGTTGTTAATAGATGATTAATCTAGAATGACTTGGGTGACCTTTATCAAAGAAAAATAAAAAT
Organism: Sequoia sempervirens; assembly: GCA_007258455.2. Lineage (NCBI taxonomy): Eukaryota > Viridiplantae > Streptophyta > Pinopsida > Cupressales > Cupressaceae > Sequoia > Sequoia sempervirens. Next base: position 136,829,528 of record VDFB02058242.1, on the reverse strand, counting down.
CTCTAGATAAATTTAAAGCATTTAAATTTATGGTTGAGAATGAAATGGATTTAAAAATCAAGTGCTTAAGTTCTAACATATGTGGTGAGTTTACCTCAAATGAGTTTAATAGTTTTTGTGAAGATAATGGGATAAAGAGACATTTATTAGCTCCTAGGACTCCACAACATAATGGGGTTGTGGAAAGGAAGAACATGATAGTTCAGGAGGCAACAAGAACCATGCTGAAGGAAGCTACTCTACTAGATGCCTATTGGAGAGAAGCTATCCATACCACAATTTACATTCTCAACAGAGGAAATGAAAGAGTGAACATTCAAAGACCACCTATGAGCTATGGTATGGAAAAATTCCTATTTATTTTAGTGAAATATCTCAAAGTGTTTGGAAGTAAATATTATATTATAAGGGATGAAGAAAACTTAGGAAAGTTTGATGCAATATTAGATGAAGGAATCTTTCTTGGATACTCTACAAAGAGAAACACATATAGGTGCTATAACAAGAGACTAAAGAAGATAATTGAAAGTGCAAGTGCCAAAGTGGATAAAGAATCACATCAAAGCTCAGTGTTGACAGAAGGACATGAATTTGATCAACCCCTTTGCAAAGAAGAAGAAAAATAAGAAGACAAAGGAAAGAGATGCTAGTGGAAGAGGAAGAAGCTCCAAAAAAGAACCCTACAACTCCTAAGTAAGTGAAAAATAAATCATTCCGAGGATCAAATAATTGGAGATAAGAGAAAAGGTGTTTTGACAAGAAGAAAAGATGGTATGGTAAATTTTTGCTTACTTTATAAAATAGAACCTAAAATAGTTGGTGAAGCATGTAGGGATGAAAATTGGATCAATGCTATGGAAGAAGAATTGATGCAGATTGAGAGGAATCAGACATGAGAATTGGTCCTAAGACTAACAAACAAGAATGTGATAGGAACTAAATGGGTTTTTAGGAACAAGCTGAATGAAGATGGAGAAGTTATCAGAAACAAGGATAGGATTGTGTGTAATGGCTACTCACAAGTGGAAGGAATATATTTTGAGGATATTTTTTCTCCAGTAGCAAGAATGGAGGCTATTAGGATGTTTTTTGCTTTTGCAACACATAAAGACTTCAAGGTATATCAGATGGATGTTAAGTCTGCTTTTTTGAATGGTGAGTTAGAGGAAAAAGTGTACATTGAACAACTAGGATGTTTTCTGTTATCAGAAGATCCTAATATGGTCTGCAGGTTGAAGAAGGAATTATATGGGCTCAAGTAGGCTCCTAGAGCATGGTATGCAAGATTAGACAAATACTTAATACAACAAGGATTCAAAAAGGGTATCATAGATAACAACCTTTAATTCAAAGTTGAGAAATATCAAATCCTGATTGTGGTTGTGTATGTTGATGATATAATATTTGGACAAAATGAGACCATGTGTAAGAATGCAAAGGAGATGCAAAATGAGTTTGAAATTTCAATGCTTGGGGAGATGAATTTATTCCTTGGGCTACAAATTAGTGAATGAAAAAAAGGTATATTCATTTCACAATCAAAATATGTAAAGGAAATGTTAAAGAAGTTTGGGATGGAGGATTATAAACTAGTATGCACTCCCATGGTTACTGGTTGTAAATTAAGTAAAAATAATGAATCTACTAAGACAAATCATACTAAGTATAGATCCATGATTGGTGGATTGCTATATCTAACTACAACTAGACATGATATTATGCATGCAGTATGTCTTGTGGAAAGATTTCAAGAAGATCCTAGAGAGTCACATGTGGTAGTAGTCAAAAGGATATTCAAATATTTGAAGGGCACTCTGGACTATGGTCTATGGTATTCTAAGGATACTAAATTCTCTTTGAGTGCTTATACAGATGAAAATTGGGTAGGTTTTATAGATGACAGAAGAAGTACAAGTGGAGGTTATTTCTTCCTAAAAAGAAAACTAGTTTCTTGGATAAGTAAGGAGTAGGATTCAATGTCATTATCTACTATAAAGGTAGAATACACTGCTGCAACATCTTGTTGTACACATGTGTTATGGATGAATCAAGCATTGAAGGATATCAAAATATCATATGATGAACCTATTTCCATCTTGTGTGATAATAAAAGTTCTATCAAAATTTCAAAAAATCTTGTAATTCATTCAAGAAAAAAACATATCTATATATAGTATCACTTTCTAAGAGAGAAAGTTGCTGAGAAGGAAGTGAAGTTGGAGTATGTACCCACAAAGGATCAAATAGCAGACATTTTCACAAAGGCTCTTCCAAAAGATACGTTTGAGTATCTTAGACATAAGCTAGGGGTTATTGTCCCTCCTTTCACCAAGATGTATACAATTATGCATCTATCTAGGGGAGAAATTCAAGATATATTCTTTGTCTTAGACTGATGAAGGCTACCTCTCAGGGGATAAAGTAGTGGTCTTTTTGGCTAGTGTAGTCAGGGGGAGCACATATTGTGCCTGAAGTGAAGTGTGCAGATGTTTCCCTTTTCCATTGATGTAAAAGGGGGAGAGAGAAGTCTGGAGAGAGAAGTATAAAAAACATAGGGAAAGAAATGTTCAAGTAAGGGGGAGAGCTATTTGAGTATTGGAGATACAAAGTTTCTTTTGTTGTTAATGGGTTTTTAGTGGATGTTGTCATCAATGAAAAAGGGGGAGATTGTTGCACTATGTTGTCATTAGTGTTGTCATTGATGTTAACCTCTGGTAAGAATATGTTGAGAAGGTGTGTATGGTGTTGAGCAAGTGTTGTATATGCAATAGGGTTACTTGGTTTCCAAGTGCTTTTGAGAAAGTTTGCATAAAGATGGTACAAGGTGGCTGGGAAGTGTTTTGTATTTTACTCCACATTTATTCATTCTTTAAGATGTGCTTGTGTGATTTGAAATTGATGATCAAAGTTTGTAGAAGGTATTATATCTAGAGTTTCAAGTTTTGGATCATGCAATAGTAGAAGATATGCTTGACAGTGTGTTGGACTATCTCTAGCTTGTGAAGAGGGATATCTAGGAGAAATGAAATTGCTCCAAATTTCTTTGCACTAAAGTTTCTTATCTTGTAGATTTGGGAATGTGATAATATTTCCTATACCTACCTCCCCTTTGTTTTTTTAGTGCTCAAATGTTATGTAAGCTTGGTTCATGAGTTGTATCTCAGTGGTAGTTTGATTGGTTGCACAAGATGTTAGTATTCTCAGTTTCATGTGTTTATGCTAGTGTTTTTGAATATTATGTTGATGTTGGAATATTCTAGGGTGTTGTGTAACATCACTACATGGTCCTTAAGATGTTTTAAGTCTTGGTGAAGTGCGAATTTTGGTTGCTTGATAGTGTTAATACTGACTTGGTATGTTAGCGCTATTTGTGGATGAGCTTCATGGTTTGTGGAAGCTTGGTGTAGCATGTCAATTTATATTTGGGTCCTAATTAAATCTTTATGTGATACACCCTCACTTATTTTCACTGTGGAGGTGTTTGGTTTTGACCTATTTGGTGGTTACATGTTTGAGGTGCATATGTTTCACTAGATCTAACCTAGAGAAGGTTATTCAAGCTTGCGAAAGGTATATATGCAAGGTCAAAAGTTTGGCTATGTGTGAGGTGTGGAATGATACATGTGTGAACATGTGTTGAGATTTGAGTATGAGAAAGAATGCCTAATACTACTAGAAGTAGTAAGAAAAAGGTGTCACAGTTTAGTGTGCCAAAATTTGTTGGAGTTAGTGAGCCGAAGGTTGTGGATGGTAAAGAGACATTGTGGTGGTTTCTCCAATTTCTTTGAGTTAGTGAACCTCCTTGTAACTATTTCTTTGTAATCTAGAAGAAGTGATCTTCTTGAGAAGTGGGCGCTAGGCAGTGAAACTCTTGTAATCAGTTTTGGTTTTCATATAGTGAGTTAATCCTCACTGTGGTTTTTCTCTTATAGGGTTTTCCACGTAAAAAAAATGGTGTTCTATTGTGAATGATTGCAAATGTGTTGTTGTCTCATTTATTTACTTTCATGCTAATACTTAATGAGAGTTTGAAGGTTTTAACACATGACTAATTCACCCCCTGTCTCAATTGTCCTGTGTGTCTAACACAACATTGGGAAGAGGTCTCCATTGAGTTCATCCCAAGTCTTCCAAGATCTAATGGTAAGAATTGTTAGTGTTAGAAAGGTAGATATCTAACAATTAAATGTAGATTTAATTAATAAACAAAGAAACTAAAACACACACAGAATAAATCATAACACAAAGAATTTAACATGGTTCACCCAATCTAGGCTACATCCACCAAACCACAACCATCCAATACTTTTATTATCCAGTACAAAACTTATTACAATCTTGCGAATAATCGCGTTTTTCATCATACTGTAACACCCATCCGAACCCCTTTTTATCAAGCTTAGAAGCTTCTAGATTTTTGGGTTCTACATAATTGGATTTTTTTTTTTTTCGTTGAATTTTCCCTTTTTTGGTGATGACGCGAAAAAGTAGGATGAAATTTTTTCTCGGGGGCTACCGCCCCCAAACCCCCGCTTTTCGGAGGCCCCGACCTGACCCCGAACCCTGAAAAGGATACATGCCAGGGTGTATAGTATACCATGGGCTATATAGTATAACATGATTAGTCGCCACATACCAACAATATCCCACTTGGAGACTAATCAAGCTCTACACCAACACAATCTCCCACTTGGAGACTAATCCTGGACGACATTGCTGCAATTACAGCTCCCACTGGAAATAAGTACCTTGGACCCTTCTACTCTGTTATACTTGGATTTAACCTTGAAGGCCAACCAAAGCTGAAGAGGAGCTTAGCTTCTCCCTTGTCACCGCCTTCATAAAAATATCCACTGGATTGACATCTGTATGTATCTTGTCCAGCTTGACCTATCCATCCTCCAACACCAACTGAATGAAATGATATCTCAACTGTATGTGTTTTTTTTAGAATGCAAGGTAGAATTATTTGCAAGATGTATAGCACTCTAGCTATCTGTAAACAAGTAATTTCCAGCCTGTTGTTTTCCCAACTCATCCATGAAAATTTGCAACCATATCATCTCCTTTGCTACCTCTATTGCAACAACATACTCTGCCTCTGTGGTGGATAAAACAACCACCTTTTGCAATCGAGAAATCCAACTCACTGCTGTCCCACCAACTGTAAATACATAACCTGGGTACTCCACCTGGTATCTATATCCCCTACCAAATTTGAGTCAACATAGACTTTTAAATCAGTATTAGAGCCCCCAAAACATAAACATTTATTGGATGTACCTCTCAAGTACCTGAGAATCCATTTTACTGCATTCCAATGCTCAACTCTGGGATGACTCAAATACCTACTAACAACTCCTACGACATGTGCAATATCCGGTCTCGTGCATACCATGGCATACATTAAACTACCTACAATTGAAGCATATGGTACCTTGGACATTTTTTCTTCCTCCTCTTGTGTCTTTGGACACATATCCTTAGTCAATTTAACATGATTAGGAAAAGTTGTGTTGACAACTTTTGCATTCTCCATATGAAATCTCTGCAACACCTTTTCAACATAATTAGCCTGAGATAAATTTTTTTTCCTCTTTTTCCTATCTCTACAAATTTTCATACCAAGGATTTTCTTTGCTTCCCCCAAATCCTTCACAGAAAAATATTTTGCTAATTGTTGTTTTAGCTCACTTATATGATCCATGTTAGACCCTGATACAAGCATGTCATCAACATATAAACATAAAATAATGTAGCTGTCATTATCCAACCTCTTACAATAAACACAATGGTCAAAATTACACCAGCTATAGCCTTGCTCAGCCATAAAACTATCAAATTTCAAGTACCATTGCCGAGGTGCTTGCTTCAAGCCATATAAACTTTTCTTCAATCTGCACACTAGTTTCTCCTTACCTTTGACTTCAAATCCTTGTGGCTGGTCCATATATATTTCCTCTTCCAAATCACCATGGAGAAAGGTTGTTTTAACATCAAGTTGTTCTAAATCCAAATCTTCAGCAACCACAATACTCAAAACAATACGAATAGAAGTCATTTTAACAACTGGAGAAAAAATCTCATCAAAATCAATACCCTTTTTCTGTGTAAATCCCTTTACAACTAATCTAGCTTTAAATATTTTCTTAGCTCCATCCTCCTCTTTCATCCTATAAACCCATTTGTTTGGTAAAACCTTTTTACCTGCAGGCAACTTGCATAATTCCCAAGTCTGATTTTTTAGCAAGGAGTCCATTTCTTCTTCCATTCCATGCTCCCACTGAACCTTGGTATCCACCTGCATAGCTTCATCATAATATTTTGGTTCACCAACATCAATTAACAAAATAGTATACAAAGAGGGAGAGAATCTTTCTGGAGGTCTACTTATCCTTGAAAATCGTCTAACAGGAGTTTGTGGTATTTGTTGTTGCTGTTGTTGCCTAGCATGAGGAACCACTGAAACATCATTGTTTGGAATATTATCCAACACTGTATAATCATTTTCTTTCTTCTCATGCTGCAGCAACAGATCTTTGTACAAAAATTTCTCATTGAATATGACATCCCTACTTCTCACAATTTTTAACTTTCAAAATCCCAAAGCCTATAACCAAATTCATCAATGCCATATCCAACAAATATACATTTCTTTGATTTTGCATCAAGCTTGGTTTCTATTTGGAATCTATACTTGCAAATGCTTCACAACCAAAGTTTTGAAAATAATAACTCACCTTCTTACCTTTCCATGCTTCCTCTGAATACCACAACCCAAAAGGATTAGAGGGACCTCTATTAATTAAATAAATAGCAGTGTTTACAGTCTGCCCACATTTTTAAAGGCAACCCAACATGCAATCTCATAGTCCATGCACACTCCATTATTGTTCTATTCATGCTTTCACCACTCAAATTTTCTGTGGAGTCTTGGAACCATTTTCTGCCTAAGAATACCATTAGAAAGACAATCTTCAAACTCTTTGCTACAATACTCACCACCATTCAGGTTGAGACATTTATCTTTTTACTGTCTCATTCTCAACCAAGCTTCTCCATTTTTTAAAAGTTTCAAATACATCAGATTTTTGCCTAAGGAAATAAATCCATACCTTCCTAGTTGCATCATCAATGAATGTAACATAATACAGAGAGCCACTGAGAGAAGATACCTGAGTTGGTCCCCATACATCCGTATGCACAAGCTCCAATTTCCCATCTTTCTTTTATTTCCCATCCTTGAGAAAACTTACTCTCTTTTATTATCCAAGTCTATTATGCCATAGTGCTGATTCAGAGTCCATAGTAACTATATGATCTTCTACTTGCTGAACTGCAATAATTGTTCCTAAACATTGACCTTTTTCTGTAACAATTAGAGAATAAGGAACAATATGACTTGTACAAAGATATAAGGTGCCTACTTTCACACCTTTTTCTACCACTAAGGCACCCTTTGTGACCTTCCAATTTTTATCACTAAATATAACAACACAACCTTCATCATCTAGTTGCCCTGCTGAAATTAAATTTTTGCTTAACTTTGGAATGTGCCTTACCTCATGTAGTAGCTAATGATTCCCATTTTGCAACTTAATCTTGATTCTTCCCTTTCCAACAATCTGATAGGGTTCATTATCTCCTAAATAAACCAATCCAAAATCCCCTTGGACATAATCAAGAAAATAACTTCTATGGGGGGTAGCATGAAATGAAGCCCCTAAATCTAACACCCAAGAATCATCAGCATTATCAAGGGAAAAAATCAAAGCATCCTCATTAGATTTATTACTTACCACATTTTCCTCTTTACTTCCTTCCTTTTTCTCTCCTTCTTTATTTTTCTGAGACCAACAATCTTTCTTTAAATGACCCGGCTTACCATAGTACCAGCAATCCCTCTTGTCTCTAGATTGGGACCTTCTATCCTTTGAATTTTTCTCATGACTTCCCACAATTTCTGAAATTGTTTCCTCTCCTTTGTTTTTCCCCTGCTTTCTGCATTCAAAACACTACCTGATGTGGATGTTCCACCTGAGCTTTTCCTACAAATTTCCTCACTCAAAATAACACCAACAACATCATCAAATTTCAATGTATTCGAACTAGAAACAAAATTGCTAATAGACATTACCAAGCTATTCCAGCTGTCAGGCAAAGAACACAGAATCAAAAGAGCCCTAAATTCTTCATCAAAGTTTACTTTTACAAAAGTTAATTGACTGGTGACCGTATTAAACTCATTTAAATGATCAGTAACTGACCCACCTTCTACCATTTTCATATTAAATAAACGCTTCATAAGAAATACCTTATTCGAAGCGGAAGGCTTTTCATATAACTTCACCAAGGTTTCCATCAACTCTTGAGTTGTCTTTGATTTTGTAATATTGAACGCCACCGATTGTGCCAGGCATAAATGAATACTGCTAAGAGACTTTCTATCAGAATCTCCCAGTCCTCATCAGACATTGCTTGGGGTTTCGTGGTTTTCCCTTCCAATGGCCGCCATAAATCTTTTTGATAGAGATAGTCCTCCATCTGCATCTTCCATAACTAATAGTTTTGGCCATTGAACTTCTCAACCTTCTTACCCTCATCTTCCATTACTCCCAATCAACCGTGAGACCTTCCTACAGATGATAATCAAAACACAACCTGCTCTAATACCACTTGTTAGGGTTAGAAAGACAAATATCTAACAATTAAATGCAGATTTAATTAATAAATAGAGAAACTAAAACACACACATAATAGATCATAACACAAAGAATTTAACTTGGTTCACCCAGTCTGGGCTACATCCACCAAACCGTATCCATCCAATACTTTTATTATCTACTGCAAAACTTATTACTATCTTGCGAATAATCGTGTTTTTCATCATACTGTAACACCCATCCGAACCCCTTTTTATCAAGCTTAGAAGCTTCTAGATTTTTGGGTTCTACATAATTGGATTTTTCTTTTTTTCGTTGATTTTTTCCTTTTTCGGTGATGACGCGAAAAAGTAGGAGGAAATTTTTTCTCCATACCCCGTCAAGGATACATGCCAGGGTGTACAGTATACCATGGGCTATACAATATAGAATGATTAGTCACCACATACCAACAAGAATGTCACCATGGGAGTAGTGAATTGCCTCACTAAATATGCACATTTTATTGCATTATCACATCATTTTACAAAAACTATAGTGGAAAAAACATTTTTAAAGAATATTCAAAAGCTACATAATATACCTAAGGTTATTGTTAGTGACTGTGATGCTATCTTTAGTAGTATAACTTTTGGATAGATTTATTCTCATGTTTGGGTACTCAATTGGCTCATAGTTCTTCATACCATCCTCAATCTGATGGGTAAACAAACTTTTTTAATAAGCATTTAGAAGAATATCTACATTATTTCAGTTCAAATAAACAATCTCAATGGGTAGATTAGCTACCACTAGTAAAAATGTGGTATAGAACTTCCTTTCATAGTTCATAAAATTATCTCCATTTATGGCATTGGATGGATATTATCCCCCTTCCCTCACATCATCATTGAAGGTGTCACCAAGAGTTCATGTTGTGGAGGAACACATGCCTCATCAACAACAAGTAATTTTAAGATTTAAAGAGAATCTATCCATGACACAAAATCAAATGAAGTAGAAAGTAGACCAACACCATAGTGAAAGAAGTTTTGAAGTTGGGGATTGGGTTTTCTCAAGATTGTAGCCTTACAAGCAAATGCCAATGGAGAAATGGTCAAAGAATACAAAATTATCTCCAAAATATTATGGCCCATATCAAATCACACAAATGATAGGTAGTGTTGCTTAAAAGCTTGAATTTCCATCAATAATAAACATACATCCAATTTTTCATGTTTCTTGTTTAAAGAAGGTAATTGGAAATAATATCCCTACTTAGACAATATTACCCAAGATTGATGAAGAAGGAAGGATCATATTGGAACTTGAGATTATTCTTCAGAAACATACAAGTAAGATAAGGACTAGAATACGAATTCAATAACTCATCCAATGGAAGAATTTACCAATTGAAAATGGAACAAGGTAGGACAAGGAGTTCATTTAGAAGCACCCAAAATTTCTTAGCATTAAGGAAAATTCTTCTTTGAAGAGGGGGTCATGCTACACCCTTATTATTAGAGTACATCTGGTTATGAATAGTCATCTTGTGGCTATCTTAACTCTTAATTAAGACATATTAATATTTTTATTTTTTAGATTGCAAGAATTGGGTAGCTTGACCCCCTATAAACTGTAGTGCACCTGGTAAAATTTTTAATGTGACCAGCGCTGGTGCGACATGCCCTCCAGTACCATGGGGGTGGGGGAGACTAGACCTCATGATCAACGTCCTGCAAAAGGAAAGATTTAGCCAACCGAGCTAGGGCCCCCACTCCTAAGTCATATTAATATTATTATTATATTATTGTTTAGTTAATTAGGTCATTCTAGGGCTTATATATGGTTATCTAAGTTGGATTGGGTGATATCCTAAGCATAAATAAGGTAAATAGGAGGTAGAAAGTCTTATTTTATTGATATCATATTATGAATTGTGTTCTCATTGGATATATTTAGAGGTTTTCCCCCTCGAAGTGGCTTGTTATTCTAATTTATTATTAGCTATTTGTAGCATATTTATTATTATATTCTTCTATTGTGCAAGTTATTTAAATAGTAAAAATTATCTAATTATGAATACAAGATATATAGTTCTAACACTCAAATAAATCTATAATGTGATGAGGGCCAAGCCGCTCGAAACCACATAAATCACAATAATAGATACCAACATAGAAGATGTGAGACAAAAAAACCCACTTTCAATTATTTTTAGATAATGAAATTATAGATTCAAAAGTTACATACTATGGCCTCATGGGCTTGGTTCATTACAACAAAATTGACTTTGAAAAAAAAAAATTATTCGGAGCCAGAATCTGCACTATTGGAGCCACTTTCTACAACCCCCACTTAACTCTTTTTATTTTACCCAATAACTGCCCTATAATGTTCTAGAAAGTTCAACTTTCCCTTTTTTTTTGGCGCCAAAAGTCCTGCCATTTGGTTTTTGGCCTAGGAAGAAATTTTAATGAAATTCACTTTTTAGAGGGGAAACCTTGTTGTATGTACCAATTGGAAACCTTTCCTTTCACAAATGAACCATGAATTCATCTCCTACCTAGAACTCCTTATACCTCCTTTTCTGATCTACCCGAGCCTTATATTGTGAGTTCATATTATTGATATGTTTCTTCACCTCTTCATGTAAATTCTTTAGGTGCTCAACAAAATCTTCAGCTTCAGCACTACTCTTTTCCCCCTTATCCATCTTTCTCAGTTCAAAATTAGTTCTTGGACTAATCCCATACATAATTTGGAATGGTGATTTACCAGTGCTTCTGTTGACAAAATTATTATAAGTAAATTCTGCATGTGTTATAATCAAATCCAATCCCTTAGGCTTATCTCCTACTAAACATCTTAGTAGGTTACCCAAACTCCTATTCACCACCTCTTTTTTTCCATTAGTCTATGGATGGTGTGCAGAACTGAACTTCAAATCTATCTTCAACTTCTTCCATAATGTCCTCTAGAAATAACCAAAAAATTTAGTAGCTCTGTCTAAAACTATACTCTTTGGTAGACCATGTAGTCTCACCACCTCTTTGAAAAAAAACTTTACGACATGAACAACATCACTAGTCTTAAGACATGGAATGAAATGTGCCATCTTTGAAAATCTATCCACCACCACAAATATGGAATCATGCCCTCTCTGTGTCCTTGGCAAGCCAAGAACAAAATCCATGCTAATATCCTCCCATGGCCTCTCAGGCATAGGTAATGGCTGAACAATCCAATATTCTGACTTGTTCCTTTCACCATTTGACATACTCTACAACTTTGTACAAAATTCTTCACATCTTATTGTAACTGTGTTCAATAATAATTCTCACTGACAAGAGAAATGGCCTTATCTCAACTAAAATTTCTAGCCAATCCTCCACTATGCTTCTCCTTGATTATATTCTCTCTCATAGAACTCCTTGGAATGAACAATTGGCTTCCTATAAACAACATCCCATCTTGGATTAAAAAATCCAACCATCTCATCCTATTTAATGTAACATGTTCCAAACAATTCTTCCAAGCTTCTACAAATTCTAGATCTTCAGGATACAAACTCTTGAGTTCATTGAACCCAACAACCTCTATATTCATTTCTATCAACAAATTTTTCCTTCTACTCAAGGCATTTGCAACGTTGTTTGACCTTCCACTCTTGTGCTTCAAAACAAAGGTATAGCTTTACAAAAACTCAACCCACTTTAAGTGCCTTTGATTTAACTTTCCTTGACTATTGAGATATTTCAAAGCATGGTGATCAGTATATAAAACAAATTATTTTGGAAACAAATAGTGTTTCCATTTCTTCAAAGCTTGAACTATAGCATAAAACTCCCGATCATAGAAAAAATATTTCTTAGCATCATTCAACTTCTCATTAAAATAGGCAACATGCTTACCTTCTTGACTCAAAACAACTCCTATGTAAATGAAACTAGCATCACAATCTACCTAAAAGACCATATTGAACTCTGGAAGTGCCAAAATAGGTTGCTCTGCAACTTTCTTCTTCAACATATCAAAAAATTTGGCTGCCCCTATAGTCAACTTAAACTATTTTCTATCCTCTCTCATTGCTTCAGTTAGTGGTGCACAAATACTACTAAAATTATTAATAAAATTTCTATAAAAACTTGCTAGACCATGAAATGATCTTACCTCTATAACATTCCTCGCGGTAGGCATTCCTCAGGGTAGGCCATTCAATGATAGATATAACCGTCTCTGGATCCATTTTAAGACCCTTTGCTGAGAGAACAAATCCCAGATACACCAACTCTCTTTTCACAAAACAAAATTTTCTCAAAAACTCTTTAGATATGCATCAAGTGCTCCTCCAATGTCTTATTGAAAATAAAATATCATCCAAATAAACAATAAAATTTTTTCTAAAAATTCTTTCAATACCTCATTCATAAGCCGCATAAATGTGCTCGGTGCATTGGTTAGCTGAAAAGGCATGAATAACAACTCATACAAGCCCTCTTTGGTTTTAAAGGCTATTTTCCATTCATCTCCTTCTCTAATCCAAATCTGGTGATATCCACTCTTCAAATCTATCTTCATGAAGTACTCATCTCCACTCAAACAATCCATAATGTCATCCATTCTCAGCAAGGGAAAGCTATACTTGATGGTGATCTTGTTGATGGCTCTAGAATCTGTACACATCCTCCATTCCCCATCCTTCTTTGGTGCTAGTACTACAGGTAATGCAAAAGGACTCAAACTCTCTCTGATCAATCCCTTCTGCAACAACTATCACACTTGTCTATTCATCTCTTCACTCTCCATTGGAGTCATACGATGAGCTACCTTATCTAGAAAATTGGCTCTAGGAATCAAGTCCTTGTGAATCTTTCTTACTGGAGGAAAACCTTCAAGTACGTTATCATAAATAATAGCTTGAAACTAATTCAACAAATCTAAAACCTCTATAGGTACCTCAGTAGTATCTTCTTTGTCAATTCTAGGGATCAATGCAAAACACATATGCTCATGCCTCATACCTACTAGGAAATTTCTTCCATCAAACAAACAAATTCTTACATTACTACTTACCTTTTCTTCTGCCTCTTTCAAGGGTTTCAACTTATGATGAACCCCATCCTTTGTCAAAGAATAGGTGTTGGAATGTCCATCATATACTTCTCGCTGATCAAAATGCTATGGTATGCCTAACAACATATGACAAACATCCATAGGCATAATATCACATAATAACTCATCATGTTAATTTCCAATCTTGAACTTTACCAGACATTGTTCATTTACCAAGGCTTTATGGTCCTTCTATAACCAAACAATCTAGTATGGGTTCAGATTCCTTCTTCTCTCCAACTAAAACTTACTAACTATTTATTTTGAAACAGGTTATCAATATTACCTCCGTCAATAATAACATTGCAAACTTTACCTTCACACTTACATTTGGTACAAAAAAAATTCTTCCTTTGAGTTGGTTCCTTCTCCTCATTCAGCAAGGCTCTTCTAGTAACAAGAATCTCTCCTCTTTTTGCATCCTCAGAATGTGAAGACTCAACATCTTCATCTACATGTGCAACTTGTGCATTACCCTCAAGTATTCTATTTGTCCTTCCTCAATGTTGAGGACACTCATAAGCTCTACGCCCTTCTTTTCCGCACTGGGAATAGGTTCCACGAAAGCCTCCTCTTCCCGATCCTCATCCAGATCATTCTCTTCCTCTTTGGTCTCCATTATTCTAATCACGAGGATGGTAGGTGTTATCTCCTTTTTGGTTTTGGCTACTACTGGAGCCTTCACCCTTCTTTTGATATTCATTTTGACCTCTATATGATCGACCACCGGTCTTTCCTCCACGACCTCTACCTTGTTGTTTGTTCTCAAACCTCTTGTTCAGTCATTCTTCAACCTTTAGAGAAAACTAATAAGCATCCTCAATGGTGGTAATTCTTACTAGTGCCAATTCTTCCTATATGCTTGGCTTCAACCTGTTAATATAACGATAAAATTTCTCTTTATTTGCCTTCGAATGTCCTGTTTGAATCAGGACCTTGGGAAATTCCTTTGTTTATTATTTCACCATACTTTTTCCTTGCCTCAAGCACTACATCTTCTTGAGAAACTCTAATTTGTAAGCAACTAAAATAAATTGTTTCTTCAATTTTGATACCATTATGTCCCATCTGGAAATTTTATCTTTTCCTTGTCTTCCTCTTTCTAATTGGACCTCTTTCCACCATATAGTGGCATGACCTTTCAATTTTTTCTTTGCAAACCTCACTCTATGAGGATCTTCAATCTCCTCAAACTCAAAAAATTCCTCCATGTCATCGATCTAATCGATCAATTCTTCAAGATTCAGGCTTCCACTGAAAGTTGAAACCTCCATTTTAGGTCTCTTCCCAATGCTTGAGACTGCTCGCAACAATATTATTTCTCTAGGATCCATTGGATCTTGCTCTTGCTCTTCCATTTCCTCTTTCATTTCATCTTCACTGTCATCTCTGTCTTGTTGCACATCTCTTCTTCGAACCTCTTGCTGCAAGGTTTCTAATTGCCTTCTAAGGGATCTTATTTCATCTCTAGGTGGATCTCTTCCTCCACCCCCTTGGTCTCTACCTTTGCCATGCTGGGAAAGTCTTGGAGGCATCTTGAAATCAACCCACACTCACAGGTCCTGCTGTAACTGCCTCACGTTCGATACTCTGTTATAGGCTCATGAAATACTACTCTGATATGACTTGATGAGGGTGTTGGAAATATGATGCCATTTAATTACAAATCCTAAACATTAATTATTTCATGTATCTCCTAGATTCTTGGAATGTGTTCAACAACACTAAGACTAGGATGAGATTAATATTTGATGAAATAATCATGATTATTGACATTTTTAATTAATTCTAAATGTAAGGAGCCTGTGAGGGCATCCATAGTGAGTTCCTAAATAATAGGGGCACATGGGGAACCACATGGTAAGGTGGCACTCACCTTGTATTTAGTTAACTATACAGAGTAACAGTTAACACTTCTAAATGCATGTAAAGATCCTAGGAGTTAGGGTTTTATGTTTGCATGCTTGAAGTTCAGTTTAGTTTAGTTCAGATCAGTTCAGTTAAGTTCAGAATCACTTTAGTTTAGTTTAGTTTAGTTTAGTTTAGTTCAGTTATGGTTCAGTTGTCTTCAGTTAGTTTCAATTGTATGTTAGTTAACTTCAGTTAACTTGGAATGCATGGCTAATAACATTGAGTTGTATGAAAAATAACAAGGACTACCTCCTATTAACAAGGGATGACCATTCTTGCATGAATAGCGTTGAGTAAATGTTTCAATTAACTAGAAATAACTTGGAGCCAACGTGGATGCCCAAGATGCTTTCTTGGATTTACCTCTCTTGCATGATAAGATATTTTTGAAGGCTTAGTTAAGTAGGATTACTTATGGGTGCCAACTTTGAGGAAGAGCTTTGGAATTATCACCAAAGTGAAGGATAAGTTGTAGCTTCAGTTTGGACACCAAAATGCATGAAGCACATGTTGTAAGCTTTAGTCTTCATAGAATAACTCAAATTGAAGCAATATGGCGTACCTTTTCAAGGGCTTGAGCTTGTGCATTGTAATTATCACCATTTGGAGATTACAAGGTTGCATATTGTCTCTATATCTCATTCAAGTTGAAGAGAGTTTTCATAATTGTTATTTGCATATGTGAAGAAGATTGGTAAAGACAGAAGAAGCATTCTCAAGAAAGAATTAGAGCTATTGTAATTCAGAGATTGAATAATAGAATAATTCTTGGTGGAGTTTTTTCCTAAAAGGGTTTGTTCATGTTATATCTTGTGTAATATTTTTAATATCCTGTCTAGTTCTTCTATCAACTTCTGTCTAGATTCTACAATAGTAAAATGGATTAATCAAGATAATCACCCACAAAGAATATATGTAGCAAAGAAAAAGCTTACTTAGATCAGCAATATTAAAGTTTTACAGAGTATTAAGCTAAGAAAACATCTCATTTTTCAACATTTGGTATCAAAGCTGAGGTTGGGTAGAGTATTGGGATTCCTTTCTCTTAAAGTTTGAAGGATTTATTGGGTTAGTGGGAGCTCTTATTATTTTAGTAATTTTCTGATTTTGGAATTAAGTTTTTTTTTACAATGAATTCAAGGTTAGATATTGAAAGGTTCAATGGTTCTAACTATGAAATGTGGAAATTAAAAATGGAAGATCTTCTTGAAGAAAGAGATCAATGGTTGGCGGTTAATAATCAGACAACGACACCTAAAACTATGTCAAATGAAGATTGGGATAAGTTAGATAAAAAGGCAAGAGGAACAATTATATTGTGTCTTGATAATGCTATTCTTTTAAATGTTTCAGTGGAAACCAGTGCATATAAATTGTGGAAAAGAATAGGAGACATTTATCAAGCAAAGAGTCTAACAAATAAGTTGTATTTGAAAAGGAAATTATATTCAATGAAAATGAAAGATGGTGATTCAGTAGCACAACATTTAAATGCTTTCAATTTAATTCTCAGTCAGTTAGCATCTGTGGATGTAAAGCTTGAGGATGAGGATAAGTGCATTTTATTTCTTTTCTCTTTACTAGATTCTTGGGAAAATCTAATAGTTGCAATTAGTGGTAATGGTGCAGATCCAAAAATGGAAAACATCATTCCTACCCTCCTATCAGAGAATATGAGGAGGAAATCTAAAACTGGCTCCCAAGATGCCTTGTTTGTAAGAGGTAGGCCTAAAGAGAAGGAATCTAAAGAAGACAAGAAAGGAAAGGGTAAGTCTAAAGGACAGTCAAAAACCCCTGGTAAGAGTAAGGTAAAGTGCTAGAATTGTGGAAAACCTAGACATATTAAAAAGGATTGTAAGAGCAAGAAGAAGAATACTGATGCTTCTACAGAAAAATCTGAAGACAGTAATGATGCATTAGTTATTTCTTCTAATACCTGTTGACATCCCAAATGGCACAACAACATTGCAAGCAGAATATTGCTATCCTGCTTCTCCTGAAAGAGAAAGGAAACACATGGATGCCTTAGCTCCCAAGGTCTTGGTAGTTGGGTCTCAACTGTGCTGATGTCCCTCGGTGGTCAATGTAACAGTAATATTCAAGGGGCTTGCTGGTGTTGAGCTTTTGGACTATTGTGGGTTAAACATGAATTTAAATCTACTCTAACCAGGGTTTTCAAAGAAATAGAAAAAGATGGATCCAGGCTTTGGGACAGAAAATAATGACACTTCATTCGAATTAACCAGACCTATTTCCTTTCAAGGAATTCCTAACTAAAACTGTAGAAAAAACTTAACTTGTGAATAACACAATTTCATTCATTCGCAGTGTTGAGTTCAACAACAGATTGCACTTTACCATTCAAATAAAACATAAAATCCAACTTCATTCCTTGAGAGCTTCCCAAATCAAATGATTAATTCAAGACAAACACCATTCTGAAACACAACATGAAATAGATTTTAATCTGGTTGTTTCTACTATTGATGAAACAAATAAACAACATTTACAAAGTTGGCACAATCACCAGTGTACAAAAATATGTGATTTCAAATTGTTTCCATTTACACTAAGGAAACTAAAAGGTACATTAGTCTATTTGGAATCTAGCTCCTACTCAGGAAGACAAAAGAAGCTCCTATTACAAAGAATCAGGATCAGCTTCTATCCCCTCTATTCCTACTGATTTCTAACTACTGGTTCCTAAAATTCTAACTCTAAAACTTCTAACCTTTTCAAAGAAGCAAGAATGCCTTATATACAGAATGTAGAAAAAGATGCGCTGTCCCCTATGTTAGGGTTTTACAAAAATATCTACACTCAAGAGAGTCGACTCTCAGATCTTTCTGAGGAAAGTCGGTTGTGCATTCAATGTGAATCCTTGTTATCCATGCTGATGAAAGATCACTCTGGAAAAGATCTATAGATATTTTGCATCTGCAACATTAACTCATCTATTTCTGTGTCCATACTCGAACTCCGTCAGGGTCACCTTGAATGCTTAGAATATCTTCATTAATACTAGCCTACCTCCTTGCTAGTAGTGATCACCACAGGTGTCCTGTGAGTCATAGTTCTTCCATCCTTGGCTTCCTTTCTGTTCTGGATTTCTCTATACATTGACCATTCCCTGGAAGCACCATCGAGTCGCCTTGCAGATCTGAACACCATCACCTAAATTATTCTATCATTATCTATTCTTAGGAGTCTATCTTACTTGCCTTCTGTTAGCCTTCTCCACAGGGGCGGTCAACTAGTCAAAGGCCCCTCTTAGCTCCCCCTGATTGGATGTTCACTTGCCACACAAGATCTCAAGTAGTCAAAAGGTGGTTCTCTTGGCAATTGCACGTCGGTGAGACACCCCTGGTGTCTCCTCGATGTGATTTCATCTCACAATAGTTATCGACAAGACTTCTTGTTCGGCCAGAGGTTGTGACGAGTCCTTATCGGTCATACCGATATTCTTCTTTGCATGGGGAACTGATCTTCAATGTCAGGGAGACCATTGTTTGTCATTGTGACCTCATGGTGAAGTCAATCATTTCACTTGGAGTCTCCCCGAGTTCCTTTTTACTCCCTGGGCTCACTTTGTTCTTTTAGTGTGACACGGGCAAGTCAGCGGGACGTTTCGCCGAAGGCCAAATCTCTAGGCGAGCTTCCTTGTGTCAGTGAGACACCCCTGGGTTGGGGAGAACCTATCCCAAACTCCTATTTTCTTACTGATCCCTCCCTTTTATAGGCGAGACCATCGCTCTTTGCAAAGACCTCTTAGCGAGCTCCTTATGTCATACCGAAGATTGAACCTTCGGTAAGACCTTTCATTTTGGGCAGACCTCTCACCGAAAGTATCATCCTTAGAAGATTTTTTTATTTCAAGAAGACCTCTGATGTAGTCATGCAGAGATGGGTTCCATTGTTGCATGCGCTTCGCTATAACATCCCTTTGTCGTGAAGATGTCTTTCAGTGATCCTATGTCCCGGTGAAAGCTTTACTAGTTCATCCTGTTGATCGCTGTGACATACCGGTTCTCTCGCCAAAGTTCCTTCATGTCACTCAGACCTTTCTCATTCGGCGAGAGAATATAGCAATCCCCTTTGTTTCCTTCAGAGTCTTACCGACCCCTTGTTTCAATGAGACATCCACCATTCGGCGAGACCTCTGGACGAAGCTATGTTGCTTCGCTGATATGCAGACCTTTTTGCTTAGTCGGTGAGACTTCGTAAACTCACCAAAACATCTTGGCGGGGATAACACCTTATGCCGATATAGGAATCCTCTTGATAGTGGTCAGTGAGACATGGAGACTTTGCGAAGACATATGCCGATGAAGATAACTCCTGCTGAAGTGTCTGCTGGTGGTGGTAGCCAGTGAGACTTTAGGGATTCACCAAGACATCTCGGCTAAGAGAGAACATTGTGTCGACAGTGTATTCCTTTTCCGCCCATCGGTGAGACCCAAAGATCTTGCATTCAACAAGGAAGATCATACACACAGAAGTTAATTAATCAAAATTATCATTAAGAATCCCATGTCAATAAGGTACTATTAAATCTTCGAACCAAATGATCATACCAACAGTTCAGGTTTCAGACTGACCCGCGGAACCGAAGCCAGGGAGGAATTTCAAAGAATTATGAGCTAGGAAGATTCTAGCGAAATAAGCATGAAACACCCATAAGAAACTCAATCCGATCATTATCAATCAAGGAACAACATGTGAGACCTCAAAATAGCATCAATTATTCATAAAAGGCATCATCATTTGCTAACTAGCTTGCTACTCCATACTTCTTAACATTTCACTAGATTTCGGGGAAATCCACACAAAACAGATTTTCGTGAAGGAGAAGACATTCCAGAAAATCCGGAACAAACAGGGAACAACGGATTTTGGGAAAATCTGGAGGAGACAAAAAATTGCGAAAATCTAGACCAAGAGGAAATCCGCGAAAAACAAAGCCCAACCGGAGTTTGAGTGAGATCTGGGAAAATCCAGATGGGGTGGAAAATCCTGAACTCAGGAGAAAACCTGAATTCCAATTGAGGCAGAACCAAAATTAGATTAGACAGAACAAAAGATAAAACACAAAGAAATAGAAGAACACCCAAAAGCAAAGCAAATAACCAAAAGCAAAAAGAAACCAGAAAGAAAAAGGGGGACCCATTTTGATCCAAATCAAAGTGGGGTGGTTATGCAAGGCATAACAAATGGCGACTCGGCTGAGAAAATGGTTTAACCATTTTCATGAATATGAAGGATTCAGCTAACCAAAACTCCTGGTTCATGAACATCACAACTCTAGTTGGGTCAGTTATAACAAGCAAGGTAGAGCTAGAATCTCAAATGTAAGTCAATCAATGGCTACCCCTTGAATCTTTGTGTGTGCTTGATTGTGCATCATTATTTTGTAAATTTTCTTCATCTTTTGAATAAAAATGTGCAAGATTTGAACTACATGAGTTGATTTCCTTCGTGCAATGATATCCCGAGTATTGCTACGCTGCTAGTCAGGCGTCCATAGCCCCGACAGAGATACCTCTAGTTCTCTCACATTGTTTCTCTACTGCTAGTCAGGTGTCCATAGCCTCGGTAGAGATATAGGAATCACCCATTCATATTGAATCCTCTTTTCTTTTGATAATTCTTTTCTTTTTCCTTTTGAAGTTTCAGATATTTCATTTAATTTTCTTTTTCTTTTGAATATGTCATATGTTTAATATCTGATCTGGGTTGAAAACTACAATGGACCTCATAACAACACTTGGAAGTCGGATTTTTCACTCAAATCTTACAACACTGTCATCCTAGGACAAATACACTACCAGAAGAGGAGACGATTTTAATGATTAGTGACAAATTCAGGGGAGTTGATGAAGGATTTCTTACTTGGTACCTTGTTTTCAAAACTTTGATATTGAAAACAAGCATGAAACAATGAATTGAGGACACAATCATCCGATCAGAAAACTTGAAAATATCTAAGCCACTTCCCTCCTAATGACCAAAGTATGCTTCAGATAACAACCACCATTCCAAACATGGAAGGAAATAGATGAACCCCAAAGAAAAAAACAAAATAGAAACAAAAGAGCAAGGGAAACAGAAAGACAGAAAGAAAGGGACAAACAAACAAACAACCAAGCTATTTACAAGCAAATAGAATATTTACAATCAGAGAAACAAACTATCTACAAGCAGAAAAACAAAAAGAACAGGAAAAAGGAAAACAATAGAGCAAAAGAAAACTAACTAAACTAAAAAAAACTAAAACTAACTAATCCTTTCCCTAAACTAACTCCAAAGCCAAACTTTGCAAACACAATACTGTAAAAATTTGTACATTGATTTGACTGTTTTTTCATTATGTGCAACAATCTCAACTTACTAGGCACAGTTCTAAACCTAGCAAATTTATCTTTATACTCAGAAATATGAAGTTTGTGTGCAATAAGTTCATTATGAGGGCATAAAGCTAGAAATATTATCAGTTGCGGGTTTTTAGTTTTGTCATTATTTACCCACAAACAGGTTTTACTATCCTCTATGCCATAATCAAACTGAAAATTATTAAAATACAGAGGATAATGAGAGGACACCACCTGATTCTGAAGATTTCCAGTTACCAATGTAGGTTTGTGTTGTATGATTTCCTCTTCACGAGGTCTCAGCTCATGGATCACCATTGAATCAAGGTTTGGCTTGCAGTCAGGGTATTCACTCATCTCTGTATTCATCTCGAGCACGGAGTCAAGAATTTTTTGAATTTCTTGAGATGAAGTCTTATTTTGAACATTCTCTTGAGATGTGTCATCGCCAAGGGTTTGATAATCTGCCTCCAGCTTATCATCATTGATGTCAGGGATACTGGAACATGGTGAACAAGGATCTTCTTCAAACTCATTTGAATGGATGGAGTCAGAGCCAGGAAAACTTTTCACTTCATATTCATCCATATCATTAACAAGAATATTCCACTTAGCATCAAATTCATCAGTATTAAAAACAAATTGATTAATGTATACTAAGCAAGGACCTTCTTCCAACAACACATTTGAGCAATCAAAATCAAAATCGAGAAGATACTCACTTGTCTCATTCTCTTCGTTATGCTAAAGAGATTCAACTTCTGAGATAACCTCTTGGTTGCTTTCTTGGCATTCCTCTGCCTCATCCAAATGTACCGTATCATGAATTTCCTCAAGGAGCACTTGACAGATCTACATATCTACTTGAATTTCTTCCCTTAAAATTTCATTTTGGCATTTAAGCTCTTGTCCTTGACCACTAGGTTGATTGGAAATCTCCTCTTGAAGTGTGTTATCTGTTTCAATCTGTTCACTGCTTAAATTAGTAGAGTCATCTTCTTGTATTAACCCATCAAGGTGTGTCTCTTCCTGATTGACCATCATGAAAGCATTTATGAATGCATCGATGAATCCATTCTCCCCTTCTATCAAGTCTACACTAGGTAGAGGAGTTTCATCAGTTGTTAATCCATCTCACTGCAAGAATCAAGGTCATCAAAAGATAGGGAAGAATTGAATCTCTGCACACAGTCACTCTCATCACTTTGGATGGACTGATTACCATTCTCATGGGTGCTAGTTGTTTCATCCTCTTCATTGGGGGGATAGGTACTCCAAGGATCTTCCATGAGTATTCCTTCAACAGTGATCATTTGCTCAAAATACAATTCCATCCTTCCCAGGAAGACATGGCAGTCCATCTGAGCATGTTGATCAGTTCGGTGTATCCTACATCCACTTGGCCCAACAAATTCTAATAGTTTCAAATCTCCCAGCTCCTCTAATTTCTCCCTTATTCAATTTTGCATGCGAGGGATATCTATCCAGCATGAACCATGTTCCTTTGTCCATCCCTCATCACCCTGATTCTGATCTTGATCAGGAAAGCTGTCTGGTGAGAATGATTGCACTTGGGCAGGGATGGTGGGTGAAGTAGCATAAGGCTACAGATGATGGCAATTTGTAAGCACAAGAGGATTATAACCCTAACTTTGGATATCTGAATTTCTAGTGTCACCTCCAAATTGTGCCAATAAGAGAGCCTTTTTAAATGCATCATGCAAAGATGTAGCCTCACCACACCCCCTAACTTTGGTTGCCAATGAAAAATTTAAACCCCAATAGTAATGTTCTATCAGTATATGATTATCAAGAACCAATTCCAAATATTGAACCCTCTGATACATGAACAAAAATCTATGATTAAATTGATGAATGGGTTCTAATGGTATCCTTTTTGTAGCTGCAAACTCATGTAATGGGTGTAGAGCATGAGGATCAAATTGATCTAAGAATGAGATTTCTACTTCTATCCATGAATAAAGAGATTCTGATGGCAGATTACCATACCATTGCCTTGCTGCACCTTGCAGTGTTTTGACAAATAATTGGCAGATGATATCCTGATGCTGAACCTGGAGAAAAGTAAGTACACGCCTGCAAATTTTGACATGTTCAGAAGCATTTTTCCCACTATTAGGGAAAAATAAAGGAAGCCTATCATATAGGTGACCAGGGATTTCATGGACAAATCCTGGTATATACAAAGGGCTACCCATTGAAGCTGCGTCTTCCCAAATTTGACCCACTCCAACTCACAACGATCCAAGATTACTGATAGGGCCCTCCTTCTAGCGCCAGTTCTTGTTGACGTCCCAAATGGCACAACAACATTGCAAGCAGAATATTGCTATCTTACTTCTCCTGAAAGAGAAAGGAAACACATGGATGCCTGAGCTCCCAAGGTCTTGGTAGTTGGGTCTCAACTGTGCTGATGTCCCTCAGTGGTCAATGTAATAGTAATATTCAAGGGGCCTACTAGTGTTGAGATTTTGGACTGTTGTGGGTTAAACATGAATTTAAATCTACTCTAACCGAGGTTTTCAAAGAAATAGAAAAAGATGGATCAGGGCTTTGGGACATAAAAGAATGAAACTTCATCTGAATTAACCAGACCTATTGCCTTTCAAGGAATTCCTAACTAAAATTGTAGAACAAACTTAACTTGTGACTAACACACAGTTTCATTCATTCGCAGTGCTGAGTTCAACAACAGATTGCACTTTACCATTCAAATAAAACATAAAATCCAACTTCATTCCTTGAGAGCTTCCCAAATTAGATGATTAATTCAAGACAAACACCATTCTAAAACACAACATGAAATAGATTTTAATCTGGTTGTTTCTACTGTTGATGAAACAGATAAACAACATTTACAAAGCTGGTACAATCACTAGTGTACAAGAAATATGTGATTTCAAATTGTTTCCATTTACACTAAGGAAACTGAAAGGTACATTAGTCTATTTGGAATCTAGCTCCTACTCAGGAAGACAAAAGAAGCTCCTATTACAAAGAATCAATATCAACTTCTATCCCCTCTATTCCTACTAATTTCTAACTACTGGTTCCTATAATTCTAACTCTAAAACTTCTAACCTTTTGAAAGAGGCAAGAATTCCTTATATGCAGAATGTACAAAAAGATGCGTTGTCCCCTGCATGAGGGTTTTACAAAAATATCTGCACTCAGGAGAGTCGACTCTCAAATCTTTCTGAGGAAAGTCGGTTGTGCATTCAATGTGAATCCTTGTTTTCCATGCTGATGAAATATCACTCTGGAAAAGATCTGTAGATCTTTTGCATCTGCAACATTAACTCATCTATTTCCGTGTCCATACTTGAACTCCATCGGGGTCAGCTTGAATGCTCAGAATATCTTCATTAATAATAGCCTACCTCCTTGCCAGTAATGATCGCCACAGGTGTCCTGTGAGTCATAGTTCCTCCATCCTTGGCTTCCTTTCTATTCTGGATTTCTCTATACATTGACCGTTCCCTGGAAGCACCATCGGGTTGCCTTGCAGATCTGAACACCATCGCCTGAATCAGTCTATCATCATCTGTTATTAGAAGGAGTCTATCTTACCTGCCTTCTGTTAGCCTTCTCCACAGGGGCAGTCAACCAGTCAAAGGCCCCTCTTAGCTCCCTCTGATTGGATGGTCACTTGCCACAAAGGATCTCGAGCGGTCAAAAGGTGGTTCCCTTGGAAATCGCATGTCGATGAGACACCCTTGGTGTCTCCCCGATGCGATTTCATGTCACAATAGTTATCGGCAAGACTTCTTGTTCGGCCAGAGGTTGTGACGAGTCCTTATTGGTCATACCGATATCCTTCTTCACATCGGGAACTGATCTTCAATGTCAAGGAGACCATCATTTGTCATTGTGACCTCATGGCGAAGTCACTCATTTCGCTTGGAGCCTCCCTGAGTTCCTTTTTACTCTCCCTGGGCTCACTTCGTTCTTTCGATGTTACACTGGCAAGTCAACGAGACGTTTCGCCGAAGGCCAAATCTCTGGGCGAGCTTCCTTGTGTCGGTGAGACACCCCTAGGTCGGGGAGACCCTATCCCAAACTCCTATTCTCTTACTGAGCCCTCCCTTCTGTTGGAGAGACCATCGCTCTTCGCCAAGACCTCTTAGCGAGCTCCTTATGTCATACCGAAGATTGAACCTTCGGTAAGACCTTTGATTTTGGGCAGACCTCTTGCCGAAAGTATCATCCTTAGAAGATTTTTTATTTCGGTAAGACCTCTGATGTAGTCACGCCGAGATGGGTTCCGTCATTGCATGCACTTCGCTGTAACATCCCTTTGTCGGGAAGATGTCTTGCAGCGATCCTATGTCCCGGCAAAAGCTTTACTTGTTCATCCTGTTGATCGCTGTGACATACCGGTTCTCTCGTCGAAGTTCCTTCGTGTCACTCAGACCTTTCTCATTCAGCGAGAGAATATAGTGATCCCCTTCATTTCCTTCAGAGTCTTACCAACCCCTTGTCTCGGTGAGACATCCACCATTCGATGAGACCTCTAGGCGACGCTATGCTACTTCGCCAATATGCAGACCCTTTTTCTTAGTCGGTGAGACTTCGTAAACTCGCCAAAACATCTTGGCAGGGATAACACCTTATGCCGATATAGGAATCCTCTTGATAGTGGTTGGTGAGACATGGAGACTTTTCCAAGACCATATGTCGATGAAGCTGACTCCTGCCGAAGTGTCTGCTGGTGGTGGTAGTCGGTGAGACTTTAGCGATTTTCTGAGACATCTCAACAAAGAGAGAACATTGCGTCAATAGTGTATGCCTTTTGCCACCTATTAGTGAGACCTGAAGATCTCGCCAAGACTTTTCTCTGAAGGCAACCGCTCATGCCGATAGGAAATTCATGTCACCGGGATGATGACCCCTGTCTTGCTGACAGATCTTGCATATGATTCTTTATCACTGTGACACCTCTGGGGTCTTGCCGATAGGCAACATAAATGCAGATTTGAACCAAAGGAACCATGAGTTGGTGAAACCGTGATAACCCTATGCCGATGAGATGCACAATGGGGAGTATTCTAATTCCTTGGGATTTTGAATAGTCATAACCGAACCACCAGTCGGTAAGAGTCTAGAAAAGTCCTACCGACTTTTTCCTTGGCTGATTTCATAACCAATTGGATTGAGGACAACCTTCCAAGTGGACTCACTTGAGAAATATCATGTATGTGATTTAATTCTACATTCAATAGGGAAGATCATACACATAGAAGTTAATTAATCAAAATCATCATTAAAATGAATCCCATGTCAGTAAGGTACTGTTAAATCTTTGAACCAAATGATCATACCAATAGTTCAGGTTTCAGACTAACCTGCAGAACTGAAGCCAGGGAGTAATTTCAAAGAATTCTGAGCCAGGTGGATTCCAACAGAATAAGCATGAAACACCCATAAGAAACTCAATCCGATCATTATCAATCAAGGAATAGCATTTGAGACCTCAAAATAGCATTAGTTATTCATAAAAGGCATCATCATTTGCTAACTAGCATACTACTCCATACTTCTTAACATTTCACCAGATTCCAGGGAAATCCCCGTGGGACGGATTTCCATGAAAGAGAAGACATTCTAAAAAATCTAGAACAAACAAGGAACAATGGATTTCGGGAAAATCCAGAGGAGACAGAAAACCGCAAAAATCCAGACTAGGAGGAAATCCGCGAAAAACGACGCCCAGCCGTAGTTCGAGTGAGATCCGAGAAAATCCAGATGGGGTGAAAAATCCCGAACTCAGGAGAAAACATGAATTCCAACTGAGGTAGAACCAAAATTAGATCAGACATAACAAAAGATAAAACCTGGAGAAATAGAAGAACACCCAAAAGCAAAGCAAATAACCAAAAGCAAAAAGAAACTAGAAAGAAAAAGGGGGACCCATTTTGATCCAAATCAAAGTGGGGTGGTTATGCAAGGCATAACAATACTGTTGTTGATAACTCTTGGCTTATTGATTTAGGTTGCTCCTATCATATGACTCCTAGAAAGGAGTGGTTCTCTAAGTATACTGCATATGATGGAGGAGATGTCTTCTTTGGAGACATCACAACAACGGTTGTTGGAAAAGGAGAGGTAAAATTGTGTTTCAGTGATGGTAGTATTAAGACCCTTAATTTGATGTTTTACATATTCTAGGACTTGCAAGGAATCCACTTTCTGTCTCTAAGTTTAATGATTTTGGAATGCATGTGACATTTGACAAAGGTGGTTGTAGATTGGTGAAAGGGAATATGGTGGTTGCTAAAGGATCTCGGATTGGGACTTTGTTTAAGCTGAATACCTCCAATGTAAATATTTTATCAAATGTAACTGAAGCTGAAAATACATGTATGCTATGGCACCATAGATTGGGCCATATAGGTGAAAAAGGTCTTAGGACCATTCTTAATAAAAATTTGGTTGATGGTATTCCTAATTATAATATTGGAAAAAATGACTTTTGTGAGCACTATGTGTTTGGAAAGCAATCTAGATCTAAATTTCCTAGTGGTACAAAAAGAGCTAAAAAATTATTAGAGATTATTCACTCAAATGTAATGGGTCCTATGGATATTGACTATATTGGAAAATCTAGATACTATGTCACATTTATTGATGATGTATCAAGATACACTTGGATATATTTTATGCATAACAAATCTAATGTGTTTAATAAGTTTAAGGAATTTAAGGCTTTGGTTGAGAAACAATCAGATCATAAGATAAAAGTGTTGAGATCAGATAATGGTGGTGAGTATTGTTCTAAGGAATTTGATGATTATTGTAAGCATGTAGGAATAGTGAGACAAAAAACTACTCCATATACATCTCAACAAAGTGGAGTAGCAGAAAGGATGAACCAAACCTTAATGGAATGAGCTAGGAGTATGTTAAGTAGTGCTAAGCTTGAACGGTCCTTATGGGCTGAAGCGATATGTACTTCTTGTTATTTAATCAATAGATCCTCTAGTTCATCTATTGAAGATAAAACTCCTTATGAGATGTGGTTAGGTAAGAAACCTAGTGTTGCACATTTAAGGATCTTTGGTTGTGAGGATTTTGTTCATGTGCCTCAAGAAAAAGCGATCTAAATTGGATCCTAAAGCACAAAAATGCATATTCATAGGTTATGGTGAAAATGTAAAAGGTTACAAGCTTTGGAATCCACTAAAAAGAAAAGTTTCTTTATCTAGAGATGTTATTTTCAGGGAATTTAGAGCTTATTCAGGAGAACAACCAAAGGAAAATGATACTTCTCAAACAGTGCATTTTGAGACAAATACTGAGAAGCAACAAGATGCACATGTTGAAGAACAAGTGGATGAATTGTTAGAAGAGAGTTCAGAGAGTTCTTCTAAAATAGAGGCTAAAGATGAGCATATTGAGGAACAAGAAGAAAATCCTTTAAGAAGATCCACAAGACAACATAATGCCATTGATAGGTATAGCCCACCTAATTTCCGTTGTATTTTTGCTTTACTGAGTACTAATGATGAACCCAGTTCTTACTGGGAAGCTTTGTCGTCAGATGAGAACAAGCTTTGGTCACAAGCTATGCATGAGGAAATGGAATCCTTGGATACTTGTGACACATGGGATCTTGAGAGTTTGCCCAAAGATAGAAAGGCCATTGGTTGTAAATGGATCTTTAAAAAGAAGATTGGTGTAGATGGTAATCTTGAAAGGTACAAGGCTAGATTAGTAGCCAAGGGCTACTCCCAAAGAGAGGGAGTTGAATTTAATGAAATCTTCTCTCCTATTGCTAAATTAACTTCTATTAGATTCTTCTTATCTATTGATGCTACTTATGAATTTGAAATTGAGCAAATGGATGTGAAAACTGCTTTTTTGCATGGGAATCTTGATGAGGAGATTTATATGAAGCAACTTGAAGGTTTTGTTGTAAAAGGAAAAGAAGAATTGGTTTGCAGGTTAAAAGAGATCTTTATATGGATTGAAACAGTCACCTAGAATGTGGTACCAGAAGTTTGATGCTTTTGCATTAAAAATTAGTTATGTTAGGAGTGAGGAAGATCATTGTGTTTATATAAAAATTATTGATGATCAACTTTTAATTATTATCTTGTATGTTGATGACATGTTGTTTATTGGTAACAACAAGGTAATGATCGAGAATTGAAAGCACAAATGTAGAGCACATTTGAGATGAAAGATCTAGGGGCTGCAAAATATATCCTCGGTATGGAGATCAGTGGAGATAGAGGTAACATAAAGCTTTGCTTAAGTCAGAGTAATTATGTTGATACTATTTTGAAAAGATTTAACATGCAGGACAGTAAACTGGTTAATATTCCTTTACCAATTGGCACAAAGTTAAGTTTAGATATGAGTCCTAAATCTGATTTTGATTTTGAGGAAATGTATAAAATTCTGTATGCTAGTGCAATTGGTAGTTTAATGTATGCAATGGTCTGTACGAGACCAGATATAGCACAAGCAGTGGGAGTTCTTAGTAGGTTTATGTCTAACCCTGGTAAAGAACACTGGACTTATGTTAAGAGGGTGTTTAGATATTTACAAGGGACTTCAGATTACTGTTTAGTTTATCATGGTTCTAATAATATTGATATTATGAATAGATCATTGGACATACAAGGGTTTGTTGATTCAGATTGGGCAGGAGATCTGGACACTCGGAGGTCAACAAGTGGTTGTGTATAATTTGTTTGGAGCTTTGGTTAGTTGGATGAGTAAGAGGCAGCCCACGGCTGATTTTTCCACCACAGAAGTAGAGTACATG
The DNA here is from genome assembly GCA_007258455.2 of Sequoia sempervirens. Lineage (NCBI taxonomy): Eukaryota > Viridiplantae > Streptophyta > Pinopsida > Cupressales > Cupressaceae > Sequoia > Sequoia sempervirens. The sequence continues at coordinate 136,798,698 of VDFB02058242.1, read as the reverse complement.
GCTGCCACACATGCCTCTAAAGAGGCAGTTTGGTTATAGAGACTTGGGTTAGGTATTGGTTTTAATTGCAAGCAAGTTAGGCTTGAATGTGATAGTCAGAGTGCTATTTGTTTAGCCAAAAATCCTATGTATCATGCTCCTACGAAACATACATAGATGTTCAGTATCACTTTGTACAAGAAATAGTTGAGAGTGGGAAAGTATTAATTGAAAAAGTTGACACTTTGATTAATGTTGCAAATTATCTTATGAAGCCATTTCCTATAGATAAGTTCTCATGGTGCAGGAAGGCCATTGGCCATGAGTCTTGTACTTGATTTAAATTTATTATTCCTTGTTTAGAATAATTGCAATGTATAATGTCAAGTGGGAGAATCTTGGAAATAGTATGCCATTTAATTGCAAATCCTAAACATTAATTATTTCATGTATCTCCTAGATTCTTGGAATGTGTTCAACAACACTAAGATTAGGATGAGATTAATATTTGATGAAATAATCATGATTATTGACATTTGTAATTAATTCTAAATGTAAGGAGCATGTGAGGGAATCCATAGTGAGTTCCTAAATAATAGGGGCACATGGGGCACCCACATGGTAAGGTGACACTCACCTTGTGTTCAGTTAACTATACAAAGTAACAGTTAACACTTCTGAATGCATGTAAAGATCCTAAGAGTTAGGGTTTGATGTTTGCATGCTTGAACTAGTTTAATTCAATTTAGTTTAGTTTAGTTCAGTTCAATTATGGTTCAATTGTCTTCAGTTAGTTTCAGTTGTATGTTAGTTAACTTCAGTTAACTTGGAATGCATGGATAATAACATTGAGTTGTATGACAGATAACAGGGACTACCTCTAGTTAACAGGGGATGACCATTCTTGCATGAATGGTGTTGAGTAAATGTTTAAGTTAACTAAAAATCACTTGGAGCCAACTTGGGCACCCAAGATGCTTTCTTCGATTTACCTCTTGCATGATAAGATATTTCTGAAGGCTCAGTTAAGTAGGATTACTTATGGGAACCAACTTTGAGGAAGAGCTTTGGAATTATCACCAAAGTGAAGGATAAGTTGTAGCTTCAGTTTAGGACACCCAAATGCATGAAGCACATGTTGTAAGCTTTAGTCTTCACAGAATAACTCAACTTGAAGCAATATGGTGTACCTTTTCAAGGGCTTGAGCTTGTGCACTGTAATTATCACCATTTGGAGATTACAAGGTTGCATATTGTCTCTATATCTCATTCAAGTTGAAGAGAGTTTTCATAATTATTATTTACAGGTGTGAAGAAGATTGATAAAGATAGAAGAAGAATTCTCAAGCAAGAATTGGAGCTATTGTAATTCAGAGATTGAATAATAGAATAATTCTTGGTGGAGTTTTTTCCTGAAAGGGTTTCTCCACATTATATCTTATGTAATCTTTCTAATATCCTGTCTAGTTCTTCTATCAACTTTTTTCTACATTCTACAACAGTAAAATGGATTAATCAAGATAATCACCCACAAAGAATATATGTAACAAAGAAAAAGCTTACTTAGATAAGCAATATTAAAGTTTTATAGAGTATTAAGCTAAGAAAACACCTCATTTTTCAATAGAGGGCCAAGCCGCCCGAAACCACAAAAATCGCAATAATAGATATCAACACAAAAGATGCGAGACAAAAAAATAACCCACTTTCAATTATTTTCAAATAATGAAATTACAGATTCAAAACTTACATGCTACAACCTCATGGGCTTGATTCATTACAACAAAATCGACTTTGAAAAGAAAATATATTATTCAGAGCCACAATCTGCACTATTGGAGCCACTTTCTACAACCCTCACTTAACTCTTTTTATTTTACCCAATAACTGCCCTATAATGTTCTAGAAAGTTCAAATTTCCCTTTTGTTTTGGCGCCAAAAGTCTCGCCATTTGATTTTTGGCCTAGGAAGAAATTTTAATGAAATTCACTTTTTAGAGGGGCAACTTCGCGGGGCCATAACTTTTGATTTGGGTGTTCGATTTTCTATTATTTCATATCTTTGGAAATCTCTCAAAGAGATCTATAGTGCGTGAACCACCATAGGTTGGTTCGTCAACTTTTTGAGCAATTTTGGGGCATCTAAAGTCTTCATATTTGAAATTGAAGCTGCATTGGAGAAATTTCTCAGGATGGAAACTTTAATATCTCCCAAACCGTGCAGGTTATTGAGGTGATTCCATAATTTTTTTTTTTCAGTTATACTCCTTGGGGTAAGTTAGTAAGTGCTCGTTTTTCGCTATTTTTGATGCTTGATTGTATTAAACCCCTTAAGTGCCATCATGGGACTCAAAAGAACTAAAGAAAATAAAGAAAACAATTTTTTTTGGGTGATGCAAGATTGCCCTACACCACTAGATGCTCTTGCATCATAATGTCATATAAATTAATGTCAAATGAATCAGGATCTTACATCATATACCTAGATTTACCATGATAACAAATAATCAAATAGGAAACAATAAGCCTACAAACATCAAATATAATCATCATATGTTGTCAAAATATAGACATAAACACAAGTATACATGTATATAGACATACCTATATGTGCCATAAATACAAAAATGTCACATCATGATACATTTTGATACAATGGAACTAGTAAATACATCTACACATATCGGCATTAAAATATGAATCTTAAACATATAATCATAAATAGATGCATGATAATGATCATAAGCATGTAGACATGAGAGCATAAGAGAGACATGCAACCAAAAATATGATATTATAACTGTGTAAACTTTTGGAATATCCTAACACACATGGTACCTAGATAGTATAGGAGTTAAACATCATAAGCATAGAACATAAGAAATATGAATATTTATTTTCAATTAACATGTCATTGCATAATTATCGTCATGAATCTAAGATGCATTTACCTCATTGAGATGAAAAATAATTATCGTTGTGTTCATTAGTATTTATACCATCTTTAAACAATAAGTGACAAGACAAAAATGAATGGATAATAACCTCATTTGTAGGTCAAATATGTTTATCTTCATCATTGGGATCGTCAAGGAAAGATTGTGTAGGGAAATATAAGTAGAAGAATCCATAAGTGAGCAAAGAAAGCTAGCATAAGATGTGTAAAGGTTTTGTTGACAAAGTATATCACCATCACGAGTTGAAGCATGAGAAGGAAATGTGCTTAAAGGTAAAAGCATCACTATACTCATGCATATCACTATTGCTAGTCATAAAAAGTGTAGAGAAGGTGGCATAAAGCTCATGGATAAGTGAAGTAAGAACATTAATGAGAGAGAAAAATATAACTAGATCTATGAAAGAGAAAAAATCACTCACATGATAAAGCAATACTGCTATAGAAAAGACATACCCATTTATAAGATAATGATATTAATAGATTTTTTTTTTCACACTTTAAATAAGACTGACTACATTTGATGATATGGTTCTTAGTGGCAAAAGACACAATTTTTTCCAACTAAGATTCTAAAAGTTTATAACCCAAGTTGACACCATGACAACCTCAAATAGAGCACTCTAGAGTCGGATGCACCCTTACACATATTAACTATGATGTGTTCCTAAATTTTCTCTATAATAGGGGTTCATTTACAATTATGGTTTCAAATAAAAAATAAATGCAAAATTTTCTTGATGAATAGAATCATGGCTACAACAGAAAAGCATAGAAAGATATGGCAATTGCTTTATTGCAAGATAGCATCCTGGGACAGCTACATTTGTGGTTTCAAATGATGATATTCAAAATTAGCTTTAGATTTTCACCTTAGCTGTGAAGAAAGAAAGAACGAACTATATCTCATGGAATCAGAATAATATTTTTTCTTTTCAAGTCTTCGTTGAGTATTTTGGAGTGATCTCATATCACCATGGAATAAATTTTCTTACGGTGGAAGAAAGCTGTATAAGATGCTAAAGGTGTAGATTGACTATTGGCCTGAAAAATCATCTCTCTAAACTCTCTTATAAGTTGTAGAATTTATTTTGTTCAAGCTAACGCCTTCTATATTTCCTTATTTTATTCAATTCTTTGACAGACCAAGAATCATTCAAGGAAAGGAGACTCAGATCATCAGCTGAAAAATACCAACAATGGTAAGGTGTTTTTCTTTTAATTTTTCTTTTTCAGGAATCCAGTGCATTTGATCTTTGTGCTGAATCTATTTTCAAGGAAAACTTTTGTACAAGCCAATACTCTCAATTTAAGATGAATACAGATGGATTTCAAGGTTTAGGTGGCAAGTAATATAACAAATTTTGTATGTAATATGTAGTTTTTGGTTTTGATATTGTAAATTTTTCTTTTCTTCGACGTTTCGGATCAACTTACATGATCCATCATCAGGAAGATAGAAGATAAGAGAGTAGAAAATACTATGGCCTGTGGAAACCATACAAAGTCAAAACCAGAAACTGCATACTACAATAGTATACACTGTGGAAACCATATGCCAACAAATTTTACATGGTTTACAATTTTTGAATTGGTGTTGTTTTTGTTCAATATTGCTTCTAGATTAGATTGTGTTGGGGTTTTTTTGTGCATCAACGTTTCGGATCACACTCCATGATCTACCTTAAAATGACCTTATTATGAGTTTGGTATTTGTGGCAGAGCTTGTCAACAGCCAAGAGCAGTAAGTCTGCTGTCTCAGTTGGTCCATGGGGAGGAAATGGTGGAACCCTATGGGATGATGGGGTTTTTACAGGAGTTAAGACGTTACATATAGTGCATGCAGCTTGCATAGATTCTCTTAGGGTTGAATATGACAAGGGTGGGCGTTCAGTTTGGTCAGAGAAGCATGGTGGCAATGGAGGAACCAAGAATAATAAGGTAAGATTTCAATTGGAACAGCAAATCCAACATTATCCTCTTATGCCTAGAATTCAAGCTTTATTTTTAAGTTTCTTTTGATTTCCATTAACAGTTTGGACTATGTTTTCTATGGGTTGTTTAGAATTTTGATGACAATATTTGAGCTTTTGCAGATTCAGTTGGATTACCCTAATGAGATTCTCACTTCTATTAGTGGCCATTATGGTCATATGTCTGCTGGAACACCATGCGTGGTAAGATCACTCACATTTCATACTAATATCAGGAAACATGGCCCATATGGTGTGGAAGAAGGCACTTACTTTTCATTTCCCACTAGTGGAGGGAAAATAAAAGGCTTTCATGGTCGAAGTGGCTGGTACTTGGACGCCATTGGAGTCTACCTTTCTCATGCTAATGAGACCACAATTTGGGAATCTATCAAAGCGAGTGCTAAGAACATATTATGGGGTTAAGGAAAACTTTTGATAATCATCATGTTCTATTTATGTTACTCATAACTACATATGATTATTGTTATAAAATTCATAATGGTGTGTGTCTTTTGACTTATATCATATTATTATGATATTTTGTATTGACTTGTTATCACATGAAGATATCATCATTTTGAATTTGTGATATTTGATATGTATGTTTGAATATACTAAATATATATGTATTATTTAATGTTCAATTATGTATTGATGTTTTAGCTTGACTATTTTCATTAAAATTGATATGATAGTCTCAAATAGATCTAATATTTATAGTGTTTCTTATTAAATAATTTAATTGATACGTGATTATTTAATATAAATCTTATAAAATTAGGTGATTTCACCATTCATTTAGGCTATTGTTATGTACTGGACAAATGTGTGTAATGTTTAATGAAAGTATACAAGTACAAGAAAAATTTCAGTGGTGGTTAATTGGAGATGGTGTGCAAAGTTTGTTTATTTTTTTAAATACGTCCTATTCAGTATTAAGTAATAGGACATGTGATGTTGAAGTCCAAGAAATTGATCTTGAATCAATCATAATTGTAAATAACTTATGAGATTAGACTTGTAAATTCATCTTCTCTTGAGTGACCTTTAATTAGTTTTGTTTGTGGTTTTTTATTGATATGCACAAGTGATGAAATAAACTTGTCAAAATTTTAATTCTGCTATTAAAATATTTCAAATAAGATAAATATTTTATTAGACAAGTTAAACTAGGTTTGAGAATTTTACATTTTTAGTTGAAAAATAATTAATTTTCATTTGTTAAAGTGAATTAAAAAATATAGATTAAATCAAATCTTCAAAATGTCTCTTATTAGATATTAATTCAAAGTGAAAAAAGTTGTAATGTGAAAAAAAAGACAACTAAATATTTTATTTATAAGTTTTGACATATTGCAAAAGTGCTTATGATTTCATTATGCCCCTTGTTCTGGAGAATTTGAAGGGAAGAAAATAACATATATTTTTAAGCACTAACTTGTATTGGATTGATTCCAAAAACTTGGTTTGTATTGAGGATTTTCTTGGCTTGACTATTGGTGGAGAATCTCAACTTCTTTTTTCACTTTGGGTTTCACTAAAGGTATTTCTTATTATGTTCATCATGGCAAATCTACAAATCTCTTAAATAATGAAGTATCTATTTGCTAGTGAAATGGAATGATTTGACCATGCTTCCCTTTTATATGATTAGGCATATTGGTTAGTATGTGTTTGTTGAATTTTATTTTAATAAATCAAATTTTAATTATTGCAAGAATTTAATATTAAAAAAATCCCATTCAAACCCTAACAATTTTTTCTAAATAATTGTATTTGATTACAAAAGTGTGTTGTTGGATAGATTTGGATCGTAAGTGTATTGTTGGAATATTTAACTAAATTCTTTTCAAAATTTATTGAAATATATCTAATTTCTCTCTAAACTCTTGTTGAAATTTTCTAAAGTGTATGTGAGTGCAAAAGTGTATTGTTAGATGAATTTGGAGCAAGAGAGCATTTTTAGAAATTTTATTATGTGTTTTTAAATTTTAATATTTTTTTTGGATGATATTTTGAAGATCCATCAATGGTTGCACCGATATATTTTAAAATATTATAATTTAAAAAAAAATAAAAATGTATAGTTTGCATTAAAATTATTTTATGGAAACATGAATTTTTAAATATGAATAATGTTTTGTTTTCTTGGAATGTGTCATGTGTTTAAATTTTCTTTTGTTTATTCCACTTGAGCTAATTGGACATAGTGTCTTTAGAGTGTACATAGGAAGGATTATGGAGTTAGGGTTTGGAATGCATGATAATGCTAGTGGGTTATTTTTTTTGAAAAGATGTTTGGTATCCTTAAAATAAACACAAGGTTTAGATTATGAGATGCATATTTCTAAAAATGGGTGTATTGTATAATAATAATGAATATAAGACTAATTGAGGACTATGTTTGAAAAGATGTGTTGAATCCTAATATTAATTAGAACTTAAGTATACAATGCCCCAAAAATACATGCAAAAGGATTGGTTATATTGGGAATCTAGCATGCCTGCAGGATATCTTAAGGAATTGTTTGCAATTGGGAATTATGCAATATACCAAAATGATGTTTAACAATATGGATTGTATTGACAAGTATTTCTAGGAAGGGCACTTAATTTTTGAGACCATAGGTCAAATTGGTCCTAACTTAGTTTTTGATGCAGGAGCATCAAGGGTGAAGTGCAATCCTGCACAACCAAAAAGATCTTTGTTTTATTTATTTTTCCTTTTTCAAAATTTGCCTTGTTTTTATGTTGCAGACATGATTTTAATTTCCCTTCACCTTCCTTCAAAAAACTTTGAAGATACCTTCATTCATATATTTTATTGGCCCAAAATTCAAGTGAATTAGCATGGCATTTGGTGTAATTTGACATTACACAAGCAAACCAAAATCCCATGCCCAAGTTGGGATATGTATTTTTTATTGTTTTTGTAACTCCCAAAAAGAACTAAATGATTTGGAATAAAATATTTGCCATGATGTTGGGTGCTTGGGGAGTGGAGTTGCTAGGAAGAGGATTTGGATGGCAATTTTTGGCTAAAATTTGAATTTGCTTGGCAAAAAAATTGAAGAGGCCCATTGCATGAATTTCCATGCCTAGAATGGAGGAGGTTGAATGTTGGCTGGCAGATTTTGGTCTCAGGAAATCCAATGCCTACCTTGGGTGAATGGTTGTAGAAAATAACATAGGAAAAAGGGAAGGAAAAGAGCGCAAATAAGTGAAGGAGATGATCTAGGTGCCCCATTCTCTATGTTCAAAAGTTGGAGAAGATGATTTTGCTACCTATAGCATGTAATTTTTGGGAGTTGTGACTGATTTTTGGTTCTTTTCTTGAACTTTCCAGTAGGTGTTTTGTATTTTGGATTTGAATCTTTCCTGTAGCTGGTTGTAGTTATAGATGGAGCTTCCAATATGGATTGAAATGCCAATTTTTATGAGATTGTAGATTTCCAGTATTTCATTGAACGCAATAAAATACTCTATGCTAGAAATTTTATTTAAAATTTGTCTCAAGTGTTGATCTTGTGAAGGAAGGATGCAACAATTGAAAAACCTCTCCGATTTCTCAATTGTTGATTTGCATCAATTTGGTATTAGAGTAGGATTATAAAGGTTTGGAGAGGAAATGACACATAGAGGATGGGGTAGAGGAAGACCCCCACAAGGAGAAGAAAATCCAACACTTATGGAGATGATAAGGGGAATCTCAACAAGGTTGGAAGCAATAGAAACTTCTTAGAGAAGAGGGGTTCTTGTTGAAGACATTAGTGAAGATGAGGAAGAAGTTACAGAGGTTGCAACAGTGCAGGGATACGATACACATGAAGAGAGATTCTTACAAGTGTTAGCTAAGATTGGGAGTAAACCAAGGATGGACCCATCAAGTTATAGTGGGAGTATGAATCTAGAAGAGCTTATTGACTAGATTGCAAAAATGGATAAGTATTTTGATTTGGAAGCTGTTGAAGAGAAGAACTTGTAGGTAAAATATGCTGGTATGAGATTGAAGGGACATGCATACCCATGGTGGGATCAAGTGCATATTGATAGACAAAGGAAATGCAAAGATATGATAAAATCATGGGAGAATATGGTTGCAAAATTGAAAACAAAATTCTTGCCTATGGATTATCACATTAATTTAATTAAAAGGTTGCAAAACCTTAAACAAAAGGATTTGAGTGTCATAAAATACATAGAGGATTTCTATAGATTGAGCATACATGTTGGACACCTAGAGGGTGATGAGGAGCAGGTAGTAAGGTATGTAAATGGTTTGAGAATTAACATTCAAGATGCTCGGTCAACATGGTCTTGATAAGGACGGTGGAAGAAGCCTACTAGTATGCACTAAAAGTAGAGGAGAAGCTAGCAAGAAGGCAACAAGGAAGCTTTAGAGGAAAATAAAAAACCTCCACGAGGTAGGGGATAGTAAAATAGTGAAAGAGGGCGGCCAATAAAGGAAGAGGAAGAAAGCTAGTCACAAACAAGTCATGGGACAAATACAAGAGGAAGAGGAAATTTTTCAAGAGGACAAGGTGAGAAATATTTGAGAGAGAGAGGAGAATATGGTAGAGGAAGGGGATTTTCTAAAGTGTGTTTCAATTGTGGGGAAATTGGTCACTGGGCCTTTGAGTGTACTCAAATACAAGAGGTTGGAAAGATGAACACTAGAAGAGCATACACTACAAAAGATAAAAATGAGAAAAAGCCAGTAGACCTTGAAGATGGATAATTTTTCATGCTAAAAAGAGTTCTTTTAAAACCAAAGAAGGAGCTTCAAGAATTGGCATAGAGGAGGAGCTTGTTTAAAATGGTTTTTAAGTCTCAAGGAAAAAGTTGCACCATAATAGTGGACAACAAAAGCATTGATAATTTAGTGTCCCAAGAGATGGTGGAGAAGATGAAGTTAGAAATGATGAAGCACCCAAATCCCTATCGGGTCACTTGGTTTCAAAAAGGACATCAAATTTTTGTGAGTGAGCAGTGCCAGGTAAATTTTTAGATTGGTAACTATAAGGATGAGATACTATGTGACATGATGCCAATGGATGCATGCCACATCATATTGGGTAGGCCATGGAAGTATGATTGCATGGAAATTCATGATGGTGAAGCTAGTTCACATATACAATCACAAAGGACAAGAAAAAGTATGTCATGAACCCGTTGAAAGAGAAGCAACATGAAGTGGAAAATGATACCAAGGTATGCATGATCATTGGTAAATAAATTTAAAGGAGTTAAAAGAGGAAGAACTATTATGCTTTAGTTTCCAAGCCACAAGAAGTTGGGACAACAAGTGAAGAACAAGAAACTCCCAAGAGAAAATCAAGAGGATATTGCAAGATTATGAAGATATTTTGATGAAGGACCTTCCAAATGGACTCCCACGGATTAGAAGTATAAGTCATTGCGTGGATTTGATACCATTGGAAAGCTTACCAAAAAAGGAAGCATATAGAATGAGCCCAAAAGAAAATGAAGAGATAAATAGACAAGTGTAGGTGTTGTTGGACAAAGGCTTGATAAGAGAAAGTTTGAGCCCATGTGTAGTATTGACAGTTTTGGCTCCCAAGAAGGATGGAGAATGAAATATGTGCATGGATTCAAGGGCCATTAACAAGATAAAAATCAAGTATAGGTTACCATTGCCTCATATGGATGATTTGATGGATTGCTTAAGTGGAGAAAAATATTTCACCAAAATTGATTTAAAAAGTGGATACCACCATTAAATAAGGATTAGAGTAGGGGATGAGTGGAAAACAATATTCAACACAAAGGAGGGGTTATATGAGTGGTTGGTTATGCCATTTGGACTCACAAATTCCCCAAGAACATTCATGATATTGATGGATGAGGTGCTCAAATAATTCCTTGGTAAGTTTGTGATTATTTATTTGGATGACATCTTGATTTTTAGCAAATAAAGAGATGAACAAATAGAGCATGTTAGGGTTGTTTTACAAAGATTAAGAGAGGAATTTTTTTGGGTCAATCTTAAGAAATGTGTCTTTATGAAAGGAGTTGGTATATTTTGGGTTTGTAATCTCAAATGAAGGCTTAAGGATGGATCCAGAAAAGGTTAAGGAAATCCTACAATTGCCATCACCTAAGAGCATGTTTGAGGCAAGAAGTTTTCATGGTTTGGAAATATTTTATAAGAAATTTATCAAAAATTTTAGTAGCATTTGTGCACCAATCATAGGAACAATGAAGGGAGAAATAAAGGACTTCAAATGGACAGTTCCAACTAAGAGAAGTTTTAACACTTTGAAGGCAAAGGTGATCGAACATCCCATATTGACATTAATCGATTTTAACAAAGTGTTTCAAGTTGATTTTGATGCAAGTGGGGCAATGATAGGAAGCATTTTCAGTTAAGAAGGAAGGCCCATAGCTTACTTCAATGAAAATATGAATGAATCCAAGAGGAAATATTCTGTGTATGATCAAGGATTTTACTCTATTGCGTAGGCCCTCAAGAAGTGGAGACACTATATGTTACTAAAGGAGTTTGTTCTCTATACATATAATCAAGCCTTGCAATTCATTAACAACCAAGCTTGTAAGTATCCAATAGAGGGTGATAGAACCAAATGGTTGGATTATTTCATTCAAGAGGTGTTATTGTTCAAGGGGTAGCAGTTGTGCATACCAAGGGATCAATGAGGGAGAACTTGATTCGGGAAAAACATGGTGGAGGACTTGGTGGACATTTTGGAGTGGATAAAACTTTGGGGCACCTGAGTGAAACTTACTATTGGCCAAGTATGGGTAAGGATGTGAAGAATATGGTTCAAAGGTACTTAATATGTCAACATGCCAAAGGGACTATCCAAAACACAAGGTTATATCAGCCTTCACCAATTCTGAGTAAGCCATTGGAAGAAGTGAGTATGGATTTTGTTCTTGGGCTGCCAAGAACCCAAAAAGGTAATGATTCTATTTTTGTTGTGGTTGATATATTTTCAAATATGGATCATTTTATTCCTTGCAATAAGTCAAGTGATGCTTCACATATTGCCAATTTATTTTTCAAGGAGGCTGTAAGGTTGCATGGTTTGCCAAGAAGCATTGTTTCAAATAGGGATACTAAATTTTTTAGTCATTTTAGGAGAACATTATGGAAGAAGTTGGCACATTTAACTTATAGCTCAGCCTATCACCCCCAAACGGATGGAAAAATATAGGTGGTAAATAGAAGTCTTGGAAGTTTATTAAGATGCTTGATAGATGGGAGACCAAACCTTGGGATGTGGTGCTTACACAAGCTGAATTTTCTTACAATAATTCCATCAATAGAAGCACATGTAAGAATTCATTTCAGATTGTCTATAATGGCTATAGTCCCAAAGGTGTTCATAAGTTAAAAGATAATGCAAATTTTAAAAGGAAAAGTGTAGCAAATAGAGGATTATGTTGATTATTTGCATAAGTTGCATAAAGAGGTCAAGGAGAGGTTGGAGTCTAGTACAAGCTGTAGCGTAGAAAAAAGTAACCCTTTTTCACGCTTAGATTGGGAATAATTAATTGATGATAAAATGGACTTAATTGTGCCTTATTTAAGGTTTTGTAAAGTGTTTCCTTACACTTTCACACTAATCTAAGGCTTTATTGATTGAGGTTAATTAGAGTTTACTTGGCCCCTTAAATTCAAATCCAAGCCTTATTTATTGCATTTTCCAAGGGATAAATCCCGACACTCATTAATAATGTTTCACAACACTTGATTTGGTAAGGTTTGAGTCCTAGGCTAGTGACCTAGGACCCATTTTCCACCTAGTGAATGGGTCCTTCCTAGGTCCTAGGACCCCCTTTTTACATGTTATTTCATGTCCCCGAAACTTGTCCTAGTTGATTGTGCTAGGACCCATTCGCCCTACATCCTTTGGGTAAGATTTTGAATTCGTATTTGAAATTTTATTGAATCCTTGAGGTCCTTGGATAAGTCAATCTCAATATAAAACCTTTTTTGAGAACAAGATAATAAGAAATGTTCTTTCTCAACATGGATAACACACTCTAGTGATGTTGCATGGTCTAGGAAGGGATGGAGTGGTAAGGTGAGACCAAGAAATTTAAGGTAGATCTATACTTAAGAAGAATATTCCTTAGAGATTATAAAATATCAAGTCGACTAGATAAATACAAAAAAAGAGGAGTGAGTCTACAAGGGACCATGGTAAAAATTGGGCTTAATATAATTGACTTTAGAAAAATAGAAAAGAAAGAAACCCTTAGTAATGTTTTGGATAACCTCCTTGTAGAACCCATGAGGGACCCACATGGGTTTAAAACAATTCCTTAGCATGATTTTAGAGGGAATTATACCAAAAAATAATTGAAAATATTATAGTTTTCAAGCCATTTGCATGCATTTTCAGAATCTTGAATATAAAAAATAACATTATGAATATTAGAGTTATGTCATGATCAACTTTTAAAATGAACTTATGAGGGAGTTTCAAAGCTACTTTCTTATGTTCCAAGCCAACTACTCTAGCATGAAATATTGGGCCAATTTTGGTAGCAATTGTTTATAAAGGAATTTTTTTCCCCCAAAGATAAGGTCCAAACTAAGAAAACTCATAATAAATATAGAGACCTCTTTCTCTAGATAGAAATCTAAAACAAGAGTTACAAGGACAAGGGAATGATATAAGCAAGAGTATGTAGACCACACCAAAACCCTATTAGAGCCTTCAAACACCTAAAAGAGTTATAAACCAAGAAAGACAAATACCACATTCTTTAGTTTCTTTAAAGGGCCTTGTCATCTTGTTAATGTCACTAATAAGATATATAAATATCTTATGTCTCTAAAACATCTAAATAGTGTACTACTAGGAAGTCACATGGAGCCTAATATAAAATATATATAAATGATTGATCCAACTTTTATATTAAAATAAAATAATTGATTGAGTTTTAATAAAAAAATATAAGTTACAATATAAAAATAAATTTGAGGATTTGATTCAAAAATATTTTTTCTTTAATGTTAATTTAGGTTAATCAAATGAAATTCTCTTAACTCAATAAAAATTAGTTTTAAAGATTAGTTAATGATGTATTTTTGGGTTAGTGTATTATGATAGTAAATGTCAAGGTATATAGAGTAAATGTTATGTGTATCGTGTGAATTGTGTAAAGTGAGTAAATGAATAATAAAACACACAATCAATGAAACGTATTACATTAGAGAATTGAATAATATAATTAACCAAATTAAAACAAAACAAATCTCTAAGATCATTCCATCACTTCCTATCTTTAGGGATTCATTAAATCATATTGGCTCTAAGATTTGTGTATGTACTATTACTGTTAGAATGGCAACCTGAGGAATGGAATGTTGTAAATGCAAGAATCCTAGTTCCTACATGATTGAATTGATGCTATGTGATTAATGCCATGATATGATGTTGATGTGGTAAGGATGCAACTTATGCTATGATTTGATGTTGTAAAGAAACTAGTATGATAATTGAAATGCAATTACTAAACTAAGCCATGTTTCTAAGCTTGATATGATTCTACAAATGCATAAACACTAAATGCTAAATTACTCTAAATGCTCACAAATGCATAAACACTAAATGCTCTCATAGAATTTTTGCATAGTAAGTTTGCTCAAGATGGGATTCTAAAAGCTATAGAATGAGGTTGTATTTATAGGATTTCCAAGGCATATTGTGATGTGGCAAGATTCGATGGTCAGGATTTTAGCTTGAAAGATGAACAATGGAGGATAAAGAGGTTAGAGGGAATCATGGAGGGTGTTCCTTTTAATAAAACACTTTGCCAAGTGTGGAAGGGAATCAATGGAGGAAGAGAGCCATGTGTCTCCAAGTTTGTTTCAAGTTTGTTGAGGATAATTCTAATTTAGAAATTAGATTTATTTAAATTCATGAGACACAAGGTGAGGTAGATGATGAGGTGGCAGGTGGTTAGAAAGTTATGTAGAAGTGTGAAAAAATTGAATTTAAGAATTCAAATTTAGTGAGGGGGAATTAATCAAATAAAACAAATTAGTTAGATTTGTTTATTTAATTAAATCATGAAGAAAATAATTTTAGAAGAATTTAAGAGAGTGAACTATATAAATAAATTTAGAATTTATTTATAAGTAGATGAATTAAAGGGGTTTATTAATTAAATATCTTTTATTTAATTAATTGATTATCTTGACTGATTTTAGGTGTATACATTTTTCCCCTCTTTGAAGTGATGTGTTTACATATTTCTTCAAAGAAAAATCTACCAGTGATGCTAATTTTTTTTTCTTTTCAATATGCCCTAGACGCTGATTTTTGAGTGATGACGGATATATGCCGGGCCCTTAGGAGATAAATCGAAGAATTTTTGAATTTTTTTAGGATTTTTTGAATTTTTGGATATTTTCAAAATTTGATGATGATTTTAAAATTTTATATCTCAACAATTTATCTCTTGAAAAATGATGTCAGACCTGCCAATTTGGATGAAATGATTAATTAAGCCCTTTGAAAAGTAAAATAAATCAATCTCATGAAAATCCCATTTAATCACTCTTTAAAGGGGTAAAAAGGTGATTTTGAAGTTCATTTGTGCATTTTGATTTTGAAATTTGAGAGTGATTTGAGCAATTCGAGCAAATTGAGCAAGATGGTGATTCCCTACCACACACACTGATTCGAGCGCGTGTGACGCCACAATCACCCGACAATGTATGGACCTTCGGTACGTACCCCAAAAAACCTCTACGTGATTTTTGAAATTCATTTTTCCCGCACTTTTTCATGTTTAAATTCTGCTTATCGCGTTTTAGCACATAGGAACCCCGATGTAGCACATTGAATGCCTATTCTAGCGCATCTGGTAGATTAGTGCATAGGGTTAGTTTTGTAGCACATTCATAGAGGTATTTAGCGCATCTAGGGAATCAACACTTAGAGCCAAATTTTTGGCACATATGATGAATGTTCTAGCGCATGGGGTTTATTAGTGCATAGGTGATGTGATTTAGCGCAATAGGTCAATGTTGTGGCACATAGAATAATTTTGGGCATTGACAGAGGGGTTTAGCGCATTGATCAAATTTGATGGCACATGCTGTAATTCGACACATTGAAGCCTTGTTATGGTGCATCCATGAAATTTTCTAGTGCATCGATGTTTTTAGTGCATAGAAAGACTGTTTTAGCGCATTGATGAAATTTAGACCAAAGTGATGGATTTTAGATTAGACTCCTTGATTTTGATGATTTTTGATCATGTTAGTGGTTGATTTGATGTTGTTTGATGATGTTGATAGATTTGATGATGATTGATCTCATGATAGGTGAGATTCAATGATAGGATGATGATTATTGACCTCATGATAGGTGAGGATCAATGATGGATTGATGATTGAACTCATGATAGGCGAGGTTCAATGATAGACACTCACGATATTTGATCAAAGTATCATCAGAGATGATTAGATTGATAGGTTGATTGATGTTGATTGATTGATTTGCTGATTTGCTATATTGTATGATGATAGGATCCTTCGTCAGTCCTACAGATTCGAGAGCGCTTCCCAAGGACCTATGAGTTGATTCCGCATTTAGATCAGGTTGATCTAAATGTGATTGGATGATGTGGATTGACTTCACTGATAGATATGCCCTAGCATAGGATTAACAGGGTGCTTTTGACTGCATTAGCAAAGAGATGGCACAGTGATCATAACACCTGCCACTTACCTACCGACAGGATGACAGTGACCCTGAAGGATATTTATCGGATCTTGAGGATTCTAGTTGTTGGAGAGCTGGTTATTTATGATTCGACCAAGCAGGGTGGGACTGATGCACTTCAAAGAGTGTTCGAGGATGATCAGATTTGTGGTTATGAGATTCCATGGTGAGAGATGGTCGATGCATATGTAACATTGCCATGTGTGCTTGCTGGTTTTATTGGAGGATTTCTATGTCTCATTCGCAGGTCAAAGGGACTTTCAGTTGGATGGGGCTAGATACTTGAGAGTATGATCACACAGGGTACTAGATATGCTTGGGGATGTTGCATGCTTTCCCATTTATACCACGATTTGCATTAGATTGTCTATCTGAGAGGGGCCAGTTTGTTAGCCAGAGTCATACTGTTACAGATATGGGCGTGGGAACATATAGATGTCACGCGGCTAGTTGTAGAGAGACACCGTCTAGCAAGGAGACCATACGTTCACACATACATAGGTTCAGTTGTCCAGCCTAAGCTAGGAAAACTAGAGTACTAGAGGAGATTACTGGACGATCTTGATACAGTGACATGGCAGCCCTACTTAGACTCTGAGCAATGGCTAGAGGATGATACTGAGATGCTGTATTTGTGCTCGTCTATGTACCTAATTGGGAGGACACAATTTATCATTGATATATTTCTATTGAGGAGGGTACTGTGATAGTATGGCAGGGTATAGGGCATGCCCAGGGAGTGGCTCATTATGTACAGTGATAGATTGATATACCAGAGTGGGGACCATGCTTATCCTATGATGCTGCAATTAAGGAGTACCAGGATTTACAGGCCATTATTTGGGATTATCATCCAGAGGCCATAGAGGCTCCTGTATCTGAGGAGTATGCACAATACCTCTTTGCACATCCCTTCCCACAGATTTTGAGTCTAGATGATCCGGTGCCATTGTTAGATGATGAGGAGAGGGAAATAGTACATGGACACAGGCAAAGGAGAGATGGAGGAGATGAGGAGCAAGAGGGAGAGAGTAGTGATGAGGGATATGGGGATGGAGATGGAGGAGTTGGAGATGGTGATGAAGGTGATGGTGGTGGAGGAGATGAGGGTGGAGGGGGGCCAGTACTGGATGTTCGAGACTTTAGAGTGCCTCAGAATAGGCGATCATTGGTAGCTATAGCACAACATGTA
Organism: Sequoia sempervirens; assembly: GCA_007258455.2. Classification (NCBI taxonomy): domain Eukaryota; kingdom Viridiplantae; phylum Streptophyta; class Pinopsida; order Cupressales; family Cupressaceae; genus Sequoia; species Sequoia sempervirens. Next base: position 136,780,864 of record VDFB02058242.1, on the reverse strand, counting down.
TAGATTCAACTATCCTCACAACAACAACAACAAACATAGATAGCTTCTCTATAAGTGCAGGTACAAACTTTACAAAGTCAATTAGCATAAATACAGGGACAACTGTAGATACATGCACAAGCACATACACAGGCCCAAACACAGATTGCCACTCTTACGGCCAAGAGGAATGCCTTGAGGCAAGGGGTTGAGCAGGAAGAAGGCATGGCCAAGAGATTGTAGAGGGTGTCCGAGGGCACAGGTACAACCGATTATCTGAGAGAGGTATGGCACTCTGCCAGGGAGGCCAAGTACTACCGGTTGAGATACTAAGAGCGGTTCCTCTAGAGCATCGAGAGAGTTACATAGTCTGTCAGTGCTCACACTCACTCTAGGACCACTAGCATGGGTGTTATAGAACCACCTCATAGGGATCCAGGGGTAGGGCCATCAGGTACAGCCAGAGGCACAGGGCCAACACCGTTAGGGGGAGCACCACATAGCTCCATGATGATCATTTGAGATGTATTTGGGACATGATGTGTACTCCTTGATTCAGTTGAGACACTATGATACAATGCCATTTTTGTTTTTTGATGATGTATCTCATTACACATTTGGATATCACTGTACACTTGACATTATGATTTTGAGGTTATATGATATGCGGTGATGATTAGTGATCTATGTTTCTATATGTGATTTATGATGGATGCCTATGATGGATGCATTTAATTTCTGCTTTATGATGCTTATACAATGCTTATGTGATGCTTTAATATGCTTATGACATGATTATGTATGGATGCAATGATGATATGATGAAATGATGATGCATGATTTATGTTTCTATATGTTCTTATGATTCTTTTACACTATATGGGATGGGTGCGTTTATGTAAATGATATGCCATGCATATTATTTTTGTGTTTTTCGAATGCAAATATATGATACCTCTATACTGTATGATATGAGTTTGATTATGCAAATGAGATGCAATGTACTTTTTGTGTTTTCTGATGTGGATATTACATATGATGTAATGCATGGATAGATTAATTATATGTAAATGATTATGCAACTATATGAGAATGATATGTTTTTTTTTAATTTCAAGTGTACTCAATCCATTAATAATAAAGATAACATCATTTTGATTTTTTTTCCAACCTTGGAAAACTCATAAATACATATGCAAAACTAACATGGGTGCAATCTAACTTAACCATGCAGATCTAATATGCAAAAGTTGTCATCATAACAATCGATTTGTCATGATTTTTATCATCATTGATCTTTTAAAATGTTGAAAGTGAGTACAAACATTGATGGTATAATTAGACCATGATGACCTGAGTACTACTTCCATGGTTTTTGATATTGCAAGTTAACACAAGCATATAGGTATAATTAAACCAAGCTGACCTGAGCATTGCTTGCATAAACAAACAAGAGTTAATCATTTTCCTATGCAAATTCAGAATGTCATCAGTGATACTTTTTAGAGCACATCTCATGACAATTTGCACAGTAATAATGATTAACTCGCAGACAACAAACAAAGAAAATATCATACTCCTTCCTAGCTCCTCTAGTTCAATACATCATCGAGTTGCTCTAGAGATATGACAACAAAAATCAAAGTACAATAGCTGAAAATTCATGCTAATGTGTTAAAATCATGATTCAGAAGGAACATATCCATTTAAAGTTTGTTTTGATTTAATTGATTTAGCTATTTGTTGTTTGATGGTTGATGTGTCAATGATCGTGATTGATGTTCAATGTTGGGTTTTGCACTACGATCGTTGTGTTCTTGACATTGTCATATTGCTATTTGTCTGTTGGTTTAAGCTCAAAGTTTATTTTCCCCTAGTGAGTTCAGGATTTTTCCCCCAGTCTAGGGTGAGACACGACCATGATGCCAGGATATATACATGAGGCTTTTCGATGATAGGTAGAATGAAAGTGAAAGTGAATGGCAAAAGTGAATGGTTGGCATGCTCAAATATATGGGAAAGCTAATCTATCACAAATAGCCCCTGTTTCCAGGTTTTCACTACTTGTTTTCATTGCACTTTTTTAGATTTTATGATTTTTTTGATTTTTCACTTTTTTTGTATTTTTCATTTTTTTGCTTCTTTTGTTGTCACCAAGACACCTGTTTTCCAGATTTTCATCAAGGTAACAATATTTTTTCAAGACATTTTTTTATTTTTTTTGTATTTTTTCAGGACTTTTACCGATGCACTGGATGAATTAGGTATATAACTTCTTGAGATGTAGGCTATTGATAGGTTCATCAAACAAATCCCCTTCAGGCATAGATAGCTGATAGGATCTAGATCCAAAGACTGAGACACCGAAAAATGGACCTAGCCAATTTGGTTCAAACTTCCCCTTCTTTTCTCGATCTTGTTGATTTCGAGGATTTTCTTTCAAGACTAAGTCACCAACCTGAAATGTCCTTGGTTTTACTCTGTTATTGTAACTTCATGACATCCTTTGCTAGTAGAATTTTAGGTGATCAACTGCATGCTATCGACGCTCATCCAATAGTTTCAACTCTTGTAGCCTAGACACCCGATAATCTTCATCTGAAATGATCCCCTTTAGTGACACACAGAGTGATGGTAGCTCAACCTCAATAGGTAAAATGGCCTCTAATTCATAAACTAAAGCATAGGGTGTGGCTCTTGTTGGGGTGCGAATATTGGTTCTAGAAGCCCACAAAGTAGGGTTCAGTTGTATGTGCCAATCACATCCAACATTGTTGACAATTTTCTTTAGGATTTTTAGTATGGTTTTGTTTGAGGCCTCTGCCTGGCCATTTCTTTAAGGGTAGCATGGTGTAGAAAGTTGATGTTGGATATGAAACCTCTCACAAAGTTCTTGGACATCCCGATTCTTGAAAGGTCTACCATTATCCATGAAAATGGATTGAGGAATGCCATACTGACAGATAATGTAATTTAGGATAAAGGATGCAATTTGTTTTCTGATGATGGTGGTTAAGGGAACACCTTCAATCCACTTCGTAAAGTACTCTGTGGCTGTCATGATGAACTTGTGTCCATTTGACGAAGGTGGATGAATTTTACCTACAAGATCCAGTCCCCACTGACAAAAAGGCCATTTTGATGAAAATGGTTGTAATTCTTGTGTTGGTGCGTGTATCAGGTTCCCATGGACTTGACAATTTTGGCACTTCTTGACATATTGAAAAGACTCCTCCATATTCAGCCAATAATACCCCAAGTGTAGGATTTTTTTAGTGAGAGTTAGTCCACTTGAATGTGTACCAAAAATACCTTCATGAACCTTGCGTAAAGTGGTTTCAGCTTCGTCACGTTCAAGACATCGAAGGAGAGTACCATCAAGACCTCGACAATAAATTACATCGGCTATCAGGGTATGTCGAGTTGTTTGTCGAATAAAGTTTCATTTTTGGTTTCAGGATAAATCTGGTCGTAGGGTATTGACTCATAGATAGGTGTAGATTTTACCATAGATAGAAGCATCAACCTTGACTAGATGGTATGTGACTTGGGATTCAGGGTTATCATAGGCGGGATTAAATAGTTGTTCCACCATGAAATCATAACGGGCTCGTTTTTCAGGTATTTGTAGAAGAGAGGCAATGGTTGCCATAGCATCAACAACTTTGTTGTCCTCTCTTGGAATTTGCTCAAATTTGATCTCCATAAAGTACTTTTTGAAGTCATCAACCACTCTTTTATATGACATCAATTTGTCATCTTTTGTCTGGTAATCATCATTCACCTAGTTTATGACTAGTTGGGAATCACCATAGACTTGCAATTCCATGATCTTCCATTCGACTGCTACTTTGATTTCAATGATCAATACTTCATACTCGACTGTGTTGTTAGTGAAAGGAAACATTAACCTATAAGACTTTGGAATGGTGTGTCCTTGAGGTGTGACAAATAAGATTCTTGCGCCTAATCCATGTTGCGTGTAAGAGCCATCAAAATATAACATCCACTGTTATGTTGACACTGTTAGGACATATCTAGAAACTCAATGTTCATGGGGTGATCATCTTGTAATGATGCTTCAGCTAGTTGATCCGCTATGGCTTGAACTTTGATTGCTTTCCTATCCACATACTAGATATCAAACTCACTCAATATCATTACCCACTTGGATAGGCTTCCTGTTAGGGCAGCTTTGCTGAGTAAATACTTCAATGTATCAATCTTCACTACGAGTTTGATGGTGTGGGTTAACATGTAGTGTCTTAGTTGTTGAGTAGCAAATAATATTTCCAAACAAGATTTTTTAATAAATTTGTAATTGATTTCATAGCCATTCAAGGTTCTGCTACTATGGTCGGGTTTTGAAATGGGCACAATGTTTTACATCCATTCAACATAATCAATAGGTCGGATAAATCTTGCATCCAATAGTTTCTTCAATTCAACTTTCACCAAAAGGGCGATATGAGGATGTATTTTTCTTAACTTTTGTTTCACTGGCTTTACTTCAAGTGGTAATGATAAATGATGCATGATAAGCTCTAGATCCATACCTGGCATGCTAGCATATGACCAAGCAAAGTTGATTTGTCTCTCCTCAAAGAATTTGGTAAAGCTTGGTTTTTCTTCTTCTGTCATGGATGCTGCCAGATGTAGAGTCTTGACTATTTCAGCTGTACCAATGTTGATGGATTGTGTGGGATCAATCAGCACTGAAGATCTCTCATGATAGTGCTCGGGAAGAGTGTCAAATCTCCCATCTTTTGGTGCCTTGGAGAGGTTTTCACTGTCAGATGCACTCTTTATTTTTACTTTTTCTTGATCTAATACTATCATTAAATGGTTTTCACTATTAGATTGATTTTTGATATTCATTGTTTTGTAGCTGAGAGATTTGGCACTCCCCTTGTCTGAAGCTTCATTATGAGATTCGATGATGGAACATGTTTCAAGATTATCAGAGAAAAGGAAGTTCACAATGGCGTCATCGTTCGAGAAGATAGGTATGTCAAGCAGCTCAGTTTGGTTCCAATCAATTAGTTCAGGGTATACCAATGGCAAGGAATCGTCAGATTGGATAAGGTCAAAAGGTGTAAGTGTCATGATGGCAATGTCGTCAAAGTGTTTGATAGCAATATCGAGGTCTATGATGTTACTCTCTTCTGAAGTATCTATCTCGTTCGAATTCTAATCATCTTCACTTGAGTCATCGATATGTTGTGATCCAATTTCAAGTGGTCTAGAACTTGAGCTTTGTCCCTCCATATGTGTTGGTGTATACTTTTGTATCACATCAATTTCTTTATCATGACAAGATTCTTCAGAGAGGGAATCCCATTCATATTGAACATTGGAATCCGTTTTAGAACTATCTCTCAATTGAAGGATTCACTCAACAATCTGCAGCCTGGTTTCTTCTTTTGACTCTGCTTTGTACCCTAGTCCTGTTTTGTCCTTTGAGTTGATTATGGTAGGATGTAGTGGTTCTATGATACCCTCTTTTATTTTTTCAACAATACCTTTTCCATCATATCCCATCTTCTCTAGAATTGTAAATCCTTTACCATATGGTTCAGTTAGCATGTTGGAAGTTGATGCTTGTGATTATTCTTCATCCTTGTATAATCAGTTTAAAACATCTTTGTCTTCAGATTCGTCCACTAATGTACCCGCTTTTACAAACTTACCATCAAAGAGTGTGGTTGGTTGCGAGGATTGTTTTCTTGATGTGGATGGCTGCCCTTATGACTGTTAGAAAACCAAGATCTGATTGCAAACCAGAAAATACCTTCCACAGAGGAGAAAAACAAAAAAAATAGAGATTGCATAAAAACATGCAATTTGATATATTCGAAAAGACCAATTAATTACAAGAGATTATTTTCTTTATAAAAGCAAAGATACCTAAACCTAATCTTATCTTGAGCAACAAGATAGCTCGATAAAATAAAGATGAAAGCCTAAAACTTAGGGATTAAATATGCCTAAGTAAACTTATGCAAAGTGTAATTAATAATTAATTACACCAACACCCCCCATAAGTGCAACTTAGGGAGAATTAATTACACCAACAATGAATTAGGAGAAGATAGCAGTTGTGAAAGACACAAGGATTTCTCAAATGAATATTCCCCCAGGCCTTTGTCTTTTAACTGGATCTTTTTCTCAAATTGTTTTAATAAGGTATTGAGTTGACTTTCCTAATTTGATGGAGTAGAATCACTGATACCTTTATCTTTTGACTAAACCTTTTCCTCATCCTGATTTGATAAATAATTTGATTGACCTTCCTTACTAGATGGAGTAGCATCGCCGATAACCTTATCTTTTGACTGGTCCTTTTTCTCAACCCACTTTGACAAGGAATCTAGTTGTCTTTCACTATTGGGTGAACTAGGAGTTGGAGCTTCCTTGTTATGTGGCACAAAAGTATCTTGGGTTGTTTTGGGTGTGTTGCAATATTAGGGATTGTTGGAATAACCTGATATGGTGACTTCTTGCCCATTGAAAGGGAACTTCAAGCACTGGTGATACGTTGATGGCACTGCCTACATCTCATGAATCCAAGGACATCCCAAGAGTATATTGTATGTCAAATCTTTATCCAACACTTGGCAGATTATATCTTTTACAACTGGTCCCACTTGAATTGGTAGTACAATTAATCCTTGGGAGGATCTCTCTTCGTCATCATAGGATTTTATAGTAATTTTTCTTCTAGCATCGATCGATTGCATTTTTTGAATATCCAAGTGCACGAATAAGTTTTAAAGTGCATATATTTAGGCCAGCTCCGCCATCTATTAGAACACGTTTGACCTGGTGTTTGTGAATTAAAACCTCAATGTGTAGGGAAACATTATGTGGATGGTTGATTGATACATCATCATGTTTGGAAAATGATAGGCAATGAGGTGTGGTCAAGTGTCCCACCATAGCTTGGAATTGGAAAACTTCCAGATTATTTGGTACTGTGGTGGCTACTAGAGCTTGTTCTAGAATTTCTTTGTGAGCTGGTGAGATCTTGGGGAGTTCCAATATGGATATTTGAGTTGGTATTTTCTGCAATTGGTCAATTATGTTGTATTGAGTTGTAGGGGCAATAGGTGTTTTAGATGTAGAAGAGGCATCTCCTTTCAATATTACTTTAGCTTTCCCTCTTGTGGTCGCATTAACAGATTGATGATCATGTTTTTCTCTGATTTTAATGACATTAATCTGATTATAATTTGCAACAAAGTTTGTGATCAGATTTATTGGTATGTCATTGATTTGAGGTGATTTGGTGTTGATGTCATGAAAATGATTTTCATCTGTAACACTGTTTCTTTGGCTCTTGATTTCAATGTCACTAGTTTGATGTTCACCAATTGGTATGATGTCATTGATATGATGTGATGTGGTGTTGATATCATGAAGATGATTTTCAGCTGTAACAATGTTTTTTTGGCCCTTGATTTTGATGTCCTTGGTTTGATTCTCAACTACCTCAACATAATGAATGGTGAAATCATAAACATAGTTCACATTTTTTCCTTTGGTGTCTGATGAAGAGGAATCCCCCTTTTCGTAATTTGGTAAAGGATTTTTGAATGCTCCATGATCATAGTTCGTTTGGGGTCCTTCTACAAATATTATATTGTTATCAATCAAGTCTTGTATCAAATGTTTCAATTGCATGCAATCATTTGTCTTGTGTCCTTTGTTTTTGTGAAAGTCACAATAATGTGCATCATTCCACCAAGATGGTTTAACTCTTGGTTCCCAATCTCTTGCTTCTAATAGTGTTATAACCTTGGCTACAAGAAGTTCCTTTAATGCTGATTCTAATGACTACCACAAAGGTGTGAATCTTCTTCGATTTGAGGATGTTTGATATGGTGGTGGTTTAGCTTCAACATTGCTTGGATTGTAGTTTTGACTGGTGTTTTTGTTGTTGTTTTGATTTATGGTTGGATTGTTATTTTGATTGGTTTTGGTGGCAGTTGCTGTCAAGTTAAATACTCATTTTGAATTTTGTGTTTCAGTTGAAGCATCATTGTTATCAACATTCTAGTTTCTCTGCCAAAACTTTGGTTTATCATTGTTGTTGTAATTGTTGGAGGAACTTGCTGAGTTGTTTCCTTCATTGTAAATTTTTAGGACTCCTCTTTTGACCAAGGCCTCTTCAATTTTGATTCCATTGTTAATCATTTTCTCAATGGTAGGTGGACATTGTAATTCAATTCTATAGCTCATTTCATCATTTAGATTGTCAATAAAGATTTCCATCTTTTCCTTTTCAGGTATGGGATGAGAATATCTTGCAAACAATCTTCTCCATCTTTGCAAAAATATGAGGAATGATTTACCCATTTTCTATTTGGTGTTGCAAAGGTCTTTCATTGTTATCTCATGTTGGATGTTGTAAGAATATTGAGTGATGAATTTATTAACCAACTCTTCAAAGGTTTTAATTGGTGGTGCAAGTTTAGAGAACCATTCCATGCATTTTCCACCTAGGCTTCGTGGAAAAAATCTCATAAAATAAGTCTCTTCATGTGAAAACTCCAAGCTCATGGTTCTAAATTCCCTTACATGGTCTATAGGATCTATTTTACCATTGTATTTATCATACTTTGGAAATTCACAATGTTTGGGAAAAGGAATCATATTGACACTTTGATCAAAAGGATATGGGAAAATGTCTTGTATCAAGTATCTTTTGGTGGTTCCTCTTTGCATGTCAAGAATTTGTTGTTGGAGGTTTTTCATTTGATGAGTTAATGCAACCACTTATTCTATTTTTTGTGTATTAGTTTAAGGTCTCTTGGGAGGTGCTTTCAATTGATTAACATCAAAGTCATGTGGAAGTTTGATACCTTGATTAGCCAACATTAGGAAGTATTTTTCCCCATCTCTTTCAAAAATATTTTCTAGGAACTTGTGGAAATTTGGTTCTTGTTGAGCATGTTGGATGTCTTCCTCAGTTATTTCCTCACCTTCAGTGTTGTGGAAACTATGAAATGGATTTTCTTTAGGTTCAGCCATGGTGTTTTGAGTTTAAAGTTCCTTTTCCTTGAGTTTCTACTTTTGTAATCTTGTTTGAACAGGCATACAAGTGTTATGATTTGAATAAAATTTGATCTTTGTTTGGAGGAGTGCCAAGGATGAAAACTAAGTCAAATAGAATGAAAAATTCTATTGATGAGACTAAGTTTAAGTCTGATTATATAGCTTTGTTTCGTGATGAAGGATGACAAATCCTGATAATTAAACTTGGCTTAACAATCAGAGATGTGATAAGTTTGATGATTTAGGCACTTTAAGGTGTTAGATCTTGGTTTAGTTTAAATAATTCCACTTGTGAATGTCAGTTTCAACAAGTTTAAGACTCTATTGTACCTAAGGAATGATTCTGTGCTAACAGGGATCCTTAATTCTCATTCAAACTGTCAAACAGAGGATGAATTTAACTCTAGTTTTGAATTTACTAGATGTGCTAAAACATGGTATGGATGTGCTAAAAGATTGCATAGATGCACTAGAAAACAACCGGATGCATTAGACTACCCCTAAGATGCACCAGAAAATAGACTCAATGTGCTAGAAAAAAGACCATACGTGCTGGAAAATATACTAAATGTGCTAAAAGATGGACTCAATGTGCTCAAGGATGACTCAGATGCACTATAAAATAGACTAAATGTGCTAGAAAAAGCAAGAGGTGCACTAGAATTCCCCTAAGTATGTGATTTCAAGTTGGTATTCTGTAGGTGAATGAGCTAGACAATTTTGCAGATGCACTAGAATATGGAACCTATGCGCTAGAAAGTGATCCATATGTGCTAAGATAAAGCAATGATGCACTAGACTACCCCTCCTAAATGTGATTTCAACTAGGTGATCTATAGGTGAATGCACTAAACAATTTTGCAAATGCGCTGGAGGATGGAACGTATGCACTGGAAAGTGACCTAGATGCGCTAAAAGACAGACCAGGTGCGCTGAAAATTGACTCAGATGCGCTAGAAAATGTAGTGAATGCATCAAAACAGGGAATGGATGTGCTAATCTGGAAGTGTTTAGTGTTTTTGTAAATCTATTTGGTTATTTGGTTTTGAATCTGTGAATGTGATGTTTCTAGGGGATGTTTTTTCTGAACAATGATTTTTGCTTGGTTTCCACTTTGCGAATTATAGGAATTAAGTGCTTTAATGGATGATTTCTTGAATTATGAATTCAAACATAGTAGAAAGTTATCAAACAATTGTGTCAAGCCTAGGAACTAAACATTGAGTGTGTATTCAAGAATCTAGTATGTTTCCTTTGATTTCCACAGGTATAACACAAGAGAAGATAGTTCAAGCACTTTTCTATTCTCAAGGGTCACTTAAAATACCACATCCCCCATCTTAGAACCATGTCAGCTCACACAACCGTGCCACCCCCTAGAGGGCGCCCGAGTTTTTTCCTTTCTTAGGTCTTAACCAAGGTCTAATCCTCTACATTTGGCCAGTAATCCCTGATGGTTATATGGTGAGTGTCTTTGGGGCAAATTCTTCCCCCCCTTGCACTGTGATATTAGAAGTGTTCAGAGACTGACTCGGTTAGATTTTACACTAAAGTTCATAATAAGGGTTTCCATTCAGTGCGACAAATAGATAAACTCGCTCAGGAGACCTCTCAGCCTGTAGAACAAAGGCTTTGGGGATGTTATTTTGCACACTACTGTCGAATTGCAGACTTTCCCTGAATTCGGTTTTGATTATAGTGGGTTGGAAAACTTGGCTTTAGTTGTTCCCACTTAGGTCGTTCCCGTAGGGTGAGTACTTTTTCCCACTACGGTAGGCCTTCTAAAGGTGTTAACAAAGCATAAAATAGTGAGTCTGGCATTTTGGTCACCCAGTTAAGGGGAGAGCATAGGCCTATCACTTCAAGCACAATAGATAAGGGGCTCTTTCACCTTCTAATTAAACTAGGTTCCTAATTTAATTAGAAGAAGACAATAAAACAACTCCAACCCCTACATGCATCATCAGTAGTTTGATAAAATTGTCTTTGAGCAGCGTATTAAGCACCTAGAAAATAGAAAGTGATGATCAATTCTTAGAATTTTGAAATTTTGCAAAATTAACTAGATGCGCTAAAAGATCACTCCTATGCACTAAAAGAACTACCGGATGCGCTATAGAAACTATTGAATGCGCTAAAATATCAACCAAATGCACTAAAAGACCCCCTGTATCCGCCGAAAGATGACCCAGATATGCTGAAAGAAGCCCCGAATGCGCCATAACAGGAACTAGATGCGCCAAAAAATGATTTGTATGCGCCGTAACAGAAACCAAATGCGCTAATATGTGTTTCATATGTGCTGAAAGAAATAACGGATGCGCTACCTAAGAGTTCACGTCCATATCTGTGAAACAACTTTCCAGAAAAAATTAATAAAAAGGGGCTAGGCCCCACTGTGGGTGCCAAAATGTATCGTGTGAATTGTGTAAAGTGAGTAAATGAATAATAAAACACACAATCAATGAGACATATTACATTAGAGTATTGAATCATAGAATTAACCACATTAAAACAAAACAAATCTCTAAAATTGTTCCATCACTTCCTATCTTCAAGGATCATTCATTAAATCATATTGACACTCAAATTTGTGTATGCACTATGACTGTTAGAATGGCAACCTGAGGAATGGAATGTTGTAAATGCAAGAATCCTAGTTCCTACATGATTGAATTGATGCTATGTGATTAATGCCATGATATGATGCTGCTGTGATAAGGATGCAACTTATGCTATGATGCAAATGCTATGATATGATGCTATAAATAAACTAGTATGATAATTGAAGTGTAATTACTAAACTAAGCCATGTTTCTAAGCTTGATATGATTCTACAAATGCATAAACACTAAATGCTAATTTTTTTTAAATGCTCACAAATGCATAAACACTAAATGCTCTCACAAAATTTCTACCTAGTAAGTTTTCTCAAGATGGGATTCCAAAAGCTGTAGAATGAGGTATTTATAGGATTTCCAAGGCATATTGTGATGTGGCAAGATTTGATGGTTAGGATTTCAGCTTGAAAGATGAATGGTGGAGGGTAAAGAGGTTAGAGGGAATCATGGAGGATGTTCCCTTTAGTAAAACACTTTGCCAAGTGTTGAAGGGAATCAATGGAGGAAGAGAGCCACGTGTCTCCAAGTTTGTTTCAAGTTTGTTGATGATAATTCTAATTTAGAAATTAGATTTATTTAAATTCATGAGACACAAGGTGAGGTAGATGATGAGGTGGCAGGCGGTTAGAAAGTTATGTAGAAATGTGACAAAATTGAATTTAAGAATTCAAGTTTAGTGAGGGGGAATTAATCAAATAAAACAAATTAGTTAAATTTGTTTATTTAATTAAATCATGAAGAAAATAGTTTTAGAAGAATTTAAGAGAGTGAACTATATAAATAAATTTAGAATTTATTTATAAGTAGATGAATTAAAGGGGTTATTAATTAAATAGATTGTATTTAATTAATTGATTATCCTGACCGATTTTAGGTGTATACATTATGGATAAAGGTATTTAGCTCCAAATAATGCATGTTTTTTATAAAGATTTTTTGTTGTCACTATTTCTACATTGAAAAGTCTGATCTCTCTATCAAAAAAATACATTGTATCTTATGTTGAATTTGCGCTCTATTTAGGATTAAATCCATAGGTTTAGATCAAGTTTTCATTAGCAAATTCATCCTCTACATCTGAATTTGACCCTTCAAAATGTACACTTTTGCTATGTTGTTGGCCTAGTTGGTCTTCATTTTCTTTGCTCTTATTTGATGTTTGATGAATGGTGATATATAAAAATACCTAAAAGGGATTGACATTTTATTGCAAGGAGACATGCTCTCTTCATTAGCTCCCAAAAATATGTGTAAGAGATGGAAGACAATAGGCAAGGGCCCTAGATTGTATAAGCAAAATTGTTCTTTTTAATGCACCAAATCTAGATGTTTCATTTTTTATTGCTCTTTTTATGCTCTAGAATGAGAGAGTGCTTGTGGATTCTAAATGATCCAAAATGAATGACTTTAAGTACTAGCATGTGGTATTAAATTTCATAAAATGTGTACTTAGTTTGGACTGGAAAATTAAAGGAAAGTAATCAACCGAAGTTTGAATTTGAATTTTAGAAAAGTAAGCATCAAGTTCATGATTGAAAAAATTATTCTAGATAGACAAACAATCATATCCAAGTGTACAATAACTATATAAGAATAGATATATGAACAAATTTTATATATATATATATATATATATATATATATATATATATATATATATATATATATATATAAGTCACAGCTCGATCAAAACTATTTCTCATTAAATTGCAACAAAAGGGATGAAATAAAATACAATTGGAGTTAGGGGACAGGGGCCCATAATGGAACATGGTCCAATAGTGGGGATGGAACTAGTCCTTAGTGGGCCCCATAGTGGAGCACTTTAATATTCAATTGCTAAACACTTTTTATCCATAAAGTACGCAAAGTGACAAATCATGTGATGCCACATCAGCGCACCAATAAAACATGACGTAGTGCACCACTATGGGTCTCACTTTTTTTTGAGCCTTTTTGGATACCTCAACAAAAAGCATGCTGATGTGGCATCATATTTGATGATGTGGCCCTAAAATGAAATATAGAAGCACATAAGTTGCCAAATAAACTGTTGTACAGAATTGGGAGTGATTTGAAATTTCCACTTAGAATTTTGCCAAACGCGAAGTTAGGGTGCTCCACTATGAGCCCCTCTCCCTTACCTTTACCTACGTATTTATTCGCCTCGTTTGATTTTCTTTGATCAGATGTGACACGCAAGCATAAAAAGACAATCTATTTTGGTATTTAAATTGTTTCAAACCTTAAAACAGAAGAGTTGCACTAGTTTCCGTCACAAAGAAATGCATGTAATACATGCTACTAATATAACATGAGTATCAACTACTTTCTGATGAGGGAAGCAACAGTGCAGGTGACAAATCTTGAAGGAGGAGAGGAGTGGAGGAGGGCTGCAGCTCTCTGTTCAAACCTCTGGAAAAGCATGTCTGAACGCTCAATGCCAATGTGGGCTTCAACTAGACTGCCCACAAAACTTTTAACCAGATTTGCCTTCATCTTTGCAAACATATTTGGGTCCTTCACCCAATCCTCAAATACTTCCTCAGACATGCTTGGCACCCCTCGACATACTTCCACTGTCTCTATCTCAAAATCTCCACATTCTTCAACTGCTTCTCTCAACTCAATTGAATTTGGGAAGTACCATGGAAGATTGAATGAGTCTCTCAAATCCAAGCTGACAATTCCCTGCATGTAGGTAAAATTATATTAGTCACCATTGGATTTACAACATTGCAATATATGTGTATGAGAAAAAAGGTAGGGATGAAATTTTTTGTGCCTCTCTAACAAGATCATTCCATGCATCTTCAAAGTCCTGACCACAGAATTCACCTCCCACTGAAACTTGTTCAGAAGGGTATGAAGTGTCTGGCCTACCCATCAAACACAAAAACATTACACCCCCTGCTGCCATCTCCTTTGCTCTGCAATTCATGAAAGTAGTGAGATCTTTCTGAGATTGCTTTGAGTATATATCTACAATATCTTGCCTTCCTCTGTTGATCCAGACTCTTCCTCTGTTACGCAAGACTGAATCACTGTGTAAAACAGCCTCAGGAACCTGCATTGACAATTATAATAACAGTATTCTCAAGAGGAGACTCATCCTAGAAAGACCAATAAATCCTTGAGAACAATTTCTTTCCAACCAACTATAACTTCATAGATTTGAAATAACACAAAATCAAGGTGTGCTTACCTCTGAAATCCAATGGAGGGCCATTATAGAGAAGCATACATGAATGCTTGAGCTTGGAAAAAGGACATTGTAGAAGGATCCAGGCACCCCAGTAACAAAATATTGCTGCTTAGGCAGCTCCAACAGATTGAACAGCCCATTGAAGTCATTGGATGGCAAATCAGAGAAGAAAGCTTGGAATTGTGGCACATCTCCCACTGTTTCATTGCACAGATTTGTTAATGTTCTCACAACAAAATCCACATCAAGTATGCTATTGGGACCAGTTGCACACCCCAGATCTGCTATTCTGATTGGACCCTCCTTGGGAATTGTGATCTTCTCAATGGCTGTCTTAAATAGAGGTTGCAGTACATGAAAAACATGCCTCTGTCTTGTAGAGTTTTCTGCATAACTTGAATCCCCATTGCCTGAATACATGTGGAGAACTCCATGCAATTGGGCACTCAGTTTCATATTCTCTCTTTCATTCCCCACTTCTCCTTTCACCAATTTACTTGCCATGCCACCATTCTCCATTGTGAACCAACCAAGTCTATATCAACTGCAACTAAAAAACTCACTAGAGGTCTAACAAATTCTGGTGAATATGAATCCCCTGAAGATCATACATGGTAAGATGGTGATAACATCAATTTTCTTCCCACTAAATTTTTATCCACAGATTTTATCTTAGACTGGAGGTGCAGTTTCTGTCTGCCGATTCTTCGCAGTTGTTTCTTTTGATAGGAAAATACAGAATCTTGTCCATTAAAGAATTAAGCAGCATCAGAGGAGGATTGATCGTACTTAATTGTCAAGTAGTAATTGAAATATTGGATGAATGTTTTTCAAATAAAATAGTTATGTATATTAAATTTTAAAAACTATATTTTGAAATTATCTGCCAAACGTTGTATATTATAGAATTGTTTGAATTAAGTTAACTTTATAATTGCAGCAAAGCTGTCTAACTGCCATGTTCAAATCACATGACTGAGGTCCACCTTTGTGATCATATCAACTGGCCGGCTGCTCTTAATAGGACAAACTAACTCTTTGACGTATTATAACATCTTGATTCAGATTAATAAAATGTTTTCATAAAATCATTTGAATCAATTAATTCCATAATTGTTACTTAAAAGAATTTGAGATTATGAATTATATGAGAATTTTATAGATGAATTGATTGAGTGATTGAAAAGATATATCAATGGCTTGTTATTTAATTTAGGAAAAAGATACATTTTTAATAGTTTTAAATATTTTTATTTTTATTTTAAATGTAATATATTTAAAAGGGGAAGAGATGTTTAGTAAGTAAATATATATATTTTCAATTCATCAACTATCATGTAAGGAGGAGAGCTGTCCTTTTATTGCGACATCACATCTAATATACATTAGTATAAGGATCATGATATATTAGATTATGGCATCACACCCAATGTCCATTAATATAAGGATCATGGTATATTGGACTATATATGTTACCACCAACCACCCATGGACAAATTAATATAAGATTATTTTTTTGATGTAAATATAAAATTTTGTAATCATAGAAACAACTTAGAAAACACTTGTTTAAAGTGTATCCAATTTGAAAAGAAAGGCCATGCACTTCAATAATTGATAATCTTTACAAATTATTTATACATGAAAATTAAGATAATCATAATTTTAAAGGATATGAATTTATCACAATTTTTAAGGATTTTAATATGCAATCTTAATGGATTATATTATCTACATTATACTTAGTTAAAAGAATACTAAGACAACCAAGCTAAAAAGGAAAACTTGACAAAAGGGTCCAACACAAAACAATCCTAAATCTTTTTAAAGTAGAGAAGAAAAGCCTTCTTAAGAGTTAACCCTATCACTAAGTAAGGTTGAAACATTGTTTGGTCAACCTCCATATTAGCCAAATAATATGTCACTTTAATTAATTTTTCTATAACTATGAAAAAAAAGCATCATCCAGTTTCTTATAATGAGATACTAAGGCATTTTCCACAATCATCCACTTATAACCAAAGGAACTATCTAGGCATTCCTCTCAATAAATGTTGTCCATTGTACTTCATTGTCGATTAAATGCTTAAAGCCTAAGAATTGTCAAACATGAGGAGCACTTAGAGTCCCAAGGAATAAAAGCTAGCTCCCTCCACTCCAAGAATATTATGAAGATCCCAACATTTTTTAGTGGAAAATATACATCAATTGGAAAATAGTTAATATCTACCAATTTGGTTTTGGTGAATATAATATAACTATCGAGAGACTAAATCACCAAAATTTTAAGATTTATCAATCAAATGCAAGTTAAATTTTTGACAATTTATTTATGTGGCATTTATAAATATTATTTTTACTATAGTTTAAATTATGTGTTTCTAATGGGGAATCACTTGGAATTTGGAGTCATGTTTTAATTAACTAAAATATTTGCCAAACCATTTAAAATTTCACTGTGTATGATGATGAATTTTGTCAATGCCATTATAATTTCATGCTAGTTATAGGACTCCAAAAATATGTTTTATATTGTGGTCCAAATCACTCAAAATTTATAACAATTATTTTAATATCACATATGATTTGCCATATTTTTACTGTCATTTTATAGTTGTTGATTTTTGTCAAATTTAAATTCATATAAATATAATTAAAGCTCTAATTAAATCTTTTATAATTTTGATCTACTTTCAATTTGGATAGACTCAATTCTTGAATCTAGGCCCCAAGAATCTATATTAGATATGATTCTTTTCATTGATTTTGTTTATCTACTTTTATTGTTACATAATATAGATGATACCAAAAATTGTTAGTATTGAGTTTTGAATAGTGAGCCATGACCTTAAACCCAATAACAATTTTTTGTTTGTTTCTAATTTATGACAAATCTCAAGAATAATCTAGTTTCTCAAAAGTGGTAAAGGGCACTCATTGCTACAAAAATAATAATGTTATAATGTGGCAATATCCATGTTTCATCAAATCAACCTTCAACATTAAGATTTATACCATCTATTAATGAAAAAGGGAATACCTAATAGGAAGATTATAATGAGTTGCATGATAGTGCTAGAAATGATCTTTTAGAGGAGTCCCAAGGTACACAAGAATGATAATGTTAATATATCCATGTCAATAAGTGATGAAAAATATACATCTTATAGGAAATGGGAAAATAAAAGCTGAATAAAAATGGAGTGTCAATGTGATCTATCAAGAAATTTTTATATGGGTGTCAAAGTACCCATTCATTGAATTGGTGGAGAATGAAAACAAAAATGAACCTCCCATAAAATAGAAGTGTAAGATTTGTATTTATAAATATGGCAGAGACAAGAAATTGTAGCTAAATGTTGATGCCATAAAAATCATGTTCCTATTGGTGTTTTTTAAATACCAAACTAATCTCTCAAATAGCCTATGGAATTTCCATCTTCCAATGGTTAACTAATTGGAGGGATTGGCCAACAACTGATTGAAAGCTATATTAAATTTCCTCCTTCACTTTGGGCTTTACAAAACCTAGGAGGGTGATCCCACACAATACAACTAAGATCCTTTGTGCCAATTAATCCTATACATTGTAAATAACAAATATGCTCTACACACAATTGCTTGACAATTCAATGAATGTAAAGATCTGGAAATATGTTTACATATTAATCATTTCATAAGCAATAGAGCATGGCAAGTTTTAACTCAACATAAATTTCAATAGAAAACTAAAGATTTAATGATTTTGAATGTAGTGTTTGTGGAAGATCATGAATATGCAATGTAAGTATAGATCCCAGACCAATGCCTTAACCTAGGGTATGGAGTCCAATTTAACACAAACCATGATGATTAACATCATCTTAAGACTTAGCAGATCACAAATCTACTACAACACTGCATTACAAAATTATACTCAAATATCCAAAACCAAAGTTACTCATTATCATGTCCTCATACTCTAATTACATAAATCTATGATTCTATCAAAGTGATTTAATAATTCCTTGAATTAGAACAAAGATAAAATCATACATTCATTGGAACACAATGAAGATCATCGAAAAGACCTTTGATCATTTCCATTGATAACTCACATAAAGAATACACAGGGAGAGAAATGGCTTGATAATTATGCCATTTGTATTCAAATACTAGTATTGTTATACAACATTAAATTTACTGAAAGTAAAGACTCAAAATCCTAGATACTGACTCAACTTCTATTCTCTGTACTGTCTATTACAAATTTGATTTTTGAGATCAATCAACAAAACGTGTAATTGGCCTTGATTTCCTTTTATATAAACAAGGGATCAAAACAATCTTTGGGCTTGTTAGTGAATGAATTGGCCTCTTGAAAGATATTGATAACTTTGACTCTATTTATTCTCAAAGCACTAGAGCTGATTCACTAATAGCTCTAGAAATGTCACAATTGCATTTGTGACCTTCCTCTGAATTGAAGAGATACATCTCCCTTGTGTGATCTATCTAATAATAAGGTAGCTTTTAACCAAAAAGTGATAAGGTGACAAACGATAGTTCATAAAAATGACATTAATGCAGAAAGAAAAAGTAGAAAGCCATAAACTATCAACACCGATTGAAAAGACTTATGACTGTTATACCAAGAAAGAAGAAATTATACTACAATAAATGGATGCCATAATTATATTTTACACAAAAAATATGCCTCTATTACATGCTCGACACACAGATCTATATTCTAAACGCCACATCAAAATTCATAACACACATATTATAAACTACTACAATATAAAATCGACATGAATAAATGATGTTCCTTCTCAAATACATCATAGTGTATTTTTGGAGATCAGACCCTGTATCCTTCTCCCACATCCTAGATATAGCAGCAAATTCCCCCCAAAATGGTTACCAAAACCGTTACTAAATTTAGTGATGGTTCTTGTCACTCGACCATCTTCTTGAAAACATCTAAGAGAATATGATCGGCCAGAATAATTAAACTAACAATTAAAAAGACGTTGGGAAAGAAAACTGATCTTGTTTCACACCAACGGTCGTCAAATGATATATCCCACAACCATGCAATTAATGAAATTTTTAAGGAGATACAATATGATTGCACGCATATGTTGTCCATTTGGGAATGTAATTTAAAACTAGTTCAAATCAGCCATTAATTCAAACCAAGTTGCCATCTCATCAAATCTAAGAGAGATAACCCAAATGTCTAACCAACCATCTATACATTCAACCAGTGTCACCACACTTCGCCATCCGAAAGTATCAAATATGGAGAGTGCTCAGAGTGATGGGGTATCAACAAATGATTTCACTGTTTTGGAGGAGACTGAATGCAGTCCTTTGTTCAGGCATTTTTTTGACCAACTGAAAGAAGTTTTTATCATACAGAGCGAGGTGGAAGAAGTGCTTCACAACATTCTAGGAAAAGCATTTTTGAGCCAAGTGCACATGCATAATGCTACCATACTGGAGCATTTTGTGTATACAATTATTAGGACCTCTAGTCACCGTGACTAGGGCATGAGAGCATTTGAACATTTGGTGAGGCCTAAATTTCACCACCATGTTCATGTAGCTATTGTCGGGCTCAGTCACTATCCAAGGAGTAGGTTGGTGGGCGATGCCATCTACATAGTGTTGGCTCTTTAGAATGAGGTTGTGGAAGAAGCGGTGACTCTTCTTCGTGCAGGGGTCATGAGGAATGACATGGGGCTCTTCATCCAATTGGTGCAGTTCTATGACAATTTTTTGTCTCCTGCTCAAATTGAATGCCTTCATTTTGTGATTGAGGGCATTCGAGTGTTAATGTTCACCCTTTGCATTTAAAAAATAAACCTTTTTGCTATCGATATTAACTTTTTGTAGTCGAATCAATTTTTTTTGTAATGCCGCTATGATGTATATATATAAATAATATATATCATTTTGATAACACAATGTTCTTGTGTGAATGGTTTATGTTGATTCTGTTTATATCAATTTCAATGGCATTTGTTTCTTTTTCTTGTATATTGCATTCATTATTTAAATCTTCATTCATTGTTATTTGTTATTCTTCTAAAAAAAATTCAGGCGGTAGGGCAAGTAGTTCGTAGAACTTGGAAGAACATCGCCCAAGTTTCAAACATTTCCTGAAATCCCGCCCAAAAGAAAAACTTGTGAAACAAGTCACCTGTCAGCCTTAGACAAGCTCACGAACCTTTAGTACGGATCGTCTTGGATTAGTTAGGCTTAAACGAGTTGTAAATATAACAATACATCAAAACACTGCCTATATTAAAAGAATAATAGAGAAGTAGTAAAGTGGGAGGTTAGCAGAACTAGTGAAAACCCTACCTTGCAAAGTACTATGAAACACCACTTGGCCTTAAAGACTTGTGCAAAATTTGACTAAAGGAAGGGGAAACTGTTGGGAATTTTTTTCTCAACCTTGCAATTATATAAAGGTTATTGTTGACAGGATATATATATGAATATATATATATATTTCCTAGTTACACCGATAGGTGTAATATACAATGGCATGAGGGGGGGGGAGTGAGATGCGTGTAAACAATTTTTTGTTAAATTTTTCAGGAAACTACTAAAATGGCTGACATACATTAGATAAATGATACATTGTAAATCTAGGCCGTTAATTATTAGGTTTTAGATCTAATGGTGGGTATTTTGTTGGCCTGTTTTCCCTAGAATGTAACACTATTTTATGAGGGCATTGTATTACGGTTGCGGTGGAAAGAGACGGTGATGTATTTTGAGAGTCTGATAGTAGTCGTGTTGTCTCTTGATCTCTGAGTGGTGATACTCCTATGAGAAGCTTGCTCTACAAGTATATTGTAATCTTGTGATTTACTGAATAATATATTGGATGACTTTTGGAGTGGGGTTTTTCTCCCAAAAGGGTTTTCCCCACATAAATCATTGTGTCATGGTATGCATGATATTTGTGTTTATTTCTATTTAAGCTTCTGTAACTATTATAGATCTGTAAAATTTTTGCATTATTCTCCTCTCAAGATTAGTGTAGGAAGTTGTTCTGCTACCTTAGCTTCCTTACAATTGGTATAAGAGCTTGATCACCTTTTGGTTTCAGTTGTGGGTTGTTGGGTTTTTTGGACTAGTATAGGTTTGAGTGGGAGCTTGTGTAGAAGAAACTTTGTGATCTTGTAATAGGAATTTTCAGATGGCAAGTTCATCAGGGAGAATAGAGGTGGATAAATTTTCTAGGAATAGTTTTGAAATGTGGAAGCCGAAGATGGAGGATCTATTGATAGATCGAGATTTGTGGGACGTTGTTGATGAGAATGTTTCAAGCCCTGCAGATCCTATGCAGGCTGCTCAATAGGATGTTATGGACTGTAAAGCTAAGGGTCTAATCAGATTATGTTTGGCAGAATCTGTTTTAATTAATTTCCATGAGGAGACCTCTACGTAGAAACTATGGAAGAAGCTTGGTGAGATCTATCAGGCCAAATCTTTAGTGAACAAGATTTTCTTTAGGAAGAAGTTATATCCCTTGAGAATGGAAGAGGGTGGATGAATTACATACCACCTAGAAGCATTCAATATGCTGATGGCTTAATTGGCATCTATTAGTGTCAAAATGGATGAGGAGGAGAAATGTTAAATCTTTCTTTGTTCTTTGCCAGATTTGTGGGATTCTCTTGTTATGGCTATTAGGAGTACTTCTATTATTTTGAAGACTGAAGATGTGGTGGGTTCTTTGATTTCTGAAGAGATGAGGAGGAATGTATCCGTCACTACCAAGGAGGCCCTAAAGACTCATGGAAGACCTAAGGAAAAATACAAGAAGAATGAGAAGTGTGAAAAATACAAGTCTAGGGGGAGATCTAAATCTCCTGGAAATTCCAAAGTTTTTCTAGAATTGTGGTAAGCATGGACATGCTCGTAAGGAATGCAAAGGAGAAAAGAAGAAGAAAATGAAGAAATTTGATTATGATTCTGAGTCTGAGAAGGAAGATGGTGACAAATTGATTGTAGCTTTGGAAACTCATGCAGGTAATGATGCATGGTTAATTGACTTAGGTGCATTTTTCCATATGACCTTTAAAAGATATTAGTTTTCTGAATATGAAGAATTTGATGGAGGTAAGGTGTACTTGGGTGATGATTCTCATTTAGATATTGTTGGCCGTGGTAAAGTTAAAATCATATTTCCTGGTGGTAGAATAAAAAGGATTAATGGTGTGTTGCATATCCCTGGATTAGCACAAAATTTGTTATCTATGAGAGAACTAATAGATGCAGGTGTGCAAGTAGTATTTTCTGATGCAGGATGCAAGATGGTTAGAACTACTCTGGTGATTGATAGAGGTGTTAGATATGACACATTGTATAAGCTTGATGCATGCACTATTGAGTGCAATAGTAATTCTATGAAAAGCAAGTCTGTGAAAGAAGTGAGGGTTTCACCTTCAACAGATGGTCATGGCTTTTGGGTACCCAAGGGTGCTCTTTCTTCTGAAACAAAGTTACCTATAGAGAAAACTATGTTATGGCACCAACGGCTTGGACACATTGGAGATAAGGGTCTAAGGACCTTGAAAAATAAAAACCTTGTTGAAGGCTTTTCTGAATGTAATCTTGAATTCAATTTTTGTGAGCATTGCATTTATGGAAAACAAAACTGCATTCAATTTTACTCGAGTTCTCATAAATCTTGTGGTGTATTGGATCTTATTCATTTTGATGTGTTTGGTCTTGTAGTTGTTCCTTTAATTGGTAAATATACATATTATGTTTCATTTATTGATGATTATAGTAGAAGGCCATGGGTATATTTTCTAAAAAGTAAATTTGAAGTTTTCAGTCGATTTAAATAATTTATTTAGCAATGTTTGAGTTTCAAACTAGAAATAAATAAAATGTTTGAGGACTGATAATGGTAGTGAATTTTTCTCTAATTATTTTGGTAGATTCTGTAATGATTGTGATATCCATAGACATAAGACAACTCTGTATTCTCCACAACAGAATGGAGTTGCAAAAAGAATGAAAAGGACACTGATGGAGAAGGCTAGGAGTATGTTGAGTGGTGGTGGCATAGAACAAAGGTTTTGGGATGAAGCTATTGTCACTGCCTCTTACTTGATTGACATGTCTCCTACATTAGCTCTTTTTGATAAGATACCTATAGAGGCATGGTCAGGTCGCAAGCCTTCATTAAGACATCTTAGAGATTTTGGTTGTGAGGCATATGCACATGTCCCAAAGGAGAAGCAAACAAAGTTGGAGAACAAGGCTGTGAAATTTATCTTCATCAGATACAGTTATGGTGTGAAATGATACAATCTTTGGGAACCTGTTGCACAAAAAGTAATATATAGTAGAAGTGTTATTTTTAGAGAAACTAAGCCTCCTTTTAAACTATAGCTAGAACAAAGTAAATAGGAAGATGTGATTCAATTTCCTTCTACACCTGAGAAAGTTGAATCGAGGCCCAAGGATAGACAAGAAATTGAGGAGAGCTCATCTAGCTCTGGATCTTTAGAAGAGGAGAAAGAACCTCTAACTCAACTTGTTCGTAGGTCTACAAGGAATAGACAACAACCTGAAAGGTATACACCTGATGATTGGAGATGTATTTTTGCTTTGAATACTAACATGGATGAACCAAGATATGTAGAAGAGGCATTAGGTATGAATGATGCTGAATCTTGGAAGATTGCTATGGATGAAGAAATGGCATCTTTGAAAAAGAATGATACATGGGATCTTGTACCATTGTCTGAAGGACAAAAACCTATTGGTTGTAAATGGGTGTTCAAGAAAAAAATTGGTTTAGATGGAGGTATTGAGAGTACAAAGCAAGGTTGGTTGCGAAAGGTTACTCTCAAGTTGAGGGTGTTGATTATGGTGATATATTCTCTCCTGTTGCAAAAATGATATCCATTAGATTTTTGCTTGTTATTGTTGCTGCTTATGATTTAGAGGTTGAGCAAATGGATGTGAAAATTGCTTTCCTTCATGGTGACTTGGAAGAGCATATTTATATGACATAGCTAGAGCACTACATGGTGAAAGGTAAAAGTTAGTTGGTTTGCAAATTGAAGAAATATTTGTATGGCTTAAAACAGAGTCCTAGGATGTGGTAATAGAAATTTTATACATATTTTTTGAGTTTGGGATTTGAGCATTCTAAATCATATCATTGTGTTTATTATAAAACTGATGGTGATCATTTCCTGTTTATTGCATTATATGTTGATATGTTTTTTATTGGCAAAGGGAAAGGTATGATTTCAGAACTGAAATCTCAACTTGCTACTAAATTTGAAATGAAAGACCTTGGTACAACTAGGAACATTCTTGAGATGGAAATTAAAAGAGATAGAGTGAACAAAAAGCTATGGCTTGGCCAAAGTAAGTATGTCAATTCAATTTTACAAAGATTTAAAATGCAAGATTGTAGACTATTGTGTGTTCCCTTTTCTGTTGGAACAAAGTTATCTATTTCAGATTGTCCAACATCTCCATCAAAGATGGAAGACATGAGCAGAGGGCCTTACTAGAGTGCAGTTGGAAGTTTGATATATGCTATGGTTTGTACTAGACCAGACATTTCCCAAGCAGTGGGAGTTCTTTCCAGATATATGTCTAATCCTGGTAGAGTTCATTGGGATGCAGTTAAAAGAGTCTTCAGATATTTGTGTGGTACCTCACATTATTCCTTATGTTATCATAGTAATGTGATTGAAGACGAGATTTCCCTTGATATTCATGGTTATGTGGATTCAAACTGGGCAGGTGATGCTGATAGAAAAATATCTACTAGCACTTATGTGTTTACTTTATTTTGTGGTGCAATCAGTTGGATGAGTAAGCAACATGTTGTGGTTGCTTTCTCCATTGCTAAAGTAGAGTATATGGAAGCTACTCATGCTTGTAAGGAATCCATTTGGTTTAAGAGACTATGTTCACATATTAGAATAAAAAAAGGTGCAGTGAAAATTTATTGCGACATTAAGAATGCGATATGTCTAGCCAAGAACCTGACATTTAATGCTAGGACCAAGCACATTGATGTACAATATCATTTTTTTCGAGATATGGTCGAAGATGGCAGGGTGAAGCTGGTTAAGGTAGAGACTTTGATGAATGTTGCTAATTATTTAACTAAGCCTATGAGCACAAAGAATTTTAAACGGTGTTCAGAGATTATGAGCCTTTCATCCCCTAGCAATTAAGAGACAATGTTTACTCCCTCCTGTTGCTCTTGCAAGGTGTTCGAAAAGTGGGAGGTTTGTTGGGAAATTGTATCTCAACCTTGAAATTTTATAAAGGTTATTGTTCATAGGATATATATATATATATATATATATATCCTAGTTACACAAATAGGTGTAATATACAATGGCATAAGGGGGGGAGAGTGGGATGGATGTAAACAATTTTTTGTTAACTTTTTCAGGAAACTACTAAAATGGTTGACATACATTAGATAAATGATACATTGTATATCTAGATCATTAATGATTATATTTTAGATCTAATGGTGGATATTTTGTTGGCCTATTTTCCCCTAGAATGTAACTCTATTTTATGAGGGTGTTGTATTATAACTAGGGTAGACAGAGATGGTGATGTATTCTAAGAGTCTGATAGCAGTCGTGTCGTCTCTTGATCTTTGAGTGGTGATACTCCTGTGAGAAGCTTGCTTTGCAAGTATACTATAATATTTGTGATTTATTGAATAATATATTGAGTGACTTTTGGAGTGTGATATTTTTCTCCCGAAAGGATTTTCCCCACATAAATCACTATGTCATGGTATGCATGATATTTGTGTTTATTTCTGTTTAAGTTTCTGTAATTGTTAAAGATCTGTAAATTTTTTGCATTATTCTCCTCTCAAGATTAGTGTAGGAAGTTGTTCTGCTACCTTGGATTCCTTACAAAAATAAAGTATTGTTAAGGAGGGTACTGAAATTAAATCTAATAGTGGCTCTGACTGGGAACAAGGATTGTAAAGGACATAGAGGAACCTAGAAGATGTGACTAGTCCTATCCATTGGGCATAGAGTCAAAATGAGAAGGGCACCAAAACCCAAAAGAAATAACACACCCAAAATGTGACTATTTATAGGGCAGGGGAAACCTGTCAAAAATAAAGGAAAAAAGAGAGGCTTACACAAACCCATTAACATGATGAGAGAAGAATGACCCATCCTTGAATAGGCCCACCTTTGCATAAAGCTTTCGGAGCAAATTGAGGAGTAAGATCACCCAAACAAAAATATAGAATATAGTGAAATTACCACCGACCAGGCCTCCAAAAGGCCATTTAACATCATAAATTTCTTCTTGTTGCAAGAAAACTTGTGCTAGACCATCTTTTCTCATCCAATTCTCTTTATTAGGCTTCGTTGATTCATGTATCTCCAACCCTTGTGATGAATCCCATGTTCCCACTATTTCTCTAACACTATGTTTCCTAGATTCACTGATGGGCAACTCCATACTGTTGCTTTGCTTTCTTGTAGTAACAATGGAAACCTTCTTGTCCATTGACATGAAACATTCCCTTCCTAATTTTGACATAGGTTGATTAACTGGATCAATGAAAAAAATACTATCATGTATTTCAAATTCATTAAAGATAAAGAGGGGGTCAGAATTGATTGACCATTTCATTCCCTCTCGGGAAGTATCATACACAAAATCTTCATTATATGTCGTATTAAAGCATGTATTTTTATTAGTAGCCTCATAAAAATGAAAGTTTCATATTCTGGAGTGAGAAGAGACTCTGGCATGGGATCATTTTTACTGGCATTGGGAGAGAAAGACTTATCTTCAAATTGGAAAGGAGTAGTAACCTGAGACACAAGAAGTGATTTTTTTTGTGGTGAATTATCTTCATCATTGGATGAACTAGGATCATCTTTAGCTTCATTCAAGACACTCAAACTAAAAGATTTAGCATTGTAGTGTTGAATTTCTTCCTTTTCAAGCCATTGCATGCTACCAAAGACTATCAGGTTAATATTTTTAGCGATTCGATGAGAAAATTTCATTACTTCAGGAAATTTGAGAGGATGATTAATGGGTATTTTGCAATCGATTTCAAATCTCTTAATTTTTTTAGATTTCCATTTTCCCACAGCTATAAAATCATCCTCGATACTTATCTCTTCTAGCTGAGCCTTTTTGATTCCTCAGACACTATCAATAAAGATTCTCACAAAAGCATCTTCATCTTGGATACCCAAGATCCCACTTACTACGACCATGGCTAGGATGTGTTCTTAAGGGTCTTGTGTGTCTTCACCAGAGAATTTAGGATTTTTTTTGGGAGTTGCTAGGCAGGTCATGATATTATGAAAAGGAAAAGGGGGCCAATGTGGTTACACCAAATATTTGAGGCCATGGATGATCAAAGTAGCCAACTCACGAAGGAGTAAGAATAGCGAAAAAAACCTTAAATTAATTTTTGGGTGACAAATGAGGAGGAGATGGGTCTTGAGATTGATGGGGAGGCTGATTAGGCTGATGAGAAGGATTGTCATAGTACATGAACACCAATCTTGGAGTAAATTCTACTACTGGCATTGGTGGACGTTGGGCCCGCTCTTCTTCTTCTTCCAAGACAAAATTTGCTCGCATATAATTTGCGACACTCCTATACCTCTAGGTAAGTGTATTTAATTGTGAAATGATGTCGTATTGCTCTATCTGCATCTAATTCAAATTAGGATATAATATAGGAAATACATTGTTATGGGGAAGTACCATCTTATTGCATGACAAGATGGAAACTTATTAGGTATTACAATTATTACTATCCCAACAGAGTTGCCAAAAATCTGCTGGTGAATGAATTGGCCTCTTGAAAGAGATTGATAATTTTGACTCTATTTACCCTTAAAGTGTTGGAGCTCATTCACTAACAACTCTGGAAATGTCACAATTGCATTTGTGACCTTCCTTTGAATTGAAGAGGTACAAATCCCTCATATGATCTATCTAATAATAAGGTAGCTTTTAACCAAAAAGCAATAAGGTGACAAATAATAGTTCATAAAAATGACACTAACGCGGAAGGAAAAAGTAGAAAACCATAAACTATCAACAAAGATCAAAAGAATTATGATTGTTATACCAGGAAAGAAGAAATTATACTGCAATAAATGGATTCCATAAAGTATATTTCACACACAAAATATGCCTCTATTACATGCTCGACACACAAATCGATACACTAAACACCACATCAAAATTCATAACACACAAATTATAAACTACTGTAATATAAAATTGGCATGAATAAATGATGTTCCTTCTCAAAATATAGCACAATGTATCTATGGAGATCAGAACCTGTATCCTTCTCCCACATCCTAGATATAGCAGCAAATTCCCCCAAAAATGTTTACCAAAACCGTTACTAAATTTAGTGATGATTCTTATCATTCGACAATCTTCTTGAAAACAACTAAGAGAATATGATTGATCAGAATAATTAAACTGACAATTGAAAATATATTGGGCAAGAAAACTGATTTTATTTCACACCAACGACCATTGAAATGATATATCCCATAGCCATGCAATTAATGAAAGTTTTAAGGAGATACACTATAATCGCGCGTGTATGCTGTCCAATTGGGAATGTAAATTAGAACTGGTTCAAATCAGCCACTAATTCAAACCAAGTTTCTGTCTCATCAAATCTAAGAGAGATATCCCAAATTTCTAACTAACTGTCTATAAGTTCAACCAGTGTCACCACACTTCGCCATCTAGAAGTATCCAATATGTTGAGTGCTTAGAGTGATGGAGTATTAGCAAATGATTTCATTGTTTTGGAGGAGATTGAATGCAATCCTTTGTTTAGGCATCTATCTAACCAACTGAAAGAAGTTTTTATAATATAGAGCAAGGTGGAAGAAGAAGTGCTTCACAACATTCTGGGCAAAGCATTTATGAGCCAAATGCATGTGCATGATGCTACAATGCTGGAGCATTTTGTGTATACAGTTATTAGGACCTCTGGTCAATGTGACTGGGGCATGAGAGCATCTAAACGTTTGGTGAGGCCTGAATTTCACCAACGTGTTAATGTAGCTATTGTTAGGCTTAGTCACTATCCATGGAGCGGGTTGGTGGGTGACACCATCTACATAGTGTCGACTCTTCCGAATGAGGTCACATAAGAAGTGGTGAATCTTCTTGCTGTCTCTCGCTTAAATTGAACTTTAGATTGTGATTGAGGGAATTTGAGTGTTAATTTTCACCCTCTATTTTTGAAAAAGAAATCTTTTTGCTATCAATATCAACTTTTTGTAGCCAAATCGATAAATTTGATAACACAGTGTTCTTGTGTGAATGATTTATGTTGATTCTATTCATATCAATTTCAATGGTATTTGTTTCTTTTTCTTGTATACTACATTCGTCATTTAAATCTTCATTCACTATTTGTGTGAACCCCAATCCTAATACCTACAAAACAATAAGAACAAACACATTAAGTTAGAGATTGCAAGCACGAACAAGGATTCCCCATGAAATCCATTCACAAAAATTAAATTAGGAAAATAAATAATGAAGAATACAATGAAAACAACAAAATAGATTGAATCCTAATTTAAATTAGCAAACTCATGATCCCATGGGGGAATTGGTGCCAATTTGATGTGAAAATTGGCCCTTCCCCAATTCCTAAGATGCAAGATTGATGTGATGAAGAGATTTGATCCACTTTGTTGATGTTTGATGAGAGCTCCAAGCTAAAAAAACCTGCATAACCTAGCTAAGAACTCAATGATATTTGATGGAAATGGCTAAATATTTTAGTGCATAATAACTTTGCATAATTTGTGGATGATAAAATGAGGATATGAGCTCTTTATTTATAGAATGCCAAGATGGATGAATGCCCAAATTTGAGCAATGTGGGACTAACATTCATCCAATGGCAAGATGCCACTTGTCAATCCATGAGTGGATGGAGGATGTGCAAGTTTTGAGGATTGTGCCAATAAATGCATATTTTTGAATTTCAAATTTGTTGAAATGACTTGCAAAAGGGAATGGAAAATGCAATAAATGGCACTTGGCTCAAGGCAAAGGACATGTAAGATGGAGTAAATGCCTTGTTGGATGTACATGTCAACTTGGAATTTGAATTCAAACTTGGAGGAATATTCCAAAAGATGGTTTGTTGAGGAAAATAGAGATTTAATAAATTAATTAAATCTATTTTCATGTGCAAGTGGGAAAAGTTGGAGGATGGGAC
The DNA here is from genome assembly GCA_007258455.2 of Sequoia sempervirens. Classification (NCBI taxonomy): domain Eukaryota; kingdom Viridiplantae; phylum Streptophyta; class Pinopsida; order Cupressales; family Cupressaceae; genus Sequoia; species Sequoia sempervirens. The sequence continues at coordinate 136,749,726 of VDFB02058242.1, read as the reverse complement.
ATGATAAGAGATTAAATTAATCAAGGGTCAATTAATTTAATAGGAGGTTAGATGATGTGACTTATTTGACTTAGATTTTAGGATTTATTTAAATCATATAATGAGAAGAATGTGATAAGAGATTAATCAAATAAAGATTTTGATTTTATTTAATTAAAAGAATTGATGTTAGATTAAATTAAATAAGGTTTTAATTTATTTAATTTAATAGATAGACTTTAGAGATTTAATCAAATAAAATTAATTATTTAATTAAATAGGGATAATTAGATCAGATGGATTGATTTAATTAATCAAAAGAGAGTGACTTAATTAGATAAAATGATTTATTTAATTAAGGGAAGGAAATTGATGAATTTAATTAGATAGGGGAATTTGATTAAATAGTTAGACCGAAGGATGATTCAGATGAAATGATGTTAGTAGTCGGATCGATGCACAATGTCAATCGGTATATTTTACGTGTCTACATTTTTCCCCTTTGAAGCAATGCACTTGTTGCGTTGGTTCAAAAAATAAACGATTTCGATCAAAGTTGAAATTTTTTCGTTATTTAAAACCTTGCCCCACTGTTGCCTGGCAAGAGAAAACATGCCAATATATTTCCCCCTCGAGAGATTGGACGAAAATTTCAATTTTTGGGTGATCTCGCAAAAAAAAAGGACAAGGTGCCCGACAGGTCCAAAAAGGGTCCAGGAGGCTAAAAACGTGTCTAAACGCAATAAAATGATGTAAAACAAGCCTCAACTAGACAAAAACAGCTTCAAGGGTCAAAAAACCCTAGCAAGACAGCCAATTAGGGTGAAAAATCCCTAATTTTCAAGCTTAAAAGGGGCCCGAGGGGTCACTTTCAAGTCATTTTCACACACTGCCATTAGCAACCTTGAGATTTGAGCTCTGACCTCCTGACGATATGGTGCAACGATAGCTTCCCCTGCACATTTCTGATCGAGTTTGGATGTACTAGCGGCCACCTGGCATTGGGGCATCGGTAAGTGACCCTTTCCTAAGCTTCATTTTTTATTTTTAGCCTTCATTTAATGCATTCAAAGTCGGTCATTCTGTAGCGGCGCTATATAGCGCTACTTAGAAATCAAACTGTGCCGCTTGGTGTGATATTGCATCGTGGCAGCGAAGTTTGGAGTTTGAAAACTCTGACGTTGAGCTCGTGGCCGGCAAGGTGATTTGCAAAGTGCAATGCGGCGGTCTTTCATGTGCTCAAAGTGCGCTGCTGAGAGGGAAAGTGCACCGCGGTGGTGCTATTTCGAATTTTTGTACCCTAGTGTCGAAGTTTGATTTGAAATCAAACTGCGACGCCTTCACGGATTCCAACACTGGAGTGATTTCTTGGACGCTAGATGAAGAATTTTTCAAAATTTTTAACATGGTAACTTTCCTTGATGCAGGACGTGGGGAGGGAGCTCTACTCCTGAGAGCACAGGTAGCGAGATTTGTTCGGCTATTTGCGGGACCTGAGCGACAGGGATCAGGATCAGCTCTGAGACATGGGGCTATGGTATATTGCCTATGCAGCACCCATCCACACTCACCTGGGGATGCTATAAGTGCTGGCCGAGAGATGGCACACTGAGACTTCTTCATTCCACCTTCCCACCAGTGAGGCCACCGTCACCTTGGAGGACGTTTGGCGCATTTTGCGATTTCTGATTCATGGTCGATGAGTCATTTTTGATATGGAGGAGGGGCGTAATTCCTGCCATAGGGTCCTCGCCACAGAGGATGTTGTTATATGCGAGGGGCAGATCGAGTTGGAGTGACATAGGACTCTGGCACCTCCTTTCCACTTGGTTGTTGTAGCAGTTATCTCGGGTCTCGTTGCCCTAGACAGACGAGGCCAATAATTTAGTCCCGGCTGGGGACATTACTGGGAGTGGATGGTTCGTGATAGGCTAGTTCATTTTTCATGGGGACCTATTCTTCTTGCCTCTTTATACAGGGATCTGCACGAGTATGTCTATATGGATGGCAGAGCGCTCGGAGCAGGCGTTACACTTCTTTAGGTCTGGGCATGGGAGCACATTGCTGTTCTATATCCATGTGTTGTTCCAGTTCTGATGGTGTCAGACGATCCCCTGGTATGGCATTACAAAGGCAGTGTGTCCTTCACACACATAGGTGAGTACGAGATCCCCTACTAGAGGAGGGTCCTTGACAAGATTCAGGTGTTTATATGGCGACCGTACCTTGGTCGGCCCAGATGGGTCAGTGATATAGATCAAATCTTCTTTGCCCGCTAGGACCGGTACATGTAGGGGCGGGAGCACACGATGATTGAGAGGTACCTGCCCGGGTGCGTGTAGCATCAGTTTGGTGAGCCCTAGGATCGGCTTGATGATGATTATGTATCCGTCTTCACCCGCACCATGACACAGGTTTCATGGGGGTGGTATATTCTTGCCTTAGAGGCTGTCAACAGTTTTAGATAGTTGGTAGCTTGGCCATGGGCTTACGATCAGGGGCCTGCAGATTCAGGCACGAAACAGGCATATAGGGATTGGTTCTGACCTCCACTATGATTGACTATTCCAGGAGCAGTCCCCGATCAATGGAGAGTGAGAGGCAGAGGGGGAGGACGAGGGTGAAGGGATGGTGCTCGACAGGAGCAGCCAGTCGGGCCTCCAGTTTAGCTAGGTTAGATAGATGTACCGATGCCAGATCAGCAGCAAGTGCCACCAGGTGTACCACCATGGGTTGGGGCTGAGGATCAACCTCAGGTACAACCATGAGCATAGCCATCAGGGCAGGTGGATCCCCAAGATGCATTGATTGCGTAGTTATAGGCTCAGGTCCAGACTGTGATAGCTGAGAGGGATCAGGCTAGGATTGAGATAGGTCAGCTCAGGGCCGAGAGGGATCATGCCATACAGTAGAGACAGGCCACAGATTTATAGGCAGCCACAGAGCTAGGCCAGAGACAACAGCTAGAGAGCATGGAAGCCACCTCCTCCCAGGGTACAGTGTCCATTCGGTCTTATAGGGATGCCGTCTGAGAGGTCGAGTACTATCAGAGGCATTATCATGAGGCCATACCTAGAGGAGCACAGGTCCTAGAGTACTCACAGCGGACCAGCCACAAACCAACAGAGGGTCACGGTGACAGGGGCGAGAGTAGCATACATGGGGATAGACCTTGATCGAGATGATACAATACTTTTTGTGCTTTATGGGCTCCTTTTTGATAGCCCGATGGGACTTTTTGTACTGATTGACATACATGTAGAGTGATCCGATTATTCTTGTACTATGACAATTATATTATTGATGATATATATGAGCTGATGATTTTGATATGATGTGATGTGTACCATTTATTTATGCATGGATGATTTTATTTCTATATGCTATGCAATGATGTTTATGATGTTATATGATGTATGCATTATGTAATGATTATGACTAATAGATCTATATTATGTTGACTTATGATATGTAGATGTATTTATGTGATGTGCAATGATGCTGTCTATATGATGATCTATTTATGTTGATGCAAGTGGTGATGTGATATGTGATATGAAATGTAATATGCAAAATGATATGGAAATGATCTATGGTGTATGCACGAAATGATATGTGAATCTTGCTTATATATGAAATGATTATGGATGGATGCAATGAATTTTTTATGTTTCTATTTATGCTTATAATGATGTGGAATCATTTATGCAATAAATGATTTTATGATGCTATTTATGAGATGCCATGGATGATTAATGGATGATATTATGCAATGTAAATACAATGGTCATGTTTTATATGATATGATGCAAATGAGATGGTTTTCTAAGATGCTTAGAATAACAAATATTATTATCCTAAACATATTAAATGATAATGTAATGTATGTGATGCATTTAATATGATGCAATGATATATTAATGCAAAGTGGTATGATGATGCGTAATGTAATATGAACGCAATGTGTGAGAGTATGTATGCAATGGATTAGCTTATAATGCTTATGTGCTTATTATGTATGATTATGTAGTAGGTGGTAATGTGAAAATGATTATGAAATGCTTATGCAAATGAATGTTATGTAATGATTTATGTGATAAATGCAATGCAATGTAATAAAAATGGATGTGCTCATCTATAAAAAATGCTTATATAACATGTCTATATGATGATGCAAATGCAATATGCTAATGATTTGTGGATGCAGGATCCATGACAATGATGATGGCGATGATGATCAACTGTCATAGTACCTTGTTAGCATGATGAACAAGAAGGGATGAAAGAGGAGAATTCATTTTAACAAGACACAAGATGATGAAAATGGAAATGATGATGATTACTTGCCAAGGAGTTGGGATTTTCAAAGGGCCAATTTTCTTATGTTTGATAACACACATGGTACGATGCATCAAGGTATAAAACCAGGATGGCATGGTACCTAGTGTGATGGATTTTGACCTGACAAGTAGATAGGAGTATCCTTTTTCACACCTGACATACGAAAACCTTGCTAGGATGCACTTTAGAAGTTTTAAACACCTCAGACCAAAACACAGAAAGGTATACCTATCAATGCAATAGTCAACAAGTTGTCCAAAACCTCCTCCATACATACCTAACAAAGCAAGTATTCACCAAGGTTATATTACAAGAATGTCCGACAAGCACAACAGACAAAAGATAATGATCAATTCCCCATTCCTATTTCTCTAAATCCCCTTGTTCGGATATCATTGAGAAGTCCTTGGAATGAGTGTGATAAGATAAACCAAAAGGATAAAGATCAAGTACGCAAACAAGCTAATGTTCTTCATACCTTTAGCCAGAGGGATGTGTTTTGATAGGATAAGAATCCAAGTGATATCCAAAATGATTCCCATTGTCGGAACGATATATCCTAGGACACACATTGTATAGGATGATGATGGTTTGATAAGTTGATTGATAAGTTGTTGATATAAGGTTGACTGACATGTTTGAAAATGATCAAGAGTTTGATTTTTTTTTTGTTTTTTTGTTTCAAGGTTTATTGTTTCAATTTTTATTTTACATTTGAAGTTTGCTTTTGCCAATTGCCATGGTTGTTTCTGTTTGTGTTGCCAAAGGATGAAGGTGATGATCAATTTATTATGGATGATTGATTATTTCGAGTGAAAGCGAGACAAGATGGATGGATTTTTTCAAATATTTGGATGTTTTTGACGTTTTTGGAATGTTTTGAGGTTGTTTTTGGTATTTTTGATTTTTTGAATGTTTTGAGGTTTTATGAGATTTTATGAATGTTTTTGTGTTTTTTGGATGTTTTTGGATTTTGATGTCTTGGGGGCTGATCGAAGATTAGCCTTCCCTACGTTTAAGCTCAAAGACGACGTAGTTCGGATTCCAATGTTTTTGATGTTTTCTATTTTATAGATATTTTTTGGATTTTGATATGTTATGGATGTTTTTGGATTTTTGCATGATTTTGACGATTTGGATATGGATATGTGTGATGATATCAGTGGTCTATTTGGGATTTTGTTGAAAACCAAGCTAAGGTTGAGTAATTGAATCGATGGATTGATTATGATAACATTGTTGAGGATGCACAACAATATAAGGATAGTGTTAAGCAACATGAGGATTAGGATGGATATCCCAAGATGATGAGGGATTGATGATGATAACATTGTTGAGGATGCACAAAAATGCAAGGATAGTGTTAAGCAACACAATGATGGGGAAGGATATCCCAAGATGATGCAAGATTGATTGGATTTGATTGATCAAGATTGATGAAGCTTGGTTTGGAAAAAAATATGTTTTGGATGATTTGATGTGACGTTGAAGCACACATTAGATGCAACTGATAGTGATTGTTTGGATTGATGTTTGATGAAAGATGAAGATTGATAAGGAATGTCTTCTCGTCAAAATATTCCATGGGCTAGTGATTTGGTTTTTGGCTTACAAATGTATTGACCAATTTGATTTGCTAATTTTGGATCACCACATAAGTTGGAGAATATAGATCAAGATTTATTCCTGAAGCAAGATGTAAATATCTGCCCCCAGTGTTTAGCAACGTATGGAATGCCATGTGTGGATGCTTAGATAGATGTATGGATGGATGGATAGGCATTATCTTGTGATAAGATAAGGTGTTTGAAAGGAGGAATGCTTCATTGGATAATGCTTCATGGCTCAGATAATGTTGGATAGGATAAGATCAATGAAAATGGCCCATGTCAAGATGTTTACCATAAGCAAGCGTAAAGTGTGCACCAAACTTTTTCAAGATCAAGATAACTTGGACTATGTATGCAGATGGATGAAAATGGATTGGATAAATGGTTTATGGATGAATGGATTTATTATGGTTGAGATGGATGGAATGCTGGATTTATTATGGCTGAGATGGATGGCATGCTGGATTTATTATGGCTGAGATGGATGGAATGCTGGATTTATTATGGATGGGATGAGATGCTTTCACTTGAACTAGCGCACGTAGATGCTTGATTCTACACATGACGCCCATTTGCCAGGTTTTCATCATGGTACTTTCCCAAAGCACCGCCCATGCGGTTTTCACTAGAGGACGATTTTTTTCTTTATTATTTTCAATCCTTTTTTTGATTTTTTTTGGATTTTCATATTATTATTATTTTTTTGATATTTTTTGGTTTTTCTGAACGATTCATGCTGACCCACCTAGTGGTGTCGATGTAGATGCTTCTGTCATAATGTGCCATCAGTATCTTGTCTGAAGAAGTTGCTTTACTAAGATATGTGCACTTGAATGCAACTTTTGGGATTCTTGATTTGCTTTGTTGATACTAGGGTTAATTCTGTCTCTGTATGCACATCGCGATAAAGTGCCTTCAGAATCCTTACGGTGAAGGGTTGTTGCCAATACATGGTCAATTTGAGAATTGAATATCATGCATGGAGGCGTGGATGGAGTGTGTTTAGGGATAGAAGATGGTTGGTTGACAGTTTGGAACCTTTGACTCTCCAAACTTGGAAAGATGAGCAATGATGGGTGGATACGAAAGTGTGCATGGAATTAGGACCAACTGCTTGATATACTTTGTACGTCACTTGAAAAGCCTGCTTTTGTGGACATCTTTGATGGATAATTTTCCCTTTCTTATTTTTCCCCATAGTTTCTTTGACTAATGGAGTTTGATAGGGATAATCTTTCTTTGTATTCTTTGGTATCCACTTGTATTTTATTTGTCCATTATGCTTATTAGCTTCTTTTGCTTTAATAACGTTCTTCGTACTTTGATTCAAATCTTTCTTTCGGAGTTGGTCCCAATTCATGGATGGGGTGATGGGTGGATGAAGATTCATGCTGTGGCTAGTTGTAGTATTGACACTAGTTTCATCATAAAGACTCTTCGTGCTCCCTATGTTGACGTTTGCTTGAGACATAGTTGCCCCCAGTATGGTGGTAGTGGCACCTTCGTTCCTTTATTCTACTTGTTTTGAGGGTTCCTGTTTAGAATGCATTCTCTGATAAACGACCACTGCAGATGATGTTATTTCAATTTGCTACTCTGCTAACTCTAAAATATCTTGTTCTGTCTGACTTGCTTCCTTGAGTGGATAATGTTGGATATTTTTATTCATGATTTCCTCAGTCTGAGTTTGGGATATATCTGATACTGATGTTGACAACTCAATAACCTGCTCTTTTTGTGTAATAATGTCCAGAGTAAAAGAATCTTGTTCTGAATGAAGATCATCTATGTGTCCATCCATAGAAAGCATCTCATGGGTAGATGGAGGAGTATGTGCTATGTGGATGTGATCGTATTTTGAGACATCTTGTATAGATAGGATAGTGTCCATTAGATCATTGTAGTATCTTGGAGATATGAATTCTTGATCTTGAATGATTTTAGAATTGCTTTCGACATGCTTTGGAACAATTGCTTGACATGGGTCAGTTTCAAAGGATCCTTGGATATCTTTATTAGGAATGGAAAGTGGCTTAATATCCTCTGGATCATTAAGTGGATTTAGATCAAATGTTGAGTTGAACATGTCTTCAAAAGGACCATTGCTAGACCTTGGTGAAAGACGTTGATCGTGCTTTGGAATGAATTCTTGAGATATGTCCTCTAACTCATTAGGTGATGTAGAGACATTTTCTATATGATTATTGGTCAATGGATTGTTGATTGCAGGATCAAACAGTGTTAACACTCCTTGAAATGGATCATTAAAAAGTGGCTCTTGATGTATGTTGCTTTGATCTTTGGATGATGTAGAAACATCTTCCATATGTTCGTTGATGGATAGGTCTTGATCATGTGATTGTTGACTTGGATTGATACATGGAGTTGTTAACATTTTTTTGAGATTTTGAACAGCATTCACCTGTTGGGCTTGGTATTGGGCTTGAGCTTGCGCTTGTGTTTGAGCCTGGGCTTGTGCTTGTTGGGCTTGTAGTGTGTCTTGGGCAACTTGAGCAGCTTGCTGAGAAGCTAGTTGTGTAGCCTTTCGAGTTTGGTTTTGTTGGTGTACCTTCTAATAAGCAGCCTGCTGAGCAACTTGAATATAATGCTATATTGGTTTTATGTGTTTGGTTTGGGTGGTGGTGGTTTTGGAATAGTGCTTGTTGTGGTGATAAGAGGTACCGTTGTATCGACGATTGGGATTTGAGTGGTGGATGGTGTGATCGATGTGGTTAGTCCTTGAGAGACCATGTTTTGAGGGATGATAGATGATGTGTTGGTTGCTTGTGTTATGGGGATGGTCACCATCTATTGTTACCATATCAATGGTATGGGGGGATGATTTGGTATGATGCCTTGATTGATGATTGGGGGGATGTTTTGGATGAGTGGTGGTAGCGATGGTAGCCCCAAACCGAGAGGTGATATGGATGTTAATGGCAAGGGTGGGAGTGTTGGGAAAGTGAGTGGCATGCTCCCTTGGGGAAATGATGATGTTTGATCAAAAATTCCCCCTAGTCCAAATATGTCTCCTTCTCCTTGTGAGGTCATGAGGAGAGAGGTTTGCGGTGATGATGATGATGGGTCATTATGAAAGGTGAGGGGGATATATGAGTGTGATGGATTTTGAACAATATTTGTGTGTTTTGCAAAAATATCTATCCAAAAGTTTACCAAGTGTGGATTTGCAATTTTCATGTTTGGTATAGTTGTACTTGGTATATTCTCATTGGTCATGTATGGATTTGGTGGGATAATGTTGTTTTGTTGAAGACTCATGCCTTGAGTATTTGGTTGATAGATTTGTAAATTTGGACTTGGATTTAAATCTACCATCGGAAAAGGTGTTCCAAGATTTGAATTGGGTAGACTCACATTTGTTGTGCTATTGAGTTTTGTGGGAGATAATGATCCCATGTATGGATTGTATAAATGTGAGTTTTGAAAATCAATTGGCATTGTAAGGCTTTGATAGTTTGGTTGACTTGGATTACTCATGATGTATGGATCAAGTTTATATTCCATGTTACTCTTGTGTTTTGACCTTGTTGTAAAAGTGACCTCTAAGGTGTTTAGGACCAATGATGAGATGAAGGATGAAAAGGGGTGAATTATATGAGTGCTGAACGTTTAGGGACTTTGGATCAATGCTAGACTTAGGGCTTGATTTTTATTGTTTGATTTGGATAATGAACTTGTAAACCCTAAGATGTTAGATGTTATCTTAGGATGAACTTGTTCAAAGGATTGATAATTCAATTAAATATATGAGAAAGGATGCATCCCCATACACCTAACTAAATAAGGTGATTTTGATTTTGATGATTTACCCAAGTATAGAATGATGTTTCCAAAGCCCTAAAGTTGTTTGGTGGGATGGATTTTGATAGATGTTTGGGGTGGATGAAGTGTTTTGATTTTGATCTTAAATGAACCTAAGAAGGATTTGTTTATAAGGCCAAGCTTTTGAAGAACATGCTTTTCCTTTCAAACCAAAAGATAAATGTTTGCTTGAAAGACCATAAGACAAAAGATACACAAGAACAAGTGTGGGGTTCAATTGATTTCATCTTGATTAGTGAATTTATTTTACCACAAACACTTTCTTGATTAGATTTTCAAACTAAATGTCCAATGTCCTAACTTCTTTTCATCCCACAAAGTGCTATGTGGAATTCAAGGAAATCAAGGCAGTGGTTACCTATTATTTATCTTTAGTAGACAAATTGAGAGGTAATCCAAGTGTTTAGAAAAATTTAAGGATGAGAATCCCAAGGGAAAGCAATAACATATGGATTGAGTCAATTATATTTGTCTCCTAAAGGGTTTGAAATTTTGGTGATGATGTTAAGTGTTTGTTTTCAATATTTTTTCGAACAAGAAAAACATTTTGCAACCAAGAATAACTACAACCCTATGGATGTGGAAGACAATATTTGTTGGATTCTCACTTGGACAAGTCCAACTACACTTATTTTTAGCGAATGGTTAGATGCTTGACCCCACTAGCTCCCCTCCACGACTCATTAACGTCAATCGGGGCAACCAAGCATCAACACCCATGAAACTCCCATGGAATGTTTTCCATTTCTACTAAAAGACCGTAAAAGTGTGGGGTGGCTTCAAAACGACCGTTCTTGCACCAAAAAATAGATCAAAGGATTTTGGCAATTCTAGAACATGGGTTTTAATAAGGACTTTCCGTTCATGGAGATTGACCCATACGACAAGAGTCTCATTTTAGATCCATCTTGTCAGAGCCAATCACATGATATTGGCGTTTACTCCAATACACACATTTATATCCTAGTTGGAAATACTATTGGCTTCAAAGTGTTATCGGTTGAGTTGTTCCCTTGGGTGAGTACTTTTTTCCCAAGGCAGGTCCTCTAGGATAAACAAAAGCAAGCAAAGACAATATCTGTAACTCGATCAATCTTTGTTTGCAACAAAGAGAGAGAATGTACACAATAATGCTCTACTCACACTCGCACAAGATTTTGTTCAATTTTTAAACCCAAAATGAAGTGTGGAGGTGATTGCTTTATCTCAACCTAAAATCATGAAAAAGGCCTTTTGATTCTCAAGATCACTATAAAGCGCGAGAGAAGCACATACGTCCTTTTCCAATGAAGTTAGTTCAAGTAAGCCCTCACAAAACAAAATAGAACATGTTCATTTTAGATCCCCAAAGCAATTATGAATTCTTTTTAAAGCACCAAAAGATAAATGAGAGTTGTTTTGTTTAATTGTTAACCAAAAAACAAACTCTAGTAAGTTGTAATCCTAATGTTTGTTTTAAACCCTTTGCACAAATTGAAAAGATTATTTTTAAACCCAAATGAAATTAGTTTCCTAAGCAAAAATAGATGAAAATTTCTCAAAAGTGTTAAACAAACACTAAAGTGTTGATAAACACTTTGATTTTGTGGAATATCATCCTTATGTTTCCTTCTCTTTCGTTTTCAAATGATCCAACCTACAAGAAAGAAAAACCAGTTAGATTCTGCCAAATACAGAGGCCAAAAAGCAGAAAATAGAAAATAAATTAATCATTGATAAAAAAACACGTGCTATAATTAAATTTCCACTTATTACTCCCTGCCAGCGGCGCAACCTGTGACTGCGTCATAGTTTGATTTCTCAGCGGTGTTATACAGTGTTGCTTACAAGTCAACGTCACTCTGTGTTGGGGCTAGTGAGCTCGATTGCTTTGCCCTTTTGCTCAGTGTCACTGTTTAAGATTTAAATTCAAAAAAAATTAGGCAAGATGGCTAAAGTGTCAGAGTTTGAATTTTCAGCGGCACTATACAACGACGCTGAAGAGTCAGTGGTGCTAAAATAATGACGTTGGGCTCCCAGCGTTGGAATTTTTTTGTGTATGAACAAAAACAAAGAATTTTGTGAGAAAAGTGATTAAAAATGATATCAAGCCCTCCTTCTAGGGCCAAATGTGTGAACCCCAATCCTAATACCTACAAAACAATAAGAACAAACACATTAAGTTAGAGATTGCAAACACGAACAAGGATTCCCATAAAATCCATTCACAAAACTCAAATTAGGAAAATAAATAATGAAGAATACAATGAAAACAACAAAATAGATTGAATCCTAATTTAAATTAGCAAACTCATGATCCCATGGGGGAATTGGTGCCAATTTGATGTGAAAATTGGCCCTTTCCCAATTCCTAAGATGCAAGATTGATGTGATGAAGAGATTTGATCCACTTTGTTGATGTTTGATGAGAGCTCCAAGCTAAAAACCTGCATAACCTAGCTAAGAACTCAATGATATTTGATGGAAATGGCTAAATATTTTAGCATAATAACTTTGCATAATTTGTGGATGATAAAATGAGGATATGAGCTCTTTATTTATAGAATGCCAAGATGGATGAATGTCCAAATTTGAGCAATGTGGGACTAACATTCATCCAATGGCAAGATGCCATTTGTCAATCCATGAGTGGATGGAGGATGTGCAAGTTTTGAGGATTGTGCCAATAAATACATATTTTTGAATTTCAAATTTGTTGAAATGATTTGCAAAAGAGAATGAAAAATGCAATAAATGGCACTTGGCTCAAGGCAAAGACATGTAAGATGGAGTAAATGCCTTGTTGGATGTACATGTCAACTTAGAATTTGAATTCAAACTTGGAGGAATATTCCAAAAGATGGTTTGTTGAGGAAAATAGAGATTTAATAAATTAATTAAATCTATTTTCATGTGCAAGTGGGAAAAGTTGGAGGATGGGACATGATAAGAGATTAAATTAATCAAGGGTCAATTAATTTAATAGGAGGTTAGATGATGTGACTTATTTGACTTAGATTTTAGGATTTATTTAAATCAAATAATGAGAAGAATGTGATAAGAGATTAATCAAATAAATATTTTGATTTTATTTAATTAAAAGAGATGATGTTAGATTAAATTAAATAAGGTTTTAATTTATTTAATTTAATAGATAGACTTTAGAGATTTAATCAAATAAAATTAATTATTTAATTAAATAGGGATAATTAGATCAGATGGATTGATTTAATTAATCAAAAGAGAGTGACTTAATTAGATAAAATGATTTATTTAATTAAGGGAAGGAAAATGATGAATTTAATTAGATGGGGGAATTTGATTAAATGGTTAGACCGAAGGATGATTCAGGATGAAATGATGTTAGTAGTCGAGATCAGATGCACAATGTCAATCGGTATATTTTACGTGTCTACACTATTATTCTTTATTCTTCTAAGAAAACTCCAGGCAGTAGGGAGGTAGTTTGTAGAACTCGGTAAAACATCGCCTAAGTTTTAAACATTTCTTGAAATCCTACCCAAAAGTAAAACTTGTGAAACAAGTCACCCGAAAGCCTTAGATGAGCTCACAAACCTTTAGTATGGACCACCTTGGATTAGTTAGGCTTAAACGAGCGGTAAGTTATAATAATACATCAAAACACCACCTATATTAAAATAATAATAGAGAAGCAGTAAAATGGGAGGTTAGTAGAACTAGTGAAAACCCCGCCTAGGTTCACAAAGTACTGTGAAACATTGCTTGGCCTTAAAGATATGCAAAATTTGACTAAAGGAAGGGGAAACAAAGTACTATGAAGGAGGGTACTGAAATTAAAGGTAATAGGGCCAATGTACACTTTTCACATTTTCATTTGGCAATCACAATTACATTTCAAAATATAGGAATATTTCAAGGAAAAAACCATTATATTTACATTTGTAAATCTTTGTCCCTTTGAGGTGCTTTTCCGCTCTTTTCTTCATTTATATTTGAAGGCTTCTTGAGGAATATGAGTAACTAGCACATGAAGACAAAACTTCATGTGTGCAAAATGTCAAAATCCTTTGTTGATGCCCCTTGAAAACTTTGTAGGCCATTGAAGATGCCAAGTAGACCAAAAATGTTGCCATATCACCACTAGAAAAGATTACAAGTTTGGAATACTATTATACTTATTATCCCATGCTATAGTCTTCCTTAGTAGACCAATTGAAAGCCATAAATTCATCTAATTTTATTTTGTAGGGACCATACTTCACCATTATTTGGTTTGCATCTTTGTCAAATTCTTCCAAAAATGCGCTGGTATTTGACAACTTGTTCATACTATCTTTCAACATAGCCATCTTCACATCTCCTTCCTCCCAAATTAGTATGGATTGTGAATTGATGATTGCTTCCATATGGCCTCTCCACTGCTCATAGGTTTTGACACCTCCTTCATTATTGAGAATGTTTGGTAGGAGGCCAAGATCACTCTCGTCAAAATTCTTCAGCAGTGCCTTGATCCTCTTCTCCATTGGATAAACCAACCCTTGATAATCAGTCATCTCCTTCACTATTCTGTAGGTTGGAGCTGTTTGCAGTGGCTTATTTTGGTCATGGGTGAACCCAATAACCATTTTTTTCAATACACTTAACCTAGGAACCCATTTATGCATTAGTGGAAGAGCAATGGCTCTATCCTTCTCCAACATACTTATTGATTGAAACATTAAAGAAAACTTAGATTGGACACTCCTCACTCTTTTTATTTCTTTGGATAAACAATGTTCTAATACATTTCTAACAATGAAGATATTATTATCATTATACAATCTAAATAATTAATCAAAAGCCTCCATTTGTTGTATCAATTCCTCCTTGGTCACTTCCTTTGGAGGGGCTGTAACTGATGTACTTGGAGTAAGGTATATAATAGGTACATTATTTTTATTTTACATAACCAATTCTATAGAATTTGGAGGGGGAGAATGGTAAAGAGGTGGTGATTGAGCTGGAGGAGATTGAGGAGAAAGAGGAACATTGACTTGTGCTGGAGCTGTGGGCTGTTGTGATTGCAACTACTCCTTTAGCATTACAACTTCCAACTATAATTCTGCAATTTTCTACTCATCTTTATTATATGCAATCACCAAGTCATTATACTGTTTATTTTTTGCATCACATTCCTCTCATATTAATTCCACATTAGCCTTAGTAAATTGGGCCACATTCATAGCCAATGTGGCTACCTCTACTGCTGGAGTGTCAAACACTCTCTTTATTATTAGCCATCCTCTCAAATCAGTTGTTGGCTCTGCAACTTTAGGCTTGCTTGTGTTAGGGGCTAATGCCCAAATGGCTAGTGTGTCCCATTATGGGTTGAAAGTTGACCCTTGCAAGGCTGCTATTGCTTCCTCCTCAGTTGCAAAAATAGGAGCATTGTTCCTCTTCACCGTGTCAAAAGCTATGGAAGATTCCATGTCCCACTCAGGTAAGAGGAGAACTCCACTTTCTCTAACAAGTTTCATGCCTTCTGCAGTTGTTAGTTCTTTGTATTTTTCTTTCATTTTTTTAGGAACCCTATCTTCAATGACTTTCCTTGGCAACTATGGGATTTCCATCATCCCAATTTTTACACTTTCATCATATTCATCTTTTCTTTCTCTCCAAACAAATTCCTAGAAAGAACTAGTCTTGACAAAAGTGTCATCATCCATGAAGTCATTACATGCCTTCTCTCTAACATCATAAACATTGTTAACTCCAGTGAGATCATATTTTCTCAACCTAAGCCTTTGAAATTATAGATTCACCTCCCTTGGGGGTGAAGGAATACCTTGCATCATCTCCTCAGTGGTAACAAAAACCTCCTCATTTGAGTCAACAAGATAGTCAACTAGTCTAGGTGATGCAACACTACTTGATGGTTCAACTTTCCTTCTTTTTGGTGACGACTCCCTTGGAGGTGAGTCAAGATCAATAACATGTGGGGATGATGGTCATATAGGTGGAGGATATGGCATGTTGTGCACAAGAGAAGAGAATCTGGATCCTTCATAATGAGGGGGAGTGGGAGCAATCTGCTCCTTTCTTACAATACTCTTTCTCCTTGAAAAAACAAATTGCTTTAGAGGTGGCTAATATGATGGCCTTTCCTCAACCATGGGTGATTTTCATTCATCCTACACCTCTCTTTCTTCCTTGAGCTTTCCTATCACCCTGTCAAAGTTCTCCAATATTAATTCCATCCTAACAACACAATTATCAATATCAGAATATGTCCCCTTAAACTTGGGATCTCTATCTTGCTTCATCTTGTCCAATTTAACAAAGTCCAACCACTTCATTTTTCTCTCTTCTTGCAATCGTAGATCAAAATTTTTTCTGATCACATCCTCAGGAAAATAAAGTTATGCCAAAATTATCCTCCCTTGTGTAAGGAAGCTAAGGTAGTGGAAGAACTTCCTACACTAACCTTGAGGGGAGAATAATTCAAAACTTTACAAATCTTTAATAGTTACAAAAACTAAAACAAAAGTAAACAAAAGTATCATGCATACGACAACAAAATGATTTACATGGGGAAAACCATTTGGGAGAAAAACCCCACACTCCAAAAGCCACCCAATATATTATTCAGAAATCAAAAGATTACAATATACTTGCAGAGCAAGCTTCTCATAGGAGTATCACCACCAAAGATCAAGAGACACCATGATCGCTATTAGAATCTCAGAATACACCAACATCTACATACATCTCACCTTCTTATAACAAGATTTTTGGAACCTTCTAGAATTATGGTTTTACAAGGTCATTTTTTATTTTACGTGTTAATGGAAAAACCTTGGCTTATTAGCAGCAAAAAACCTTAACATGTCTGCGAGAAAAAACCTTGACGTGTACAATATTTGCATGATTAGTCACCACATACCAACATACATCCTATCAATAAAACGTATATAATTGCAAGGTTGAGACACATTTTCCCAACAAATCTCCCACCTGTCGAACACCTTGTAAGGACAAAAAAAGGGTGCCATCTTCATCTCTAATTGCTAGGGGGAAAAAGGCCCATAGTCTCTAAACACCATCTAAACTTGTTTGTGCTCACATACTTAGTTAAAGAATCAACAACATTCATCAAAGTCTCTACCTTAACCAGCTTCACCCTTCCATCTTCAACCATATCTCTAACAAAATGATACTGTACATCAATGTGCTTGGTCCTGACATGAAATGTTGGGTTCTTGGCTAGAGATATCGCACTGTGACTGTCGCAATAAATTTTCACTACACCTTGTTTTATTCCAATATCTAAACATAGTCTATTAAGCCAAATGGCTTATTTATAGGCATGATTAGCTGCTATATACTCTGCTTCAGTAGTGGACAAAGCAACCACAACTTGTCGCTTACTCATCTGAAACTAATTACACCACTAAACAAAGTAAACACATAAGCATTTTGGCAAAACAAGGACACACAACTGAGAGGGTGGAATGAATCAGTTGTGATAGAACCTTCAAATTTTCTTACTTAACTTAACTTAATCTTAGATCTGATGAATAAGCAATTAACCACAAAAAATTAAAACATCAGAGAGATAAATAACACCAAGATTTTTTTACGTGGAAACCCTGTTAGGGGAAAAACCACGATGGATGTTAGTCCACAAGATTATACTCTATTAAAAGTATAATGAGAAATAATATGGGGAATACACATGCATTCAGGCACACTGCCTAGAGCTAACTGCTCAAATATAAAAGAGGACTCACTGTCAAACAATACAAAATATGATTAAAATCCAAAGAATACAAATTGAGAAAATATCTTCTACACAAGCCTGATTATAGTTCCAATTAAGCTTAGAAAACCTTCTTCACACTTTGCTCAGTCTTCTTCACTCTCTGCTCTACAATCGAATGATAGAAACACTATTCACACATTTACACTTTCTCTGGCACACATTCACACTTATGCACACACTAAATTTTCTCAACCGATCACTCTTATATATCCACTACATGAGATTTCATCACAACTTAGTCGGCCAGGAAATTAGACATATTTTCAATGTCAGCCCAAATTCACAAATAATTTTTTTAATGAAAATCCACCAAGGTCAGCCACAACATAGTGGAGACACAAATTAACATCTCCAATACAAAAATATTTTAATTAATTTCACCACGAAGATCCACAACACGCTACCATCAACATGTCAGCCAAGAATATGAAAAATTGAGCATGCGCAAGAAAAGATCTTCAACCACGAGCTCTTCGAGTAATGTGGATGTACCACAAAGATAGATAATGATCTAGAGACATCTGAGAACACCAAGAAACAATAGAGAAGCATCCACAACAACTGAGATTAATAGAATAACACAATCTTCATTCAGGAACACTGAAAGAGACCACATAAACATTGTCAGACCACAACCCAATCAAAACTTCATGCAGACCTCTGAAACTTCTGGTAGATGATCTAGAAACATTCAAAAATAAACCCTTTAATTCAAACTAGCTAAGATTTAACGTACAAAACAAGACGCCTTCATGACCTGGACAATTCCACTGGGAACCTAGAATACTTTCTTTTATAATTTTCTAAATATCCTCAACATATACAACAATTGATATACCAAATGCTAATAGTGTTGACATCAATGACAACCAAATATTAACAACCATATCCACAACATCCAACAATCTCCCCCTTTGGCATTAATGGCAACACATGATATGAAAACTACCATCAACCCAACACACTTACTTCTTCTCCTCAACTACTCTTCTCCCCACAAGGTTCTTCTCCTTAGAAATATTTTTCACATTGCACTTATCCCCCTTTGACATCAATGGAAAAGGTAACAATGACCTTTCCATTTACACACTCTGAACCACATATCTACACATATGACTACTCCCCCTGAGTAGCAGCCACAAAAGTATCAATCTGGATCAGAATATAGCAATAAAGCTCACAGATTGATGCAAGAAAATACATCTTTTAGTTCTTGTCAGGAGGGGTAATCAACCCTAGCATTCCTTTGAGATACTCAAAAGTATCCTTTGACAATGGCTTAGTAAATATATTTGCAATTTGTTCTTTGGTAGGCACATATTCCAGTCTGACTTCTTTCTCATTCACTTTCTCCCTCAAGAAATGAAACTTGATTGATATATGTTTAGTCTTAGAGTGTAGCACCGGATTCCTTGAGATATTTATTGCACTTGAGTTGTCATAGTATATGGCAATAGGCTCTTCCTATATCACCCTGATATCTCTCAACATCTGTTTCATCCATATCACTTGAGTACAATTAGTGGCAACAACAATGTATTCTGCTTCAGTAGTAGATAGAGAAATTGAGTTTTTATTTTTACTTAATCAGGATACCAACTTCTTCCCTAGGAAGAAAGCACCGCCACTAGTAATTTTATTGTCATCTACATCACCAACCCAATCCGTATCAGTATATGCACATAACATGAGATCATCATCCTTTTGATACCAAAGTCCAAATTCAATTGTTCCTTTTAGATATCTGAAAATTCTCTTGACAACAGTTACATGTGATTCATTTGGATCAACTTGAAATCTAACAACCATACATACAACATTCATAATGTCTGGTCTAGTCTGAGTTAAATAGAGCAATCCACCAATCATTGACTTGTATCTAGTTTGATTTTCCTTAGGAGAATCATCATTCTGTGTCAACTTACATCCGGTCACCATGGGGGTACCAACAGGTTTTGAGTCATCCATTCCAAACTTCTTCAACAGTTCTTTCACATATTTGGACTGAGATATGAAGATCCCCTTGTCCAATTGTGTAACTTGCAATCCCAAAAAGAACTTCATCTCTCCAATCATACTCATCTCAAATTCACTCTTCATTTCATCAACAAACTTCATACACAAATTTTCATCTCCTTCAAAAATGATGTCATCAACAAAAAATTATATGATTAACCCCTTATCATTATCTAATTTGAAGTATAAGTTGCTATCAACAGTACCTTTAGTGAATCCAAGCTTTAGTAGGTATTTTTCCAATCTAGCATACCAAGCTCTGGGGGCTTGCTTAAGTCCATACATAGCTTTCTTCAATCTGCAAACCATATCACCCTTGTCTGTTAGCTGAAATCCATCTAGCTGTTCAATGTAAACTTCTTCTAGTTCTCCATTCAGAAATGCAGACTTCACATCCATTTGATAGACTTTGTAATCCTTGTATGCAGCATAAGCAAGCAATAATCTAATAACTTCAATCCTAGTGACAAGGGAAAATGTTTCTTCAAAATCAACACCTTCCATTTGAGAATACCCTTTACATACTAGTCTTGCTTTATTCCGGACCACTTCACCTTCTTCATTGAGCTTGTTTCTAAATACCCATTTAGTACCAATCACATTTTTGTCTTTAGGTCTCAGAACCAGTAGCCATGTGTCATTATTTTCAATATGTGTCAGCTCTTCCTTCATAGCTTCCAACCAATGTTCATCTTGACAGGCTTCAATGAAATTTTTAGGTTCAATCTTGGAGATCAGACAATATTCTTCTGCAAATTTTCTTCTAGTTTGCACTCCTTTACTCTTATCTCCTATGATTTTATTTTTAGAATGATTCAAGTTTACATACCTTGGAGTTTTGGGACATTCTTGAACTTCTAACTCTTCTAATCTTTCTTCTACACTTGCACTTGTTTATGCCTCCTGACTGACTTGATTTACCATAACAAATTGAGGTTGCTTCATTGGAACATATGGAATAATCTGAAGTAGATTATGTGTTTGAGTATTCTTCCCTTGGCTTGTAATGTCTTCATCTGAATCATAACTACAGTGTTTGGATGATTTGACAGAGTCCTCATCAACTCTGACATTTGCACTTTCAACCATCTTTCTTAGTCTTTTGTTAGAGCACCGGTAGGCCTTGCTTTTAGTGGAGTAACCTAGGAAGATTCCTTCATCACTTTTTACATCAAATTTTCCTATATCATCATCTCTCCTGATATAACACTTCCTTCCAAAGATCTTAAAATACTTAACAATAGGCTTGTGACCAAACCATAACTCATAAGGAGTCTTACTAGAATTACCATTAACATTTACCCGGTTCAAAGTATACACAACAGTGCTTACCGCTTCACTCCAGTACATCTGAGACACATTTCCTTCCATCATCATTGTTCTGGAAACATCTAGAATTGTTCTATGCTTTCTCTCTGCATCTCCATTCTGTTGAGGGGTTCGGGGAGCATATAACTATCTTTTAATTCCATGTTGTTCACAATAAGAGTTGAACTCCTTGGAAATGAACTCACCACCTTTGTCAAATCTCAGGCACTTGATTTTCAGACATTTCTCATTCTCTGCCATAGCCTTAAAATTTTTGAACTTTTCAAATGCTTCACATTTTTCTCTTAAGAAGGAAACCCAAATCATTCTAGTGTAATCATCAATAACCAACATAAACTACCTTTCTCCATGAATACTTCTGACTTTGGAGGGAACACAAAGGTCAGTATGTAGCAGCTCCAACAAATTATTTGAATGAAACTGTTTGCTCTAGAAAGAGACTCTAGTTTTTTTACCCATCTGACATTCCTTGTAGATTATATTAGCAAGCTTCACTAACCTAGGAAGATCTCTCACTGCTTGAGTATAACTTATCTTGATAATGTTGTCAAAGTTTACATGAAACAACCTCCTATGCCATAACCAGCTTTCATCTACTTGAGCAATTAAACAACTCCCACTAGTAGTATTCAAATGAAAAATATTACCTTTTGTTTTTTTTCCTGTTGCAATCATATTTCTGGAACTTCCCTGTATCTTGCATCTTCCATCTTTGAATTGAAGATCATAGCCCTTGTGCACCATCTTTCCAACACTCAACAAGTTGTGCTTCAAGCATTCAACATAGAGGACATTATCAGTTTCATCTTTACCACCAAGGCAAATATATCTTCTGCCACAAATCACACCAACATTTTTATCTCCAAATCTTACAACCCCACCGTCATACTTCTCTAGACTCACAAATTTGCTTTTATCACCGGTCATATGATGTGAGCATCCACTATCAATGACCCACTCATATTTTTATTCAACTTGGGCTGCAAGAGCCTTTTCATCTTTAGCAGATTCAATAGCCACAAGATTATCTTCAATGGTAGCAATGAAAGCCCATTCATCTTTATTTCCATTATCTTTATCAGACTCATCATCAGTCACTGCTTCTTCAACAAAGTAACATCTCTTTTGGAATCTAGACTTCTTAGGATTAGATCTAGGAACTCTTTCAGGAAACCTTGATGCAAAATGACCTATTTTACTGCATGAAAAATATTTAATAGGCAATAAATCTTCATACTTACCTTTTCCTCTACTTTCTTGCTTTGCAACCAGTGCTTCCAGTTCTTCTACCTCTCTTTCTTTATCTTCAAGTTATTTTAATTTTTCATCATACTTCGATATCTTTCTGGAACTCTCTCCCAGACTATATCTTTGCTTGTTACTTCTGGATATAGTGGCCTTGAATGTAGATTCAGTCTTTGGTGTAGATTCACCAAATTCACTTATTTCAAAAGCAACAAGCTTCCCGATCAACGCGTCTCTTGTCATCTTGTTTACTGATCTGAACTCTTCAATAGCATGAACCTTCATTTTGTAGGAGGGAGGCAAGGATCTAAGAACTTTCGCCACAATTTCATTCTCATCCATAGAACCAATAGCACATTTAATGCCCATCACTATTTCATTTACTCTTTGCATAAAATAAGTGATATTTTCATCTTCACCCATCTTCAAATTCTCATACTTGCCTTTCAAGCTTTGTAGCTTAGCCATCTTCACCTATGCTTCTCCTTCATACAAAGTTTCCAGTTTCATCCAAATCTCATGAGCTTTCTGCAGACCCATCACATTAGCCATCTCTGAATCTATCAGAGCACTCACCAAAGCTTCAATAGCCCTAATGTTATTTTTAGCATCTTTGATCTCATCAGCAGTGGAGGGACCATTATGAGGAATAGTATATGAATCTCTTGTAATCTTCTAGAAAGCTTCACCAATACACCTTAAGTGACATTGCATCCTGAGTTTCCACAATGAATAGTTAGTTCCATCAAATCTCAGACTGTCCTTCTTGAATGTTGCCATCCCAGATTACCTCAAGCTTTTAGACTTCTTCAGAGGAACTTGCTCTGATACCAATTGTTGGTGAAACAAGGACACACAACTGAGGGGGGGGTGAATCAATTATGACAAAACCTTCAACTTTTCTTATTTAACTTAACTTAATCTCATATCTGATGAATAAGCAATTAACCACAAACAATTAACACATCAGAGAGACAAATAACACCCAAATTTTTCTACGTGGAAAACCTGTTAGGGGAAAAACCACAGTGGATGTTAGTCCACAAGATTATACTCTGTTAAAAGTATAATGATAAATAATAAGGGGAATGCACATACAATCATGCACATTTCCTAGAGATCACTACTCAAATACAAAAAAGGACTCACTGTCCAAGAATACAGAATAGGATTAAAATCCAAAAAATATGAACTAAGAAAATAGCTTCTGCACAAGCCTAATTACAGTTCCAATTAAGTTCAAAAAACCTTCTTCACACTTTGCTCAATCTTATTCACTCTCTGCTCTACAATCGAATGATAGAAACACTATTCACACATTTACACTTTCTCTGGCACACATTCACACTTATGCACACACTAACTTCACTCAACCAATCACTCTTATATATTCGCTACATGAGATTTCATCACAACTTAGTCAACCAGGAAAATAAGACATATTTTCAATGTCGACCCAAATTCACAAATAAATTTTATAATGTAAATCCACCAAGGTCAGCCACAACATAGTGGAGACCAAAATTAACATCTCCAATACAAAAATATTTTAATTAATTTCACCATGAAGATCCACAACATGCTACCATCAACATGTCAGCCAAGAATATGAAAAATTGAGCATGTGCAAGAAAAGATCTTCAACCACAAGCTCTTCAAGTAATGTGGACGTACCAAAAAGATAGAGAGTGATATAGAGACATCTGAGAACACCAAGAAACAATAGAGAAGCATCTGCAACAACTGAGATTAACAAAATAACACAATCTTCATTCAGGAACACTGAAAGAGACCACAAAAACAATGGCAGACCATAACCCAATCAAAACTTCACTCAAACCTCTGAAACTTCTGGTAGATGATCTAGAAACATTCAATAATAAACCCTTTAATCCACACCAGCTTATATTTAATGTATAGAACAAGACACCTTCATGACCTGCATAGCTCCACTGGGAACCTAGAATACTTTCTTTTACAATTTCCTCAATATCCTCGACATATACAACAACTGATATACCAAATGCTAATAGTGTTGACATCAATGACAACCACATATCAACAACCATATACACAACATCCAACAAAGCACTGGTGGATCTTTTGCTATCAACATCACCTGCCTAGTCTAAATGCACATAACCATGAATATCAAGGGAAATCTTGTCTTTAGTCATATTACTATGATAACATAAGGAATAATCTGAGGTACTACACAAATATTTGAACTCTTTTAACTGCATTCCGATGAACTCTATTAGGATTAGAAATATATCTGGAAAGAACTCCCATTTCTTGATCAATGTTTGGTCTAGTATAAACCATAACATACTTCAAACTTCCAACTGCACTCTAGTAAGACACTTTGCTCATGTTGTCCTTCTTTGATGGAGATGTTGGACAATTTGAAATAGACAAATTTTTTCCAACTAAAACAGGAACACACAATGGTCTACAATCCTGCATATCAAACCTCTGTAAAATTGAGTTGACATAATTGCTTTGGCCAAGCCATAACTTTCTGTTCACTCTATCTCTTTTAACTTCCATCCCAAGAATGTGTTTAGCTGCACCAATATCTTTCATTTCAAATTTAGTATCAAGTTGAGATTTTAGTTTTGAAATCATACCTTTCACTCTACCGATAAATAACATATCATCAACATATAATGCAATAAACAGGAAACAATCACCATCAATTTTATAATAAACACAATGTTCTAATTTAGAATGCTCAAATCCCAAACTCAACACATATGTATCAAATTTCTGGTACCACATCCTAGGACTCTGTTTTAAGCCATACAAATATTTCTTCAATTTGCAAACCAACTCATTTTTACCTTTCACCACATAGTGCTTTGGCTGTGTCATATAAATATCCTCCTCCAAATCACCATGAAGGGAAGCAATTTTCACATCCATTTTCTCAACCTCTAAATCATACGCAACAACAATAGAGAGAAAAAATATAATGGATTTTATTTTTGTAAGAGGAGAAAATATCTCACCATAATCAACACCCTCAACTTGAGAGTAACCCTTCACAACCAACCTTGCTTTGTAATTCTCAATACTTCCATCTGAACCAATCTTTTTCTTGAATACCCATTTGCAACCAACAATTTTTTGTCCTTTAGGAAATGGTACAAGATGCCATGTATCATTCTTTTTCAAAGATGTCATTTCTTCATCCATAGCAATCTTCTAGTATTTTGCATCATTCATACCTAGTGCCTTTTCTATAGATCTAGGTTCACCCATGTTAGTATTCAAAGAAAAAATACATCTCCAATCATCAGGTGAATACCTTTTAGGTGATTGTCTATGCCTTGTAGACAACAAACAAGTTGAGTTGGAGGTTCTTCCTCCTCTTCTGAAGACCTAGAGCTAGATGAGATCTCCTCAACTTCTTGTCTATCCTTGGGCCTCGATTCAACTTTCTCAGGTGTAGAAGGAAATTGAGTCACATCTTCTTGTTTACTTTTTTCTAGCTTCAATGTAATAGAAGAAGGCTTAGTTTCTCTAAAAATAACTCTTCTACTATGTATTACCTTCTATGCAACAGGATCCCAAAAATTGTATCCTTTCACACCATAACTATATCCAATGAAGATACATTTCACAACCTTGTTCTCCAACTTTGTTCTCTTCTCCTTTGGAGCATGTGCATATATCTCACAACCAAAAACTATAAGATTTCTTAATGAAGGATTGTGACCTGACCATGCCTCTATAGGCGTCTTATCAACAAGAGCTGATGTAGGAGACCTTTTAATCATATAACAGGTAGTGGCAATAGCTTCAGCCCAAAACCTTTGTTCTAGGCCAACACCACTCAACATACTCCTATCCTTCTCCATCGGTGTCTTGTTCATTCTTTCTGCAACTCCATTCTATTGTGGAGAATAAAGAGTTGTCTTTTGTCTATGAATATCGCAATATTTATAGAATCTATCAAAATCATCAGAGACAAATTTACCGCCATTATCAGTCCTCAAAAATTTTATTTTCTTTCTAGTCTACAATTCAACCATTGCTTTAAATTCTTTAAATCAATTGAAAACTTCTGATTTTCTCTTTATAAAATATACCCATGTCCTTCTACTATAATCCTCAATAAGATCTAATACACCACAAGATTTATGAGAATTCGAGTAAAATTGAATGTGGTTTTGTTTTCCATAAATGCAATGCTCACAAAAATTGAATTCAAGATTACAATCAGAAAAACCTTCAACAAGGTTTTTATTTTTCAAGGTCCTTAGACCCTTTTCTCTAATGTGTCCAAGTATTTGGTGCCATAACATAGTTTTCTCTATAGGTAACTTTGTCTTAGAAGAAAGAGCACCCTTAGGTACCCAAAATCCATGACCATATGCTGAAGGTGAAAAATCACTTCTTCAATAGACTTTCTTTTCATAGAAGTATTATTGCACTCAATAGTGCTTGCATCAAGCTTATACAATGTCCCATATCTAAGACCTCTAATAATCACCATAGCACCTCTAACCATCTTGCATCCTACATCAAAAAATACTACCTGCACACTCGCATCTATTAGTTTTCTCACATATAACGAATTTCGTGCTAATCTAGTGATATTGAAGACGCCATTCATCCTTTTTATTCTACCATTAGGAAAAATGATTTTAAATTTACCACGACCAACAATGTCTAAATGAGAATAATCACCCAACTTCACCTTACCTCCATCAAATTCTTCGTATTCATAAAACGAATCTCTATTAAAGGTCATATGAAAAGATGCATCTGAGTCAATTAACCATGCATCATTACATGCATGAGTTTCCAAAGCTACAATGAATGCATCACCATCTTCTTTCTCAGACGTAGAATTAGAATCAATTTTCTTCTTTTTCTTCTTCTTTTCTTCTTTGCATTCCTTACAAACATGTACATGATTACCACAGTTCTAGCAAATAACTTTGTAATTTCT
Organism: Sequoia sempervirens; assembly: GCA_007258455.2. Classification (NCBI taxonomy): domain Eukaryota; kingdom Viridiplantae; phylum Streptophyta; class Pinopsida; order Cupressales; family Cupressaceae; genus Sequoia; species Sequoia sempervirens. Next base: position 136,722,641 of record VDFB02058242.1, on the reverse strand, counting down.
AGGAGATTTAGATCTTCCCTTGGACTTGGATTTGTCATGCTTTTCATTCTTCTTGCCTTTTTCCTTAGGTCTTCCATGAACATTTAGGGCCTTGTTGGAAGTTATGGATACCTTCCTCCTCATCTCTTCAAAAAACAAAGAACCCACCACATCTTCAATCTTCAATATAACATAAGTACCCCCAATAGCCATAACAAGAGAATCCCATGAATCAGGAAAAACAAAAAGTAGATCTGACATTTCTCCTCCTCATCCATTTTGACACCAACTGATGCCAATTGAATTGGTCTGTGATTCATCCAACCTCTTCCATTCTCAAGGAATACAAGTTCTTCCTTAAGAAAATATTTTTCACTAAAGATTTGGCCCGATACATCTCACCAAGCTTCTTCCGTAGTTTTTGTGTAGAGGTCTCTTCATGGAAATTCATTAAAATAGAGTCTTCCATGCACAATCTTATTAGAGCCTTGGCTTTAGGGTCCATAACATCATATTGAAAAGCTTGAGTAGGATTTTTACGCCTTGAAGCATTCTCATCAAAAAAATCCCAGAGATCTCGATCTATCAACAAATCCTCCATCTTTAGCTTCCACATCTCAAAATTATTTCCAAAAAAATTCTCCACCTCTATTCTCCCTGATGAACTTTCCATTTGAAAGTTCCTGCAACAAGATCACAAAGTGTCTTCTGCACAAAATCCCACTCAAATTTGGATTAGTTTAAAAAACCCAACAACCCAAAAATAAAACCAAAGGTGATCAAGCTCTTATGCCACTTATAAGGAAGCTAAGGTAGCGGAACAACTTCCCACACTAACCTTGAGAGGAGAACAATGCAAATTTTTTATAGATCTTTAACAGTTACAAAAAATTAAACATAAATAAACACAAGTATCATGCATACGAGAACACAATGATTTACGTGGGGAAAACTCTTTTAGGAGAAAAACCCCACATTCCAAAAGCCGCCCAATGTATTATTCAAAAATCAAAAGATTACAATATACTTGCAAATCAAGCTTCTCAGTAGAGTATCACCACCGAAGATCAAGAGACACCACGATGTCTATTAGACTCTCAAAATATACCACCATCTACATACATCCCACCTTCTTATAAAAATATTTTTGGAACCTTCTAGAATTATAGTTTTACAAGGTCATTTTTCATTTGACGTGTTAATAGAAAAACCTTGATCTAATATACATCCTATCAATAAATCGTATATAATTGCAAGGTTGAGACACATTTTCCCAAAACCTTGATCTTGTTCTTTAACCATACCATAAAACCCTCTGGATCATGATTTGTGTCTACAACACTTCATTCCAAGAAGTTTAATCTTAGGGACAATATTCTTCCATCCATATTTAACCATAAAAAAAAGAGAAAACAATAAAAGTGGGGAAAAGAGTTCCCTTCTATCCCAACCAGGTGGGTATCTTCAACATTCCCTAATTTCCACACAACCTCAAGGAAATGAATCCTTAGTGCCACATCCCTTGGGAAGACATAAGGTGTGACATTGGTGCCATAAACTTAGAGGATTGTGCAATCCGGATAGGGAACAATATCTCCCTTATTGTGCTCAATTGCTAGCTTAGGCCTCCTCTCCCTGGGAATGAGAAAATCATGTGAATCCTAGGTGGATCCATCACCAAATATCCCCTCAACTTTAAACTGAATACATTTGAAAAGACAACAAAGCTAGAGTCTCGATCATCCATATCCGGATGATGAGTCCATGCTTGGAAATGGAGATCCTCACCCTTCTCATCCTAGATTTCTAACTTCATATCCTCTCCAAAATACTTATCTCCCTTATACAAAAACATATGAATCAGTAGCGAGTGCCACCAAAATCTAACCCCAGCCTCACCAACTTTGAGGGCTATCAAGCCCTTGTGGATTTCATTTGATAAATAGGTTGTAAAGTCATACAACTAATTGACCATTGGGTGTTGGATGTTGGCTTCCATGTACATGAAGGCTACTAGCATCCATGTGGGAGGGTCAAGCCCTAAAATCTAGAAAAAAACATACAAAGTTCTCTGAAAGTAGAATTCAAACTTCTCAATTGGGAAGGGCTCCTTGTCTAATGGATTTAGCTTGATCTTGACTCTATTCTTTCCCCTTCCCATAAAATTAGTCAACTGTGTAACCCTAAAGGTTACTTTTATCTTTTCATACTTTGCTTTAAATTCCTTTAGTTCAATTGGATCCTTGGCCGCATAATTCAATTTGAAGACATCAATAAAACCCGACCTAGTGATATTAACCATCTCCACACCTGAATGTGTCCTTATAACCCGAAGAACAAGGTCATAGTTAGCCGCTATGGCCTTTAGAAGATCAATATCAGGGTATACATTGCGAACAACCAAATTTCCCATATCTAACCTCCATGGATTGCTGGTTGGGACCTTAGACTTCCTATTCCCAAAAAAATAGGTGAAGAGAGTCCATCTAGATACTGGCTAGTGTGGCATCCTTAATGGCATATTTTCTATCGATAATGCCATATCCTACTCCAAGACCTTGAAAAAAAGGCTAACCTATACATTTATCAGTGGTGGAAGGGGGCAATTGGTCCAATGTATCTTGAAACAAAGGCTGCACTTTAGGCTTTACATCAAAACCAGAAGATTGGGCTTTTGGGGACACCATTATATTAAAAATTGATACAACCTAGGGTTTAATTGACTGTAACTAGAGCTTAAGGCTGACATGAAGAATCAAAGCAATTTTGAAATAATTGAAAGTAGTTTGATGAACATCAAACCTTAAAATATGCCCTAATTAATGATTTAATTTACAAAACCATAAATTACATAGAATTTCTAATAAAATTTAGTGCAAAGAGGGTAATTTTCACTTACTAGTTTGTGTACACTAAGAAACCCTAATTATGGACACCCAAAGCTTGAAAAAAGTTGTAAAAAATATTTGAATGCCTTAAAATGCTTCTATGATTTCACATCATGCTTGAAATCCTACTTTTATGGCACAAAAGCCATTCAATTGGTTTTACGACATCATATCTTCCATTATTGTTCACTCGCATGAACCGGAACAAATCCATCTTCCCCATTAGTAACTTTGAATGTCAACCGTTGATCTCTCATCTAGTTGGATCAACGAATGAATCAAATGGAGTCACACACATTTGAAATCTTGACTTACACTAACTTCAACATTGAGCCTATAAAGTTATGCCATGTGGAATGCCTTCCTTGTTGTTCAGTGGGCTCGACCATGCCTTAAGAGCTTCGATAACATCCACATGTCATCATCCCGCTAGCTCGCATGGGCCTGCTCGAATGTGATCAACAGTTGCGGGTTGGTGGGCAACGACCTAGATTAAGCCTGTAGACTTCAACTTGCTCACCCTTTAAGCCTCCAAGCCTATGCCCATGTGCATAACATCTTTTCTTGATGAACAGTCAAGATTAAAACATCTCAATCACTTTTGACCACATGCGCCATAAATATCTTTAATATCTCACCCTTTATCACCTCCATAATCAACAAAAATATTTTAATGAAATATTTCTTCCCTATAATAGTCCATTTGAATGTTGTAGATTATGCCATATTATAAAGTCTAAGCCATTTTCTCAGTTATTAAGCCTAGTTCTTGTTAATTTTGAAGAATTTTGTGATAGTACTATCATTTTTTAATACAATGGCATACTTCTAAAGCCAATATTCTCCTTTTGTATATTTCACACTGGTTATGAATGAAATGAATGAAAGATCTTTGAATTAATCTCCATTATCTTTCCTTTGGATGTTTATCTTTTGTTAATGCTTGTATTGAAAGAATAAGTTAAACATTTTAATACAGATCAATATTTGTGTGGATCTATACAATGATTGGATAAGTTTTACTGGTTAGGGTTTCTAAGTTTAATGGTGTAATACTGTTACCTATTTTTAGCCACAACTCAAAATAGGTAGATCTGATATTCATTCTTCATTAAAAGGTACAAAATTTTGTGCTTAAGTATTCATTACGTTCTAGAATCTGATTACTTGTGAATTTCCAGTGTGATTATGCAAAAGTTTGTAACAGAAGAAATCATTAAAATTGCATAGTAATGCTATTTTATTCATATTGTAAAAACCAAAGTCCCACACAAGCCGTGGGAGTAACTTAATTTTATTTTCTTAATCAAATAATGAATATAAAGTAGGATGTAATACTACACTACTGAAGCTAATATAAACATGAAGGAGGGGAGCGATTCATCATTGCCTATAATGATGAATCATTTTTACTCAATTGTTGTGTCTCCAATGCCTTGAGGTTCTTCCGACTCCAAGCTCCATGCATCTGCAAGATTGTAAAAGGATGGTGTTAGAGCAATGATAAATCACATCCTACTTCATGCCTACACTACCAATAGGAATGTAATATATATCCAATCAGGCATTCACCATATGTTTAAATTATACAAGGCTGACAATCAAGGAACACAAAGCTCAATGGAAGCTTTCAGCTTCGATTATTTTTGCTAATTTGTTTGTTTAATGTGCAATAACAGGTACATTTTTCAACATGGTTATCTTGAATTTTTAGCATGTGGAGGAAATGTGGCTCCCACAAGGGTTGAGCCCAGCTTGCTAAAAGTTACTATCTTTATCTTGTTTGCAACCATTATCTACAGGTGCCATCAAAAGAATGCACTCCAATAATGCCTTGACCTTTTCAAGCATATGCAGTAAATTTAGAACAACCATTGTTCAAAATAAAAGAAATTTAATACAATGTAAATTTGCATGAGCAATGCTAAGGAGAAGTTGCTATCTACAAAACATTATGTATGCAACTCAAGGTATACATTGGATAACAACAAAATATAGTGAAAGTCAGTTTTTAGCATGCAAAAGCACAAGATACAAGGTGAATGCATCATGGAGGGTAGTCAAAATCATGAAGGGAAACTCATGCATTTATAGCCATTAGTAGGTTTTGAATAGTCCAAGCAGAGGAAATGTACCAAATGAGGATGCATTGAGAAGATCATGTAGAGTTTTAAATCTAACAATGAAGGGACTGTGATTTCAATTAAGGCAATTTTATACTTAAAGGTATGAGATGGTAAGTCAAGACAACCATAAAAATCCATATGTTAGATGCAAAATACTGTGATGATGATTTAAGGTGAATAGAAAACACATGTATTGGAAAGACATCTACAGTTGTGCAGGCACAATCACATTGACAACCATTACAATGTCAAGAACAACAACATCAACATAGTGTAATCATATGATAAATTAGATCAGAACCTATTCAATTTAGGACTGAGCTTGAGAAAGTCATATAACAACAAAATCATCATTCACCATTCAAGTCCTTAAGGGACAATATTGTGTTATGACTTAATATACATGACATAACTATGTCAATGATACATCATGAAGGGGTATTAATGACATAAATGGAAAGCATGATCTGTATATTGTAAGCTTCTTGGAAAGTTTTTTAAAGAAGGAATCGAATTCAATTAAGCATTAAGATTCAGATTTGTCATAAATACAAGAGGTCTGCAGCAAGTTGGAGCAATAGATTCTAAAGCCACAGAGTAACTCTTATAGTTTTTCCATACAATGACAACCATGGAGTTCAAAGGTGTTGATAATGCAGCCAATAGGGATGAGTCATTAACATCAAGGTTGGTTTCTCATATATCACTATTTAGACAAATACACTTGTAATTTTGCATGGTGACAACAGAGGTGGAAAATAAATGATTTAAAGTCAGTCCTTTGTGCCATAGAAAAATAGAAATATATCATTCAATAGGCCTGATTTGAAATGAGGAACATATCATTTTTATTATACAGAGTAAACATGGCATAAAAGTGTAATGAAGCCCATGACCTGCATAATGAAGGTAATATCCTCAAAGGGTCCAAATGAATAGTGATGCCATGGCCAGGGAGAAAGTGAAACAGAAATATTACAAACCCTTTTTGTATATAAAACATTTGAGAGTAGCAATACAAATATTCATCCATTTGATTATTTCAGAAGGCAACAATGTTCTTTGTTTTGTTTAGGGGAACTCAAATCAAGTTTTTTAAAAGAGAAATACATTTCTATACCCGTGCATATAACTTCAAAAAATCTCCATTAATAGCCACAAAATAACAGATATCAACAGAAGATGCAAAGACAAGAGGATATCAGAAGTAATGTGTTATGGCTACAACTATAAAAGCTTGAAAGTGCCCTCAAAACAAATCAAAATGTTCAAAATGGTGGAAAAAGAGAACTCACCATCCACTGTTTCAAGGAATTCCTCTAGAAATTGTCAAGAACATTGATGTATGGCAGAGAAAACTCCTAGAAAACTCACAGTTTCAAACCCTAATCTCTATGGCGGTGCAACAGAGAGTTCCAAAATTTTCACCAGAAGAAGTGAGAGTCGAATGAGTGATGATTAGGGTTCAAGTGTTTTGCTCAACCCTAATCTTCACGTTGGTTGCCTTTGAACATGTTTTCAAACCAAGATCATAATTTCATTTACCTTGAGTCAAAATGACTTATCAGTGCTGAGAGCCGTGAATTCACTTTGAGTTATGCATGATTAGGGCTTGTTCAAACTTGAGCCAACTTTATCACCATATGATTAGGGTTCCATATGTCTTGTTTAGGCTTAGTAAAGGCTCGGTCAAGACTATTGTAAGTCTTGTTTTGTCCTTATTACTATTGTATAAAGACTTTGCATAAAGTCTTTTTAGTTAAAAACGAGCCTTCTCTTTTGTTTATTGCATAAAAAATTAGCCTATATTTATTGCATGATTAATGATAAGTCTAATATATTAGATATTAATATTAAGGTGAAATTTTATCACTATAAATATTAATATATAATATATTTGAGAGATCATTGTATTTTAAATATTAAAATGACCACCTCAATTATTTTTTATTTAAATATACTATCACCTTTTTAAAAAAAAAAAATGCAATAAACATAAGTCCACTAGTTTGGAGTATTTTGTCATGCAGAAATGGAGTTCTATTTCTGGAATCATCTGAACGTGCATTCTGAAGTGCAACTGGAGTTCTTTTAATGAATTATGGAGCTTATTTTTGATCACTTACATGCAGTTTCAGGTCTCCACCAGTTCATCTATTTGAGAGACAGAGTTGAGCCTATTTTTGGCTCTTTTCATTTAGTGGCAGGGCTTTTTTCAGAGGTTTTCATCTTTGCTTGTGAGGAGGATATTTGTACTTTCAGTCCACTTTTAGTGCCACCTCCGAGCAATTGAGTGGATTTTTGGAGCTATTTTGAGTTACATATCAATTATAGATGATATCAGATGGAGTTTTCTATTGTTCGAGTTCAGTTCACAGCATGGTGGACCCCCTTTTTCATGCATTTTTAGTCTTGCTTGTGAGAAGCTTTGTTTTCTCCTTCAGTTCTCATGGAGTTCATCTTTTAGATGCTTTGTGTAGGATTTTTGTATATATTGGAAAAAGTTTGTCTTTATCCTTTAGTTCTTATTTTTCAGACTTTGCATTCTGCAAAGAGAAATATTTTGTAACTCAATTTTCAGTTTCAGATTAATATACAACAGCAGGTTTACAGGTTCAATTTATGTCATTTTTGCAAAGATTCCTTTAATTTCAGTGAAGTCAAGTATCTACCTTATCGCTGTGTTGTTTTTATGAATGATTGGATGAGATTTTACTGTGTTTTAATATTAGAACCTTTAAAATCATTGTCTCATTTATACTTGCATTCATTAAAAAATAGTGAAAGTCATAGGTCTTAGGTTGTGTATTGAAATAATCCTTTCTTTTCATGTTGTGAGAACTCAGTTCTCCTTCAAAGAAGTTTATTCAAGCCTTCCTCATAATCATTTTTGTGATCAAACTGTTAAATTGATTTGTGTGGATAGATTTTCTGAGAATTATTGTGAATTAGAGTTGCATGTTTTTATTAATTAGGTGCATCACCCATAGTTTCTAGTTTTCAGTGCATTTATTTCAAGCCTTTTTACCCTTTTCCATTACAAGTTGCCCAATAATTAACCTAAAAATTTAATATGAAGCCGGCCTAGAACCTGAAGGTTTACTTTCAAATAGGGTACCCACAACCTGAAAGTAATCCAATGTTTCAACAAATTGTTGAATTTAATCATTCAAGCATTTTGGGTGCAATCTATTTGACAACAAATACATCATTAAATAGCTCTATTATGTTAGGGGGAACACTGTTATGCATTTTCAATTACATTGGTTATGACTCCTTACCCTAGATTAAGACACTGATCATTAAAGTTGTGTTTATGTTGCATCTCTAGGGACTTTCACACACACAAACATATTAAATCTTTAAATTCAGTTACGTTTTTTGTTGAAGAATTTTATGAAGTATGATGTTCTACTCCTATGAAATGTTAAATGCTTAAATATATTTGATCTAGGTGGATCCATGAAACTTGAAAATTCACAGTATCAAAATCTGAAAAAAAAACCAACATCATCATGTAGAGCTCACTGACACGGTCCTGATGCAACTTGAATGGGCTCAAAAGGAGTTCGTATGCAGAAGTTATGCATAGTCAAAGGTCCGGTCAAACAGGCAAATTAGGCATTCAAAAAGGAAAAAAATTGATTGTCTCGAAATGAGGAAAAAATGATACCAAATTGTAGAGCTCGTCACATTGATATCAAAACTATTTTCGGTTTCGAAAATGGAGTCCGTATGATGAAGTTATGCCAAGTCAAAGTTTTAGTCAAAATGGGTTGACTTGATGACATGAGCATAGTGACGTGGCATGTATAGTCAACAAACATGATGACGTGGACAAATCTGAGTGAGACATTTGGTAGTTGATGAGGATGCTGATGTGGCAGGTTCAGGATCAATCATGAGTTGACAAGTGGCATCTCCAGGTGAATCACCAACTAACACATGGCACTCCTTCGACCAACTGCATGTTGACATGTGGCACCCCTTTATCTCCTCAGTTTAGGTCAGTTTGAGACAGTTTTATTTACTAATTTTTTTTTTTATGGGAATTGAACCCATGACCATTCATTCACCACTATTCCCGCCTACCAATCTGCCTAGCATCTCGCTTCAACGTATAATGGATGCCAATGAATTTTGATAAAGAACAATTTCGAATTGTGTTCTAAAAATAGGAGGCGAGGTTTGAACCTCCAACCCCGCCACTCCTAAAATTCTACACAACCACCAAACCATTTATGGTGTTGAGTATTTGGTGGGCGCTGGTTTCCTTTAAACAAGGTTTGGAAGCCGAATCTCCCATGATTTAAGCATTTAACCCCCTTAAAATAAATTAACCTTTAAATCTCTCAAAGCCAGATTAAATGAGATATTTAAAGGGATTAAAATAATATTTTAAGATGATTTAAAAGATATTTCAAATTTATTAGAGGGATCAAGTAATTTTAAAAGTTTATTAAGGATATCGTAAGGGGATTATTTGAGATTTTGTATTGTAAATTGGGAGATATTGGAGATATGGGTATATTTGCAAAATAATATGGTTTTAGCCCATATTAGAAAATAAATTGGTATATAAAGGGGTGTGCTTTGGCTTGTAATTAGTCAAGTTCATTTTGGAGAAATAATTCTTTGGAGGAGAATATTGTAAGAACGAAGGCTTGTTGAGTGTCTTCAAGTGTTGAGAGGAGATTGTGAGAAATTTTATGGAGATTTTGGAGCTTGGATATTGTAACAAGGCATTTCTATTTCTTAGCAACATTAATAAAGCGGTCCTACTTGATAAGCGGGCCTAGAGACGTAGTCCTGATGGGACAAACTTCATTATCAACCAACATTATCTCCTCTTTTGTCTTATTCTTCTATCTTCTATCTATCATTCTCTTTATTTCTTTTCATTTTTCAATTCACTATTTGAGTTCTAATTACAACATTTTAGTAATTAGTTATATAAATGTGAACTTATTTTGTAATCTCAACAGTTAAACAACATAGTCATGCAATTATGTTGCGGTCGAGGAAAAACTGTAATTAGGATTAATTTGCAAGTTATTTTGTAAACCTCTAATTACAAATCAAATTGGTATTAGAGCTTGTTTTGCAGGAAATTGCAAAAGCAAATGTTAACCAGGTTGAAACTGAAACAAGGAGAAGGTGCACTGGAAGAATTCAATCCAGAGATCGGAAAATGAAAGACCTTTCCATCAAAGATGTCAAAGATTGTAACTGAGCATGAATCCCTAGAGCTCGATCTGAAAGCTTTTCAACAAGCTTTTATCTAGATGAATTCAATGGTGGAAGTTCTTTTTCGAGAGAGGCAAGAACAAAAAAAGAGAAAGGAAGGCAAGGCTAGGAAGAAGGAGGAAGTTGAATCCTCATTGAAAGAAGACAAAGGTAAAGGAGTAGGAGGTGGTGGTGACCCTCTTGAACCTCCATCCTCATCCTCTTCATCTTCTTCATCCTCTTCATCCTCTTCTTCTTCTTCTTCTTCGTCTAACTGTTCTAAAAAGAAACAACCTATGCAAACTAATACACCTTTGTTAAAACTAGATATTAAATTTGATTTGCCAATCTATAATGGAGAACTAGATGCAGATAAACTAGATAATTGGATTAAGAAAATTGAGTTTATTGTAGAGTTCAAAAGTTTACTAGGGATTCTCAAAAAATCCAATTAGCTACTCTTTTCCTAGGAGGCACAATTTTAATTTGGTTGGAGAGTAGAACACATGAAGATCTAAGTTGTTATGGAAAAATTGTTTCTTCTTGGTTTGAGTTTATAGCTGCACTTAAGAAACAATTTTATCCATTAGGGCATATGCAAAAAGCTATAATGAACTGAAAATCATTAAGACAAGATAAAGGACAAAGTGTGCAAGAATATACATAGGAGTTTAGGAAGAGGGCTTTAATTTTGGGCATTCCATTGTACACATAAGAAACTTTGTTAAAGTACATAGGTGGATTACGTGAGAGTTTGAAACATACCATACTTATGTTTAATCCAACTAACATTGATGAAGTTAGTGTGCAAGCTATCCATTTGGAAACAAGCTCAAGGAATAGCCATGACAATCTGTTGATGGAATCCAGTAAGCAAAAAGGAAGCAAGAAAGGGAAAGAGAAATCACAGCGAACAACTACTGCAAAGAAAGAGGACGAAAAGCCTTATTGCTCACACTGCAAAAAGAAAGGGAATGAAGATGCGAAGTGTTGGAAATTGCATGTCGATCAGAAGCCAAAATGGTTCAAGGATCGAAAGGGTAAGTAGAAGACCACAACTATTGTGTAGGATCTCGGATTAGGTTCTGATGATGAAACCAAGATTTCAGTTGTGGGTATCAAAGGTAATACTCCTATTGTCAGTACTAGTTCTCATGCTTCTTCTCTAAGCTGTAATGAAGCACCTGTTGAAAGTAAAAGGAATGACTTGTTTTATATAAGGGCTATTGCTAAACAAACTAAGAATGATACTCTAATAGATAGTGGGTCACAATTTAATCTTATCTCAGAACAAGTTGTTAAGCAATTGGGATTGAAAACAAATCCTCATCCTAAACCCTATCCATTGGGTTGGGTGCATGATAATGCTCAACTACATGTGTCAAAGCAGTGTAAACTCTGATTTGCAATCACATCCAAGTTTGTTGATGAGGTAGAGTTAGATGTCATTCCACTTGACATTTGTGGGATGGTTCTAGGCAGTCCTTATTTGTATGAAAAAAATCCATTTTCTAAAGGGAACATAATATGTATCATTTGTTTAAAGATGGAATTGAATTCAGTGTTAGAGCTCATCACATGAAGAATGATAAATCTGTTGTAAACAAAGGGCAGTTGAAGATGATTGTAATTGCAAGAAATACTTTAACCCTTATGTCTGTAACAACTAGTGATACTAAACATGGTGATTCTAATCATGGTAAGGTGTCACAAATAGCACAATGTGAGGATCAGTTGCAAGCAGAGTCAGGCCTTCAACCAGAGGTGGTAAAAGAGGGTTTGAATGTTTCATTTCCTAATAATGTTCCTGTTCAAGAGATTCAAAATGTTGATACTATTTCCTTCACATCAGTGTATTCAGTACTGTTGCTTGTTATTCTGCTAGCTATTTCTATGTGGATGATGAATGTGACAGTGAATATTGATGAACATGTAGTTGATTGTATTAGAAGAGCTATCTCATATTTCTTTGTGTTTGTGATGGGTAAGATGTTCAAAATTTTAGCAGGAAGGACAGATGATACTGGGCAAGTGGGGCGACATTGCCCTAGCTCAAATTGTACATAAAATAGACCTTTTGGAGGTCCAAAAGCTTCTCAATGGGGAGGAATGATCTAGGTGGAACTAGGAAACCTGAAAATACAGTCTCAAAATCTAACAAAAACATCATTGTGCAGAGCTCGCCGAAACGGTCCTGAAGCAACTTGAACAGGTTCAAAAGGAGTCCATATGTAGAAGTTATGTGCAACCAAAGGTTCGGTCAAACAGGGAAATCAGGCATTCAAAAAGGCAAAAAATTGATCATCTCTAAACGAGGCAAAAATGACACCAATATGTAGAGCTCGTTGCACTGATTTCAAAACTATATTCGGTTTTGAAAATGGAGTCTGTATGACGAAGTTATGCCAAGTCAAAGTTTCAGTCAAAATGGGTTGACTTGATGATGTCAGCATAGTGATGTGGCATGTACAGTTAGCAGACATGATGACATGGAAAAATCTGAGTGATACATGTGGCAACTGACGAGGATGCTGATGTGGTAGGTTCAGGATCAATCTTGAGTTGACAAGTGGCATCTCCAAACGAATCACCAATTGACACGTGGCACCCCTTTGTCTCCTTAGTTCGGGTCGGTTTGAAACAATTTTATTTACTAAAAAATTTGTTATGGGATTTGAACCCATGACCCTTCATTCACCACTATTCCCGCCTACCAATCTGCCTAGCATCTCGCTTCAACATGTAATGGATGTCGACGAATTTTGATAAAGAACAATTTGGAATTGTGTTCTAAAAATAGGAGGCAGGGTTTAAACCTCCAACCCCACCACTCCTAAAATTGTGCACAACCACCACACCATTTATGGTGTTGAGTATTTGGCGGGTGTTGGTTTGTTTTAAACAAGGTTTAGAAGCCGAATCTCCCATGATTTAAGCATTTAACCCCCTTAAAATAAATTAACCTTTAAATCTCTCGAAGCCCAATAAAATGAGATATTTAAAGGGCTTAAAATAAAATTTTAAGATGATTTAAAAGATATTTCAAATTTATTAGAGGGCTCAAGTAATTTTTAAAAGTTTATTAAGGATATTGTCAGGGGATTATTTGAGATTTTGTATTGTAAATTGGGAGATATTGGAGATATGGGTATATTTACAAAATAATATGGTTTTAGCCCATATTAGCAAATAAATTGGTATATAAAGGGGTGTTCTTTGGCTTGTAATTAGTCAAGTTCATTTTGGAGAAATAATTCTTTAGAGGAGAATATTCTAAGCACGAAGACCTGTTGAGTGTCTTCAAGTGTTGAGAGGAGATTGTGAGAAATTTTATGCAGGTTTTGGAGCTTGAATATTGTAACAAGGCATTTCTATTTCTTAGCAACATTAATAAAGTGGTCCTACTTGAGAAGCAGGCCTGGAGACGTAGTCTTGATTGGATGAACTCTGTTATCAACTGACATTATCTCCTCTTCTATCTTATTCTTCTATCTTCTATCTATCATTCTCTTTATTCTTTTCATTTTTCAATTCACTATTTGAGTTCTAATTACAACATTTTAGTAATTAGTTATATAAATGTGAAATTATTTTGTAATATCAACAGTTAAACAACATAGTCACACAATTCTGTTGCGATCGGGGAAAAATTGTAATTAGGATTAATTTGCAAGTTATTTTGTAAACCTCTAATTAGAGATCAATATTGCTGGATCTTTGCATTTTTTATAATCTTCAAGCAATTATGTGTAGGACATATTTGTTGTTTGCAATGTTCAGGATAAATTGGCACAAGAGATCTTGAGTTTTTGTATGGGATCACCCTCTTGGGTTTTGTAGAGCCCAAAGTGTAGAGGTAAATTTATTTTAAACTTTCACTTGTTTTTTGGCCAATCCCTCTAGATAATTGAATATTGGTAGTGGCAAAACTATAGATTATTTGTGAGATCTAGTTGGGAATTAAAAACAACCAATAGATAAAAAAAGTGAAGAGGAAGTAGAAAAGGAAAATAAATATTTTATTTGTCAAAGAAGAGAAAAGAGTGCTAAGGAATCAAAGAATACCCCTCTGATCCAAAAGCATAGTCTTATAAAGTTAGATGCATTGTTCAGTGGTATTGTAGAGTTTGTTATGTTGAAGGAAGTGGTTGCAATGTTTTTAGATGCAAATGATGGAGACAAGGAAACAATTTAATAGTTTGTAGTAAAATACATGGTGACATTTGATATTGGCCTTGGTGAGGTAGAGGATCAATTGCCAGATGACCTAAAAGATGTGTTGTATGCAAGAAGACAAGAGGATATTGAAGAGGATGCAAAGATGAAGACATTTTCCTTAGAGAAGATTGGTTCCTTACTATCTCATGAGGATAGACGTAAGTTTTCTAAGTTATATAGCAAGAAATTCAAGAAAAAGGAAAGAGTTATTAATCTTATGAGAAGAGATAAGGAAGAATTTGAGAGGCTAAGGAATGAGACACTACAAAATGTTGAAGAGATTGTTAAATATTTGGGAGTTCCTCCAGGTAATGAAGATTAGATGCAAAAAAATAGACCCCTCCTAGAAGACAATGAACCTATTAATGAACGACATGAGCATGAGCATGAGAAACAAGAAGACATGCTAACTGATAACACCCCTCTAGTTGTGGAGAATATTATTGATGAAGAGAAGGAAGAAGATAAGTAGGATGCCCAGGAGAAAAATGAAAATCAAAATGAATAAATTTTTCCCCCTCTGGATAGGGAGATAGATGTTGAGTAGAATAAAGATGATAAGCAAGATCTCCCAGAGAAGACTAAAGCACAAAAAGAGGAAAATTTTCCTCTAGAAGATGAGAAGGTTGTAGAAGAGTGCTCCAATAGTGGTGAGAAAGAAAATATTAATAAGAATAAAGAAGAAAACACTAAAACTGGTGGTGAATCCTCTGAACCCTCTAGAGAATCATTAAGATATATTTTGGACATGCAGTTACAATTTCAACTGATGGTGTCTGCACAACTGCTACAAATTCCTATGCAACAAGGTCAAGTGGACCTGGATAAGATTTACCCCTATATAAGTTACAACTTGGTGAAGTATTTCATGCCTCTGCAAGAAAGGAGATTCTTCAGAATCACCAAAAAAGTATTGAGTTGATTGATGAAGCTGTGAAAGTGTTGCAAGGACTTCCTAGAGTGTCTATTGACAATTCTCTATTTAGTGTGTAATATTTGATGTTATTTCTTGATTCCTTTAAGGAATATTTTTTTGGGTTGGAAGAGAAGATATGAAAGGAAATGGAAAATAAAGGCAATGATAAAAGTCTTTATGAAGTTTCTGATAAGTGTGCTACTCCACACACCAAGTTGCAAGGAAACTTGGAGGATGTTAAGAAGTGTTTGGAAGAAGCCAAAAAATTATTTCAATTCTATTTTAAGTGGCCAGTCTCTACAAGGATCATTAAGGACTAGATGGACTCAATTGAGTCCCAAATTTACTAGGCATCAAGTGCATATGATTTGGTGAGTGATGCAGATGGAGCTACAAGGTCCATCATTGAAAATCTACATGGTAAATTATTTCTATTGCAAGAACAAAAGGAGAAAATAATAATTCAGTATAGTCATCTTAGAGATATGGTAAGTGAAAGGATTACTCCTTTAACTAATGTTTTAGTTGATGCAAAGAAGGTTGTGCAGAAGAATCTAGTGCCTAGTTCTCTAAAAGAAGGAGAAGGCCTCCATGTTCAGTTTGAAAATTAGTGCCCTATGCTTTCCTTTTCCAAGAAGGATTGGGAGGTTACAAAGAAGGATTAGGAAGCACACCTTGCAAAATTGAAGGTGTCATATCAAGGTACTTTACCCTCATCTAGTTAAGGTGTAAATTTTTCTTTATATATGCAATTTTTTTATTTCAATGTACATATGTGAAGTTAGTAGATGGAGTTGTGGTACATTTTTAGCAATGGATAATATTGAAAGGGGAAGTAAAGATAATAGGGGGAGCTACTCTCATGCAAATATATCAATAAGGGGGATTTAAGAAGATAAATATCCTTTTGGTACCCTTCGCCCTTGATTTCAAAGGGGGAGAATGCTTTGGAGAGTGTTTTGGAGAAGTGTGTTGCCATCAATGACAAAGGGGGAGATTGTTGGAAACATGAGCATGATAATTTATGGTGTTTTCATTGATAGAAACCTATTGTAAAAACATAGAAGTATTGATCCAAAGAAGACCAAGTGTATTGAAGAATTGGCTGAGTCCCAATGTGCATTTTCATTATTGTGCATTTTTAGTGTTACAGGGCAATATTTTTTGGTCCGTATTTCTTCGCAGAGCATCATCTTGTCATGTGGTTTGGAAGTGTTGATGGAATGTGTTGAAAGATTCTACATCCAAAGTTTTAGGGTTGTATTTTTTCCATAGTTGAAGATATCAATGACAATGTATTAGGCTTAGTAATGGCAAAGTTGTAGTTGCAAAGTGCATGTTGGAATGCTCCACATTCTACCGGGAATGAATATTATGCTATGCAATTTTGAAGAAGTGTTTGAAGGTGTCATATGTGTGTGCACTCTAAGTGGCAAGTGATTTGGTGGTCTATTTTTCAAGTTGTGAATGAATAGTTAGTTTATTTAGTTGTTGCTTCATCAATTTTATTATGCGGTTTCAACCTAAGGGTTTTGGGGTTGTGTGGAGTTGAGTTATGTAAGGAGTGGATTCATGGGAATGATTATAGGTCATGCCAACCTATTTTTGTGAAGAACACATTTTGGCTCCTTTTGCAAGGCGTTTTTGATGGAGTTTTGGACTGACAGGTCATGGTGTTACATGATTCATGCAATTAGACCCACCTAATTGATGTTTTGGTTGGTTGCGGTATATATACAATGTTAATTCATTGTGTAAAGTATTTTGTTTGGTGTAATTAAGAGTGTGTGTGATATTTGATGTAGTGTGAAGTGCTAAAGGTGATAGTGGTGAAGTATGAAGTGTGTAAAGTCAATTTTTTGAGTTTAATTAGAACTATGTCTTCAACATGTTGTAGATTCATAGTTAGCAATTCATCCTTGGAAATGAGCCACCCTTTCTTCTATCTATTTCTATTCATGGAAGCGATCCTCTAGCAATGAGCCATTCCTTCTATACAATGAATCCACCATTCTATAAATCAATTGCAATTGGTTATAATATATTGTGAGCTAATCCTCATTCTGGTTTTTCCTTTTCAAGGGTTTTCCATGTAAATTTGGTGTTCTTGTGTTCATTGATGTGATGCATGATTTAATTTTTCCTTTCCATTTTTGCAAGTTTTATGAGATGCTTTGAATTCATGTTTAAGTTAATGAAGTTAATGAATTTGAGTGAATACAGATTCACCCCCTTCTTAGTATTCCAGGTGTTCAACAAGAAATACAAGCCAAAAAATATCTACCATCAAATTTGAGACCTAATGATGAACAATCTAGATTTACAATAATAAAATATACATAAAATATAGCTTTTTGGGATGCTACCCCTGAATACCTGCCAGGGTGCGCAACCCACAGGCCTTGCAAGGAGGGTACCCCCTCCCTTGCTTACAACCCCCTAGGCTCAATATACATTAACATGTTATAATTGAAAAGTTGATACACCATTTTTCCTAACAAAGACACCAAATTTAGATGGAAAATACATAACTTGTATTTGATGTCCTCTAAATCCCCCAGGGATAACTTTTTCAAAATTTCCTTTGTAAAATTCTCTGCTCTTAAATACAATGTTTATAATTAATGAATGTAGTCCTTTATTATACATCTTCACTTTAATTTTTTAAGCTAGATAAGTAGATATTCATAATATTTTTACCTTAATGTGTGATGAGTTCTTCTTGGAAAACAGATCATTTGACAAAACATCCCTTCTTTTTGTTCTCATCACATAGCCAATGATACCAAATGAATTGGTCAAAATACAATATAATGATGTCATTTCAACCTTGTTATAACAAGGTACATGAGTAAGATCAAATAATTTATTCATTTGGTATATTTAATTGATCATATTCTTTCCATCAAAATAAATCACATATCCATCTTTGGTGTGAAGTTCATAGTTGTAGAATTATTTGGGTGATGATCCTTCATGAGATCTAATTAAAAAATAAAAGCATAATTTCCCTTATAAGTTACATTATTACTAACTCCTATTATGTGATTCTACTACCTTAGATTCCATAACACTCACAAGGGAATCAATTCTCTTCAATAATGTATTGATATTTACTTGGATGTGTGCACCAATCTGTGACACAAAAAAGGTGCCACATTATGCAAAAAATGAAAAATTAAGCATTTTGCACTTTATAAAACAAATTTTGCATTTGGTGAGTGCCAAATTTGGTGCTCGCCAAATGTAAAGTTACTTTAAAAAAATAGGTTGTTTTTATCTCATTTTTTCTACAACCCATGACCCTAGATCTCATTTTCTGCTCTTCCAACTCACACTCGCCAAAAGGAGATTGAATTTTGCTTGTGATTCTTCATGAGGATTCTGCCAAGATGTCAAAGAGGTTGAAGAGATCAAAGAGGTATGCATTTCTATTGTTTTAATTTTGAATTTGAATTATAATGTAGATTGAAATAGGTTTTTTGAAAAAAACTTTGTTTTAAATTCCAGGAAATCAACCTCCACCTCCAAACATTGACAATTGACAATCACCCCCTCATGAAGAGCCTCCCAAACAAGAACAAACTCAAACCCTTCCATTAGTTCATAGGAATTCACAAGGAACCCAAGAAAATATCTTAAATAAAATTGAAAATAAAAGAGAGATTGAACAATTGATTGGAAGATTAAATAAGCATGCTGAAACCAACCCTTATAGGAGAGGGATTGTCAAATCAATGAAGTTGATTGTATCACATGTAGGGGAAATGAGTGAGAAAATTATTTTTTGGTCAAATAAGAGGGATGAATTAAAATAATTTTATGCTAGTGGTCTTTCATATGAAAATGTGAGAAAAGAAAAAAATAGAAAAGCCAACTTGTGTGCCCTTTTTACAGACCCAAGAACCAACACACCTTTATCACATGCATTCAGAAGGTTCCACATCCATTGGTACCACCATGAATTAATAAAAAATAATTTTTGGGAGCACTGGTGGATGGTTTTTGACCAACTTCCATGAAATAACTATGAGGTACCACAATATTTCTTGAGGAAACTCTATTGTGAGTTTTTCCTCAATAAGGTGCCAAATTATTTTGACATTTTAGACTTTCAAGGTAGAGGTGGGGGCTTCACACATGATAGATTGGGTGCACAATGTAATCCATAGTTGGCACCAAAACCTTTGGCCAAACCCATGGTGGAGCATGTCATCGCTCCTTCCATTATGAAGAAAAGTGTTGAGGTGGACACACTGGAGTCGATTAGCTCGCTCACTCAGAGCATTGTATAGTGTGTGAGGCCTCTAGTAGAGCCTGACGTGGACAATACTTCTAGGCTTGAAGTTCCACCCCACCATTTTCGCTCTTGTGGTGTTGTTTGCACATATGATTATGAGAGTGCTCGGTATTCAACTACACAACCTACATCAACTATAGAGTAGATGGTTATGACAGATGCATTGCTGAATGAAACATTCGACATTGATACTTAGGTGAAATTCGGCAAGTTCATTTAATTTTTTTTATTAAATTCTATTTTGAAATGTAAGAATAACTAAATTAGTAGAATCAATATGATGAAAATTAAGGGTTGGAGTGTTCATGATATGTGCACCATTCCTACAGATCCTTATTTTTTTCAACCTTGAGTCCTCAAGTATGCAACTCGTATTAAAGAAATAATTATTTCATGTGAACAGTTGAATGTTATTTGAATGATTGTCTCATAACACACTTTGGATGTCAAACAATTTGTTGGTCAACCTTCAAGCATGACACCTTGCTATTCACATCCACAAACAACTTTCACTTAGGTAACCTTTATTCATTAATGGTGTTGTAAAACAATGTTAGCTAGTTTTGGTAATTTTGTGTGTACAAATCTTAAATAGTGCTTGAAACTACATGAACTTAGATAACTAGGTTCTTTAAAGTGATGGGTGCAGGAGAATTCATTAGTCTTTTAAATAATACATCATATATTTTGGCTTTGAACTTTTCATTTTCACTTTCCTTTCAATCTCAAACCCTTTCACATATTAATTTTTCTATCTAATAGCTTTGCCTTTGATGACAATGTCTTCTTTACGATTGAAAATTTTCATTTTCATTGTTTGAGATCAATCCATGTAGTTCAATCAACTAGCATCTATCTATAGAGAAATCATAATTCATTGTCTTATGTGATTGTGTTTTTAGATCTCAAGGGCATGTCATAATATTGCACATTCTCTAATACCATTGACATGGTTGCAACCTCTTCATTTTCCTTGACCAAGCATGTTTCGAGGATTATCTTGATTTCTTTACTAAAATTCTCAATTCCATCTTCATGAGATTTTGTCAAGGGATTGCTTTTGAGATTTTGAACTTCAAATTCATTTTCCTCTAGTTTTCTTCCTGGCCTTTCAACCTCATGTTTGTGTTGTAGAAGGTATTTTCTTCATTCTCATGTGCCCAAGCTCCATAAACTAATTTTCCTTACATTCATACTCTTCAAAATTCTATTTGAATTCAACTCTTAATAACTTGATGTTATCTTCACTCTTGAGTTGCATTTGAGCCTCTATCTTCTTCATTTTTTTCATTTCTTCAATCTTCATTCTCAATTAGTTTAACTGAACTTCTTCTTCCTATTCCAATTTCCTTTTCAATGCTTGTTGCTTTGTCTTTAGTGATTGTGGATGCATATTAATTCTTAGCAAACAACTCTTCCTCGCCCTCTTTTGAGTGTAATATGTTCTCAAAACCTTGAAGATGTCTCATTTTGACTATCCTTTCTACTCCATCCTAGAGTTGACTTCTCACTATCTTCATCCCTTTGTGGAATTTCTACCCTCCATCCATGTTATGATAGTATTTTTTGCCTATTTATGACTAACCACCATCATATCTCGTAGTCCATTTACCATGACCACTGAAAACCTCATGTAGTTTCCATTTACCATTCTTTATGAACATGATTGGGAGTCTCTCCTTGGCAATTAAGAGACTTGTATTGGGCCAAGATGGCTGTAATTTTTGAGTCCATATACGATATAAGTGTATATTTTAAAAAAAACACAACCTCTAATAACAACAACTTCCAAGACAAATAGAAACACCCGCATTGCAGCCCAACTAATCTTTGCTTGTTGTCTTGCTTATGCAAGTGTCATGGTATATTATATACATGAGGTCATCTTTACAACTACATTCATAACTACCCCATGTGTTTTTTTTTGCAACTATATTATGAGCATTGAAAAGACTTTTCTTTGCACTCATCTATATCTTCACAATTGTTGAAATCATCTCCCTTAAAAGCTAGAAGCACACTTACATCCACTATTCCATATTTCTAGACAAGCAAAATATGAATTTCTATCCTAGGTACTTTGCCAACAAACACTATTTTTGATCTTGCATGATGATCCATGATTTGGACTATTCTTGTGATCAAGAATAATGAGTTCACTTGAAGTCTACAATTATAGCTTCTCATTGTCATACTTTTGGTATCATGGTGACTGCAACCTTTGTTTACATCTTAATCATGAGTTACCCTTATGCCTCTGCCCCTTATGGTCATGATCATTGTCCTTGTATCTATTTGTTTTGAACATTGGGGTGTAATGGTGCATGTTTATGTATATTGAGTTGGATGCCCTGTATGAAGCATGTATTTGAAAGCATGTCTCAAATGAAACTTCAACCATGATATCCACACCAATACCTCTATTATAATTATGTTCAATATAATTCATGTGTTTAATTATTCACTGAGAAAGTGGCCCACAATGGGATTCATACATGTGTATCAATGCTTTAAGGTAGTCCTAATCATCAACAAAAATTTTCCCATGTGGCTGTGTAACCCTCAGAATAAAAGAGGCCATTTCTGATCTAAACTAAGCTTTTCTAATAAGCTTTATAATTTTATCGATGTGTGACCATTATGCCATGGCTTCAACAAGCTTCAAAACCCCTATCTTTTGTCACATGTTGTCCTTTAAAAATTGTTTGCAAGAATCACTATAGTGTTTGTTCTAGTTTGTTCTAGTTTTTTAAACATTGTTATGAACTCTTCATAGCTAATGTAGCCATCATTATTTGTATTTATTTTATGCATAATACCAGTCATCATCGAATGCATTTTCTTTCCTAAATAAATCTAAGGATATGAAAGATACCTAAATGCTCTCACTATAGCTTTCACACTTGAAAAAAACTTATGGAATATCTATCATAATGAGATTTACATGAAAGGTTTGTATCATGGGGATATGAAGATGACCTCCTTGAAACTCTCCAAATTTGGCAACACTGGTAACTCTTACCTAAATTTTCTGCAATTTGCTTATCTGCTACAAGTTTGTATAAAGTCCTTATCTATGACAAGTCCATATTAAGACCAAAGGTCCTTATCTTCTACAAGTTTATATAAAGTAGGTGCAATATATTTTTCATCATGAGGTCTCTCAATAAGCCTTTTTGTAACATTCAATGAATATCAAAATGTTCTCCATTGCTTATGGCTTCCATGGTAAATGTATGGTTATATATCTTCAAAAAGACCCTGATAACTACCTTGTAAGCAATCCAAAAATAGACATCAAGACAATCCATATAAATTTTCTTAGCATGGCATTCGTCATTTCTTACCATCACCATGAGACCACATTACTTTGAGCCATTTTTTCAAAATGTTCACTGCCTTGTATATGCTTTTAATTAAACAAAGAAACTAATGAAAGTGAGAAAAAAGTTATGTTGCAAGAATAAAGCCATTGCCACTGATATCAACTGGTTAAATAGTTATCAACTAGTTGTTGTTGTCATTAATATCATGGATGCAGGTTACTGGCTGTATATGTCAAAGATATTGAGAAAATTGTAATGGAGAAAGGTTGCAGGTGTTCAGTGGTTGCTCCAAGTTTTGCTTTGGGTTTGGATCCTATGTTCATGTGGTTCAGATATGTTGATCATGATTGTTGGAAGCTACTATATCTAGGATTTGGGCTTCTGGATCATTAAACAGTGCGAGTTATGCTCATCAGTTGTGAACTATTTTTTTTAGGGTATCTGGTTGAGGTTTGGGAGAAATATTGTTGGTCTGGATTTATTTTTGGTTGAGTCTTATGACTTGTGGTTCTTGAGTTAAGCTATTATGATCATTTTTAAGATAATTTTGGTATCTAGAAGGATTAGATCGTGCTAAGGGTTGTGTGTGCTTAATTGTTCTATGTGTTCTACATTGGTTTGGTTGACCTTGTGTTAAACACTAATTTCAAATTTAATGAAGCATGTTGGGACTTATTTGGGTCCTCATCAAGCATGTGTTTGGGAGGCCCTCACTCTAATTCCACCCTAGAATGTTTTGGCACCTACCTAATTTGAAATTGAATAATGGATGGCTGACTTTGCATATGTTTCAAAGTTGAAGATGGTATAAATACAAAATGAGTCAATGGTGAAAGCGGAAAAGAGATAGTGAAAAGATATAGACCAAGATTGATGTATGTGATGTGAGTGTGGCAGATTAGTGTGAATCCTAAATGCTAAGTTGTTGGATGTAGTGAGCTGAAGGTGTACTCTATCATTCATGCATGTCTGCAAGTGGTTGAGTGAATCATGGTGGAAATCTCTGTTGCATTAAGATTATCTTCTCTGTGTAGCATATCTCTTCTATCTTCTTTGTATCTCTATGGTAGTGAGCGCTCTGAGTGGCTAACCTTTGTTGGACAATGAGTCTTGATCTAGACAGTGAGTCCTTGTTTTGGTAGTAAGTCTTATCAGGAAGTGAGCCTATTAGAATTGGCTATGGCTACCAAGATCTTGAGACCAAATGGAAAGCATAAAAAGAGAGAATAGAATGTGACAAGAATAAACTATATTCTCATCAATATGATTCAATGATATGATTGTAATTGTGTATACAATGAGAAAGACCCCTTGGTTATATAGCCAAGGTGAGATGCAAGATTTCATAGGATTATGAAAAGTGTCTTAATCATATGACATGAGACAACTAATCACACTTACCTAGGTTCACATGTGTTACAAGTCAAAAGATAAGATAAAAACTAATGACAACTAAAAACTTCTAGAAAGATTCTTTCCTATGACCTAAGTAAACTTAATATGTGTAAATAAGTCCCCTAGTAATGAATTAACTAGGTACAAGACTTTATTTACACCAACACCCCCCCTTAAGTGAAAATTAGGGAGTAGCGTATTATTATGCAAATGACACAAAGATGTAAGGATGGGTCCTAGCTAATAGGCCATGTTAGGTACCCATGTACATATGCAAATGCAATCTCTCAAAAATGGAGAAAAGGAGAAAACCTAGTGGGACAAAAATCCTCCTCAAAAGAGAGATGAAATACAAAAAAATGAAATGCTTTCAATGAAGAATGAGAAGGTAAAAACCCCATGTGAGGAAAAGACCCCACCATAAGAGAGAAGTAGAAGAGAGACAAGGTAGCCCCACCTAAATGTTGAGTCTCCTGCAATGATGGTAGAAGCTTGAAATTGGATGCTGAAGATGATCCAATCTTTCCAAACAACGTTCCTCCCCTTAGGAAGAAACAAAAGCATGGATGTATGCAAGATGTCAAGAATATGGATGATGGAGGATGTCTGTGAAGCATGCTCAAGTGTCTCCATGTCGATGTCAAAATCTCTCACAGTCCAAACAGGCATTCTAGGCCACGCTGCTGAAGAGGACAATCCAACATCTAGTAGAGATGAATGTAGAGCACAATCCAAAGACAAGGATATCCCATCTAAAGAAAAAGAAGCCTCCTCCAAATGTTGTCCAATAGTATCCACATTCACACCAAACTGCAAAGAATGATCATGTAGAGATTGAACAAGAGAGTCAAGGTGTTACCTCATAACAACTGAAGAAGGAGCATCTTCATCAAAGAGAAGATGAATTCTATCGATGATGTCTTCCAAATCTCCAAGATGAGACTCCATAAACAAGTCTGAAATACCTATCAAGAAGTCATCCAAAGTAGCCAAATCTAAAAGATAATGTATATCCTATTGCACTTAATCACAAGGAACCCAAGCTGTGGAATCACAAGCATCATCAACTGCAATAGTAGATGGAGGAGATTAAATGCATGGCTCAAAGACTAGATCTGTTGTGAGAACTCCCAAGTTCAAGTATCCAAAAATCTCCTCTGAATCATAGTTATGATAAAAAACTGAAGGAACAATGTCACCATTAGAAGCAAAATATGAAAAGGTATACAATTGAGATGAATGATCAACCACCCCAGTAGCAATGATCTCTCTAGTCTCCAAGTCTCAAATGATGACTGAATCAGGAGTGAAATCCATAGTCCTCCCATCTCCACCATGTGTAATTTGATAAATGGAAAGAAGATTTTTCATCAAATGAGGAACACACAAAACATCCTAAAAAGTGTTGTCCCCAAAACTAATAGATCCCTTCCCAATTACACTCATGTATGTATTGTTTCCCACCAAGATAGGAGACATAGTACAAGGCTGAAATGAAGAGAATATAGACTACGAAGATGCCATATGATGAGATGCTCCTGAATCTAGAAGCCATCTCCCTGATCCTGAACCTAAAAGAGCACAAATAGCTTGTCCTTTATATTATGATGTTGAAGCTTTACCTTTGTCCTTTTTAGACTATTTGGAAGAAGGAGGAGGTGATTCAGACATTCTAGTAGGCAAATCAATGTGATTCTTTCTGAGAAGATGTTTCAACTCATCAATATCCTTCTTATAACAATAATGTTCTTCATGTCCATCCTTCTTGAAATATGCACAAAAAGGCCTTTCCTTCTTTGATGATTCTCCTTTTGAGGATGAGGATGAGGATTCTTTATGTGGCTTGTTCTTTTTCTTCTTTTGCTTCTTATCAAGATTCCCTGATTCTTTCTGTACCTTTGACTCATTAGTCACCAATGCTTGTGACTTGGAAGATTTGATTAGACCCATGTTCATTAACTTAGCTTCCTCTTGGATTAGGAGATTTGCAAAGTCATCAAACTTAGGATCAACATATGATTCTCCCATAGAAATTCGATGGGTATGAAAGCCAAAAACAAATACTGAATACTCAGGACCAAGCTTGGATAACACATTCAGAATCAACTGTAAATCCTCTTTTTCAATGCTAAATTCTTTCAACTGTGTTCTTAGTTGCTTTATTTTGGAGATGTAGTCTTGGATGTGGTCAAAACATTTAGGATCAAGATTCATCAAATCATTATCAATTTGATATCCCCTAATCTTATATGTTTTACCATACAATTTTTTAAAAGTCTCCCATGCCTCTTTAGTGAATTGCATGATTCAATATGAAATTTCAAATCAAATGAGACTAATGAACATATGCATCCAAGTGTTTTCTCATGATTAATTTCCTATCTTGCCAATTTTGAAGGATTAGTAGGTTGAGAAATGGTTTTCTTTAGATAGTCTATTAGACCTTTTCCCATGAGATAGTGCCATACTAATTTTCTCTATGTAGCATAATTATGTGGAGTTAGGAGTTAAATTTTAGATTTCCCCATTGCAAGAACACAAACCAAGCAAAAGAATGCAAGCAACCACTACAAGATTACCCCCCCAGATCACTTAATCAATAAACCCCCCAAGTAATATTTGATTTGGCACTTTATATTTAGTGTGTTTATAGTTTCCACTTGCCAAAACAATGAAGTGGAATTTGATCTTGGTGCATGAAAATGCCAAATTTGGCCACATAATAAAGTACAATTTTTGGTAAAAAATTAGATCAATCTAATCATACCACTGAAAAGTACACAAAAAATCATGCACTTTAAAAAAAAACTGCACCCAAAAATGTTACCGTAGGAGCAAGATATGGGCTCCCGAAGTTCCCAAAATGAGGACGAAGCAACAACACCTATGAGATTCTACAAATTTTGGAAAATCTAGACACCAAACCAAAAAATTATTGCACCACTACAAAGAGCATGAAAAATTAACCCAAATAAATAAAAAAATTGCTCAAAAAAGGAGTCAAAATGAGCAAGATATCTGCATTTGAAAATTAGCTCCAAAATTGAAAATGCAATTGGAGAGGGGGAAAATTTTGTTTAAGCACGCTAGCATCATCGCTGATGCAATGATGATGTTAGCAGAGAAGGCGATTAAAATTGGCATCCTTGTAGTCGTAAAAAAATAATATACTCCCCTGTCAGAATATTCTTCAAACTGCTTGCTTAAACTTGACGGCCTTCAGATCGTCACACCTTGATGAGGGGTTCCACCAATATATGCTTTATTGATTTGCTAGGTTTCTTTGGAATTTGCTGACTGCTGGGATATTTATGATAATGGACGAGATGTTGATTGGCCAATGGTGAGTAAATAAATAGCACCGATTTTGATTAAAGGTTTGGGTAAGTGCAAGAAGTTGAGTCCACAAAACGTGGAAGTTTTTGCCTTAGCCAAAAAAACGAAATCGACATTGCAAAAATGGGATCCCTTTTAGCTTTGGGATCCCGAGCCTAAATTAAAAATGAGATCCCATTTCCAAAAACATGAAATTGGGTTTTCTTTGTGGGCGGGTTTCTACCTTGTATTTTGGTTTGAGAAAAGCATTGGGAATCCAAACCTAGGCCTTCAACCTGGTTTGACTTGCAAGTTGAAGGTCCTAACAATGTCAAAGAAAAATATCGAGTTTGGACATATGGTTGACGAATTCTTTTACAGAATTTTATGACGAAATTAAAACCCATTTTAGATGAGACAATGTAGATTCCAAATATGTAATTTTTAAAAAAATTAAATTATTTTTTCTATTTTTCAATTAATTTTTGATGAAACTGGTCCATAAACTTTAAATATTAGGGTTTTTTAATATTTTAATAACTTTTGATCAACATAACATTTTGACGAACGAATTGCATGAGAAAAACTTCAATTCTTTTCAATTTAAAAAAAAAATCAAAAAATGATAAGTTAAGGTCATCTTATGTGTTGTACCGACGATTTTTCAAAAACGACAAATATGCCTAATAAAAAAATTAACAAAAAAATTAAATAAAAAATTACAAAAATATCAAGAACAAGCTTTTGAGTCACAAATCTTTTCCCAAAAGGATTTAGAAAAATATGATAATTTAGATCAAAATATGGATGTTGTACACGTGCATGGTATGGTAAAAAAAAGTGACTTTTAAATAGTGGTTTTTAGAAACGCCTATTGAAACTCAATTTTTACAATCTGGGTATTGAAATAAATTACATATTTTGAAGCTAGACTCCGATGCTACATTTTATGATTAGTGACATTTTTGAAGATTCCATCTCTAAGTGCTTCAAATTTTAAGGTGAAATGTTTCAAATGCTGAAAATCAGGGAAAACACTTCCACTTTTTGGCCAAAAAGTGGACTCAACTTCTTGTTAGCACCCTCTTCCGGCCTATTGTGAAGTGGGGCACTGGCAAGGTACGTGGCTAGGCCATGCGGAAGTGGAGTACTGTACTTTGCACTGGCAAGGTGCATTTGTGGATTGTACAGTCCACAGATTGTACAATAATTTGCTTTTCTCTTTTTTTTTTATTTTCTTTTCAATAATTTTTACAATCAATTTGTAATTGGTTTTGATATTCTCTATTATGTGAGCTAATCCTCATCATGGTTTTCCCTTATTGGGTTTTACACGTAAATTTGGTGTTACTGTGTATGTGTGATGCTTTTCAGTTTCTGCCTTTGCATTGAATGTTTAATCATTTAGAAGAGTAATTATTTGTGATTGATCTAAGTTCCAATGACTATTTTAAGGATTAAAATTTGCTACAACTGATTCACCCCCCTCTCAATTGTCTTGTTCAATAATTGGTATCAGAGCTAGGTTCCTTGGAGAAGACCTTAATCGCTTAAGGATTGTCCAGGATGGCTAAGAAAGTTACTTATGAGTATCTGAAGTTTGATGGAACTAATTATGCTATCTAGAAAATATTGATGGAAGAATATCTGGAGTATTACGGATATGATTTGGAGAAAGCATACAAGACTGCTTACACTCCTCCTGCTAATGGTATGAGTACAATTGATGAAATCAAGGAACATGAAGAGAACAATAAGGGGAAGTTCATTTTGAAGAAGTCTTGTAAATTCTGAGTTGAATAAGGTTCAAAATCTGAAGACTGCTAAAGAGGTCTGGGATACTTTAAAAAAAATGCATGAAAGTGATGAAATGGTCAAAGAAGAAAAGTTGCAGAATTTGGAGACACAGTTTGAGCTTCTGCATATGTCTGAAGATGATAATGTTAAATCCTATGTACATAGATTGGATGAGGTAGTTAGTAGCTGGAATGCGAGGAATTGGTGCTATAGTAGATGAATCCAAGATTATAAAGAAGATTCTTAGAACTCTTCCTAATGCATATAGTGAAAAGGTATGTGTTATTGAAGAACATATAGACTACAAGACTTACACTAAAGATCAGTTATTGGGAACTCTAACATCTTATGATATGAGAAATCTGAACTTGATAAATGGATCCAAATCAGAAACTACTTTCAAGGCTACAAAAGCTGAAGATCCAGATGAAGAAAATCTTGATGAAGTAGAAGCTAACTTTGTGAGAAGGATGAAGAAAGGATCCGGTAAGTTTGAAGGTAAGTTACCCTTTACATGCTTTAGTTGTGGAGGAATAGGTCATTATGCTTTGAGGTGTCCAAAAAGAGCTAAGATGAATAAACAAAGATATGAGAAAGAAAATAAAGGTAAGAAGATTAACATAACATTTTATGTGAATGAGGATGCTAGTATTTCTAATGAGGAATCTAATTATGGAGATCTTGATGACAATGAATGCTTGTTCTTGGCTATAAAAGATGAACCTACTTCTGCTAATTTTGAAAAATAGGTGAAGGAATGTCCTCTAGAGAAGGAGAAAAGTGAAAGTACTGTAATTTCTACCCTGCATGCTAAACAAGAAAAAAACTATTGGGTTGTTGACAGTGGTTGTTCACATCACATGACCAATGATAAGAGTAAGTTTGTTAAACTTGAAAAATATGATGGTGGATTAGTTATGTTTGGAGATGATGCTAGTGCTAAGATTTGTGGGATAGATTCAATAAGTTTTGATGACAAACGTAATATTGATGATGTATACTATGTTAAGGGATTAATTCATAATATTTTGAGTGTTGGATAGATGTGTAGTAAAGGATATAATCTTGTATTTAAGGATGAAAAATGTGAAATCAGGAAAGACTTTGGAACAATGATTGCAATAGGAAAGAAATCTAAAGGAAATATATATCAACTTAAGGGTGTTGATGGATGATGCTTTGTGACTCATATTAATGAAAATTGGCTATGGCATCAAAGAACGTGTCATATTAATTTTGATAACTTGGAAAGGATTAGTGTAGTTCAAGCTGTGAGAGATTTACCAAGGATTACAAAGCCTATTAATGCTATTTGTAGGAATTGTCAGTTTGGAAAGTAAGCAAGAAATCATTTCAGATGAAAGGAGCAATCTACTAATGGAGTACTGGATTTAATTCATACAGATCTCTATGGTCCTACAAGAGTGATAAGTCTACAAGGTGAAAGTTACTTTATGCTTTTGATTGATGATTACTCTAGGTATACATGGGTTACATTTCTTAGAGAAAAGTCTGATGCATTAGATAGATTCAATACATTCAAAGCTATGGTTGAGAATAAAGTAAATTTGAGGATAAAATGCTTAAGATCTGATAGAGGTGGTGAATTCACTTCCCATGAGTTTAATATGTTTTGTGAAGTTCATGGAATAAAAAGACAGTTATCTTCTCTAAGAACTCCTTAGCTGAATAGAGTTGTTGAAAGGAAGAACAAAACAATTGAAGAATCATCTAGATCAATGATTACTGAAGCAAGTCTACCCGAAGTTTACTGGAGAGAAGCTATTCACACTGTTGTTTATGTATTCGATCAAATTCAAGCAAGAGAAAATAGTACAAAGACCCCCTATGAGCTATGGTGTGGAAGAATTCCTACTGTTAAGTATTTCAAGGTATTTGGAAGTAAATGTTATATCAGACGAAATGCAGAAAATTTAGGAAAGTTTGATGCAAGAAGTGATTAAGGTATTTTTATTGGGCATTCTACTAAAATAAAAGCCTACATATGTTTCAATAAAAGACTGAGGAAACTTGTAGAAATCTCAAATGTCAAGATTGATGAAGCAATGAAGAATTCAATTGATGTTGATGGATATGTATTTGGTGAACCTGATTGCATAAGGATTAAGAAGAACAGGAGAAGGGTGAGCAATAGAAGTAGAATGAAGAAGAATATGAAGCTCTGGTGGTGTACCCTAAGACACCTAAGTATGTATAGAAAAATAATTCATAAAATTAGATCATTGGAGACAAGAAAAAAGAGTATTGACAAGAAGCAGAGCTGCTGTTGGTGAGATAAATTTGTGTTTACTTTATGAAATTGAACCAAAGAATGTAAGTGAAGCATGTAAAGATGAGAATTGGATGGAAGCTATGAAAGAAGAACTTATACAGATAGAGAAGAATCAAACTTGGGAATTGGTCTAAAGATCAACAGATAAAAACATAATTGGACAAAAGTGGGTATTCAGAAATAAGCTAAATGAGAATAGAGAAGTGGTTAGAAATAAAGCAAGGCTTGTGTGTAAAGGCTACTCACAAGTAGAAGGCATAGATTTTCAGGAGATTTTTGCTCTGGTGGAAAGAATGGAAGGTATTACGATGTTCTTAGTATTTGTTGCTCATAAAAATTTCAAGGTCTATCAGATGGATGTTAAGTCTGCATTTTTGAATGGTGAGCTGGAAGAAGAGATCTACATGGAACAACCAAAAGGATTTCAGTTGTCAAATCAACCAGATATGGTCTGTAGATTGAAGAAAGCTTTATATGGATTGAAGCAAGCTCCTAGATCTTGGTATGCAAGGTTAGACATGTGTTTGATTCAATGAGGTTTCAACAAAGGTATGACATATAGTAATCTATATTTTAAAATTGAGAATGAAAAAATCTTGATTGTGGTTGTATATGTTGATGACATTATTTTTGGAGGAAATGAAACTATGTGTAAGATGTTTGTAGAATAAATGAAAAAATAATTTGAGATGTCTATGTTTGGAGAGATGAATTTATTTCTTGGGCTACAAATTAATTAAAAAGAGAAATGAATTTTTATTTCACAGTCTAAGTATGTGAAAGGGATGTTGAAGAAATTTAGGATGGATGGTTCCAAATTGGTATGCACTCCTATGGTGACTGGTTGCAAATTAGGAAAAAGATGATGATTCACCTAAGGCTGATCAGAGAAAATATAGATCTATAATTGGAGGTTTGTTGTATTTGACTGCTACTAGACCGAATATTATGCATGATGTCTGTCTTGTGGTTAGATTTCAAGAAGATCCTAAGGAATCAATTGTCGCTGCTATTAAAAGGATATTTAGATATTTGAATGGCACTCCGGATTATGGCTTATGGTATCCTAGGGATATTGACTTTACACTAAGTGCATATATAGATGCAAATTGGGCTAGATGTGTAGATGAAAAAAAAAGTAGAAGTGGTGGTGAATTCTTTCTTGGTTGTAGATTGGTGGCATGGTTGAGTAAAAAGCAAGATTAAGTTTCCTTATCTATTGCTAAAGATGAGTATATTGTTGCTACATCTTGCTATACACAAGTTTAATGGATGAAATAGACATTGAAAGATATTAAAGTAATGTATGGCGATCCTATTTCTATCTTCTATGATAATAAAAGTGCAATTAACATTTCAAAGAATCCAGTGATGCACTCAAGGAAAAATAATATATCTATCAAGTATCATTTCTTGAGAGAGAAGGTTGTGGAGAATGAAGTGAAGCTTGAGTATGTACCTACAAAAGATTAGATTGTTGATATATTTACAAAGGCTCTTCGTAAAGATACGTTTGAGTATCTCTGGGAGAAGGTAGGGGTCATTTCCCCTTCTTTCTTGAACTAGATGCATAAGGAGATGCATCAGTTTGGTGGGTCTATGGACATATCTTTTTTCTAGATTGATGTTTTTGTGGCTACCTCTCAGGGGGAGCAGGTAGTGTCATGTGTTGTCATTGAAATAGTATTTTGTTCTTAATGTCAAAGGGGAAATCATTGTAAAACATCTTTTTCCTTTGCCATTGATGTCAAAGGGGGAGATGAGAGTTGAGAGATGAAGAAGATGTGAAAAAAAGAGAGAAAGAAAAAAATATATAGAAAGCAAAATATGAAAAGTGTGTTCAGAGCTAGTGTGTTGTCTTTGATGGTTTTTCACATCATGTGTTGCCATCAATGAAAAAGTGGGAGATTGTTGCAATGAAGGTGTTTTCATTGATGTCAAATGGTTAACTAGTTATCAACTAGTTGTTATTGTCATTAATGTCATGGATACAGGTTATTGGTTGTATATGTCAAGGATATTGAGAAAATTGTAATGGAGAAAGGTTGCAGGTGTTCAGTGGTTGCTCTAGGTTTTTCTCTTATGTTTGTGTGGTTTAGGTATGTTGATCATGATTATTGGAAGTCGCTATATCCAGGATTTGGGCTTCTGTATCATTGAATAGTGCAAGTTATGTTCACCAGTTGTGAACTATGTTTTTTCAGGGTATCTAGTTGAGGTCCAGGAGAAATATTGTTGGTCTGGATTTCTTTTTGGTTGAGTATTATGACTTGTTGTTCTAGAGTTAAGCTATTATGACCACGTTGAAGATAATTTTGGTATCTAGAAGGATTGGATTATGCTAAGGGTTGTGTGTGCTTAATTGTTCTATGTGTTCTACATTGGTTTGGCTGACCTTGTGTTAAACACTACTTTCGAAGTTCATGAAGCATGTTGGGACTTATTTGGGTCTTCATCAAGCATGTGTTGGGTCACCCTCATTCTAATTCTACCCTAGAATGTTTTGGTTCCTACCTAATTTGAAATTGAATAATGGATGGCTGACTTTGGATATGTTTCAAAGTTGAAGATGGTATAAATACAGGATGAGTTAGTGGTGAAAGCAGAAAAGAGATAGTGAAAAGATATAGATCAAGACTGATTTATGTGATGTGAGTATGGTAGATCAATGTGAATCCTAAATTCTGAGTTTCCAGATGTAGTGAGCTGAAGGTGTACTATATCATTCATGCATGTCTACAAGTGGTTGAGTGAATCGTGGTGGAAATCTCTGTTGCATTGAGATTGTCTTCTATGTGTAACATATCTCTTCTATCTTCTTTGTATCTCTATAGCAGTGAGCCCTCCAGGTGGTTAACCCTTGTTGGACAATGAGTCCTTGTTTTGGCAGTGAGCCTTATCAGGAAATGAGCCATTTGTAATCAGTTTTGATATTCTTTATAGTGTGAGCTAATCCTCATTGTGGGTTTTCCTTTATTGGGTTTCCATGTAAATCTGGTGTTACTTTGTATGTGTGATACTTTTCAATTTCTTCCTTTACATTAAATGTTTAATCATTTAGTAGAGTAATGATTTGTGATTGATCTAAGTCCCGGTGAATGTTTTAAGGATTAATTTTTTTTACAAATGATTCACCCCCCTCTTAGTTGTCTTGTTCAACAACTTCATATTTTTTGTTTCATTTTTAGATGTTGACATCAAATAGCCCTAGTGATGTTTTTGGCATGATGGACCATGGAGTTTGTATAGAAATAGCCAGTTCTGATCCTTTGAGAGAGGTATGCGATAGATTAGTTAATTTGAAATTATATTTTCTCTTCTATGGTATATTATTGAAAATTTTAATGATACTTGTATGCAGCTTAATTTCTATCTTAATGATTACTACAGGTAGTTTTCACTCTAGATCATTGACGTGCTAATGTTGTAAATGAGCGTGATGACTATTTGTATGCAATAAGTGATTATTTTGTTATATGCTATTCCACAATTCAATTTCTATATATTAACATCTATACTTATTGTATCAGTTGAAGCTCTAGATGAGTGAAGAGAGGAACAATAGTGAGCTCATTTGAAAGAAAAAAGAACTAATAGACACTCCATCCAACTAACTATCAAAATTAGCATGCGATCGTTTTCCTTCCCCTAGAGGGAAATGAATATATATTAGGGTCGTTTGTTGTATGCCTATGTGGAATTTTTGAACATATGTTTTGTACTATCGATATATGTGACATTTTATGTCCATATGGCTCTTTTGTAGTAATACTGTATGACTTTATTAGATATATATTGTATACTTATATTGACATATATCATCGTATAGCCTTATGGATTTTTTATTAATGCAAATCTTATATTTTACCACTACTATTCTTGAATGATATTACCATGCATATTGTGTAAATTGATGTTTACATCTGATGCTTAAACTTGGTAACTTCTTTAATAAACCATTTATCCTTCTTCTTAAGTAGGCCAATAATGCATTTCTATACGAGTGCGTATTTCATGTGTATATTGGTGACTTATGTGTATTCATATTCTATGACTTATGTGTATACATGTGAATAGTTTGCGAATACTATGACTTGTAATGTGTATTCATATGTATACTTCATGACTTGAAACTTATGAGTTACATGTATTCAAGTGTATACTTTACAAGTTACATGTATATTTTGTGACTTATGTGCATTCCAATGTATACTTTGCGACTTACATTTTTTCATACATATACTTTGTATTCATGTATTTAATTCATGGATTACATGTATTTGAGTACTTGTGCTTCACTTATTCACATGTATGCTTCACTTATTCATGTGTATTCATGTGTATGCTTCATGCTTCCAATGTATAATTCATGTGTTCACGTGTATGCTTCATGATTCATGTGTATACATCATGTATTCATGTGTATGCTTCATGCTTCTTGTGTATACTTCACATATTGTGTATATTCATGTGTATGCTTCATGCTTCCAATGTACAATTTATGTTTTCACATGTATTCTTCATGATTCATGTGTATACTTCATGTATTCACGTGTATGCTTAATGCTTCTTGTGTATAATTCATGTATTACATGTATTGACATGCATGCTGCATGCTTCATATGTATACTTCATGTGTATGCTTCATGATTTTTGTGTATAATTCATGCATTATATGTATTCATGTGTAGGCTTCAAGCTTCTTGTGTATACTCCATGTATTACATGTATTCACGTGTATGCATCATGCTTCTTGTGTATACTTCATGTGTTCACATGTATGCTTCATGCTTCCAGTGCAATGTAGCTCGAACCACTCTGACATGTTTGGGTGAAAAATAAGACTATTCCTAGCATAAACATATCCATTTGGATGTGTTGGAACTATCAGTTTGGTCGCACAAGTTGCAAAACAAAAGTTACACCCCTTTGCAACTTTACACTGCTTGCATTGACCCTTTTTCCATCAACTAAAAATTCGATGCCATGGGAAAATTCCTTAGAGATATAAAAAAATTGAGAGAGATTATTGTAGAGGGGGCCCATGTGATCCTATAGCCTCAGATGAAATGTTTCTAAGTGACACGGTGTCTGAGTAACTGCTCGTCAAAGATTGTTGCCTTCTTACACTTTGGACTCTTAAGGTATATCATCGGTGCAATGTAGCTTAGACCACTCCGACATGTTTGGGTGTGAAATAGTACCATACCTTGCCTAAAAATACCCTTTCAAATGTGTTGGAACTGTTGGTTTGGTGGCACAAATTGCAGAACAAAAGTTACACCCCTTTGCAACTTTACACTGCTTGCATTTGACACTTTTTTCATCAACTAAAAAGTCGACACCATAGGAAAACGCCTAAGAGATATCAAAAACTAAGAGATTTTATTGTAGAGGGGCCCCACATGATCTCATATCCTCAGAAAGAATGTTTCTAAGTGACATGGTGTCTGAGTAATTGTTCATCAAAGATTGCTCCCTTTTTGCACTTTAGACTCTTAAACGATATAGTTGGTGTAATGTAGCTCATACCACTCTGACATGTTTGGGTACAAAATAGGACCATTCCTAGCCTAAACATACCCGTTTAGACATGTTGGAACTATTGTTTTGGTCACACAAGTTGCAGAACGAAAGTTACACCCCTTTGCAACTTTACACTGCTTGCATTTGACACCTTTTCCATCAACTGAAAAGTTGACACTATGGGCAAACACCTCAGAGATATAAAAAAATGAGAGAGGTTATTATAGAGGGGCCCCACATGATCTCATAGCCTC
Organism: Sequoia sempervirens; assembly: GCA_007258455.2. Lineage (NCBI taxonomy): Eukaryota > Viridiplantae > Streptophyta > Pinopsida > Cupressales > Cupressaceae > Sequoia > Sequoia sempervirens. The sequence continues at coordinate 136,685,082 of VDFB02058242.1, read as the reverse complement.
ATACGAAATGTTTCTAAGCAACACAGTTTTTGAGTAATTGCTCGTCAAAGATTGTTTCCTTTTCACACTTTGGACTCTTAAGGGATATTGTCGGTGCAATGTAGTTTGGACCACTCCGACATGTTTGGGTGTGAAATATGACCATGCCTAGACTAAACATACCCATTTGGATGTGTTGAAACCATGTGTTTGGTCACACAAGTTACAGAATGAAAGTTACACCCCTTTGCAACTTTACACTGCTTGTATTTGACACTTTTTCCATCAACTAAAAAATTGACACCACATGAAAATTCCTTAGGTATATCAAAAAACAAGAGAGGTTATTGTAGAGGGGCCCAACATGATCCCATAGCCTGAGATGAAATGTTTCTAAGTGACATGGTTTTTGAGTAACTGCTTGTCAAAGATTGCTACCCTTTTGCACTTTGGACTCTTAAGGGATTTCACCGGTTCAATGTAGCTTGGACTGTTTTAGCATGTTTGGGTATAAAAGAGGACCATACCTAGCCTAAACACACCCATTTAGACATGTTCGAACTGTCGGTTTGGTCGCACGAGTTGTAGAAGGAAAGTTACACCCCTTTGCAACTTTACATTGCTTGCATTTTACATTTTACTAAGATAGGTTATTGTAGAGGGGACCAACATAATCCCATAGCCTTATATGGAATGTTTCTAAGTGGCATGGTTTCTGAGTAACTGCTCGTCAAATATTGTTTCCCTTTTGCACTTTGGACTCTTAAGGGATTTCACTGGTTCAATGTAGCTTAGACTGTTTCGTCATGTTTGGGTGCAAAAGGGGACCATGGCTAGTCTAAATGTACCCATCCAAAATTTTTGGAACTATCGGTTTGGTCATACAAGTTATAGAAATGAAAGTTACACCCCTTTGTAACTTTACACCACATGCATTTGACACTTTTTCCATCAACTAAAAATTGGACACCATGGGAAAATGCCTCAAAGATATAAAAAACCGAGAGGTTATTGTAGATGGGCCCAACATGATCTTGTAGCCCCAGAAGAAATGTTTCTAATTGGCACGATGTCTGAGTAACTACTCATCAAAGATATCTGCCTTTTTGCACTTTGGACTCTTAAGGAATATTGCTGGTGCAATGTAGCTCAGATTGTTTTGACATGTTTGGATGTGATAAAGGACCATTCCTAGCCTAAATTTACTCATTTGAATGTGTTAGAATTGTCAATTTGGTCACATGAGTTGTAGAACGAAAGTTACACCCCTTTGCAACTTTACACTGCTTGCATTTGACACTTTTTTCATCAACTGAAAACTAGACACCATGAGAAAACACCTCAAAGATATCAAAAATTAAGAGAGGCTATTGTAGAGGGTCCCAACATGATCCCATAGCCTTAGATGGAATGTTTCTAAGTGACATGGTTTCCAAGTAACTACTCGTCAAAGATTGCTTCCCTTTTGCACTTTGGACTCTTAAGGGATTTTGTCGGTTCAATGTAGCTCAGACTATTTCTACATGTTTGGGTGCAAAAGAGGACCATGCCTAGCCTAAATGTACCCATCTAGACATGTTGGAACTATCAGTTTGGTCACATGAGTTGTAGAACGAAAGTTTCACCTCTTTGCAACTTTACATTGCTTGCATTTGACACTTTTTCCATCAATTGAAAATTGAACACCATAGGAAAACACATCGGAGATATCAAAAATTGAGAGAGGTTATTGTAGAGGGGTCCAACATGATATTAGCCTCAAATAAAATGTTTCTAAGTGACACAGTTTATCAAACATATATATTCATATGGCTAATTACATTGTCTTTCCCATAGATTTCAAACTCAAAGCATTACTTCACATTGTATAACTAATAACTAGATGCACTGATAGATGAAAAATTTCAATTGCAATATAATTTTTTTTTAAAGTCAACCTGTTAAGTGCATTTATGCAATTACTTAATATACCCTTCCCATCAACTAGAAGCTAGTATCAATTTCATTTGCTTGTCGCCCATTCCATGAGACTATAATCTATATTTTCATAGGTCTCAGAAAATTATTTAAATGTTTTATTTAAATAATTTTTGTCTTAAGTCTTTTATTCTCACAAAGAGGAAAATTATCGTGCATATACTGACAGTCTTAAATAGTAAAGAAAGTATGATAATGCCAATTTTGGATACTCAAACAATGAATACTTGAAGATAGTGACAACCACATCATGATAAAGGGCAGATGAATAATCACAGTCAAATGATGGTATTGATAGTGTGTATCTTGCAAAATTGAAGTCACACAAAGGGAAAAGTTCAAGGTTTTCAAAGGTATAAAACTGTGCAAGAGTTTGTAACAATGAATTAAATGGTAAAGGACAACCTTCATATATGAAAGGACTATCATTCCATACAATGGATAGCCAAATATTTTATCAATAAAGAACAACAAGGTTCTTGGCACTATAAAATGGCATGATATGAAGTGTTTTCAAGAGAAAAAGGGGATGATAGTGCCAAATAAATGAAGGTTGGCATTCATAGAAGTCAAATTCTCATGGACAAGCAATCAACATAGCCACCAACATTTAACAAAGATAGGTTTGGAAGTTCAAAAGGGTTTAAGAGTAGCTTCAGGAAAGGTTTCATAAAGTGTCACAATAGATGAAAGAGGGAAAGATAAGGTAATCTACATATAGCTGATTGGAAAATTTCTATGTAGCAACTTGTATTGAGTTTTTTGCTGCTTTGCAATGATGTGAAAGTTACTTCTTGAGAAAGAAAGCAAGAGATTGTGAATGTTCAAGGAGAAGACTTCGACAAATGAGGGCAGTCCTATGTGCATAGAAATGAAGGAAATGGTGAACAAATGAGGCACAACCATATCATGGAAATCATGTCTAGGGAGTCATATTCTTCATATCAGTATGAAACAATGCCACAAAGGAAGGATATAGTCAAATCGAATATAAAGAAATAGTCAACTCTAAAGGGCAGCCTTTGACAACAAAGTGAAGAGAAAATGCAAAGTCATTATGGCTGTAGTAGGGAAGAGTTTGGAGTTTGAAAACTTTGACAATCATGATTATAAGGACAATATTATTTGGTTTTGGTTGTGCAAACATAAGAAGGCATATAAATGATAGTGAATTCAAGCTATTTCAAAGGATAGTGATAACATTGCATTGCACATCTTTAAAACTCAAAGCATTACTTTATAGTGCATAACTAATGTAACTAGATGTTTATAGATGACAAAATTTCAATTACAATTTAATATTTTTGAAAGTCAACCTAAGTGCAACTCTTATGCAATTACTTCACATTGCATAACTAATAACTAGGAGCAACTTCCATATTGCATTTTATTTTCATTGCATTCCATGAGACCACATTGGTTTGAGGCATTTCCTTGAGGCATTTTTTCAAATCCTCTATATATAAGTTTACATGAATTCATCTATTATGTCATGTTTTACAATTTTTTTCTTCAAACACCTAAAAATTAAACTTTTATATGCAACTTCTATCTAATTTAATGTTGAATTCTATGTATAACAATGAAGATTAAATAAAATCATCAAATGAATGGTCTATATTGTCAAAACAAAACCAAAAAACTCAATATAAACATCTAGCTAAAATGAAAAAAGAGTGAATTCCACTAGCCATGATGGAAATGGACTACTATAAGAAATGAAAATGGAATTCATAAGCAAGTTTGTGTTAAGTTGATATCCTCTATATAAGTTTACATGAATTCATCTAAATTATGTCATGTTTTTCATTTTTTTCTTCAAAATCCTAAAAATTAATTAATTTTATTCAACTTCCATCTAATTCAATGTTGAATTGTATGTAAAACTATTATGATTAATAAAATCATGAAAGGAATGGTTTATATTATCAAAACTAAACAAAAAACTCAATATAAACATTTCAATTGTACCAAAATGAATATATTACCTGAGATAATGAAAAATGATGTAGAAACTTCAAATTTTCTTATTCTACGTTGTCTAGCATGCAAATTGGTGCTAAAAAGGTGATGGATCAAGCATAATTTGGTACAACAAGTCAACTACATAAAAAGGCATTTTTGAGTTAGATAAAGCATAGAACCAGACAAGTGTAGAGAATTGTGGGCCTGAATCATGGGCTCAACTCCTTTTTTTACCATTTTTGGAAAAGGAACATTTGGCACTCACCAAATTTGGCAAGCACCAAATGTGATGCAAAACGTAATACATTGTTAGGACTTTAATATTTAGAACAAGAAAAACTAAGAACACACCATCTAACTACACTTGGGTATAAATAAATGTGACACATTTTTAGGAATTGAATATTTAAAAGGATTACACTTACAAATATCAATTATGATACTTTGTAGACTTGAATAAAGAAGGATTACAATTAAAAATAGATAATATGTTATGATTTTTGATAGAAGATCATAGGTTATAACCTTTAGAGAGTGGGTTAAGCATCTAGGGGATGAAAAATGTAAACGTGGGATCCAATGTGGATCTCTAGAGGTATGTGATAAAAACCCTCAATTGCATATCTTAAACCCTAATCCCTCTAACCTCAAACCTTAAACCCTCAACCCTAATTTCTCAAACTTAATCCCTCAATCCTCAAACCTTAAATCCTCAACCCTCTACCCTATGTACATTAAACCATCAACACTAATCCCTCAACCCTATACCTTAAACCCTTAACCCTACTCCCTTAAACATCAAACCTTAAACCCTCAACCATTCAACCCTAATCCCTCAACCCTCAACCCTTAAACAATCAAACTCCAACTTTCAACACTTAAACCCTCAACCCTTAACCCTCTACCCTATCAATTAAACCCTCAACCCTAGTTTCTTAATCTCAATCCTTGAATCCTCAAACTTTGACCCTAATCCGTCAACCCTATACCTTAAACCCTAAACCCTAAACCCTCTACCATCTACCCTACACATTAAAACCTCAACCCTAATCCTTGAACACTATCCCTTAAACCATAAACCCTAAACCTAAAACCCTTGAACCTAATCTATCAACCATATACCTTAAACCCTAAACCCTCTACCCTCTACTCTCTACCCTACACATTAAACCCTAAACACTAATCCCTCAAGACTATCCCTTAAACCTTAATCTGTCAACCTTAAACCCTTAAAATATAATACCTCAACCTTCAACCCTTAAATCAAAATACCTCAACCCTATAACCTATACCCTCTACAGTATACATTAAACCCTCAACCATAAGTGGGAGAGACCTAAGAGAGAGAGAGAGATGAGAGGGAGAGAGAAAGAAAAATAATTGAGAGAGGGAGTTGGAGTGAGAAAAGAGAAAGACCTGAGAGGGAGGGAATATGAGAGAGGGGGTTGGAGTGAGAGAGTATTCTAGGTAGGGTGGGAGGGAGTGAGACTTGAGAGGGAGAGAGAGTTATTTAGTTAGGGTGAGGGAGAGAAACCTAAGAGAGGGAGAGGGGTTGGTGGGGATATTTTGAGGGAGAGAACTGAGAGAGAGGGAGTGGGAGACACCTGAGAGAGAGACTTTAGAGAGAGATATTTGACAAAGAGAGAGAGAGATGAGAGGGAGAAATAAAGATAAAGACCTAAGAGAGGGAGTTGCAGTGAGTGAGAGAGAAAGACATGAGAGGGAGGGAGAGAGGGAGTGTGAGAGAGGGTGTTGGAGTGAGGGATATTTTCCTAGGTAGGGTGGGAGGGAGTGAGACCTAAGAGAGAGAGACTACTACATTGGAGAAAGAGGGTTATCAAGTTAGGATGGGAGGGAGAGACTTGAGAGAGGGAGAGGGGGTGGGAGGGATATTTTGAGGGAGAGACCTAAGAGAGAGGGATTGTGAGAGAAGGGGTTGGAGTGAGAGAGATTTTTCTAGGTAGGGTGGGAGGGAGTGAGACCTGAGAGAGAGAGAGACTACTACATCAAAGAAAGAGGGTTATTAAAATGATGAAAATGTGGCTAGGGAAATGCTAACTTATGGTTTACGACATAGAGCATACCCACACACACCTTTCCAATTTCATTCAAGGGTAACCCTTGAGATCACTTTGCAATGGAGAAAGAGATCTTCCTAAGGCATGTCCTAGGGACTGAAGATGATCTATTAAGGGGTTCACCACCAAGTTTAAACTTGGAAAAGATAATGAAATTCACAATGAAATGTAAAACCCTAATTGAATGCAAGGAAACACTAAATGACCTAGAAAGATGAAAAAATGTAACATAAAGTTATGAAATAGAAAGTTTGCACGTAGGATACCGAAGAAGGTAGAATGGAGGTCTAGAATTCTGGAAAATCTATTGTCAGAGTTGATTGGGACTCATTCACCAAGTTGGGCGAATCAGTCTAGTTTCTAGGAAAATGCACTAGAGTAGGTTTTAGCCAAAAGGGTATCCAAATCTATGAAAATATCTATCAGGCCTATACAGTGGGACTCATTTGCCACTAGTACTGAATCATTCCACTTCTACTTTTCTAGAAATTCTAAATCTGGTTCTCTGCCTCTCAGTCTTCTCTACTCTTCTTGATTGGTTTCTGGGTCTGAAACTACAAATTGCCACCTGCAGGTCTTCTCCAAGCTTCTCCAAAACTTGATGACACTTTTGGTAACTTTGAATGATTCAAAACACTTCTCCAACCTTACTTCTTGATAAATCTACAACCTAGCCCTACAAATCACACACAAGGAGAGGGGAAAATGTTGTGGGTTTAGGGAATAGGGGTTTTCCTTGGTCAAACCCCTTGTTGGAAATTAATCCTTGAAATGAAAGTAAATATGAATGGAGAATGATGAGTGAACAAATAACAATGTTTCAACTCACCAAACCCTAGAAATAAGGTGTTGGAAGTATGCTTGAAATGGCTGCAATGGATGTGGTTCTTGACTCTAGCTTGAATGATGTTGATCTTGCTTGAAACACTTGCTTGAATCATAAAACCCCACACCACAATTGTTAGCACAATAAAAAACATGATGAAATAATTCTTTGACATGATGATTGATGCTTGAAGAATGCTCTAATATGCTTGATAATCTTCCCTTGAATACTTTTGAATGCTCTTGTGAACTCTCTTGAATGCTAGGTGTGATTATGTGTGAAAGAACCTTGTATTTATACTCAATTATGCAAGAATTCCCGAAATTACAACACTACAAGCCGACATTTGATCTTGGAGAATAAAATCCTACCAAATATTTAAATTAATTTTTATTTTAAGTTAAATGGGACTCATTCACCCAAGATGGCGAATGAGTCCCACCTTAGGAATTTGAGGTGGGTTTTTGGGATTTTGAAGTTTTAAATGATTTTGTCAGGATTATCCTCAAACATACACATAAATAAAGCTTTTAGGTGGAAAATGGGGCCAAGTAAAGCATAATAAAGCCCAATTTTTTTATGGTAGGCCTAGAAAAGTGTGGAAGTGTGTTACAACACTTAAAAATAAGGCAAGATTAATGATAAAAAGAAGTTATTTAGGTGTAATTCATTAAAAAGACCTTAGAAAAGTGTAGAAATGAGTTACAACACTTCACAACACTTAAGTAAGTTACCATTTAAGTCAATTT